>MU249639.1:0-635124 GCA_018977245.1 Lethenteron camtschaticum
TGTGCGTGTGTGCATACGTACTGTGGTATGTGTCTGTGTTTATGTATTGTGTGTATGTATCTGTGTATGTGCGTGGGTATGTCATACTGTGGCTAAGTATGTATCGTTGTGTGTGGTATGTATCTGTGTGTATGTATCTGTGGTGTGTGTATTATTTCTGTGATCTGTGTGTGTGTGCGTGCGTAGTATCTGTGTGTAGTATATGTGTGTGTGCGTGTATGTATCTGTGGATGACTGGTGTGTGTATGTATCTGTGATGTATGTATTCTGTGTGGTATGTATCTGTGTGTATGTATCTGTGTGTATGTATCTGTGGTGCTATGTACTGTGTGTATGATCGTATGTATCTGTGTGTATGTATCTGTGTGCGTGCGTATGTATCTGTGCGTATGTATCTGGTCATGTATGTATCGTATGTGTGTATGTATCTGTGTGTATGTATCTGTGTGCGTGCGTGCGTATGTATCTGTGTGTATGTATCTGTGTGCGTGCGTATGTATCTGTGTGTATGTATCTGTGTATATGTATCTGTGTGTATGTATCTGTGTGTATGTATCTGTGTGTATGTATCTGTGTGTTTTAATCTGCGCGCGCTCTCTCGCTGCAAGCAGCATCCGCACGCGATCATGGAAGATCACGAGGAAGCGCTTCTCACGCAGCTCCTCGCGCCGGAAGGCCGACGAGCCCTCGTCCGTGGCGGGCCGGGCGCCCGCAGAGGTCCGGGTCAACTTCCGCGAAGACTCCGACGAAGACGCTGGGGAGCGAAGAGCGGCAGGGGCAGGAGGCCAAGCCGGTGAGCGGTCGCGGGGTGGGCGTCTAGTCGGGTGACGTCGCCTCTCTGTTTAAACCGACGACAACTCATGCCTCCCTCAGACTGAGTGGTCTCTCCGTTTAAACAGACGACAACTCGTGCCTCCCCCAGACTGAGTATCCTCTCTGTTCACCCTCTGCCCGTGCCTCCTGCAGACTGAGTGGCTTCTCCATTAATTCCAAGCCCGTGCCTCCCGTAGACTGAGTGGCCTATCCGTTAACCCCCAAACCGTGCCTCCCGTAGACTGAGTGGCATCTCTGTTCACCCCCAGCCCGTGCCTCTTCCAGACTGAGCAGTCTCTCCGTTAAACCGATGACAACTCGTGCCTCTCGCAGACTGAGTGGCCTCTCTTCTAGATGTGAAGCTTTCGTGACTGCAAGGATTCAGACTGTTAGGTTTTCTCGGTAAAGTCACGTAGGTAAAAAAATAAAATGAAAAGTTAATAAAAGTAATAATGGAAATAAAATAAAATAATAAATCACGACGTTTCGGAGGCAACACAAGTCTCCGTCATCAGGTGGGACCGTCACTTTACCGAAAAAACCTAACCGTATAGTATCCTCTCTGTTAATCCCAAGCCCGTGCCTCCTGCAGACTGAGTGGCTTCTCCGTTAACCGCCAACCTCCCCCCACCCCCCCCCCCCCCCATGCAGACTGCGACCCGTCTCCGAACGACATCACCAGGAACGAGGAATTGGACGCCTCTCTCTGCTGAAAGAGGTAAGCCTGTGGACGGGATGGCAGCGCTGGGGCGTCTGTGCGCCCTGAGATGTTGACTACCTCGCCTGGTACGCAGGAGGTCGTGGGTTCGATCCCGGACCCTGACGCCTGCTGTATGTTTGGAGTCTGCGTCTCTTTTTCTCAACAACATCACGGTGGCTATGAGATGTTGACCATCTCGCCTGGTCGACAGCCTGACGATGTCGGCCACCTGGCTGAGCTGACGTCATTCGCGATGGCCACGTGGCTTGTGAACAAAGAGACACAGCAGCAGCAGCAGCTCCTCCTCATCAGCCACCTCCACCCCCTCCTCCTCATCATCCGCCTCCTTCTACTTTCCCTCCTCCCCCTCTTCCTCCTCCTCCTCCTCCTCCTCCTCCTCCCCCTCCTCCACCTCCTCCTCCACCTCCTCATCCTCCTTCTCATCCACCTCCTCCTCCTCCCCCTCCACCTCCTCCTCCTCCTCCCCTCCTCCACCTCCTCCTCCACCTCCTCATCCTCCTTCTCATCCACCTCCTCCTCCTCCCCTCCTCCACCCCTCCTCCCCCTCCTCCTCCTCCTCCCCCTCCTCCACCCCCTCCTCCCCCTCCTCCTCCACCTCCCCTCCTCCACCTCCTCATCCTCCCCCTCCTTCTCCACACCCCACCCCGCCCCCCAGGAGGAGCGCGCCTTCTGGAGCGTTGTGATTGCCAAGTACCTGAAGCCGCTGGAGGAGAACGCCGAGCACAAGGCCAACGTCAGCAAGGGGCTCAACAAGCTGCGCAACAAGGTGTGAGCTCGTGTGTCGGGGGGTCTACCGCTGAAGTCCGCGTAGACAGGTTCCAAAAATAAAAATTACAAAAAACCACGACGTTTGATCGCATCGTACGATGATGACCGCTCGTTTCGTTTGGGCCTTTTTAGTAACAAAAAAAAAAAATAGAAAAAACTACGAGGCTTCGATCCCAACACAGGTGGGGAAACCTGACGACGATCGCTCGTGTTGCGATCGAAACGTCGCAGTTTTTTGTTTAAAAAAATGTTGAACCTATCCACGTGGACCTTACCGAAAGACCCAAAGAATATAATTTCCTGCAGTCGCGAAATCTTCAAGTCAAGATCCATGTGGAAAGTTTCAACATTTTTTCAGGAAAAACCACGATGTTTCGATCTTAACATGAGCAGTCCAAATTGTATGTTGCGATCGAAACAGTTTTTGTTTAAAAAAATTTATCCTATCCACGTGGACTTTGCCGAAAGACCCAAAAATAATTCCTGCAGTCGCGAAATCTTCAAATGTTTCCTACAAAAAACTTCGACGTTTCAATCGCAACATACGACGACGACCGCTCGTGTTGCGATCAAAACGTCGTTGAATCTTGATTTGAAGTTTTTGTGACTGCAGGAATCAATACTTTTAGGTTACGTGACTTTACGGAAAGAACCGAAGAGTACGAAACGTTTTGGTTTTTTGTTATTTTCTTTGAACCGACCTATGTGGACTGAAAGAATATAATTTCCTGCAGTCATGAAAGCTTTAAGTCGAGATTTAATATGCGCTTGGCTTGCTTACGAGGCTCGCCCGAAGGTCGTCGTGGACGCCACGGTGGATAGGAGATGTTAACTACCTCGCCTGGTCTACAGGAGGTCGTGGGTGCGATTCCGGACCCTGACTATGCCAGCTGCTGTATATTTGGAGTTTGCGTGTCTCTCTCATCATCATCATCTCAGTGGCTAGGGAGAATGTTACCTACCTCGCCTGGTACGCGGGGAGGGTCGTGGGCACTATGTAAAATGTTAACTACCTCGCCCGGTACACGGGGAGGGTCGTGGGCACTACGTAGAATGTTAACTACTTCGCCCGATACGCGGGTAGGCTTGTAGGGCACTACGTAGAATGTTAACTACCTCGCCCGGTACACGGGGAGGCTTGTAGGGCACTACGTAGAATGTGAACTACCTCGCCCGGTACATGGGGAGGCTTGTAGGGCACTACGTAGAATGTGAACTACCTCGCCCGGTACACGGGGAGGCTTGTAGGGCACTACGTAGAATGTTAACTACCTCGCCGGGTACATGGGGAGGGTCGTGGGTACTACGTAGAATGTTAACTACTTCGCCCGGTACAAGGGGAGGCTTGTAGGGCACTACGTAGAATGTGAACTACTTCGCCGGGTACGCGTGGAGCTCCGCGTGCGCCGTCGAACGGCTGGCGACGTCCTCGCGCTGAACCCCCCCCGCCCTTCCCGCCCCCCCCCGCCCAGGTGACCTTCGTCTACTTCCTCATCAACGCCCTGTGGCTCGTCGCCACGATGGTGCTCCAGCTGGTGGGTCATGACCTCTACATCCAGATTCCCAAGCCCAGCGACCCACGCAGAAGGAGGCCGTGCCGCCCCTCTCCCTCGTCTTCCTCGTCATCTTCACCTTCATCCTCATCGTCCAGTTCCTCGCGATGCTCTACCACAGGTGTGTTGGGTGGGTGGATGGGTGGGAGGGTGGTGTGGGGAGGAGAACGTTCCAGACGGCTTCCTATGTCTGCCTCCACCAATGCACCAGGGGGGGTTGATTCATTTGAGACTAAGTCGACCTAGGGGTAGGAGAGGAGAACGTTCCAGACGGCTTCCTCTGTCTGCCTCCCCCGGTGCACCAGGGGTGGTTGATTTGTTTGAGGCTGAGTCGACCTAGGGGTGGGTAGGAGGAGAGAACGTTCCAGACGGCCGCCTCTGTCTTCCTCCACACGCACTTCCCCAGTGGCGATGTTCAATACCCAAGACAAAGATCCCCGTGTAGCCTGTCCGTGACAGACGCTAAGGGGCAAGTGCTGTTGTTAGCGAGTAGCAGCAGCGACGCCTATGAAGACCCCTCCGGCACTATGGCACGCACGGAATTCCCGCGGTCACGAAAGCTTTAAGTGACGATTGTTTAACCGTTCACGAAAGGCGAGGGGGGGGGGTGGTGGTGGTGGTGGTGGGGCTTCTTCACGTTCTCGGTTAACACGCAGGAGGCTTTCGCGACCAATATCACCCGTAACACAGGGGTTGGTTTTTTTTCCCGGCGTTAGGTCGCGTGAATGTACAAACGTCGCGTCGTTAGACACAGCCAACCCCAGTCAGGTCTCGATTTGAAGCTTTCGTGACTGCAGGAATCCGTAGCCTTTGGTATCTTTCGGTCAAGTCACCTACGGAGAACGTCGACCAATTCGTCACCCGCTTGCTTCACCGCGTGCCTCTATCCCAACCTCCCGGTGGTGGCCGCAGGGTCTACACGGTGCTCCACTTCCTCTCCTACGTCGGCTCGTCGAGCGACGGCCGCGACAAGGCGACCCTCCCCAGCGCGGAGGCAACGGAGCGGAGGCGCGAAGTGTGGGCGTCCTCGGCGAGCGGCGGCGGCGGCTTCTTCTTCGACGACGTCATCGACAGCGCTTATGACGTCGTCGATGACGTCGTCCCGACGGCGCTGAGTCGCAGCGGCAGGGGTGGGAGGAGGAGGACGCCGATTCTGGCCACGTCAACTCGTTAATTTACTAGGAGGGAGCGGGGGGAGGTAGTGGAGGGAGGAAGGCGAGGGAGGGGGGGAGTGGAGGGAGGGGAGGTAATGGAGGAAGAGATGGAGGGATAGGAGGGAGGTGTAGGTAATGAGGGGGAGGGGATGGAGGGAGGGGAGGAAATTCACGCATTTTGATTGCTTCTTCCCTTAAATTTCGATTTAAAGCTTTCGTGACAGCAGGGATTCATCTTCTTGGTTCTTTCGGTAAAGTCACGTAGAAGGGAAATAATAAAATAATGCAAATAAAACATAATAAAATACAATTCTCACGACTTTTCGGCCACAACGCAAGCAGCCGTCCTCAGGTGAAGAACAGGTCTGTCAGAAAGACAGCGTCAGACGCTGTTTTATTTTTATTATTTTATTATTTCCCTTCTCCGTGACTTTACCGAAAGAACCAAGAAGATGCTTCCTCCTTCTCATCGATTTCATTCACCTCATCTCCAACAACAACAACAGCTGCCATTCGCCACTAAGTGTCGGTGACGTCACTATGACGCCGCCTGTGCCAGGCTGTGTGCACTTTAAGGCCACGTGAAGTGCCGAATTCCCGCTGGTAGGAGGTTTCGGGCCAGACCCTGCAGGTGCAATGGGTTGACTGACTGAGACACACCACCACCTGTGCCCCCTACTGTGCCAACTCGTTGCACTTTAGCCGCTCGGTGCTCCACTCGTTGTTGTGAGCGTCGCCCCTCCGCCCTCCGTTGTTGCTGGAGGGCGACTGGCTCCAATTGCCCAGTAGCAGCGTCCTTCAAGAGCTTCCTCCATAGAAGCAGATATTGACACCGCTGGTACCAGTCATCGGCAAGTCCACTCAGCTCCACATCCTCTTGTCCATCTCTTCTCCAGCCCGTGCCGTGCCTATTTAGCCCCCGATATCCCGACGAACAAAAGCTGTCTATGCATGCGGTGGCTGGCCATGCGGGTTACATGGCCCAGCCAACGCAGCCTTGCCTGCCGGAGGAGATCACCAATGCGACTTTGTCAAGATCTTTTATGGATTTGTGAGCTCCTCACACAATCCAGCCTGGTTAAACCCAGGATGGATCGTAGGCAGGCCAGCTTGAATGTTTACAACCAGTGAAGATGTTCCATTGGCGGGGTCTACGTTCCACATGCAAGCGTAAAGAATGGAGGGCATGGCTACAGCCGATACTGGAATTGCCTGTCCACCCGCGCCCGCCATGGCGTGGCTTTCACTCACCACAACCTCACTGTCCGGCACCACTGGGTGAGGTGGGGGCCATTTTGTTTTTGACCGAACTACCTCACCCCCCCACCCCCGCCATTACATTCATGAACGAATGCACGCACACGCACACGGGCACGTGCACGCGTGTTCTCGCGCCGCTGTTGATGCTGTGCGAAGTGCCCTGTTTAAGACCGCCCTACCCACCCCCTCACAGTATAAATATCCGTGGCAGATTAGATAAGACCGGGGCTGACCCGCTGACGGAATCGAGTAGGCGTCGGGTCGATAGGAACATTTTCGACGACGGGTGAAAGGGGAGCCTTTTTTTTTCGTTCCGTTCCTGTACCGTGTAGAGACAGGGGGATTGTTCTCAACGTGTATAGTGTAGTGTATAGTGTAGCGTGTAGTGTAGTATACAGTGTAATGTCTAGTGAAGTGCATAGTGCAGTGGTTCTCAACGTTTTACTGGCAGCCTACGTAACACCTCATCGATTCTCAATTGTTTAATTTTTTTTTTAATAATGTCAATAAACAAACAGTTGTAACATAACGTGCCCGGTTCTTCATATGTGTGTTTCGTTTGATTTGCCTTTAAAAAACAAAAATCTGGCCACGTCTCGCTACCCGTCCCACAGAAAGGGCATCTCGCACCCTTCGGACATGGCGTGGTGCACCCCAGGTTAATAAGAAGCCACCGCCGGTGTAAGATAGCACTCAGCCCACTCGTGAAAGGAGCACGGCGGGGTTTCTTTACGTCACCTTTATTTAAGCAGGTCAAAAATAAATAAATGAATTCAATTTGTTCAAAACCTATTTTGCGAGGGGCGACCTGCCAATAAGACAGTGAAAAGAAATCACCGCACACGCACACAATACGAAATCCATAGTAGAGGTTATTTTTTTGGTGGTTAGATCGCTTAAATATACAAATGTTGGGGCGTTAAACCTGCCACCACCCGACAGAGCCAACTAGTAAGGGTTGGCACATAAACAGAACATGCCAATTCGTCACTTGATTTTAGCCACTCAGCCACTCACTCAACCACTCGCTCACCCAGTAACTCACTCACCAACTCGATCACCCACTCGCTCACTTGCCCACTCACTCACCCACTTACTCACGCACCCACTCGCTCATCCATTTACCCAAAAGTCACATAGGGGTTATTCTTATTATACAGAATGGCCCAAAATTCAGGCGACACAGGATTATACTGGTAGGAACCTCCTGGTTACACCAACCCACAGCGGATTATTGTGTCCGTCCGTCCGTCGTGCAGGGAGGGGCTGGGTGGGGAAGGAGGGGCTGAGTGGGAGGGGAGGGTGGGGAGGGGCTGGGTGGGGAGGGTGGGGCTGGGTGGGGAGGGGCTGGTCACCCCGTGGTGCCCTTATAAAACTCAACGTTTAACCTACTCACGCCGGCTTGTGCCCGCCCTCACAGTCGGCCATATTTGCGGAATACCCCACGCCGCCGTTGACCCTGGCCATTGACCGAGCAACCCAACGTTCCTACCAGCTCCTCCCCATGAATGTGTTTATTATACAGGGTGGCCCAAAAGCCAGGACACACAGGGATATTATTATACAGCGTGGCCCAACATTCAGGAGACACGGGTTATTATTATCCAGGGTGGCACCAAAAAATCTTCCGCGCAAATGCGAGGACGCGAACGAGCCGAGGCGTCAACCTCAGCAGCGTCCGTCCAAACTCGGGAGTCTGCCGAGGGTCGTTCGAAACGTGAATGAACAATAACATGCGAAGACCAAGGTCCCATATTTGTAGTGTGGTGTGTCTGGTGTGTTGCGTGGTGTGTTGTGTGGAGTGTGTGGGTTGTGGTGTGTGTGGTGTGTTGTGTGTGGGGTGTGTGTGTGTGGTGTGTGTGGTGTGTTGTGTGGTGTGGTGTGTGGTGTGTTGTGTGGTGTCTGTGTGGTGTGTTTTGGTGTGTGTGTGTGGTGTGTGTGTGGTGTGTTGTGTGGTGTGTGAGTGGGGTGTGTGTGGTGTTATGTGGTGTGTTTGGGGTGTGTGGTGTGTGTTGTGTGGTGTGTGTGGGTGTGTGTGGTGTGTGTAGGGTGTCTCTGTGGCGTGTTTAGGTTTGTGTGTTGTGTGGTGTTTTGTGTGGTGTGTAAGGTGTGTGTGTAGTGTGTGTGTAGGGTGACTGTGTGGTGTGTTTGGGTGTGTGTGTGAAGTTTGTGTTGTGTGGTGTGTGTGGGTGTGTGTGTGTGGTGTGTGTGTGTTTAGGGTGTTTGTGTGGTGTGTTTTGGTGTGTGTGTGGGGGTGTGCGGTGTGTGTGGTGTACGCTGTGAGGTGTTGGGTGTGTATGCTGCTTAGTCTATGGTGCAGTGCTGAGTCTATGGGTCTCAGTGCCAAGTCCGTGAGTCTCAGTCCCGAATATATGGGTCTCAGTGCTGAGTCTATTGGTCTCAATGCCGAGTCTATGGTGCAGTTCTGAGTCTTTAAATCTTCGTGTTAAGTCTATGGGTCTCAGTGATGAGACTATTGTGCAGTGCCGAGCATATGGGTCTCAGTGCTGAATCTATGGGTCTCAGTCCTGAGTCTATGGTGCAGTGTTGAGTCTTTGGGTCTCTGTGCTGAGTCTATGGGTCTCAGTGCTGAGTCTGTGGGTCTCAGTGCTGAGTCTATGGGTCTCAGTGTTGAGTCTGTGGGTCTCAGTGTCGAATCTATGGGTCACAGTGCTGAGTCTATGGGTCTCAGTGCTGAATCTATGAGTCTCTGTGCTGAGTCTATGGGTCTCTGTGCTGAGTCTATGGGTCTCAGTGCTGAATCTATGGGTCTCTGTGCTGAGTCTATGGGTCTCAGTGCCGAGGCTACGGACTATGACCTCACACGCGTGCAGGCTGATGGCGCAGCTGCCGATGCCTGCCCCTGTTTGACCCTCAAACGTGCCGGGCCACGAAGTCCACTTTATATTGCCCCTTCGCTGTGGACTTCTGTGCAGATAACAAAAAAATCTAATTCGCTCACCAGTTGTCTTTGGGTGGTGGTAGTGGTGGCGTGGCTTACACAACGGACTGTGATTATCAGTTTCTGGGAATGGGGGGGGTGTTATAACGGTTGGGAAAGTTTGTGGTGGTGGTGGTGCTATATTTGAGGCATTTTTGTTATCTTCTCTATTTCTTTCTCTCTCACTCACTTTCAAGTAGATTGACTGAGCCGCCTTATCAGAAACGGCACGCTTTGTCAGTGCACGTGTGTGTGAGTCAGTGTGTATGTGTGTGGATGTGTCTGTGTGTGGATGTGTGTATGTGTGTGGATGTGTCTGTGTGTGGATGTGTGTGTGTGTGTAGATGTGTGTGTGTGCCAGGCCATGTGCACCCTGGCCTCAAGGTGCACATGACCTGGCACAAGCGTCGTGGTGACGTCACCGCCACTTAATGGCGAATGGCGGTTGTTGTTGTTGTGTGTGAGTGAGTGTGTGGGGAGCGGTAGTGTAGTGGTTAGCGCTACGCTGCGCTACGAACCTGGCGACCTGAGATCGATTCCAGCTCACGGCTAACACCAGTGACGATTATCTGAACCGGTCCTGGGCCTCACCTAGGTCGACTCAGCCTCAAATGAGTACCTGGTGCGGTGTGTAGTAAACATCGCCACTTGGTGAGACAAAGGCGGCCGGGCGTGGTGCTGGCCACCCACCCCCTCGTGTGCCGTGCCAGGCCTTTATAGGCACTGCTACAGCTGCTACTCGCTACCAACAGCACTCGTGTGTGTGGACTAATCTCCATCTGTTCCACGCTCACCAACTCACCCACCAACTTACTCACCAACTCACCAACCCCCTCACTCACCCACCGTCTCACTCACCTACTCACCCACCCCTCACTCGCCACCAACTCACTCACCTACTCACCCACCCCTCACTCACCCACCGACTCACTCACCTACTCACCCACCCCCTCACTCACCCACCGACTCACTCACCTACTCACCCACCTACTCACCCATCCCTTCACTCATCTACCGAGTCACTCTCCTACTCACCCACCCCTTCACTCACCTACTCACCCACCCCTCACTCACCTACCGACTCACTCACCAACTCACTTACACCCTCACTCGCCCACCCTCTCACTCACCTACTCACCCACACCCTCACTCACCCACCGACTCACTCACCTACTCACCCACCCCCTGACTCACCTACTCACCCATACCCTCACTCACCCACCGACTCACTCACCTACTCGCCCATACCCTCACCCACCGACTCACTCACCCACCCTCTCACTCACACACCGACTCACTCACCTACTCACTCACCTACTCACCACCCCTTCACTCATCTACCGAGTCACTCTCCTACTCACCCACACCCACACTCACCCACTGACTCATTCACCTTCTCACCCACCCCTCACTCGCCCACCGACTCGTTCACCCACCGACTCACTCACCTACTCACTCACACACCGACTCACTCACCTACTCACCCACCCCCTCACTCACCGAACCCCTCACTCACCTACTCACCCACCCGCTCACTCAGTCACTCACCTACTCACTCACCCACCCCCTCACCCACTCACTCACTCGCATTCTCACGCCATCGCTCGCTACTGACAGCACTTGCCCCAACGGTGTGCTAGAGACTACACGGGGCATCTTTGTCTTTGTTTTTGCTACTGACAGCACTTGCCCCAACTGTGTGCTAGAGACTACACGGGGTATCTTTGTCTGTGTAAAGGTGCCATTTGCTCGCTACTCACAGCGCATACCGCAACTGTGTGCTAGAGATTACACGGGGCATCTTTGTCTTTGTTTTTGATACTCACAGCACTTGCCCCAACTGTGTGCTAGAGGCTACACGGGGCATCTTTGTCTTTGTTTTTGCTACTGACAGCACTTGCCCCAACTGTGTGCTAGAGACTACACGGGGCATCTTTGTCTGTGTAAAGGTGCCATTTGCTCGCTACTCACAGCGCATACCGCAACTGTGTGCTAGAGATTACACGGGGCATCTTTGTCTTTGTTTTTTGATACTCACAGCACTTGCCCCAACTGTGTGCTAGAGGCTACACGGGGCATCTTTGTCTTTGTTTTTGCTACTGACAGCACTTGCCCCAACTGTGTGCTAGAGACTACACGGGGCATCTTTGTCTGTGTAAAGGTGCCATTTGCTCGCTACTCACAGCGCATACCGCAACTGTGTGCTAGAGATTACACGGGGCATCTTTGTCTTTGTTTTTGATACTCACAGCACTTGCCCCAACTGTGTGCTAGAGGCTACACGGGGGATCTTTGTCTGTGTAAAGGTGCTCGCTACTCACAGCACTTGCCCCAACTGTGTGCTAGAGACTACACGGGGCATCTTTGTCTTTGGGGGGGGGGGGTTCTAATGGGGTTGGGAGCGGTGGCGCTGCGAAGCCGGCAGAGGCAACTCCAAGTTCGATTCCCGGACATGTTAACTACCTCGCCAGGTATACAGGAGGTCGTGGGTTCGATCCCGACCCTGACGATGCCTGCTGCTATATATTTAGAGTTCGGGTCTCTTTCTCATCATCATCATCATCACGCTGGCTATAAGATGTTAACTAGCTCGCCTCGTCTACAGGAGGTCGTCGATTCAATCCCTGACGATGCCTGCTGCTGTATATTTAGAGTCTGCGTCTCTCGCTCTCATCATCATCATCACGGTGGCTAGGAGCTGTTAACTACCTCGCCTGGTCTACAGGAGGTCGTCGATTCGATCTGGGACCCTGGCAATGCCTGCTGCTGTATATTTGGAGTTTTGGTCTCTCTCTCATCATCATCACCACGGTGGCTAGGAGATGTTGACTACCTCGCCTGGTGGCTGTGAGCGGGAATCGAACTCGGGTATTGCCGGGATTGTGTGCGTAATTGCAGCATGCTAACTGCTGCGCCACCGCTCCCTACATTGTTACAAAGACAAAGATCTCCCCCGTGTAGCCCTGTAACAGAATGTCAGGGGCAAGTGCTGTTGGTAACCAGTGAGTGCGTGAGTGTGCGAGTGAGTGAGTGGGTGAGGGGGTGGGTGGGTGAGTAGGTGAGTTCGTAGGTGGGTGAGTAGGTGGGCGAGTGAGTGAATGGTGAGGGGTGGGTGAGTAGGTGGTGAGTGAGTAAGTGGATGAGTTGGTGGGTGAGTGAATGAATGGGTGAGGGGTTGGGTGAGTAGAGGAGTGAGTAGGTGGGTTAGCGGGTGGGTGAGTGAGTACGTGGGTGAGTGGTTGGGTGAGTGAATGAGTGGGGGAGTGAGTAAGTGTGTGGGTGGGTAAGTGATTAGGTCGGGTGGGTGAGTGGATGGGTGAGTGAATGAGTGCGTGAGTGCGTGAGTAAGTGGGTGAGTAGGTGGAAGGGTAAGTGATTGGTAAGTAGGTGAATGGGTGGGTTGGTGAGTGGGTGAGTGATTATGTGAGTGAGCGGGTGGATGAGTGAGTACGCGGGTGAGTGGTTGGGTGAGTCAATGAGTGGGGGAGTGAGTGGGTGAGTAAGTGGGTAAGTGGGTGAGTGGGTGGGTGGGTAAGTGGGTGAGTGGATGAGTGAGTGGGTGGGTGAGTGGGTGGGTGGGGTGAGTGAGTAAGTGGGTGAATGGGTGGTGGGTCTGTGAGTGGGTGGGTGAGTAGGTGAGTAGGTGGTGAGTGGGTGGCTGAGTGAGTGGGGTGCGTGAGTGTGGAACGAATGGAGAATAGTCCACACGCAGGTGCTGTGTTAGTAGCGAGTAGTTGCAGCGCCGATAAAGGCAACCGGCACTGTGGCACACACAGAGGGGTGGGCGGCTACCAGCACCACGCCGCCTTTGTATCCCCAGTGGCGATCTTTAGACCCTCCGATAACTCTACTGGACATCAGGGCTGAACGATTAATCGATTCAAATCGAAATTTGAAACGACGCGATTATCAAATCACAAAAGCTGCGATTTTAAAAGTCATTTTGCCTTCTTATTGGAATTGTTTTATGTTGTTATTATTATAACTTTATTTATTTAACTTAACAATTGTTCTATGTTTGATTTCTGTTTCAATTATACCATTTAAATAAATACACGTTGGAAGCAATTCGTATCTTTTAAGTTCTCATCCTTGCATTAGAATCAAGAGCGGTTCATATTTTGATGGTATCACGTTGTAAGTGCTCCATCACATGTTTAAAATCTATGAATATTGAACTGAAGATTGACTTTACACTTCGTTTTTATCGCAAATCAAATCGCGATCGCAACGCCTGTCATCATCGCAACGAGACAGACGAATGGACGAGACCGACGAATGGACGAGGCGCTGTGTCACCCACGCGAACTTCGCGGTCCGCCATTGCGGTGCACGAGCGCCACCTGCTGGCAGGGCGATGGCGGTGTTGCTTGGGGGTGGCCTACAAGTCACGACACGCAGCGCTTGTTGCTAGCAGAGGTAGCAAACGGGTTTTGATTCCTTACCCGTACCCGGCCGCACCAGGGTCGCAAACGGGTACCCGTATCCGGCCGTACGCGTACCCTACCCGTACCCGGCCGGGTACGGGTAGGGTACGGGTATCGGGTACCTGATTGCGACCTCTGGGATGAAGCCATGTTGCAGGCGCGGGTGGGTTGATTCTAGGAACTTGAATTGTGAGAAGAGACAAGACGTTGGGAAATGAGTGACAAACGGTTACTCACCAGTGACTCACGGCCTACCGTACCCGTACCCGGCCGCACCAGGGTCGCAAACGGGTACCCGTACCCGGCCGGGTACGGGTAAAGTTGCACGATCTCCTGTAGATGTGACTGGGTACCCGGCCGGGTACGGGTACCCAGTCGCATCTACAGGAGATCGTACAACTTTAAAAGTAATTCCTCGTGTTTAGCGTGCATGCCGTACAACACATTTTAGACTTACGAACCATTTGACTTCAGAACAGACCTCTGAAGCCTAACTCGTTCGTAAGTAGAGCAGCCCCTGTATATGTACATCAGAATTAAACAGTTCCATGTGAAGTTTTTTTCACATGTCGTCGCTTTTATATGTCCACAAACAATTATATTTCCACGAGGATTTTGGATATGTACTTAACGCAATTAATGAAACAAAAACTACACCATTGATTAGCGTCAATCAAACCATGAAAATCATCATGATTCTCCTCGCCATAGAGTATGCGGATAAGTTGGCAAATTGTTATCTTATTTTTAAAACTTATTATTATAACTCGAGTAAGTCCCTGCGATATGACCGTTTCACAAAAAAAATAATGTAATGAAAAAAAAATGAAATTTAATATTGTATTGAATATATTTAATCAAATATTTATCTCTACATATATATCACATTTGGTTGTAACATTTACGATCATCTCCCCAAAAATGTTTCCTTGAGGGTGAATTTTTTTGTTTTGTTGAATCGACACTTTGATGTTGTGCGGAACTTTTGCATCTTGATAAAGCAGCAACGTAATAAAGTTGACCGTGGGAACAAAAAAAAAACCCAGGTTCGTTGAGATTGAGTCCAACACAACAACTCAAAACGTTTGTCCCCTTGCGACTCATTGACATCGATACCAGACGCAGGAATGATTGCAAACTCGCCTTCGCTTCGAAATAAATGGAGTAAAATTCACATCTGAGTAAGCGTTGTAAATGTGTGGATCTAAGCAAGTGTTGTGAATGTTGTGGATTTACTCCGGCACACAGCGGTGTGCTGTACTCGTAAACGAGTTGGCACGTTCTGGTTGCGTGACGAGTTGGCGGGTTTAGCGACACGTTTAGATGTTCACGCGATCTAACCCAAGAAACAAACCAAACAAAAAGCTCTATTATGAATAATATTGGTCACGGAAGCCTCCTGCGTGTTAAACATTCCAAATGGTGTCCGCGGAGATTCCACTACTGGATCATAATTCGTGACTTCACTCGGATCCACGTGGCCCAGCCAGCGTCACAGGCGCAGCGTATCAGTGGCAGCCGCAAGGCAACAGATCACCAAACACTACATGTATAATAGACCATCATAATTCCACTTAGATTACGGACATATATAGATTTACATAATACAATTAACAAATAAAAACTACACCCTTGATTAGCATCAATCAAACCGGCAATATATCATGATTCTCCCAGCCATTGAGTATTCAAATAAGAAGACGATTATTATCTTATCTCCTAATCTTTTTTTAGAATGTATATAGAGAGCCTTAGCTCAGGGTGATCTCATAAAAGAGTTTAAAAACGGTCATGAGTGGGCTATGGGGGAGAGACTGGACGGAGTGGAGGGGGCGAAGGGAAGGGAAGAGGAAAGGCTTGGGAGAGTGAAACGGAAGGGGGTTAAGGAGGGTGGACTGCTTCATGCAGAGCCGGCCCAGCCACTAAGCGACCCTTGCAATTGCAAAGGGCCCCGTGGCCAGCAGAGGGCCCCCTAGAGTCACTGCTAGCGAGTGGATGAAAAAAATCATACATCAAAGGGGCCTCCAACCAAATTTTGCTTAGGGCCCCAAAGGTCTAGGGCCGGTTCTGGCTTCATGTACAGGGCAGTGCTGAATCTATGGTGCAGTGTTAAGTCTATGGTGCGGTGTTGAGTCTATAGTGCAGTGTTGAGTCTATGGTGCAGTGCTGAGTCTATGGACAGTGTTGAGTCTATTGTGCAGTGTTGGGCCTATGAATAGTGTTGAGTCTATGGTGCAGTGTTGAGTCTATGGTGCAGTTCTGAGTCTATGGACAGTGTTGAATCTATTGTGCAGTGTTGGGCCTATGAGAAGTGTTGAGTCGACGGTGCAGTGCTGGTTAACATACAGGGGACGTTAATTGCCATCGTGGGATGCAAGAAAGGTCCCAACACGGCATTGGGCACCGTGAGAAGGAAGTACAGAGAGACAGAGAGAGACAGAGAAGATTCGGATGTCACAATGGGACAAAGGGGGGAAAACGTCATACTATCACTTCGATTATTCCACCACAGTTAATCAATCGGCAGGATGTAGAGCGTGGGTCCACCTTTACCTCTTTCAGCGTTCCCTAAACCGCCGCTTTAATTGCGTCCTGTTACCAGCTGTAATGCCCAGCGCTGAGCTTCTATGTTATTAGATCTTTGTCGGAAGCGACCTGGTCTTCACAAATGATAGCAGCCCAACCAAGTGGCGGGTATCATCAACATTGTCACGGTGCGCAAATTTGTGGAAGCATCCAAATACTCGAAACGCATTGAGGCCCACAGAGACCCATAGAGGTACATGGAGACCCAGAGAGATCCATATGGAAACCCACACTTATCGATACCATACTTACACTAAACTATGTTTATTTTACCAAGTAAGGCCCTGCTACCGAGCTGCTGTGTAGCGGCTCTTTTTCAGAAGCTACCTGGCCATCACAAATGACAGCTGCTCTACGAAGTGGCAGGTATCATCATAATCACCGTGTGGGAATTTATAGAAGCATTCTAAATACTCGAAACGCATAGAGGCCTACAGAGACCCGTAGAGATACATGGAGACCCACAGAGACCCATACTCAGAGACCCAGAGAGACCCACACCTATCGAAACCCATACTAACACTAAACTATTTGACTGTACAAGGTAAGGCCGATTGAGCCGTGCAGTGGCTCTTTTCGGAAGCTACCTGGCCATCAACAAATGACATCAGCTCTACGAAGTGGCAGGTACCATCATAATCACCGTGTGGGAATTTGTAGAAGCATATTCTTAGGTTTTTTCGGTAAAGTCACGTAGGTAAAACATCAAAATTAATGAAAATAAAATAAAATAAAAATCATTTTGATGTTTTACCTACGTGACTTTACCGAAAAAAACCTAAAAATATGAATCCTTGCAGTCACAAAAGCTTCAAATCTAGAATTATAGAAGCAGCCTAAATACAAGAAACGCATAGAGATGCATATAACCCCATATAGATACATTTGAAAGCAGACTAAACAATATAAGACAAGTGCCCGCTTAGCTGATATGTAGTAGCTCTTCTTCAGAAACGACCTCGCTGTCACACATGATAGACCGACGAAGTGACTTATCATCACGTGGACATTCATAGCAGCAGCCAAAACTACTCTAAACGCATAGAGACACATAGAGATCCATAGATGTCCATAGAGACCCATAGCATAAACATAGATGTCCATTGAGACCCATAGAGATACATAGTGGTTCGTAGAAACCCATGGAGATACACAGAGTTCCATAAAGACCCAAAGACTAAAACGAAACTATTTATATTTTTTCCAGATGTAAGGCCCCACCGAGCTGCTATGTTATTAGCTCTATTGCTCAGAATCGAGGTGGCCATCACAAATGAGAGCCCATTGAAGTTGGCTGACATCATCACCATAATCACGTATAACATCACACAAATATTCTAAACGCACAGAAACCCATAGAGACACATAGAGATGCATAGAGACCCATAGAGATGCATAGAGATACAAAGAGACCCATAGATGCACATAGAAATCTAATAGATATCCATAGGGATAAACAGACACCTATACATTGAGACACATAGAGACCCATAGAGACCTATAGAGATAAATAGAGACCCACAGAGATAAACAGAGACCCACAAAGACACATAGAGACCCATAGAGACTTACAGAGATGCATAGAGACCCTACAGGGGACACGTACTCAGAGGCTCACAAAGACCCACACTCATTGAGACCCTAACGAAAAACTATTTACACCATTGGTACCTCATTTGCCAGTAAAAAATATATGATAATTGTTTTTTTACCCTTTTACCCTAAAACTGTCAGTTTTGTTGCCAGATAAAAGGGTAAAAAATACAATTAGAAAACTATTTGTTTTACGTCACCAGGTGTAAAGAAGCCCATCACAAACGGTTGACAGCAGCTCAACCAAAAGGGGCTGACACCATCAACTCCACCATCGTCGTCACCGCGTGGACATTCGTAGCAGCAGAAGCAGTAGCAGCCAAATGCTCTGAGCAGTGTGGGGTAACGTTGATTCGAAAAGTGGAGGTGGAGACCCAAAGGTCAACGGAGACAAAATCCAAGCGGTGACCACCACCACCTCCGTTATAACGCGTGCACCGTTATAACGCGTGCACCGTTATAACGCGTGCACCGTTATAACGATTGCAATGTTATAACGTTGGGCCATTATAACGTGTGCGCCGCTGTAATGCGTGCAACGTTACAACGGTGCAAATTTATAACGCGTGCACCGTTATGACGCTGAAGAGAGAGGGGCCTTAACACTTGGTAAAATAAAAGTTAAGTTTGTTCGTTTAGATGTGATCCAGCTCCTTGATAGTCACCGAACCCCGGCCGACCGACAGCACGGGGCGGAGAGGCCGCGCGAGACCGCCACTACTACCACTGCCACCACCACCACCTCCGCCAGCGCCGACGCCCATGAACGAGTGCAGCAGCATCGCCGATCCGGCATCGTAGAACGACAGCAGCCCCACGTCGCGGTCGAGGTGCACGCCGAGACGACGCCGCTGGCCGTCCCCGCCGGCGGTTACGGCCAGCGGCGTCTCCAGCCCCCCGTGGCACGCGGCCAGGAGGCCTCCGTCGCGTCTCGCCAGGCTCCAGGAGGCGCCGGTGTCTCCTCCTCCGCTGCCGCCGTCGTCGTACGCGACGCCGACCTCGTAGGAGTCGGAGGCGCTGACGTCCACCTCCCAGTAGTGGCGGCCCGACGAGAAGCTCGGCGAGCAGAGGGCCGCGACGCGCCGGGCGGGGGTCTCCGGGCAGCCGGGGACGCCGGCGTCGGGGGACTTGGTCAGGGTCCTGAGGTCGGAGGAGATCTGGAGAAGGGGGCCGTAGCCATCATCGGCGCTCTTGACGACGGTGGGGGAGCGTCCGTCTGGAGAGAGGAGAGAGAGACGGGATGGATGGTTGGACGGTGAAGGCGTGCGTCTCATCCCCCACTCGTTCATTCATTCATTGATTCACTCACCCATTCACTCGCCCATTCATCAACTCACTGACTCACAGTGAGTACTCACACCACCACACAGACAACGGCGTTCGGGCGTGGTGCTGGCGACCGCGGTACCCTCGTGTACCGTTCCGGCCTTCATAGGTGCTCGCTAACAGCACTTGCCCATACAGTCTGTTAAGGCTACACGGGGGATCTTTGTCTTTGTGTGGTGTCGTGGTGTATCGTGTGATGGTGTATTACACTGGTCAACACACTTTTTCTGGCATAAGGTATTCCAACGGTTTTTGTCTATCACATCAGGTTTTGAGATATCAAATATTGCATTTTCAATAGAAACTGCAGAAGAAAAATATTAAATAAATGTGAATATCTACATAAAATTATATTATAAACACGCTATCCTAAAAATACAGCACCATATTTTAACACTAAAGCAGTCACTGACTCGCAACAACTGGCAATCATAAGTGACAGAGTTAATTTCGGGTAAAATCAATGAAAATGGAGTATGCCGATAGCATGAAAATGAGATGTGATAGAACAAATCTGAGATCAGATTTGGAATCAGCACCCTGAAGTTAGTCTAAAACAGCTGCAAAAGTCCAGGCCAGAAAAAAATGATTTTTTTGTTGTTGACCAGTGTAATCGACGTCACCACGCATTTAGAATATTTGGCTGCCGCTCTAATTGGTGATGATATTAGCCACTTGGTTGAGCTGCTATCACAGCTGCTGTGGTAGCCAGGGGTCGCTGATGAACAAACTGTTGCAGCTCAATGGTGGGGGCCTTACACCTTGTTAAACAAATAAATACATATTTCAGTTTAGTTTATGAGTCTTTAAATATCTCTATAGGTCTCTATAGATCTCTCTATGGATTCACCACTTTCTCATTTACCGTTGTGCATTTTTTTGGATCCTCATTTCTTATCATTGGAATTTGCAATAGATGCAGTTTTCTTTTGTTGACCAGTGTTATCTTTTCTGCCGTTGTAGAGCATTGCCCAGCGCCTGATGAGACTCACACAGGAAAGACAGCAGTCTGACGATGACTCCTTCCACAGAGGCGAGCGAGCTGATCTCCTCTGCGCTGACGCCTGGTGGCGGTATCTCGTCAGTCGCCCTCTCTCTCCTGTCAACTCGGAACAACGAACGCATGGACAATGTAGCCTCTAGTAGTGCTGCAGGGTGCAAGTTTCAGTTTCATTTATTTAAGTTGAATTTATTAGGTATAGCCCTGTGAGCCATGCGGCTCTTGACTCGGGTGCAACCGCAACAAACAAAAACATGAACGAGAAACATCTTAAAGTGACTACACGCAACAGAAAAATCCTGGAAAAAATTGCAAAGTCTTCCAGAAAAAACACTGCATTTCAACGCTGTGTGCAAAAATCCCAGTGAGATGCAAGTCAAACAATAACAACCGCAAGACAATTTAGATTAAAGTTATCGGTTTAACTCTGTACTACAACAAACAAATATGGCTAAACCAAAACTTTTTCAAAATCACCAAAATAAAGCTATAAAAACAATGTAACAGTGATCATAGGAACTGTGATTTAAATTTAACAATAAACGATATACACAACATGTACGACCAAACTTTGCAGCCATAGTTGGCCGCATGAGTCACTCCATAACAGCTGGAGTATCAGTAGCTGTTAAATAGCGAATAGCAGCGCCTATGAAGTCTACCGGCACTGTGGCACGAACATGGTGGGTGGGTGGCCAGCACCTCGTCTGATCCACACACACAGAAACAAATATCCCCCGTGTAGCCTTTAACAGAATGTTGGGGCAAGTGTTGTTAAGTAGCGAATAGCAGCGCCTATGGAGGCTACCGGCACTGTGTCACGAACAGAGTGGGTTGGGTGGCCAGCACCACGCCCGGCCACTTTTCTCTCCTCAGTGCCGATGTTTACTACACCACAGCTACACTAGGTACTCATTTGAGGCTGAGTCGACCGAGGGGAGGCCCAAGACCGGTTCAAATAATCGCCACCGGTGGTGTTGGCCGTGAGCGGGAATCAAACTCGGTCTCTGCCTGGTCCCGAGAGCAGTGTAGCGCTAACGGCTCCTACACCACCGCTCCCCACAAGTGAACAGTAACGCGAGTACACTCACCACACCAAGCCAAATCATTCCTCGTATATCCTACACGTGGCTGTAGAGGGCACGTGCTGTTACCCATTATTCAGACATTCACTCACCCACCCATTCACTCACTCAATTAAACACTGACCCATTCACTCACTGACTCACTCACACACTCATTCACCCACTCATTCATTCACACACTCACCCACTCAGCGAGTCACCCACACTCTTACCCACTCGCCCGCTCACTCGCCCATTCACCCACTTACCCACCACGATTATTATATTTAGGGGCCGTCCATAAATGACGTCACGAAATTTTGGACGATTTTGACCCCCCCTTCCTCGTCACACGGCGTCACAAAAAGTCAGACCCCCCCCCCCTCAAGTATGACGTCACAAAGCTCTACCCTCTCCTCAAAAAAATAAAACATGCTTCAAATCGCTTTAAACTAATGTCTTTGTAGTGCGTATTTAATGTGGCGCTGCACTCTGATGTTGTAGGAGAAAACATTTATAAAAAAAGTCTATTGAATAAAGTAGAACGTGTTGTCTATATTTGTTTAAAGTTGCGCATTTTGATGTGACGTCAGATTTCTCAAACCTCCCCTCGACTCGTCACACATCGTCACAAATGTCTGACCCCCCCCCCCCAGGTGCGTGACGTCATTTATGGACGGCCCCTTAAACCACTGTGCAAGGGAGAGTTTCAGTTGTGGTAATGGGCAACTGCTAAGGCCGATACGGGCACCGGCATTCAATAATTATCCTGCGTGACTCGAAGTAGTGATCTTTCAATAGCCGATCGGGAGAAAGGGGGGTCATTGCGGTATTGCAGAATGATCCATTACCTGCGGGTCTCTTCCATGTGACTCTAAAAAGAGAAGAGGAACGAGGTTTAAGAGGGCAGAAATGTCCTTGGTGGCAAACAAATGCAAATATACAGCAGAATTACTACACTACACTATACACTACATTATACACCACACTGTTATACACTACACTACTATATACTACACAACTATACACCACACTATGCATGACCCTATACACTGCACTACTATACACCACAGTACTATACTATACACTACAGTATACACTACACTATTACACTGCATTATACACTACACTACTCTCCTATGCACTACACTGCTATACACTACACTATACACTACACTACTATACACTACACTGCACACTACACTACACATTGGGCTCTAGGGAGGCCCGTCGTTAAGCGATTAGTCGTTAACAGGGGTGGAGGGATGATGATAGAGATGGAACCCACGCCCTTCTGTATATCAGGCGAAGTAGTCAACATCTCCCTAGCCACCGTGATGATGATGAGAGAGACACGCAGACTCCAAATATACAGCAGCAGGCATCGTCAGGGTCCGGGATCGAACCCATGACCTCCTGTATACCGGGCGAGGCAGTCAACATATCCATAGCCACCGAGGCCATCCCCAACAAAAACTAAAATTTTTAATAATTTAAATTTGTAATTTTTACCTACGTGACTTTACCGAAAAAACCTAAGAATATGAATCCTTGCAGTCACGAAAGCTTCAAATCTAGAAAAAAAAACCCACAAAACACCACTCAGACGACACCGCCGACAGCGACACACACGGGACCTGCAAGAAGCCGATGGGGTCGTTCTCCATCTCGAGCGCCTCCAGGCGCTCGGACGCCTCCTTGAGATCGGCGATCTGCCGCTTGTGGCGAGCGATGCCCTCCTGGATGCGAACGATGAGTTCGTGGCCGGCGGCCTCGACGGAACGGTGGGCCTCCTTCTCCTTCTCGTTGAGGGTCGCGCGCATGTGCGCGAACGAGCCCGAGATACGCGCCTTGCTCTTGAGCACGGTTTTCTAAGTGGTAAGGGAGTGTGGAGAGCTCACTCATCCCCTTATCCACTCAGCCACACACACACACTCACTCAATCACCTACTCACCCACTCACTCATCCACTCACTCACCCACACACACTCACTCACTCACACACTCACTCAATCATCTACTCACCCACTCACTCATCCACTTCCTCACCCATTCGCTCACCCATTCGCTCACCCATTCACTCACCCACTCACTCACCCACTCACTCATCCAACTACTAACTCATTCACCCACTTACTCATCCACTCACTCATCCACTCGTTCATCCACTCGTTCACCCACTCACTCACTCACCCACTCANCCACTCACCCACTCATTCACCCACTCATTCACCCACTCACTCACCACTCACTCATTCACCCACTCACTCACCACTCACTTATCACCACTCACTCATAATCTACTCACTCGCTCATCCACTCACTCGCTCACCCACTCACTCACCCACTCACCCACTCACCACTCACTCACCCACTCACTCATTCACCCACTCACTCACCCACTCACTTATCCACCCACTCACTCAATAATCTACTCACTCGCTCATCCACTCACTCGCTCACCCACTCACTTATCCACTCACCCACACACTCACCCACACAATCACTCACCCACTCACTCATCCACTCGCTAACCCACTCACTCATCTACTCACCCACTCACTCATCCACTCATGTTTTGCTACTGGTAAAGTCACGTAGATAGAAAATAAATAATAAATAATAAAAATTGTAAAAAAAACTAATATTTTCAAATATCGAAACCTCGTGAGTTTCGTTTTTTTATTTTTACTATTTTCATTTTATTTTCTATCTATGTGACTTCACCGAAAGAAACCCCAAAGAATATGAATTCTTGCAGTCACGAATGTTGAAAGTCGATTTTTTAAAATTAATTAATTACGATTTCGACTTCCGTTTATTCGGGCACCCCGGGGGGTCCCGCCACAAGGTTCAAAATTGTCGGTCTCGGGCAGGAGTGGGGAACGTCCGGCCCGCGGGCCGTATAAGGCCCGCAAAATCATTTGAGTCTGGCCCTGCGAAGGCAACCGCAGGCGGGACTCGAAATTCAATAAATCTAGGAGCAAACCTGGAAAAGCAGTTGGGGGTAGCAACAACATCAATACCGGCTAACATCATACGCCTCGCTAAAGATAAGGAGTTCCAGCCCATTACATTAGGGGTGAGTTCATTAAATGTTTGACCAAATATAACAGGCTAATTTTTAAGTTGATCATTTTGTTTGGCCAGCGAATTATGTTATAAATATCCAAATGGCCTACGTATCCAAATACCTACGTGACTTTACCGAAAAAACCTAAGAATATTACTTACGTGACTTCACCGAAAAACCCAAGAATATGAATCCTTGCAGTCACGAAAGCTTCAAATCTGGAATCCAAATGGCCCTTGGCAGAAAAAAGGTTCCCCACCCCTGGACTCTAGGGGAAGGCAGTTCCATGCCGGATGGGACGTTACCTCCACCTCCCTCTGAGACGCCTCCATCTTCTTGACCGATGCCTCTGCGGCCTTTCTCTCGTCCTCGGCGGCTTGCCTCTCGTCCCTGATCGAGCTCTTTCAAATGGACAGACGGAGCGGACGATATGCACATGTAAGGTGGGCACATTGAGAATAGGTTTTCCAATTTTTTTTCTGGCAACAAAATAGTGTGTTACGATCATGGACCTCCTTTGCCACTATTAAAATATGATAATAGTTTTTCCCCTCTTTTTCTGAGCAACAAAACAGGTGCGTTAAGATGTTAAAACACCAAACTGAAACATTTGTTTATTTCGGTAAAGTCATGTAGGTAGACAATTCATAGATCACGACGTTTCAATCGCAACACAAGCGGCTGTCTTCAGGTGAGAGGGGCTTTTGTTGCGATCGAAACGTCGTGATCTATTAATTTTCTACCTACGTGACTTTATCGAAAGAACCAAAGAGTATGGATTCCTGCAGTTACGAAAACTTAAAATCAAGACCAAACTGAAACCTTTTACAAGTGTAATAAAAGACTCCGTCAGGCACTGCTGGTCTCCGCTTGTCTTTTATTCAGGTTCTTCTCCACACCCCACTGGTCTCCTCCACAGACCAGCGTCGTCTCGCGCGCCCGCGCAAGCGCTTCTATCAGCTCCTCCACTCGTCCTCACACCCGCTGGTCTGACAAGGGACCAGCATCTCCCCTCTCCCGCTCCGCACACGCTGGCCGACGGTGTGCCGAAGCCCATCAGCCACATGGCTGATGGCGCGGCACCCAACGTGGTCCCGCTTCTTCACTCCATCAACTGGCCCCGATCTCTTCCGGGCTCCCCTCTATATCCTCTCTCCCACGTGACCCTGACTCCTCCCTTCCGGATCGTCACATCCGGCCTTCCCATACTGCCCTGCTGGCTCCACCTCCATTCACCTCGCTTCCCATTGGAGCGAGGTGAACGGCGGCCCCTCTCACACGCCCCCATACCGGGCTCCGCCCCAATACCCGGGTCGTGTGATTGGGCCAGAGTCCAGCAGCAACCCCATTTACGCTCGCATTACACAAGGAATCATGTCTGCATCTTCTTAAACAACTACGCTGGTTTGGTGTTCTGCGTGCGTGGCTGGACGATTATTTATTTATTTACGGACCCGCCCTGACAGCTCACTCTGATTCGATACAAATAAAACAGCCGGAAGAGAGCGAAAGCTCACTTTGATTCGATAAAAATAAATAAATAAAACACCCGCCTGAGAGCGAAAGCATAGGTCTGGCAAGGTCTGCGCCGCAGTGGTGCAGTGCACTGTGGGCGCAGACCCTGCGCTGTGTGAGTGTGGTGTGTATGCAAGTGTGCGAATGGTAGTTACGCTAATATTACGTTCATTTATGTCAAAAATGGGTGCTGCGTGCTGCGATTAGTGGAGTCCCCAAACAACTTTACCTTACGAGTAGGCAGGGGTCGCTATACAGTGAGTCTTAGCGGACTGAGCTGGCAGCTTCACCTGCCGGGACCACGGCCAGTTGCGTAGCGCCCCCTACAGTTTCGCCCATGGGCCAATACCCCCATGGGGCAACCCAGCTGACTGTTTGATGGGTACAATGGCTACATTTTGGTTTATCCGGCTTATTACCATTATTATGTATTGACGTTGATCACGTCTCCATGGACGGCTTGCTGTCTACTTCGGTTGTGTAATTGAGATGTTGTGCATGCTGCTGCTGGTAACATGTGTTGCATAATATGCAGCATGTGTCCGTGTATCATGTTTGCCACGGATGCAGTTGGCGTTACTGTACATTTATGATGTTTTGGAGTGCCAATCCTATGCACTTTGAAATGCAATAAACTGTCTAAAAAGGTTGCAGCCTGGCCCCCGCTGCTGTCACTCTCTGGCTGTTGCACAAGCCATATCAGAATTTGCGACATGCTAAAACAATGAGTACAGTGTCACACCGCCCGGGTAACTCCCGGGATCAAAATGGGCATTGGAAAGTGATCGCTTTATTGAGATGATTATGGTACTACCACAGGGTATTGTGAACGGTTCAGGAGGAGGAGAGGTCTGGATTTGTAAGTCTCACAGTACCGGTAAAAAGCGGGGTACAAATTCTGTCATCATAGTATACGATCATGCAATGTTTCTATCTGCAAGCTGTCATAACTGAAACGATCCCCGTTATTGTTCGATTGAGAGTGACCCACACTGATACCATATGTGAGGAACCCAAAAATCTGATGCATGCGTAAAACACCCACAATGGGAATACGTAAACTTAAAAACACCAACAAAATACATTTTTATAAGAAAAAATAGGTGGCCCCATAGCGGATCTGTCTGTGTGTGTACATACAAACGGAGGATGCAGGGGCCAACCTGTGTGCGATCGGAACGGTGCAATTGCTGACCAATGTCACTGTGGATGGCGCACACGCTGACGCACACCGGAGCTGTGTCTAATTCTCGACTTCGATGTTGTCCACCCACCCACACCCCCCAAATCCTCCTCACCTTACGCGCCTTGTGCTCGTCCTCGACCGAGCTCAGCTCGTGACCCCCGTGACCTTCGCCCCCACGGCATCGTCGCCGCCGCCGCCCCGCCCCCGCGACGCACGCGACGCACACGAGGCTCCCGTCGCTGCGGCAGAAGAGGTCGAGGCGCCTCCCGTGAGCCGCGCACCTCCGCTCCTCGAGCGCGCGCCCGGCGCCACGAGGACGTGTCGGCGAACCGCGCGTTGGCCAGGTGCGGCCTCAGGTGCTCCGCGCAGAACGACGCCTCGCACTTGAGGCACGTCTTGACGGCCGCCGAGACGACGCCGCCGTCGTCGGCACCTGGGCAGCTGTCGCACGGCGGGGCCGTGGAAGACATCGGTGTGTCTGGGTGTGTGTGGTTGTGTGTGTATGTATGTGTGTGTCTGGGTGTCTGTGTGTATCTGTCTGTATGTTTGTGTGTCTGGGTGTCTGTGTGTGTGGGTGTCTGTGTGTATGTGTATCTGTTTGTGTGTATGTGTCTGTGTGTCTGTGTGTATCTGTCTGTATGTTTGTGTGTCTGTGTGTATCTGTCTGTGTGCGTGTGTCTGTGTGTATGTGTCTGGGTGTCAGTGTGTCTGTGTGTATGGGTGTCTGTGTGTATCTGTCTGTATGTGTGTGTGTCTGGGTGTCTGTGTGTATCTGTCTGTGTGCGTGTGTCTGTGTGTGTCAGGGTGTCTGTGTGTGTGTCTGGGTGTTTGTGTGTGATTGTGCGTTTCTGTGTGTGTGTCTTTGTGGATGTGGCTGTATTTTCTGTCTCGGTGCGTATGAGGCTTAAGGGTTATAGAAGCGCACGGAAGATGAAGACGACGATGAGGAGTAGTAGTAGGAGGAGGAGGGGAGAGATATCGAGACGTGAATGAATCACGCGAAACCTTTGGAAGGAAACACAAAATACGGGAGAGGTTTTTTGTTTGTTTGACCAGCAGCAGTGAAAGAGTTACAGGCCGAGAAAAAGCGACAGCACCAGCAGCGACCACCGCCACAACTATAACAGCGACTCCGTCTCTTGTCGCTGCGACGGCTGATGCTGCTCACAGAGCGAATGGCCAAAGGAGGTGGTCAAGGAAGCAATTTTTGACACGGAAATGAGCCGAGGTCAGAGAGGGTGCTGAAACCGATGTCCGTCAAGATAACGTTAGGACGTGTTCTTTTTTTTGCTGTTGCTCTAAGAACATTACCGTGGCGAAATTTGGAATGTGGTCACGCCGGCTTGGGCCAACACATTCTATGCTTTTGTCGAAAACACTGGCCAACATATTGGAAATATATAACACTATACACTACACTATACACTACACTATACACGACACTATACACTCTACTACAAACGACACTATACACTACACTATACACTCTTCTACAAACTACACTACAAACTACACTATACACGACACGGATATACACTACACGGATATACACTACACTACACGGATATACACTACACTACACGGATATACACTACACTACTAGACACTACACTACTATACACTACATTGTAATAAATACATCCGTAAATTTACAGTAACTTTTGTGGCAGAAAGTTGCAAGTAAATTTTATGTAATTATACGGAAGATGAAATCCCATTTTTTATAGAAATATTCACATAAATGCACAGTAATTACTGTATTTTCACATAATACCGGGTTTTTAACAGCAATTTCACCATAAAACACAGTTGTATTCAGTAAAAAAACAATATATCCCATGACTGTAAAAAAACGAGATCTGTAAATTAACAGTAACTCTTCTAGCAGAAAGTTGGCAGTAAATTTTCTGTAATTTTACCGATTTTTTGTGTTATGTTACTGTAAATTATATATATATTTAAAGACACTCCATGTAAAAAAATGTCCATTATGAAAACAACAAATAAAACCCTAATTATATTTATTTTAAATGGAAATGTTTCACCCTGTACACGGGCAGTTTGCCTGCTGCTCCCCACCATTACCTCTTCCTGGCAAAAAACTAAACAAAGAAAAAACTGCTTTTGTGGTGTGAAAGGCTTTATTGTCTTTTCTTTAAAATCCTTTATATTAAGTTTGCTTGCGTGCTTGCTTGCTTACGACCGTGCAAACCTTTCGGTCGTTATTTAACCCACTTCCCGTGATCCAATCGAGCTGACATTTTGCACACAGACTCGTTGTGCGAGACAATTAATGTTCGTGAAAAAAATTTCCAAAATTTTACACTGTTTAGGGAAACAAATTAAATATTTAATTACCAATTGTTTAATACTGCAGACAATCATCTGACCCATAGGTGGCAGCCATCTCAAGCCAGAGGACGAGAGGACTCTAGCCGCCACGCATATAAAGGATTTAGAGTGAAAAACTTTGTTTTACGGGTTATACTTATTAATATTAAATCTACAACATTGGCATATGAAAACAGTCAGTACATGCATTTGAACATGTTTTAAAATATGGAATTATGAAAGTATTATACGCTATTTTATAAAACGGTCTTTAAAAATAAAACAATTAAAAAAGCTTCTGCATTAGCCTTGAACAGATAAACTTTGTATGGTAAGTAATTGTACAATCATCTGGAACAAACATGAGAAGAAAAAAAAACAAGTAACTTCCAAGAGTTTTTACAGCTTCCAAGCTGCAGTACCAGCACCAGTATTAAACACTTCAGCAAGTACTGGAGGAAACTGGTTTAGTTTTTGATATTTATTTGTTATATAATCATTTCAAAAGTTTGAAGAGTTTACGTGTATCTGTTTTTGCATTCAGCAATTTGCTTTTAACAGAAAGGAGTCCCAACTCAAAAGGAATGAGGTAGTGTTTCCTTTGCATTAGTGGTCAAAAGTTTATCAGTGTATGGAGATTGTAATACACTGGGTAGAATAACCTTTAAGAGTACTTTTATATATTTGTATTTTATCAGTTTACATTGTGTCTGTAATACAGTATGTTTATGTTTATATACAACTAGCATAGCACACCGGCTCTGTGTTGGGGAGTAAATCCACTACAACATTCACAATTTGAGTACTCTGCCAACGCTGCGTTTTAGCCGCTCGTTGTTGTGAGCGCCGCTCCTCTGCCCCCCGTTGTTGTTGCTGGAGGACGGCCGCCTCCAACTGGCCAGTTGCAGCGTCCTCAACGTGCACCTAGCCTGGCACTGCCCAGTGTCGTCATTTACGAGCCTCCTCCATAGAGGCAGAGATTGACACCGCTGGTACCAATCTATAAACTAATTACTAAAGTATCATTATTTTACCAGTTAAGACCCACTGACCTATGTAGTAGCTCTTTTTAAAAAGCGGCCTGGCCTAGCTCAACCATCATCATCATCATGTGGAATTGTATAGCAGTAGCCAAAACACCCTAAAAAGCGTAACGTTGATTCTAAATGTGGAGGGAAAACACGGAGAACCTGGAGAAAAAATGCACGCGACCACGGGGAAAGAGAGACGCAGGCTCCAAATATACAGCAGCAGTAGGCGTCAGAGTCGGGTTCGAACCGACGACCTCCTGTATACCAGGTGAGTTAGTTAACATATCCTATCCACCGTGATGATGATGAGAGAGCGAGACACACAGACTCCAATGATACAGCAGGCATCATCAGGGTTGGGATCGAACCACGACCTCCTGCGTACCAGGCGAGGTAGTCAACATCTCGTCACAACAGGACACACGAGGGAGCATCGAGAGAGGCCCTCCAGAGGGCATTTTTGGGTCTCCTCTTCCACGCTGCGCCAACGACGTTGTAGGAGGCGAGGGTAGCCAAACATCAGACCACCGTGCGGGGCGTGGACCTGGAATGCAACTTAAATGGTTTTACAACACTGCCGTGCCTAGCAAACTCCGCGAGCTCTCTTTCTCTCTCTCCCTCTTGTGTGAGTTCACAACGCATCGATCGCTGCCCTCTGGCTCAAAGGTCGCCGACGACGGAGACCATTTTGGCCATTGTCAGCTCTCTCTTCAGTTGGCGCCACTTAAGCCACCTCACGGGGAATGTCCCGGAGCGGTTTGGCGCGACTGACATCGAAGAAGCCGCAGCGCAGAGGAAGGAAAATCACCGACGTGGGCTGGCGGGCGTAACAAAAATGAATATTCCGTCGTGTTTCATCGCCCTTCAATTGTTCACGACTCTGGTGAGTGAACGCACGGCGCCTTCGCAAACCGGAGGACGCCTGGTGTGGTCTGGGACTGTTGTTGTTGTTGTTGTCTTGGTGTGGTCTGGGATTGTTGTTGTCTTGGGTGGTCTGCGACTGTTGGTGTGTTGCCTTGCCCCAAGCTTGCATTTAGTGTTGATAAACCGCCACTAATTTATATCCAGTAGACTCTCGTTTCTTCGCGCGAATTTTCCCAGGATGTCTATGTCAAGATGACGGAGACTTGTGTTGCCTCCGAAACGTCGTGATTTTTATTTTATTTTTATTAATTTTAATTTCATCTTTTACCTACGTGACTTTACCGAATAAACTAAGAGTATGAATCCTTGCAGTCACGAAAGCTTCAAATCTAGAAAGAAACTAATAATTTAGGGTTATAAATTATTTTTAAGCTTCTCTGCCATGTCAAAGTTTAAAAAAGTAAAAACTCACAATTTGAATGACCGGATAAGTCGCTCACAATGAAGCACAACTGATGACGATTTCAATTGTTACTCTTTCGATTGAGAATGTTCGACCGATGGATGATGCACATTCTCAGTGATAATATAAATTTCCTGTCACCCACCCAGCAGAATATTCGGCCCCCTAAGTCGATGATAGCAGAGCCACAACCAATCAACATCAATCAAACTCGGCCAACTAAGTGGATGATCTTCTTGGTTCTTTCGGTAAAGTCACGTAGAAGGGAAGTAATAAAATAATAAAAATAAAACATAATAAAATAATTCTCACGACGTTTCGGCTACAACGCAAGCAGCCGTAGCCGAAACGTCGTGAGAATTATTTTATTATGTTTTATTTTTATTATTTATTACTTCCCTTCTACGTGACTTTACCGAAAGAACCAAGAAGATGAATCCCTGCAGTCACGAAAGCTTTAAATCGAAATTTAAGTGGATGATATCAGAGCCACAGCCAATCAACGTCAATCAAACTCAGCCCACTAATTGGATGCTAGCAGAGCCACAGCCAATCAACATCAATCACACTCAGCCCACTGAGTGGATGATTGCAGAGCCATAGCCAGTCCCTCCAGAAAAACGCGATTATGCGATCGCATGATTCCATGCAAAATCAGCCAAAGTCCGCATATTTATGCGGGGGGCGCGTTTTTTCAAATACGCCGCACTTTCGCCGCATAAATTGCAGATTTCGCGCGCAAAATATGCGGGCTTGCATGATTTCATAATCCCCGCATTTTCGTTGCAAAAAGTCACATATATCTTAGCAGAAAGTTGAAAAATGTTGCGTTTACTTCACACAAGCGCAGCCATTTCCCCTGTTGCCATGGGAACGTTATGAAGTGTTAGAGGCTACGTAGTTAGTTTTATTCAGGAGTTTATGCAACTTTACAGTTGTAAGATTGCACTTTTTTGTTAGTAGTATGTAAATTTACATTACTGTAAGACTGTACTGTTACTGTATTGCTTACGTTACTGTGCACTGAAAACACTTATTTTAACAGAAGATGTCTGTTTTGTATAGCTACCTCTGTAAAACAGGAAGCACACATTTTATTTTTAATATTTTATTTATTCATTTTTACAGAAGTTGTAGCATATTCATTTTGTAAAGCTACAGAACTTGTTCGACTCAATGTTTTGTAAGTTTGAGCCATCTGTTTGTTAAGGTCTGAAATAAAACAAGATGAGAACTTAAATATTCCCAGCACTTTCTGTGATGTAGTATGCTTGCTTATCATAGGAAGTAATAAGAAATGACTCTTTACATTAAAGTAGTAGCCCAGTGAATAGGGTGTTGGGGAATCACTTTTTTTTCTCTTTTTCATCAAACCGCAGTTTTTGCAAGTCCCGCAATTTTGCAAGTTCCCGCAATTTAATCGCATAAAATTGCATAAATATCCCGCATATTCCATCGCATTTTTTAAGAAAACGTGCCGCATAATCAACAATTTTTGCCCGCAACAATCACCAAAAAACTCCGCGTTTTTCTGGAGGGACTGCATAGCTAATCGATATATGGGGCATCCTGGTGGTAGCTATGAAGATGTTGACTCCTAGCCGGGTATGCAGGAGGCATGGGTTCGATCCCGACCCTGACAACACGGTGGCTAGGAGATGTTAACTATATCGCCGGGTATAGACGATGTTGTGGGTTCCATCCCAGACCCTGACGTCTTGCTGCTGTATATTGGAGTTTGCGTATCTCTCTCCCCGTAGTCGCGTGGATTTTTCTACAGGGTCCTCCAGTTTATCCTGCCCATTTAGAATCAACATCACCACGCGTTCCGAGTCTTTGTTTGCTGCTATAAATTCCTAAGTGACGATGATATCAGCCACTTCGTAGAGCTGCGATCATTTGTGATGGCCAGGGTCGCTTCTTAAAAAGAGCTTCACAGCTCAGTGGGCCTTACACCTGGTACGTAAAATTGTTTAGTTTATGGGTCTCTATGGATCTCTGTGTGTCTCTGTGCACTTCTATGTGCCCTATGGTTCTCTATGGTCTCTCTATGTATCTCCATGAATCTCTATGCGTCTACATTTTTGGCTGCCGCTATAAATGTCCACGCCTATTGGTTGAGCTGCTATAATTGGGTGTAGTGGCCAAGGGTCGCCTCTGAACAAACATAGCAGTTCAGTGGTGGCAGCCTTACACATGGTTAAATAAATGCATATGTTGGTATAGTTTATGATTCTCTATGTATATCAATATCTACGGATTCACCACTTTCTCATTTTCCGTCGTGCATTTTTGGTCCTAATTTTTTATTTGGAATTTGAAATCGACCTGGTTTCGTTTAAATTACGTGCTCAGAGTGTTTTTTTACGTTTGCTGTTGTCTGCAGATACTTCCCTCTGAAAGTGTGACGATCAGCAACGTTCTACGAGAGGTAAGGTGCAACAAAAATGTGTGGCCACCAGGAATATTGTCGGTCTCATCAATTGCACCCAGCATCTCGCAGCGCCCTGGATAACTTTTCAAGTGGGACAATTCACGTGACATTACATCCAGCTCAGCAATTACACCCTTTCCCATCCACCCACTGTGTGCGGCGTTTTTGAAGTGGGTGGCAGGGTTATCGCCAATTCCAGTACCCGCCACTAGCCACGAAGTGACGGTGACGTCACCACGGCGCCTGTGCCAGGCCAGGTGCACTATGAGGCCACGGGAAGTGTCAAAGGCTCGCTGCTGACAGGAGGTCTCGGGAGAGACCCAGCAGGTGCCATGGGTTGGCTGACTGAGATGATCGGTAGATGCACCAACAGCTGTGCCCCCTACTGTGCCCCTACTGTGCCAGGCTAGGTGCAGGAGGTCACGACAGATCCAGCAGGTGCTATGGGTTGGCTGACTGAGATGACTGGGCGATGCACCACTAGCTGTACCCCCTACTGTGCCAACTTGCAGCACTTTATCTGCCCAGCGCTCCACTCGTTGTTGTGAGCGTCGCTCCGGTGCCCTCAGTTATAGCGCACACTTAAACACACAAACACACACACATGTACATCCTTCAAAAGCAAAGATTCACCCATTTGAGGCTGGGCGACCTTGGGAACCCTCAGCCCCCGGGTTGCAAATCCTCGTCCGGTAACTCGATGGCAGGGCGAAGGCAGAATGATAACGTGAAGAGGAGCATGCGCAGTGTGGCTGGGAGGTCTGCGGTTTGTCCCCACCCAAAGCGGCCCCGTTGGCAGACGAATTCACGTGGGCGAGGATGCTGAGAATTGAGGCTCCCCGTGGTGGAAAGGGACTTCGTGGGTTCGATCCCGACACTGATATCACGGTGCTAGGAGATGTTAACTACCTTGCCTGGTATGCAGGAGCTCGTGGTTTCGATCCTGACCCTAACATCACGGTGGCTAGATGTTAACTACTCGCGGGGTATGCAAGAGGTTGTGGTTTGACCCAGATCCTCTTGGTCTATATTCGTTTCTATGGGTTTCTATGCATCTCTACGGGTCTCTGTTGGTTCTACGTATCTCTGTGGGACTATATGTATCTCTATGATTTTTGTCTGTCGGTCTCTATGGATTTCTATGTGTCTGTGGGTCTCTATGTAACTTTATAGGCCTCTATGTATCTCTATTTGCCTATATGGGTCTTTGTGGGTTTTTATAGGTCTCTATGTATATATCTGTGTCTCTACGCATTCTATGCGTTGAGTGTTGGGCTGCTGCTATGCATGTCCACACATTGATGATGACATCAGCCACTTGGTTAAGCTGCTATCATAATTTCTGATGGTCAGGGTCGCTTCTGAACAAAAGAGCCACTACACAGCAGCTCAGTGGGGCCTCGTTACACCTGGTAACATAAATTACTTTGGTTGTTAACTTTTCCTCGTCTTGAATGTTTTTTTCCACGCAGGTTATCAAAGGCAGATGTAACGAAACAACACACTACTTGTCAAGCAGTGGCATCTGCTGTGAGCTCTGCCAAGCAGGTAACGTGCAAAGACTGAAAGGGCTGACTCAAATACCACAATCGAAAGGTTTTAATGTAGGTTCGTTGAACTTCTATCGCACTGCACGTGGCCAACAGTGGCTAATCGGAGGTGCATTTTGAGTCTATGGGCAGTGTTGAATCTATATGGGTTGTGTAGTCTATGGGCAGTGTTGAATCTATATGAGTAGTGTTGAGTCTATGGGAAGTGTTGAATCGATATGGGTAGTGTTAGTCTCTGGGCAGTGTTGAATCTATATGGTTAGTGTTGAGTCTATGGGCAGTGTTGAATCCATATGGGTAGTATTAGTTTATGGGCATTGTTGAATCTATATGGGTAGTGTTCGTCTATGTGTAGTGTAGAATCTATATGGGTGGTGTTAGTCTATGGGCAGTGTATATGTTGAACTTTTTTCACACCGTATGTAGCCGATCGTGGCTAATATGTGTGGGAGGAAAGACAACAACACTGAACACAACAACAAAAACAAAAAACAAGCGGCAGTTCTAAATGAAATTACGTTTCAGTCTGGATGATTAAATAGTGCATTTCATCGCTCAGAGTTACCACATTCAAGTTAATGCTTTATGTGAATTGAGCACAGGGTTGGGAAATAATTTATTTTTTAAGGAATATACTCAAATGAGTGGATAAATCTAATCGTTTGAGCTGCGGTGTTGTGGTGGTGGTGGTTGGTAGCTGCTCATGAAGCACGCTACTACTGAGCAGTTGGAGACAGTCACCCTCCAGCAACAACTACAATACACTATTATACACTACACTATTATACACTATACTGCTATGCAATACACTACTATACACTACACTACTATACCCTATACTATTATACCCTACACTACTATACCCTACACTACTATACAATACAATATTATACCCTACACTACTATACACAACACTACTATACACTACAATACACTACACACTGCACTTTTATATCCTCCGAGCCCCCTTTGTGGAAGCTTCGCTCACCCCACTCCCTTCAGCCAATCCGCGTCCTCCTCCTCCAACGGCCGTAAACCATCGCCCCCCTACAGTCGACCCTCATTACCCCCCTTTTACCTCCGAGTCTCTCCTTCAACCCCCTTTGAATCTCACCTCCTGACCTATCGTCTTTGAGGCCTCCCTGCACCGATCAGAGGACTTGGTGGAGTTCCAGACTGTCCGTTCACACTTAAGTGGTCTGTTGCTTCGGTCATTGTACCTACATGTACCCATTCTTCTTGGCACAACAAACTAAGCAATATATAAAATAGGAGGTACGGGCAAAGCAGACAACAAACTACACAACAACAACAAGCAGCAGCTCTAAAGAAATTCTTTTCAAACTAGTACTGTAGTGTACAGTACAGTGTACAGTGTATAGTAGTGGACGGGGCAGTCCTCAGGTTGTGAACCTAATTCGTTCCTGAGACCCGTTCCTAAGCGAGTCTGGAACACAGCAAGGCGGGGAAGGATAAAAAAGTTAACCCGTAAAAACAAAGTTTTTCACTTAAATCCTTTATATGCGTGGCATCGGTTTCATTTTATTATTCATTTCTGTTTTTCTTGAGTAAGCAAGCAAGCGAACTTAATATAAAGGATTTAAAAATGAAAGTCACCTCTTGACATGCCCCGTATATTCCCGAGGGCACTAGCGTTGACCCGTTTTACCACTTTCAAGAACCTGGCGGCTTCAATTTAACTGCTCTATAAATAGTCTCCACTGTACAGCGTGGGGGCAGGGATTTCATGCCATGTGGTTAGTCAACATTTGCGTCATCATGAAACGGGCGGCTAGAGTCCTCTCGTCCTCTGGCTTGAGATGGCTGCCACCTATGGGCAGATGATTGTCTGCCACCATTAAGCAATTGGTAAATAAATATTTTAAAAAAATTCCCTAAACAGTGTAAAATTTGGGAATTTTTTTCTCACAAAAATTAATTGTGACGCACAACGAGTCTGTGTGCAAAATGTTAGCTCGATTGGATCACGGGAAGTGGGTTAAAAAACGACCGAAAGATTTGCACGGTCGTAAGCAAGCAAGCAAGTGAACTTAATATAAAGGATTTTTAAAAAACCTTTGGATTTGAATTCTAGTTCAGTCGGTGAGTCTGTTTCCCTCCCCCTACCCACCCACCTACCCACCACCCCTGCTGCCAACTTGCAGGTAGCAGGAAGTTGATGGATTGCGAATCCAACACGAGAGGCACGTTTTGCACGGAATGCTACCCAGGACAAGACTACACGGACGAACCGAACAGCTCCAACGAGTGCAAGAAGTGCACCGTTTGCAACGTGAATTGTAAGTGGGGTTGGGTGGTTGTTTGTGGACACGACGTGAACCCGTTCACAAAAAAGAGGGGACGGGTTTTGGGAATCAAGGGGTTTGCGTGATTCACGCACCACTCACAATACAAAGTGAAATCTCGCTACTGCGGAGAGAGAGATGTTAACTACCTCGCCTGGTACACGGGAGGTCCTGGGATCGATCACGACCCTGACGATGCCTGCTGTTGTATTTTTGGTGTTTGCGTCTCTCTCTCCGTGGTCGCGTGGATTTATCTCCGTTTCCTCCGGTTTTTCCCTCCATATTTACCATCATGCGTCACCGTGCCGCTTGACTGCGCGTCGATCCTGCGTCGCCGCGCGTTGCTCCGCGTCACCGTGTGATGCTACGCTGCATGCGCAGACGCTCAACAAACGTATTACCCACATGCGGCGGTGGTGGTGGTGTTGTTCCGCAGCCGAGGACACCGAGAGCAGATGCACCATCAGGCAGGACACTCGCTGTCGCTGTAACGACGGCTTCCAGAGGGCTGCCCCATCGGACCCCTGCACGGACGCGAAGGGAGCCGCAGGTTCGGACGAGCGCTCGCCACACCCACGCAGCTCTCACGCGCTCACAATCGATGTTGATAGGTCGGGGAGGGTAAGGGGGACACGCACGGGGATTGGGAGAGGTGCGCGGGAAAGGTGAATGACGACCGTGACGAGAATTGCAATGTATAGTTTAGTGTGTAGTGTAATGTTGAGTTGTAGTGTATTGGGTAGTGTATAGTTGTTTTTGGTTCTTTCCGAAAAGTCACGTAGATAGAAAATTATAGATCACCATGTTTCGATCGCAACACAAGCGACCGGCACCTGAAGATGGTCGCTTGTGTTGTGATCGAAACGTCGTGATCTATTTATTTTCTATCTACGTGACTTTACCGAAGAACCAAAGAGTATGGATTCCTGCAGTCACGAAATCTTCAAATCGGGGTAGTGTATAGTGTATTGGAGTGTAGTGTATATTGTAGTGTATAGTGGTGTAGTGCATAGTAATAGTGTATAGTGTAGTGTTTAGTGGTGTAGTGTATAGTAGTGTATTGGAGTGTAGTGTATATTGTAGTGTATAGTGGTGTAGTGTATAGTAGTGTATAGTGTAGTGTATAGTTTAGTATATAGTGTATGTAGTGTAGTGTAATAGTGTAGGGGCTTGCAGGAGGAGGGATCTGAGGAGCTATGAGCTCTTTGTTCACAGACGTCCCGGTGAGGCGCACGCGGTGAGCAGTTACAGGAACGAGCACACAAACACACGATAGGAGTCAGACCAGAGGACAGTCCCAGACCACACCAGACAACAACAACAGTCCCAGATCATACCAGGACAACAACAACAGTCCCAGATCACACCAAGATAACAACAACATTCCCAGACCACACCAAGACATCAACAATAGTCCCAGAGCACACGAAGACATCAACCGTACCCTCGATAAAATTGGCCATGGGTCAAAGTTACAAATCACATTTGCCAATGCGATTTGTGGCATCATGGGACCTCTCCTGCCAGTATCAAAATCTGAGAAGAGGTTTTAATCTTTCTGGCAGTAAAATAGGAGGTGTGTTAAAATGTTAAAACATGTGGACAAATCAGTTTTAAAGACAATGAGTACATTACCAGAGCATGTTAATGTTTGCATGCTCGCCACAAGTATATGTGGTTAATTGTAGATTTTAAGTTTTCGTGACTGCAAGGATGCATACTCTTTGGTTGTTTCCAAACTTCGTGATTTAATTTAATTGTTTTCATTTTTTATTTTATTTTTATTTTTTATTTCACCTACGTGACTTTACCGAAAAAACCAAAGAGTATATGTGGTTAATCCAGTAACTTGATTCCTTTCAAATGTTTGGTGTTTAACATCTGAACACACAACCCCTCTTCTATTGCCAGAAAGGGTCAAACTTATTCTGCAATTTGTAGCGTTGATCCTCGGTTGCCTATGTCAGTTTTAGAGCAGGACACAACAAATAACCTTCATGTTGCAAGTGCTAAGTGTGAAGGCCTACCACCCATAACGCGACCCCCAATTCGTTACCATATCTCACGATTTACCAACAACAGCAGCCGCTCACCGCTAAGTGGCGGTGACGTTCATACGACGCCTGTGCCAGGCTAGGTGCACTCTTGGGGCCACGTGAGGTGTCAGAGGCTCCCGTGACCTAATTGATGGCAATCGCACCGTGACAATTCACTCCAGTTTTGATTCTTAGCCTGGGGTTGCCGTTTCTGGGGGGTGGGGGGTGGTGAGATATGGGCAGATTTTTTTAGAAGGTGAATCATCGAAACACACAAATTAAGCACAGGGCATGTTAAGTTACAACGTACTTTGTTTCGTCAAATCCTATGTATTTATTACACTACACTATACACTACACTATACACTACACTATACAACTACACTAATATACAACTACACTATCATACAACTACACTACTATATAACTACGCTACACACTACTATACACTACACTGCAATACCTTATACACACTACTATACAATATACACTACACAATTATATACTACACTTATACACTACAATACACTACACTATACACTACACACACTACACTATACACTACTTTACACTACATAATCCACACTGCTATATAATATACACTACACAATTATACACTGCACTTCTATACACTATACAATACACTATACACTGCCCACACACTACACTATACACTACTATACACTATATACACTACACTATACACTCCACTGCTATACACTACCCTATTATACACTACACTATACACTACTCTACTATATGTGTACGATCCTCAGACGTTGCTGGAGCTATTGCCGGTGCTGTCATCGGTGCAGTCTTCATTTTACTTGTGGCGACTGTGGGCCTCCGTCTCTACAGAAAACGCCATAAACACTTCTCCCGGGGTAAGTCGCAGTGGCTCGGAGGATGTTGACTCCCTCGCCTGGTATGCAGGAGGTNGTTGGTTGGATGCCGGACCCTGACGATGCCTGCTGCTGTATATTTAGAGTTTGCATGTCTTTATCTCATCATCATCACGGTGTAGTGTAGTGTATGTTAGTATAGTGTATAGTAGTGTAGTGTATAGTGTAGTGTGTAGTGTATAGTGTTTTATACTACTTCAGGCCACCGGTGTGTTGGAGATTAAATCCAAAACATTTACAATTTAAGTACCGTGACGTTCCGCTGGTAATTATATCAACCAGCATCATCGGGCATTTTCCAGAATAGTAAACCTCCTGGAGTGGGTGTGATATTATACTTCACATTAACCTTTTAAGCCACATGAAGAAGATAATTAAATGATAATAATCGTCATCATCAACATAAGCCCATGACGACAGGTCTATATGATGTAATGTATACATCTCAAGCATATATATGTAAGAATGTTCTATAATAATGTATTTTTCTCTCTTATACAGAAATAAATCCTGTTGCAAGTGAGAACATAGCTTTGAACAATGATGAAGATCATTTGAATGTAAGTCATTCCACCTCGTCAAGTCTATGGTGACCTGACCAAAAACACTCCTGTTATTGGTGTTACTGCTGAATGAGAACATTAGCAGACTGAGTGAGCCACCAGGGTCATTTGCCCGTCCTGTATCGAGATGGTCAGCATGGGTCACTGAGCATTAGGCGTGGCAGCACTCGTGATTATAATCTGCAGCAACTGGTCCATGTTGACTTTCCAACGAGGTCCCTCAAACTTTCGGATCACCTTCTTTCTAATGACTCTGAGATCAAGGCTCTGATCCTGGGGTGACTGGGCCTAGTGAGTGGGTGGATGGGTGGGTGAATGACTAAGTGGGTGAGTGAGTGAGTGAGTGGATGAGTGGGTGTATGGTTGAGTGATTGGGTGAGTGAGTGGGTCAGCAAATGAGTCGGTGAGTAAGTGGGTGTGTGAGTAGGTGAGTGGGTGGGTGAATGGGTGGGTGAATAAGTTGATGGTTAGTGGGTGGTGAGTGGGTAGTGAGTGTGAGTGGGTGGCTGATTGGGTGGATGAGTGAGTGAATGACTAAGTGGGTGAGTGAGTGAGAGAGTTAATGGGTGAGTGGGTATGGTTGAGTGAGTGGGTGTGTGGTTGAGTCAGTGGCTGATTTGGTAAATCAGCATTTACCACCTAGTTCTTGCCATCTACCCTGCACATTCTGTATATTTCGTGTCTTCCACATGTAGTGGGTACAACTCTAAGGAGACTTCTCTCTTGGAGGCAACACGTTTATTTTCCAATACCAATACAGAACACAGAGGGTAAGGCCCCTTCCACCCACTACACTAGGGAGGTATATCCTCCTCACTGGAATGCCCTATACATTCGGACAAATGTCTATAGGGTCAATCTGGATTTGAAGCTTTCGTGACTGCAGGAATCAATGCTCTTTGGTCCTTTCGATAAAGTCACGTAGGTATAAAATAATAGATCACGACGTTTCGATTGCAACACACGCGACCGTCATCAGGTGAGACAATCACAGCAGGGAAACTGCTGTGATTGTGTCACCTGGTGGCGGTTGCTTGTGTTGTGATCGAAACGTCGTGATCTATTATTTTCTACCTAATTGATTTATCGAAAGAACCAAAGAGTATTTATATAGGGTCCTCCGCTTTCGGGGTCTAGGGAGGCTATCTGACCCGACCTAGCCAAGGTCTCGGGTCCACTCTGGCTCTAGGTCTTCAGGGCAGTCTCAGGGCAGTCTGAGGGCAGCCTCTTCATCTTCGAGTGACAACTCCCGGTCCCGTTCAGGGGTCCGGCTTTTAACCGGTTCCTGGCTCACTCCGCCCCTAGCCACTCCTCCTTTCTGGAACCGTCTAGAGGGGCCTGGAGAGTGACGTCATCCCCCAGCCCCCCTCTTGGGGGTCTGGGGTCTGTAACTCTGGTCCCGAGCTACCCTCGGGTTACCTTGGCCCAACGGCCTCACTCATCTCCATCAACCTCCCTTCTGCCCCCTGTTGACTTGAGGCCGTTATTACAGGCTGTAAGTAGTGCAACCGCACACAGCGCTCAACGTTGCCGCTACAAATACACGGTGGTGCATTTGGATCTATGGAGGAGATGCGCCACTTCGTGTGTAGTGTTATTACTCACGCGATCTTGGGGTCGAAACACCCACGGTATCTCTGTTAAAGATGACGTAACGGATGTAGGGAAAGAGAACGCGGGGCGTGAGAGAGAGGGAACGCCCAGTAGGGGAGCGGTGACGTCATCGGATGAGGCGGGGCGATCTGGGCGGCTTCCTGGTGGGATTTGGAGTGGAGTGGTCCGCACGTGGCGTGAGCTCATGCGGACAACAGAGGAGCTGTGTCGTCTCAACCTTGGTCTGGTAGACTCATTCACATGGAATGTATGAACATTGCCTTTTTTAGAGGCAATTAGCCGTCGTTCCTACCATGAATATCCTTTAAAAAAGACAAAGTTTAAGCCAAAATGTATTTTCGTCTATAATCAAAGCACATGGGAGGCTGATTGATGCTTGGGCACAGTCGAGGGATGGCTCCCTATTGGTCGGCCGTGTTGTGCGTGATGATGATGATGATCTGGCAATTGCTGCTCACTCACTTGCCGTGCCTTTACTCTTGCAGAGCGCAGATGATTTCATCTGTAAAAAGATCACGGAAGATCAAGAGGGCAACTGGAAGGACGTCAAGAGGGAGTTGCCAGATTTGCGCGAGTGGATCGGCAAAACTCCCTCCCTTTTCCTGTACGAGTTGAAGAGGAGGAACTTGATTACGGAAGAGGAGTACTGGACAGCATTTACAATTCCCGACGCCACCATGCGCGCGGACACAATCCTGTTGCCAGTCATGAGACGAGCGGACGTCAAATGCCGAGAGCTCCTGGAGTTAATCGAACAACAGCGGAGCAGAGAACGGCATTTCCTGGACATACTGAAGACGAGCCGTGCGTACACTTTACACACTCGTCAGCATTGCAATCCATTAAACGTAGTCTTTTACTGGTAGGAACGAAGTGAACCAGCCTACAATAGATTATATCGTCCGTCCGTCTGTCTGTCCGTCCGTCTGTCCGATGTCCGATTAGGTGTAGCAACATCGCCCCCTACTGCAAACACTTGGCAGGACCCTACAAAAACCTTTAGACTCAGTGAGGCTTTCCAACTCTCCCTTCGTATCGTACCCCCGCGTGTGTGAAAGGAGTTAATGTTTAACAATGTTACATTCCCTGATGTTTTTAAATAGAAACATTTAAATTTAAAGCTTTTACATAAATAATTAAAACATTTAAATTAAAAATTAACTCACAGCGGCCAAAAGCCTACAGCTAGGCCTAAAGCCTAGAACTAGGCCTCAAACTTTCCCTTCGAATCGTACCCCGCGTGTGTGAAAGGGAGTTAATGTTTAACAATGTTACATTCCCTGATGTTTTTAAATATAAACATTTAAATTTAAAGCTTTTACATTAATAATTAAAACATTTAAATTAAAAATTAACTCAAAGCAGCCTAAAGCCTACAGCTAGGCCTAAAGCCTAGAACTAGGCCTCAAACTCTCCCTTCGTATCGTACCCCCGCGTGTGTGAAAGGGAGTTAATGTTTAACAATGTTACATTCCCTGATGTTTTTAAATAGAAACATTTAAATTTAAAGCTTTTACACAAATAATTAAAACATTTAACTTAAAAATTAACTAACAGCGGCCTAAAGCCTACAGCTAGGCCTAAAGCCTAGAACTAGGCCTCAAACTCTCCCTTCGTATCGTCCGATTAGGTGTAGCAACATCGCCCCCTACTGCAAACACTTGGCAGGACCCTACAAAACCTTTAGACTCAGTGGGCCTTTCCTGGCTAAACAAGTGTAATAATACATTATGTTTATATTCTTTGGTTATTCGTTCCTACCAGCCCACCCGCAGGTCTGTTTTCACTTTTTTAGACCGGAGCACTTAGTCTTAATAATTTAATTAAATATAGCGACATTAATGCTAATTATATTCCATGGCTCTGTACAAATTATATTTTGCAATTAACGAGCATATGAACACCCTCGGAAAGTAAAATAACTTATTTCAACAGAAAATTAGTCCACTAAGTCTCAGCATCGCAGTCCCACAGTCCCAACGTCTCACTCAAGCAGGACAACTTTCACAGGCAGGGCAGTGGTGTAGTGGCCAGCAAAGTTGCGACTAATTAAGGCCGATCTCAGTGGACACTGGATACATATCATACTTATCCCCTTTACATCATCATCAGCCAAGGTCAATCCACTGCTGGATGAAGGCCTCCCCAAGCCTCTAATACCTCCACGACCCTGCTATGCAACGATCCACTTAGCACTCGCACGCGAGCTGATATAATCACCGGCAGTAGCTCCATGCGTATATTAACATACATCCGCAGTTCGATGTAGGTTTTGGCAATGCAATAGTTTGAATACATTTATGAAAAAGTAAGAGTAGTATTCCTCAATTGTCCCTGGTAGTAAGTATTATTTTCTAATTGCTTATGCCTCAAAAGTACAGAAAGTGGCTATTTCTTTCACACAAACTTTTGTGACCAGGACAGTGATATTTAGAAATGTACCTATTTTCCAGAATATTCCAGATAGATTCAGTGTTGAATAAACTTGTAGTAAATTCTATAACATTCGATAACTTTCCAGTATTATAAATAGTAATATAAATACAGGGGCCTTTAGCCCACCAGTTCATTTTTCTGAGATGGCATCAAGAGGCTGCAAACATCTGGCATACGCATTTTTCTATGTCTGCGGCCAATTTATGAAGACATAATCAATGTTGGAGCAACTCGGAACGGCACCACGTGCTCCGATGCTGCCACGGTGTAAAGGATTGGTACACGAGGAGGCAGCACCGCTGGTTACAGCACAATGAGTGGTCTCCGGTAGTTGAGTAAACTGAAACTATATTTTAAACGAAGCTATTTAATTGTACAAGGTAAAGCCCCACTGAGCTGCTATGTATAGCTCGTTTTCAGAAGCGACCTGTCCATCACAAAAGATAGATCAACCAAGTAGCTGATATCATCATGTGGAAATGTACCGCAGTCTAATGCTCTAAACGCGTAATTTTGATTCTAAATGTGTAGAAAAATCTACGGGGGGAGAGAGAGACACAGACTCCAAACATAAAATGGAGTCAGGGTCTGGATTGAACACGCGACCTCATGCATACCAGGCGAGGTAGTTAACATCTCCTAGCCACTGTGGTACATGTAACCAGCTTGGAAGGGAGGGCCAAATACCCTCAAAAGGGGGCTCTGAAGCTGCTTCTAGCCGATATCCTTCAATCAGCAGTGGCATGGGCAAGAAATTGGCAGGTGCACCTTTGCCTCTCATGACGACGACTTAATCATGGCTGACGATGATGAGCAAAAAACTGAGTCGTGATTGTAAAGATTTACACAATGATTTGTTTATCTTGCAGATGTGTGCTCGCCCACACTGAACCCCAACTCGGCACATCGATGGCTACAAATTTCTGCCAATCTCAGCACAGTGACGTGCAACAAGGAAGAGCAGCATTCCTCTGATCACACAGACAGTTTTGAGTGGTGGCCAATAGTCCTCTGCTTCGAGAACTTCTCGTCGGGTGACCACTACTGGGAAGTCGACGTCAGAGCCTCGGAAAACTGTTCTATAGGTGTTGCACGTGGGTCGATTCCTTGGAATCATCAAGAAAAGTCTGGCAGGCTGGGCTGGAATGAGTCTTCTTGGGCGTTCATTCAATGGGATTCAAATTACTCTGCAAGACATGGCGACCAATCCATACCTTATCCGGAGATTAAGCATTTGCAGAGAGTCGGCGTTCGGTTGGACTTTAACGCAGGAAAGCTTTCGTTTTACAACGCCAGCACCATGGAGCTGTTGCACTCATTCGAGGACATTCCAAGTGAGCCGCTCTTTCCGGCTTTTAAGGTGAAGTCGGGCTCAGTCACGATATATGAAGGTGAGTACAAGGGAGTGTCACGCATAGTGAATCCTTGACATTGACTTGGAGTGTATTCATACCCAGATCGAAAAACACGGTTCAGAATTTTTGCTGCCGGCGATGTCGCCACAGCATGAGAGCACGTGTCATTTCACTGCTGGGTGAGTGCTTATTCATATCCTATGAGTCGGATGTGGAGGTTATTTGGCCCAACTTCACCTGCTATGTCTATGTGGGGTGGTGGTAGTGAAGGCGAGGGAGCCTAGATGCGAGGTCAAGCAGAAGAGTGTGGGGCTGGGAGCAAGGGTATCTACGAGCTCTGTGAGTCTGCAGAACGTAAACACAGTGGTGGTTCCTGAAACACTGCGGCAGTGTTTGGGTCAACGCTCGGGAAATAAAAAAAGGCAGATTGTCTCAATCTGAAACAAACAAACAAACATCGACAACAATTTACAATTGTCTAAAATTTCATATCGAGGCTTGATTTCAGTATTTTTTTTCTTTTACAATGTAATTCTAAAATCGGGAGCACAGATGCTGAAAGATGAATGCGGATATGAATCTAAAAAGCCAAAATTTACAAAAAGTGATGGAGGAGGTTGCTAATCTAAATTATACTGGGAAATATAAGGAGAATGTACAAAGCAAAGAGTGGTTGTGGGCACATTAATGGCTGTTGATGACAGAGACGGAGATGGAGTGGTACTATTTTACTTGCAGAAATATATTGTGACATCCATAATGGAGGTTTTGAGTTAGATCGCGTAAATATAAATGTGTCGTACCCCGCCACCACCCGACACAGCCAGTAAGGGTTGTCGCGTAAAGAACGGGCCAATTCGTTACTAGTACAGCACTAGTGTATAGTGTAGTGTATTGTATAGTAGTGTATAGTGTAGTGTATAGTAGTGTATAGTGCAGTGTATAGTGTAGTATACTAGAACAGCAAATCGGTGTGTTGGAGAGCCAAGCCACAATATTTACTAACTGAGTACGATGTTTAGCCAGTAATTACAACCAGCTTCATCAGGCGACAGCCATGTAGGGAAGGTATGTGGTGCCGTGAAAGGTTTCAGTCGGGAGGGGTGAACATACCAACAACGCATTCCCCACTTAATCCGAACACATTGCGGCCACGCAACCTATACAACCTCGACCGGTCCTCGCCATGGCCTCAGCAGTTTTGGGATGTTGCCAATGGCGCCTGCGGGCAGTGCAACCAGGCCTTATCACCCGGTTTCCACTCGTGCATGTGTATCCGATGCGCACGCAACCGCTCGTTCGCCTTCTGGCGAGATCTAGAGTTTAGAGCCGCCACTTCCCGTGCCTCGGCCAATTTAGAAATGTTAAATTGAATGTGATCAGCCAATTTGGATTTAGCACGGGGTTCGGAAATCCCCAACTGGGCATCCACGGGTGGATCAACGTCCTGGCCATACATAAGAAAAAAGGGGGAAAACCCCGTCGCCGCGTGGGGTGCCATTCTGTAGGCGGCGAGGACACCTGGAATCTGTAATCCACCTGAGCCTCGCACACCTGATGGCACAACATGGACGTAATCGTCCTGTGGAGCCGCTCCACCATTCTATCAGTCTGTGGGTGGTACGGGGAGGTACGCACCTTTTTAGTGCCCAAAAGGTCGCACATCTCCCGTAACAAAGTGCCCGAAAAGATTTTCCCCTGGTCGGTCAGCAACCGCTCCGGTGCACCTTTGTCCAAGACATAGCCCTGGACAAAGGCCTCGGCAACGGCTGCTGCCGACTGGTTGGCAAGTGGCCAGGCCATGGGCCATCGAGTGAAATATTCCACGCCAACCAGCAGGTACTTGTTACCCCTAGGTGTCGCCGGGAAGGGCCCCAAAATATGAAGGGCAACAAGTTCATTGATGCGCGAGACCTGAATAGATTGCAATGGCAGGTTAGCCGCATTGGGAGGCAGTTTCCGTTGGGCGCACTGCACACACTCCTTGAGAATGTTGGACACATCCCTTGCCATACCCGGCCAATAGTAATCACACTGGAGCATAGCAAGGGTTTTGTGAAATCCCAAATGTAACAGTCGTTCATGAACGGCCATAACAACCCTACCCCACACGGCAGACGGCACGAGTCTATGGCGAAGGGACCTACCGTCCCAATTCATGAGAAGGCCCTGTTTCAATACCCATGAGTCGACACCAACTACGCCCTTTTCTGAACCATTAGCCTTGTGACGCAGCGCGAGCAGGGACGCATCTCCAATTTGGAGCCGGCCCCAGTCAACGAGGGACAATTGGAGCAATGAATCCCCACCTGTAGGAGAGAAGGGAATCTCGGGTCGCAGTGCATCAGCCCCGGCGGCCAGAGCCGCCGGAGGGATGACAGTCTGGGGTTTGCAACGTCCCGATCCCAAAAGACACGCACATTCCGTGCCCGGCGACAACCGCGACAGGGCATCCGCGTTCGTATGGCGAACACCCTTACGGTAAGTGGTTGTGAATTGATAGTCCTGAAGGACCTCCAACCATCGGGACAACTGCCCAATGGCTGGTCAACACGAAGTGTGTATTGAAGCGCCGCGTGGTCCGTACAGACAGTGAAGTGTCGGCCGTAGAGATACGGTCGATACTGTTGAATAAAAAACACAATAGCCAGTAATTCGCGACGGGTCACGCAGTAACTCTGTTCCGCCGGCGACAAAACCCTGCTACCGTAAGCAACAACGCGTTCGACACCCCGACCACCTGTGAGAGTACTCCGCCAATACCTGTGTTACTGGCATCCGTGTCAAGCAAAAACTGCTCGGTGAAATCAGGGTAACACAAGGGCGGAGCACTCACCAATGCGTCACGAAGGGAGCGAAAAGCTGCCTCCTCCTCCGGGCCCCAACGAAATTTCACACCTTTTGCCGTCAAAGCGTGCAGGGGTTTGGCTATTGGCAAACTGCTCGACGAATCGCCGGTAATAGGAGGCAAACCCGATGAAACTACGGACCTCGCTGACCGAAGTGGGCGTTAGCCAAGAGCTGACACAATGTGTCCTAGCCGGATCAGTGGAGATACCCGATCGGCCCACGATGTGCCCAAAGTACCGCACCGATTCCCGGAGTAACTTGCACTTTTGTGGCTTAAACTTCAAATTGGCGGACCTCATCCTGAGGAACACTGCCCTCAAACGTTGGAGGTGCTCCGTGAACGTTCTACTGAAGACGATGACGTCATCCAGGTAAATTAAACAGGTATCCCATTGAAGGCCGGACAAAACCAATTTCATTAACCGCTGGAACGTTGCGGGAGTGGAATGGAGTCCCATGGGCAACCGATTGAACTGAAATAGGCCCACAGGTGTCCGAAACGCGGTTTTGGGTTTCGACTCCTCATCAAGGGGGAGTTGCCAAAATCCCGATAGCAGGTCCAATGTGGAAAAATACCGTGCCCCTGCTAAAGCATCCAAGGATTCGTCCATCCTGGGGAACGGATATGCGTCAGCCACAGAGATGTTATTAAGGCGATGAAAATTAACGCAAAACCTCAGGGACCCATCGTGCTTTTTTACAAGCACGATGGAAGCCCCCCATGGACTAGAAGAGGGAGAAATTATGTCGGCAGACAACATGTCATTAACAGCTGATTTCACATGTTCCTTCTCGGCTGGGCTCAGCCGGAAGGGATTTTGCCGAATGGGGACAGCGTCATCCATGTCAATGTGGTGATGTAATAGGTTAGTGCAACCAATATCATATTTGTGCTTGCTGAAAACGTCCAAAATTCAATCAATAGGGCGCATAATGCAGCAAGCTGTGAACTAGACAGGTCACTGGATCCAGAACACAGTAAATCCAAACACCCTTGATCACCGCCCGATTCCGGATGCGGAGCGGCCCGTATCTACATGTGCTATCACCGGCTCTCCCACGGGCACCGGTGCTGCATGAGCGAGCACGGTACCCTGTGGAACCACAGCTGCCCATGACCCGCATTTAAAACCACGACGAAGGGGTCTCTGTTCCCCCGCACCATCGTCTGAGCCACCGCCAAATCCAAACCCCTCACCACTGCGTTAGACAGGCCTAATAGTACACCATGCTCCGTCGTACCCACACCAAAAGATTTCCGCAAGCGTAGGGGCACTAACATTTGTGACCCCGGGGGTACGCGTACCGTCTGGGTAACCATCGCCTGCACCGTCGCACAGGCCGTGCGTAGATTGCTAGGGGAGGACAAAAACGCCATGCAGCGACCCGAGGGGAGCTCGATGCAACCCTGATCAATGAGGATATTGATCGGCATTTTAGCTAGAAAATCCGTTTCCAATAAACATGGGACTGAAAGAGACGATGAGACCAAGACTGGTCCGGACAATTTAATATCCCCAATACAAATACCCGCCCGGATTTGACCCACAATCCCAAGGATCCTCCGTTTGCCGCATAACATGGAACGTCTACCGGGAGTAAGGGTCGACATTGCGCGGGAAGTATATTGTAGATAAGGTTGGAAATGATCGTTGCCGACGCCCCTGTGTCAACCAAAACCCGAACCTCAACATCCTCGATCGACCCTGTAACCACGGACGAACCGGCCGACGCAGCCACCACCCTATGGGCCAGCTCGGACCATTGGCCTGGTCCGAGCTCCCGTACAAACCCCCCTCCCTCACTGAACCCGCACCCGAATTCCGTGGACCGTCAGGCGCGGCGCGGTGACTCGTGTGCAACGTGTGAGTGGGCCGAGCATGTGTGGTGCCGCGACTTGCCGGGGACTGTTGGGATGACTTGGGACCTTGGGCGTCGTCCAGCCAAAGTCCTGTATTGCGCTGACGTGGAGCCCGGCACCCAGAAGCAACGTGGTCCCGGAGGCCGCAGTTGTAACATGTGACGAGAGCCGTCACTGATTTCGGTTGCTCCAGCTTGCGTGCCATGCGCTGGGGCGACCGTCCTCCCGACCTCCAGTCCCCCGATCGCGCCGTGGCGAAGACCTCCTCCTGCGGTAGAGCGCCTTGGGGTTCGCTGAGCGCCGAGGCTGAGACGCAGGCAACGACGGGCCGTTTCTGTTTAAGGACTTCGTGTGCATGAATGCTCGTAGCAACTCGCAATGAGCATATATCAACCTCATCTGCGCGTTGATGGGAACACCCAACTCCTGTGCCAACGCCAAAAGCTGCTCCGTGGCCATTGCGTCTATGCCTTCTTCGTCCATGCGAGGAAAGGCGGCGTCAGCAAGAGCCAGAAGTGCAGTGCGGTAGGCGAGAGGAGTTTCAGTTTCCCCCTTACGGCGAGCGTAGAAGTGGTGTCAACAGGCAGACGGCGGTCTGTAGACCCTGGCCATCAGCCGAAGTGCTGCATGCAGTGTAGATTGGTCAGACCTCGGAGTCGCCATGAGGGTGGCCAGAGCGTCATCGTCCAAAGTCGTTGGGAGCGCACGCAGTGCCTCTGCATCAGTCCACCCCGACATCTCCTGGTGAGCGAGGAACCTCCATTGAAAAGCACCCCAGTCGCCTCCTTCTGCTCGAAAGGCCGTCAACACGGCAATCGCTGTTGGAACCCTGCTCCGCTCCCGGCTCCGATGTTCCCACGCAGCGCCGTCACACAGGGAAGTGGCGGCCCTCTCGCCAGGCCAGGGTTGGTGGCGGCGACGTCTGTCGCGTATAGATGATGTGGCAGGCGGTGATTGGAGACCCTCCCCCACGTGGTGCTCCTGGCCTCCACCACTCGGTGCACCGGTTGGTAAAATGGCGCCAAATTCAACCTGCATCGTGGTGGCCATGGCGGGAGCCTGCGTTTGGCACCAATTTTCTCCGCGGTCGTCAGCCACCCTCCTCCGGACTGGGTAATTTGCGCCAGTATGGAGGCAGGGCGAACAGCAATTCGCCAGGCGGGAGTGAGCATCCTGGAGCCCACCCCCAACTGCAGCGGTGTGTCAGCGGCCGCGATGGGTGTTGTAGCGTCGGCACCGCCTCAGATTCCCCGTCCGAGGCCTGCTGACTCGTCTCCTCATGGTCGTCACTTTGGCCCGGCCCGTGGGTACGAACTGTCTTCCTCGTATCCATCTCGTGCAGACAGGACCACTCTGACTCCAGTTGTAACGGGTGTAAGTAGCGCAGGAGATGTCGATGGAGGCAACACGTATTTATTACAACAGTAACACTCGAAGGGGTATCGGCCCCTTCACCCGGTTTATTAGAGGAAGTGTTCCTCAGCTAACGTCCCCGTTAGCTCCTTACACCCCTCTATCCCAGACCATCCTAATGTAGGCTAACTGACCTGGCCCAGCTTCGGCACAGGTCCCGACCCTCAGCCGCACGAGTCTGGCCCTCACAAGGACACAGACCTCGCTGCTCTGAGGTCGCCCCTGGCTCGCCCTGTTCGGCTCTTATAAGAACAGCGAGACAGGGTAGTTCCAGGCTAACTAGCTGGTCTTCAATCTTTACTGGCTCTTCATTAATTTCTGTATCCAACGACTGCCTCGAGCTCTCTCGCTCACCACCTTATATACCCACATGCCCCCGAGGGGCGGGGCTGTGTGGGATCCCAGCCTCATCTCCCACACAGCCCCCAGGGTGGTAACCGTTTGTGGACGTGGATGTCGACACCCCAGTGTAACTGCTCGCTACACCCCATCACGTAACACCTCTACACTTGTATACACCACTATATATTGCACCACTATACACTACACTATACACTAATGCTGTACTAGTGACGAATTGACATGTTCTGTTTACGTGACAACCCTTACCAATTCACCGTGTCGGGTAGTGACGGGTTTTAATGACACATTTATATATTTACGTGATCTATCCCAAAAAAGCCTCTGTTATGGATGATATTGGTCGCGAAAGCCTGCTACGTGTTAAAATATATTGTGACAGTGAAATTTATCGTTAGCGCAGGACCATAATAAATTGTAGTGGCTTGGGTAGACCTCCCAGCATGACTTAAAATTAACGTATGATGATGATAATAATCGTGACGAAGGCATTAAACAATTGCAAAGTTATAACTCAAATTTGTTTTGTTTATTCTTACAAATATTTTAACAGCTCAATCATTGAAGAACCTGAATGTGGATGAGAGCAGAGAAGACATTCAGATTTGTGATCACTTTGTAAACAGTGGAGTTCATCGCACAAAAAACATCAATGCAGAGAAGGGTGACAGTGAAAATGCATTACTCAGAATGACGACGGAGGAGCCTCCGGTGGAACGAGATTTGATCGGTAGGATGCCTGCAATGCTACACCACGAGCTGCTCATTCGGAGTCTCATCACGCAATCCGAGTTCTCAAGAGTCTATTCGATACCACTAGCGTCAGAACGAGTTGATTTCATCATAAGACGTCTCGATCGCAAGAAGAGAAAAAAGCTGCGACTCGAAGACATTCTGCGTGAACATCGTGAAAAGCAAGAGGCATTCCTGAAAATGCGGAGAGAATCGAGTACGTGATGTGCTGTACACGCCACACAACGTGCATTGCTGAGTGTATTAATGCATCATCTTTGTCACTCAACTCTCATGCTGATGTACGATGAAGAAAGATATCATATGAGATGTGAACCCTTAGTACAGTGCAATAAGTCATCATTTAGCGCGGTAGATGCATTGATGAAAAGCGTCGTGTTAAGTGAAAATGCGTTCATGCATTGTGGCAGTAAACTGGAGTACGTGGAGAAAACCCACAAGTATCAGAATCTGTATCCTGGATGAGGACTCCGATGAGCTATAAAACTCTTTTTCACAGATGTCCAGTAGTGACACGGGGTCAGCGAGTTACATCAACACCAAACAATAAATATGAAGCAGGTAACACGTAATCCCCGTATAGATGGATTCCAGATGAATCCACTTGCTGTACTGCCATACCCTGGCATTGTAGAAGGTGGCGACTTCGTCGCCCTTGCGTAGGGAGATTCACGAATCTGTGATCCACCAACTTGCTGGATTACAGGCGACGCCATTGGTAGCGACCAGGCGTATCCTGAAGCCATCAGACAGTTTGGTGAACAGTTTACTGAGAGTGAGATTGGGTCAGTCGGTTGATACATTGGGCTCTATTTGATTTGCCTTTCATAGTAATGGCAGGAAACTAGGGCAGAAACGTAGGAACCCCTGATAAAGACTACATCAGCTGTGTGAAGTGCAGCCCGGCACACTATAATTGTCATCAGATGTTTGTAATTCTTATTGACATATTGCAAAGTATATTTCTCAAAAGTAAACAATGTTCACTTAACACAATATGTGCATTATTATCGTTTACAGACACTTGCTCGCCGACTCTGAACCCAAACACGGCACATCGGAACCTCCAGATATCTGCCGACTTTAAAACCGTCAGGACCTCCACACGCACCCAACCTTACCCTGACACCAGACAGGTTCACTACTACCAATTGGTCATTTGTCTGAGAAATTCTCGTCGGGTCGCCACTACTGGGAGGTGGACGTGAGAGGTTCTGAGAAATTCATCATCGGTGTCACGTATGACACGATACCTCAAAAGGTGATGACAAAGCCTGTAAAATTGGGTTCAAAAAGTTTCTTGGAGCTTTAAGAAAAGGGGCAACACATACAAGGCGGTACATAACGAGATGGAAACAAAACTGTTGGTGCGAGATGCTCCCAAAAGAGTCGGGGTTCACCTGGACTGGGAGGCGGGCGTCTTATCATTCTACAGCGCCGACTCCATGTCGCTGCTGCATCGATTTCAAGCAAAATTTGATCAAGAGCTGTACCCTGCAATGGCCGTGCGGCGTGAAAGTCTCTCAATTGCCCGTTGCCGTACGCAGACGCTTGTCGTTAGAGATGAGAGGCTCCTATCAGAGCGGTCGCCCATTAGACCCCGTATGTTTGTAGAGTAACTCCCTGACCAACCGCGAGGGTTCAGGTTCCTGAAAAACCTCGCGGTTGGTAAAGTTACAGGGGACCTATGGTTAGTAGGGGGTAGGGGAACCATAGCGTGGTCAGACTCGCCACAGCTTAACTAAGTTGCCTGATAATAAATTAGGCAACTTAGTTGAGCTGTTTAGTTTAAAATTAAGAAGTATTAACGATGACGATGACAATGAGATGATGGGGAGGGCTGGTTAGAAGGAGGAGAGGCTCAGCCCAGCCACGCCCTCTTCCTCCGGGCATCAGACTCAACACCCTCTCACTCTTACCACTCGCTGCACGCCATAATTAAGGGCAAAATGAATGTGTACCATGGAGTACTGTACAACAAACAGACGGCAACCTGATCATTTGAGCAGTGCCATGGCCCCATGGAATTTGTATTACATTTCGCGGCAGAGCATACAAAACGTCTGTATTGATGTCAGGTTTTGACGTATTTTTTTTAACGGTTTTACTTAACTTGATTCCTCTGTTTGTCGTGGTCAAATATTGTAATCAAAATTTCGTCCTCTTCCCGTTGTCCAATCAATTCCACATTTTGCACACGTACTCAGATCCGGTTGCGATGTATGCCTGTATCAAAATCGGCATCAATTAATCAATTAATTCGCTACTTTAAAGCAATTTACATTTTGTATGGGACACCTTATTTCATTTAGATATTTGTGTAGGTCAAAACGCCACGGTCCCTAAATTGTTAAATCGGCTCGCACAAAACGCAGGTGCCGCTTGCCTCAGGCGCCATTGACTTCTCGACCGTGAGTTTAACGAATTTGTTAATAAACCGGATTTTTTAAACTTTTTCAAACGAGTTTATTTATACTAATCTGTTCATATGGTCGATCATACTGATATGTTAAGACGCTGTGTAAAATGTATTTATTTTATGCTTATGATCAATGTCATGCTAATGACTGATTTTATCATGTCTGCGATTTAGTGTATATACGGTATTACGATGTCCTACTTCGTCTTAACTTGATTCTCTGAGTGTCATATTTTGTATTCAACTCCATAAAGTGAGTGCAAACAAAACCATTGCATTCTCATGGCGTGCATCATCTTAAACTTGACTGTGAGTGAGCAGCTACAACATGGGACATTTTTTTGCGAGTATTAAATTATGAAAAATAACAAGAGGTTTTAACCCTTTCTGGAAATAAAACAGTCGTTTTAAGATGTGTGAACATCAAATAGAAACATTCTGCAAGGAACCGTATCACTGCGTTAACCACACACAAGGTAATTATAGTGAACATGCAATTATGCTGCTCGCCTTTTGGCGTTCTGTTGTCCGACACTGGTGAGACTGGGCCCTAAAAAATCTGCTGTCTCTGGTGTAGACCAAACAGTCTCAGAGACAATACCATATATTATCAAAGCATGTTTTTGTTGTATGTTCACCACACGTTCTGCGTGTGGTTAATGCAGACACGATTCCTTGCAAGAGGTTTCTATTTGGTGTTTGAACATCTTAACACGACTGGTTTATTGCCAGTGTCCATTCTGATATTGAACTTCATTCAGTGATTCCCCAAACCACATTTGGCTGGCAGGAAGCACCCAGGGACATCTGCAGACTGTCAGAAGCCAATCAGCTCCAGGAAGAAGGGCGGGGGTTGGTATCAAACCGGTAACCAGAAAACTCTGGAATGGGTTTCGTGCGGCACGACTTTGCTCGGCAGAGCTGGGCACAAATCTGGCGAGCCCCAAAATACGGTCCAGGAGTTACCTCACTTAGGCTCATCCAGTTGCAAACGACCGAACTTGAGAGGCACTCACCCCAGGCCAATTTTCCGCAGAGTGGACTTTCAAAAATTAGGCCAGGGGCCTCTGGTTGGCGAAAATATGCTTCGTCGATGATGGGTCCGGGAGGCAGAGGTGGAATTGACCATATGGGAAAGATTTGAATCGAAAATAAAAATCGGGAAACGCAGTGGAGCTGGGAGGCGACGGAAAGTTATTTAAAGGGAGCTCCGGGGGTAGAGCACGAGGAGTGGTGGACGCTCGAGGAAAGGGGCAACTCGGCGGAGTGGAGAACCAAGTGCCTGGCCGAGTGCAGGTCGCTCTGTGTCTTCAATGAAGAGACTCCGAGTACCCAGCCGTCGGTATCACTTCACACGGACCAATGAAAACGTGGCCGAAATGTATGACGGTGTCACCGGACTGCCGGCACGATGCAAATCTATCACCCACGCTGCCCAGACATTGAGAAACTTTACCGTGATGTCACGATGGNTTTTTTGCTTTCAATAAAAATGAGGCACCTACCTTGGGCCTGTCAACAGAAAGAGGAGACACCGCAATTCCCCTTCCAGTCGTGGATTAATTTCGTTACAGTGCAGCCACAGCCAACTTCTCCATATATGGGCATTCAATTAACTGAAATGGCCAACGACTATCTCGTAGCGCAATATCTAGCGGAGACGGCAGTGACGACGGCGACGAGACGATATCGACGACGAGACGAGTCCACTCCCAGAACAAGCACCCTTGAGCACCTTGTTTTTCGGCTCCTTTTATGCTGCAAACGCGGCCAGGCTCCACCCTGACAGCGCCTCCCTTCTCGAACCCACTCGCAGGTTCCAGGGGCCTCCATATGGGGTCATAAGTGACCCTAGCCCTAGTTCCTCCGCTCTGCCAACACGCACCGTTGCGTGCCCTCAACCGGCGTGTGCGCCGTCTGTCCACCACAGTTGTCGCTGCTGTTCACCTGCCGACACTATTACACTACTTATGTACATTGAACTTTTTTTGGCACCGTACGTAGCCAACCGTGGCTAATTGGTAGGTGCGGGAGGAAGGACAACAACACTGAACACAAACACGCTAAATAGGTTTATCATTGATCTTCTTAAAATAATTTCAACAAAATAAACCAATAGACTTTTCTCAAATATTTTTTAAAGAGAATGGAGACACCCAAACTGGAGTTGCCGAAATCCCTGACCGGTTACTGTTGTGGTTGAGAATGACAACAACAAACACAACTCTAAAAGTACGAGTTGAGATTTCAGAATGTTTTCCACGAACAGAAAAAACAGGCAGAGAGACAGGCAGACAAACAGGCAGAGGGACAAACCCGTAGGCGTGGAGTTGATTCACAACAACAAAGAATAAAGCATAAGTGATGGGTAACTTCACTTCACATGTTATGGCCGCGACAAAGTTACCACGTGTAGCCTTAAACAAACTCGTAGCGGGCAAGTGCTGTTAGCAAGCAGCTGCACATACGCAACGACACACACACAGATACACACAGACACAATGACACGCAAAGTCACACACAGACATACAAATTTAAGACACACAAAGTTACACACACAGACACAAAGATACACACAAATACAGACAGACACAAAGACAAAGATACACACAGACACAAAGACAATGAAACACACAGACACACACAGATACAAAGACACAGACAGATAAACACAATAACCGCCATTCGCTACTAAGTGGCGGTGATGTCACCACGACGCTTGTGCCAGGCTATGTGTACCTTGAGGCCACGTGAAATGTCCAACGCCCGCTAGGATGAGGTCACGGGACAGATCCAGATTCCACGGGTCGACTGACTGAGATGACTGGCTGATACACCACCGGTGGTCCTACTGTGCCAACTTGTTGTGCTTTAGCCACCGGTACTCCGCTCCTTGTTGTGAGCGTCGCTGCTCTGCACTCCGCTGTTGTTGCTCGAGGTCGACTGCTTCCAACTGCCCCAGTAGCTTCTTCAACGTGCACCTAGCCTGGCGCTGCCCAGTGGCATCCTACACGAGCCTCCTCCACAGAGTGCGCGCTTGACACCGCTGGTAACCGGTAACCCGGGACGGGTGACTATCAACAATCTATAAATTATGATTTGCTTCTTTCGGTAAAGTCACGTAGATAGAAAATAATAATAAAAAAAAGAAAAAAATACAATTTACATGGTTTTATTTTTATTTTAACAAATTTCTATCTACGTGACTTTATCGAAAGAACCAAAGAATATTAATTCCTGCAGTCACGAAAGTTTTAATTCAAAATGTAATCTATAAACTATTTACTAAGCTATTATTATGTTACCAGGTGAGAACCCGCTGAGCTAAGTGGCTATTTTCAAGAGCCACCTGGCCACGAATGGGAGCTCAACGCAGCGGCTGACATCGTCATCATCATCATCGTTGTGGAAACTTACAGCAGCAGACAAAGACTCTGGACGCGTGGTGACGTTGATTGTAAATGTGGAGGGGACAACGGGAGGACTCGGAGAAAAATTCCACGTGATCACGGGGAGAGAGAAAAACGCAGACTCCGCATATACAGCAGCAGGCATCGTTCATAATCGAACCCACGACCTCCTGTATACCAGGAGATGGAATCAACATCTCCTAACCACCATCATGATGGCGAGAGAGAGAGACGCAGACTCCAACTATACAGCAGGCCGGAATCGAACCCACGACCTCCTGTATACCAAGCGAGGTAGTTAACATCTCACTACCGTGATGATGATGAGAGAGAGAAAGATGCAGAATCAAAATATAAATCAGCAGGTATCGACAAGATCGGGATCGAACCCTCGCCTGTAGACCAGCTAATGATGAGAGAGACACAAACAGACTCCACATCTACAACGGGCATCGCGCCATGGGCTGTTATTGAACACACGACCTCCTGTATACCAGGCAAAGGAGTTAACATTCGGGTCATCTCGACATCCTGTCTCTCAAAAAGGAAATCCGTATCACCGCCTGCCGCTAGAGGCTCGCGGCGAGAGCGATACGAATCAGCGGCGATCGTTAAGCCGAAACTCAAGGACAGGGAAGTCTTCAGTCCCACGCAAACGGAAGCAAGGAGCTCGGTGACCTCGGCGTGGAAGGTTTACGAGACACACCGAGGCTGTCTCTGTGTCTGTCTGAGGCTGTCTCTGTGTCTGTGTCTGTCTGAGGCTGTCTCTGTGTCTGTCTGAGGCTGTCTCTGTGTCTGTCTGGACCAGGCTGAGCGTGGTGAAGACGGTGAGTCATCCAAGTGGCACAGGTGAGACGCGGATGTGTGTGTCTGTGTGTGTTTGTGTCCGTGTGTGTGTCTGTGTATGTGTCTGTGTGTGTGTGTCTGTGTGTATCTGTGTGTTTGTGTGTGTATCTGCGTGTTTCTGTGTTTGTGTCTGTGTATCTGTGTGCGTGTGTCTGTGTATTTGTGTATCCGTGTGTGGCTGTTTATCTGTATGTGGCTGTGTGTGTATGTGTGTGTCTGTGTGTATGTGTGCAACAGCCAGTCATCTAAGTCGAACCGTGGCACCTGGGTCTGCCCCGTGACCTGCCAGCGGGCGTTCGACACTTCACGTGGCCTCAAGGTGCACCGAGCCTGGCACAAGCGTCGTGGTGACGTCACTGCCAATTCTTAGGTTTTTCGGTAAAGTCACGTAGGTAAAAAATTTAAATTAATAAAAAATAAAAATCACGACGTTTACCTACGTGACTTTACCGNAAAAACCTAAGAATATGAACCTTGCAGTCACAAGCTTCACTAAAACATCACTGCCACTTAGTGGCGAATGGCGGTTGTTGTTGCTGTTGTGTGTGTCTGTGGATCTGTGTGTGTCTGTGTGTGTATGTGTGTGTCCGTGTATCTGTGTATGTATGTGTGTTTCTGTGTATGTGTGTGTCTGTGTATCTGTGTGTCTGTGTATATGTGTGTCTGTGTGTGTCTGTATGTCTGTGTGTATTTGTATGTCTTTGTATCTATCTTTGTCTGTGTGTATCGATGTGTGTGTCTGTATGTATGTATATGTGTGTGTTTGTATATCTATGTGTCTGTGTGCTTGTCTGTGTGTGTGTCTGTGTATCTACGTGTGTTTCTGTGTGTCTGTATATATGTGTGTGTATGTGTATCTGTGTGTGTGTCTGTGTCATGTTGCCCGCATATCTAGTCACCGCATGCCTAAGAATATGCCTAAACAGCTTTTGTTCGGCCGGAGAGAGGGGGCTAAACGGGCGCGGCACGGGCTAGAGAAGAGATGGAGTGATGTGGTACAGGAGGACGTGGAGCTGAGTGGACTTGCCGATGACTGGTACCAGAGTTGTCAATATCTGTCTCAGTGGAGGAGGCTCGTGAAGGACGCTACTGGGCAGTTGGAGGCAGTCGCCCTCCAACAACAACGGAGGGCGGAGGAGCAACGCTCACAACAACGAGGGAGCGCCGGGTGGCTAAAGCACAGCAAGTTGGCACAGTAGGGGGCACAGGTGGTGCATCAGCCAGTCATCTCAATCATATCAGTCAGTCGACCTGTGGCACCTGGGTCTGCCCGTGACCTCCTGCCAGCGGGTGTTCGACACTTCACGTGGCCTCAAAATGCACATGGCCTGGCACAAGCGTCGTGGTGACGTCACCGCCACTTAGTGGCGAATGGCGGTTGTTGTTGTTGTCTGTGTATCTCAGTGTGTGTTTCAGTAGTTTAATCAATGTGCACCTAGCCTGGCACTGCCCAGTGGCATCCTTCACGAGCCTCCTCCACAGAGGGCGTTCTTGACACCGCCGGTACCAGTAATCCGGGACGGTTGACTATAAACAATCTCTAAACTATTTACTAAACTACTATTAATATATTTCGATTTAAAGCTTTCGTGACTGCAAGGATTCATATTCTTGGTTCTTTCGGTAAAGTCACATAGAAGGGAAGTAATAAAGTAATAAAAATAAAACATAATAAAATTCTCACGACGTTTCGGCCACAACGCAAGCAGCCGTCCTCAGGTGAAGAAACAGAGCTGTCGGAAAGACAGCGTCCAATGAGGACGCTGCTTCGTTGTCCGAAACGTCGTGATAATTTTATTTTATTATGTTTTATTTTTATTATTTTCCTTCTACGTGACTTTACCGAAGAACCAAGAATACTATTATTATTATGTTACCAGATAAGAACCCGCTGAGCTACATAGCTCTGTTTCAAAAGCCACTTGGCCACGAATGGGAGCTCAACGCATTAGCTGACATCGTCATCATCATCGTTGTGGATATTTACAGCGGCAGACAAAGTCTCTGAACGCGCGGTGACGTTGATTGTTAATATGGAGAAAGAAGCCGGAGGACCCCGATAAAAAATCCCACGCGATCACGGGAGAGAGACACAGACTCCACATATACAGCAGCAGGCATTGTCAGGATCCGTATCGAACCCACGACCTCCTGGATACCAGGCGAGGTAGTCAACATCTCGTCACAACAGCTCGCACGAGAGGGAGCATCGAGAGAGGCCCTCCAGAGGGCACTTTTGGGTCTCCTCTTCCACGCTGCGCCAACGACGTTGTAGGAGGTGAGGGTAGCCAAACCTCACATCACCTTTAAACGGCTACGACCTGGAATGCAACTTGACTGGTTTTACAACACTGCTGTACCTAGCAAACACCGTGCGCTCTCTCGCGCGTGTTTGTTTGACTACGCATCACCTCAATCGCTGCATTCTGTTTTCAAGGTCTCCGAAGATGCCGATCGATAACCATTTCCGTCATTTTTTCAGTTCTCTCTTCAGTCGGCGCCGCTTCAGCGAGCGCACGCGGAGTGGAGGAGGCTCGTGAAGAAGCCGCAGCGCAGAGGAAGGAAAATCACCGACGGCGGACGAGCGGAGGGACCTAAAAAATGAATCTTCCGTCGTGTTTCATCGCCCTTCAATTGTTTGCGACGATGGTGAGTGAACTTACGCATGGCGCCTTCGCAAACCAGATGATGTCTGGTGTGGTCTGAGACTGTTCTTGTTGTCTTGTTGTGGTCTGGGACTGTTGTTGTCTTGGTGTGGTGTTGGACTGTTCTTGTTGTCTTGGTGGGGTCTGGGACCGTTGTTGTGTTGCCTTGCCCCAAGCTTGCATTTGGTGTTGATAAATCGCCACGAATTGATGTCTATTTGACTTTCTTTTCTTCGCACGAATTTTTCTCGGATGTCTATGTCAAAAATATATAAGTTTCTCTGCCACGGCAAAGTTTTCAAAATGAAAACTCACCAATTAAATGATCGGATAAGTCACTCACAATGATGCACAACTGATGGCGATTTTAATTGTTACTCCTTCGATTGAGAATGTTCGACCAACGGATAAAGCGCGTGCTCAGTGATAAGATCACATTCCTGGCACCCACCCAGCAGAAGATTCGGCCCACTACGTCGATGATAGCAGAGCCACAACCAATCAACATTAATCAAACTCAACCCCACTAATTGGATGATAGCAGAGCCACAGCCAATCAACATCAATCAAACTCAACCCCACTAATTGGATGATAGCAGAGCCACAGCCAATCAACATCAATCAAACGCAGCCCCACTAAGTGGATGTTAGAGCCACAGCCAGTCAACATCAACCAAACTCAGCCCCCCTGTGTGTAAATATATTGCAACTATTGTACTGTAGTGGCGAGCACGCGGATTTTGGATTAACCGGTGCAACACATTTGTTTGGGATTAAGCAGTGTGTGACCTGTAAATACGCATGTCCAAGATATAAAAGTGTATAACTTTTTTATGTTAAATTTTGACTTAAAACTTTAGTGACTGCAGGAATTCATATTCTTTGATTCTTTCGGTAAAGTCACGTAGATAGAAAATACATTTTAAATACAATTATAAATAAAATTTAAAATAAAAGCAAAAAACCCACTTTCCGGGTTGCTGCATATGTAGAGTCTGCTGTCTGTCTCTCTCACTGTGGTCGTGTGGATTTTGTCTCCAGATGAACCGGTTTTTCCCTCCACATTGAGAATCAACGTCACCACGCGTTTAGAGTATTTGACTGTTGCTGTAAATTTACACGCGGTGATGATGATTATATCAGCCCACTTGGTTGATCTGCTATCATTTGTGATGGCCAGGGTCGCTTCTGAACATAAGAGCCACTACACAGCACCTGGTGGAATACAACATAGTTTAGTTTTAGTATGGGTCTCGATGTATGTCCGTAGGTCTCTATGTTCTTTTGTGGGTCTCTATCAGAGGTCGCAACCGGGTACCCGATACCCGTACCCTACCCGATACCCGGCTACCCGTACCCGGCCGGGTACGGGTAGCCATTTGCGACCCTGGTGCGGCTGGGTACGGGTACGGGTAGGCCGTAAGTCACTGGTGAGTAGCCGTTTGTAACTCATTTCGGGTAGGGTACGGGTAGGGAACGGGTATCCGTACCCGGCCGGGTACGGGTACCCATTTGCGACCCTGGTGCGGCCAGGTACGGGTAAGTAATCAAAACCCGTTTGCGACCTCTGGTCTCTATGTGTCTCTGTGGGTCTCTATGTATCCCCATAGGTCTCTATGCATCTACATTATTTGGCTGCTGCTGTGAATGTCCACGAGGTGACGATATCTGCCACTTGGTTGATCTGCTATCGTTGGGTGCGGTGGCCATGGGTGGCTTCTGAACAAACATAGTTCAGTGTTGGGGGCCTTACATCTGGTTAAATAAATACATATTTTGGCTTAGTTTCTGAGTCTCTAAGTATCTCTATAGGTCTCTCGATCTCTCTATGGATTCACCGCTTCCTTATTTACCATTGTGCATTCTTTTGGTCCTCATTTTTATTTTTTTTATTTGAAATAGACACAGTTTTAGTTTAAATGGCGTATTTTGAGAACGTGTTGATGGACGCACGTTTCCTGTTGTCTGCAGATACTTCTCTCTGAAAGTGCGACGATCAGCAACGGGCTACAAGAGGTAAGGTACAAACAAAAACGTGTGGCCACCAGGAAAATTGTAGGGCTCGTCAATTGCACCCCAGCATCTCAAAGCCATGGGTTGGCTGACTGAGATGACTGGTAGATGCACCACCAGCTGTACCCCTACTGTAACAACTCGCAGCATTTATCTGCCCGGTGCTCCATTCATTGTTGTGAGCGTCGTTCTTGTGCGCTCGGCTATAGCAACAACAACAACCGCCATTCGCCACTAAGTGGCGGTGACGTCACCACGATGCTTATGCCAGGCCACGTGAAGTGTTGAACGCCCGCTGGCAGGAGGTCATGGGGCAGACCCAGGTGCCATGGGTCGACTGACTGAGATGACCGAGATTCACCGCCTGTGCCCCCTACTGTGCCAACTTGCTGTGCTTTAGTCACCTGGCACTTCGCTCGTTGTTGTGAGCGTTGCTCCTCCACCCTCTGTTGTTGGAGGGCGACTGCCTCCAACTGCCCAGTAGCGTCCTTCACGAGCCTCCTCCACAGAGGCCGATCTTGACACCGCTGGTACCAGTCATCGGCAAGTCCAGTCAGCTCTATATCCTCCTGTACTACATCACTCCTTCTTTTCTCTAGCCCATGCCGCGCCTGTTTAGCCCCCTCGATCCGGCCGGACCTCCTGAATGCCACAGAGATCCAGGCGGTACCGGTCCAGCTCCTGACAGAGATTAGTGGCAGCCTCTCCTCCGCAGTGAGCGTTCAAACATTCCATGTGGCCACACGTAGTGGTTTTTTGTTGTTTCTGGAGGAGCCCCGAGGGTAAAGATGAAATCTCCTGGTTCCGCCAGATGGGGTTTGGCCAGGAGACGTCATAGACGCCTGTCCGCCCGGAGCTTCCGGCACAAGCTTATTAATTCGATATTTTCACGTCGTTTAGTGGTAATTTATTGAAGGTGGAGGGGTTACCAGCCCCTCGCACCTGTCCAAGGGCCCCCATTTATCCGTGTGGTGGTCACAAACGCCCTAAAGGGGAATCGGCTATATCACACAATTAAACACACGTGCACACACACACATACAACCTTCAAAAGCAATTATTTTCCCATTTGAGGCTGAGTCGACCTAGTGGTGGCCCAGGGCCAGGTCAGATAATCGCGGTCGCTGGTGTTGGCCATGTGTGGGAATCGAACTTTGGTCGCCAGATTGGGAACATGCGCATGCAAGGACAAAGACCCGATGTAGCCTTGGCAGACCGCAGGGGCAAGTGCTGTTAGCGAGTAGCAGCACCTATAGAGGCTACCGTCACTGTGGCACACACACAGAGGGGTGGGGGTGGCCAGCAGCACGCGTGCCCAGCCGCCTTTGTCTCCCCATTGGCGATGCTTTACTACATTTTGTAGCTCACTTGAGGCTGGACGACCTAGGGGAACCCTCATCCCCTGGGTTGCAGATCCTCGTCCTGTAACTCGATGGCAGGGCGATGGCAGAACAGACAACGTGAAGCTGAGCATACGGAGTGTGGCTGGGAGGTCTGCGGTTTGTCCACACCCAAAGCGGCCCCTATTGATGGACAAATTCATGGTGGGCGAGGACGCTGAGCATTGCGGTGTCCCCGTGGTGGATAGGGAAATGTTGACTACCTCAGTAGGTATGCAGGAGTGCGTGGGTTCAATCCCAATACTGACAATGCCTGCTGCTGCTGTATATGTGGAGTCTGCGTGTCTCTCTCATCATCATCACGGTGGCTAGGAGATGTTAACGACCTCGCCTGATACGCAGGAGCTCGTGGTTTTGATCCCGACTCTGACATAACGGTGGCTAGGCAGATGTTAACTACCTCGCCGGGTATGCAAGAGGACATGGGTTCGATCCTGACCTTGACATCACGGTGGTTAGGAGATGTTAACTACCTCGTCTGGTATGCAGGAGGTTATGGGTTTGATCCCAAACCCAGATGTCTGCTGCTGTATATTTGAAATCTCTCCCGTGGTCGCGTGTCTTTTTTTCCGGAGTCCTCTGGTTTTTCTTCCCCACATTTAGAATTAACATCACCACGCGTTCAGAGTCTTTGCTGATATAAATTCCTAAGTGATGATGAAATCCGCCACTGCGTGGTGGTCAGGGTCACTTCTTAAAAAGAGCTACACAGCTCAGTGGGGTCTTACACCTGGTACATAAAATATTTTATTGTATAGGTCTCTATGGATCTCTGTGTGTCTCTACGAGTCTCTGTATGTCTCTGTGGGTCTCTATGGATCCCTGTGGGTCTCTATGGATCTATGTGTGTCTCTGTGGATCTCTGTGTCTCTATGGATTTCTATGTGTCTCTATGGATCTCTGTGTGTCTCTATGGATCTCTGTGTGTCTCTATGGATCTCTGTGGGTCTCTATGGATCTCTGTGGGTCTTTATGGGTCTCTATGTGTCTCTACAAGTCTCTGTATGTCTCTGTGGGTCTCTATGGATCTCTATGTGTCTCTATGGATCTCCGTGTGTCTCTATGGATCTGTGTGTCTCTATGGATCTCTATGTGTCTCGACGGATCTCTGTGTGTCTCTATGGATCTCTGTGTGTCTCTATGGATTTCTGTGTCTCTATGGATCTCTGTGTGTCTCTATTGATCTCTGTGTGTCTCTATGGATCTCTGTATCTCTATGGATCTCTGTGTATCTCTATATAGCTCTGTGTCTCTATGGATCTCTGTGTGTCTCTGGATCTCTGTGTCTCTATGGATCGCTGTGTGTCTCTATGGATCTTTGTGTGTCTCTATGGATCTCTATGTGCCTCTATGGGTCTACATGTATCACTATAGGTCTCTGTGTCTCTGTGGGTCTCTATGTATCTTCATAGGCTCTATGGATCGCACATATATGTGTCTCTATGCATCTCTATGCGTTTAGAGTATTGGGATGCTGCTATGCCTGTCCACACATTGATGATGACATCAGCCACTTGGTTAAGTTGCTATCATAATTTCTGATGGTCAGGGTCGCTTCTGAACAAAAGAGCCACTACACAGCAGCTCAGTGGGGCCTCGTTACACCTGGTAACATAAATTACTTTGGTTGTTAACTTTTCCTCGTCTTGAATGTTTTTTTCCACGCAGGTTATCAAAGGCGGATGTAACGAAACAACGCACTACTTGTCAAGCAGTGGCATCTGCTGTGAGCTCTGCCAAGCAGGTAACGTGCAAAGACTGAAAGGGCTGACTCAAATACCACAATCGAAAGGTTTTAATGTAGGTTCGTTGAACTTCTATCGCACTGCACGTGGCCAACAGTGGATAATCGGAGGTGCATTTTGAGTCTATGGGCAATGTTGAATCTATATGGGTTGTGTAGTCTATGGGCAGTGTTGAATCTATATGAGTAGTGTTGAGTCTATGGGAAGTGTTGAATCGATATGGGTAGTGTTAGTCTCTGGGCAGTGTTGAATCTATATGGTAGTGTTGAGTCTATGGCAGTGTTGAATCCATATGGGTAGTATTAGTTTATGGGCATTGTTGAATCTATATGGGTAGTGTTCGTCTATGGGTAGTGTAGAATCTATATGGGTGGTGTTAGTCTATGGGCAGTGTATATGTTGAACTTTTTTCACACCGTATGTAGCCGATCGTGGCTAATATGTGTGGGAGGAAAGACAACAACACTGAACACAACTACAAAAACAAAAAACAAGCGGCAGTTCTAAATGAAATTACGTTTCAGTCTGGATGATTAAATGGTGCATTTCATCGCTCAGAGTTACCACATTCAAGTTAATGCTTTATGTGAATTGAGCACAGGGTTGGGAAATAATTTATTTTTTAAGGAATATACTCGAATGAGTGGATAAATCTAATCGTTTGAGCTGCGGTGTTGTGGTGGTGGTGGTTGGTAGCTGCTCATGAAGCACGCTACTACTGAGCAGTTGGAGACAGTCACCCTCCAGCAACAACTACAATACACTATTATACACTACACTATTATACACTATACTGCTATGCAATACACTACTATACACTACACTACTATACCCTATACTATTATACCCTACACTACTATACCCTACACTACTATACAATACAATATTATACCCTACACTACTATACACAACACTACTATACACTACAATACACTACACACTGCACTTTTATATCCTCCGAGCCCCCTTTGTGGAAGCTTCGCTCACCCCACTCCCTTCAGCCAATGGGCGTCCTCCTCCTCCAACGGCCGTAAACCATCGCCCCCCTACAGTCGACCCTCATTACCCCCCTTTTACCTCCGAGTCTCTCCTTCAACCCCCTTTGAATCTCACCTCCTGACCTATCGTCTTTGAGGCCTCCCTGCACCGATCAGAGGACTTGGTGGAGTTCCTGACTGTCCGTTCACACTTAAGTGGTCTGTTGCTTCGGTCATTGTACCTACATATACCCATTCTTCTTGGCACAACAAACTAAGCAATATATAAAATAGGAGGTACGGGCAAAGCAGACAACAAACTACACAACAACAAGAAGCAGCAGCTCTAAAGAAATTCGTTTTCAAACTAGTACTGTAGTGTACAGTACAGTGTACAGTGTATAGTAGTGGACGGGGCAGTCCTCAGGTTGTGAACCTAATTCGTTCCTGAGACCCGTTCCTAAGCGAGTCTGGAACACAGCAAGGCGGGAAGGATAAAAAACACCTTTGGATTTGAATTCTCGTTCAGTCGGTGAGTCTGTTTCCCTCCCCCTACCCACCCACCTACCCACCACCTCTGCTGCCAACTTACAGGTAGCAGGAAGTTGATGGATTGCGTAGCACACAGCGGCACGTTTTGTACGGAATGCTACCCAGGAGAAGACTACATGGACGAACCGAACAGCTCCAACGAGTGCAAGAAGTGCACCGTTTGCAACGTGAATTGTGAGTGGGGTTGGGTGGTTGTTTGTGGACAATACGTGAACCCGTTCACAAAAAGGAGGGGACGGGTTTGGGGAATCAAGTGGTTTGCACGATTCACTCACCACTCACAATACAAAGTCAAATCTTGCCACTGCGGCGAGGAGATGTTGACTACCTCGCCTGGTACACGGGAGGTCCTGGAATCAATCACGACCCTGACGATGCCTGCTGTTGTATTTTTGGTGTTTGCGTCTCTCTCTTCGTGGTCGCGTGGATTTTTCTCCGTGTCCTCCGGTTTTTCCCTCCATTTTTAGAATCATTCGTCACCGTGCCGCATGACCGCGCTTCAATAAAGTGTCACCGCGTGTCGCTCCGCGTTACCGCGTGATGCTACACTGCATGCTCAGATGTTCACCAAAGTATTACCCACATGCGGCGGTGTTGGTTGTGTTCCGCAGTCGAGAAAACCGTGAGCGGATGCACCACCAGGCAGGACACTCGCTGTCGCTGTAAAGACGGCTTCCAGAGGGCTGCCCCATCGGACCCCTGCACGGATGCGAAGGGAGACGCAGGTTCGGACGACCGCTCGCCGCACCCACGCAGCTCTCACGTGCTCACAATCGACGCTGGCGGGTCGGGGAGGGTACTGGGGGACACGCACGGGGATTGGGAGAGCTGCGCGGGAAAGGTGAATGACGGCCGTGATGAGAATTGTAGTGTATAGTTTCGTTTATAGTGTAGTTTATAGTTTAGTATATAGGGTAGTGTATACTCTTTGGTTCTTTCGGTAAAGTCACGTAGATAGAAAATTCATAGATGACAACGTTTCCATCACAACACAAGCGAGAGGAGCTCTTACCTGAAGATGGTCGCTTGTGTTGCGATCGAAACGTCGTGATCTATTAATTTTCTACCTACGTGACTTTACCAAAAGAACCAAAGAGTATGGATTCCTGTAGTCACGAAAGCTTCAAATCAAGACCAAACTTAAACCTTTGACAAGGAATCATGTCTGCATTAACCACAATACTTGTGGTCAGAATGCATTGGTACTGCATTCTGACCACAAGTATTGTAGTTAATACAGATGTAAAGGGGGAGCCGACACCAGATTGCAGGGTCTCGTCCTTTATTCCTTTTCTTCCATCCCAGTGGCGGCTCCTGCAAAATCTCTCAGGGGGGGCAAATGTCTGGATGATTGATAAGGAAATGGTCCACCCATGCAATGGATAAATTAACAGCCTAAGCATGTAAAGGCAACTTCACTTCTTTAATATTAATGAAAAATAAAGTGACTATTACAATACATCTTGTTTGTTTCTATACTCACTATTAAAACAAACCACTCAAGTTTATTTTATTAAAGATTCCACTAGATTTTGATTTAAAACTTTCGTGACTGCAGGGATTCATCTTCTTGGTTCTTTCGGTAAAGTCACGTAGAAGGGAAGTAATAAAATAATAAAAATAAAACATAATAAAATTATTCTCACGACGTTTCGGCCACAACGCAAGCAGCCGTCCTCAGGTGAAAACCAGGTCCGTCGAGGCGACAGAGTCTGAATGAAACAGCACACGAGCTTGGAGCATATATATAGCTGGGCGCCTTGACAAAGAAATTTGCATATCAAGAGGAATTTAGCATATTTATGGGAAATGCAGGAATGTAATTAGTACTGCATATGCATGTGCATTATGCAGGATTAACAGCATCAAAGGGAGCTGCAGTTGCTGCTGCTGCTGCAGTTGCTGCTGCTGCTGCAGTTGCTGCTGCTGCTGCTGCTGCTGCTGCAGTTATCCATTTTAATATAACACTATGTATTATTCTACCCACCCTAATGTGTATCACACTGCTATATATTTACTATACAATTACGACACCATACATTACTCTGCACACTGCACCATGCCAGTGAGTGGAACGTTGTGGCCGAAACGTCGTGAGAATAACTTGCGTTGTGGCCGAAACGTCGTGAGAATAATTTTATTATGTTTATTTGTATTATTTTATTACTTCCCTTCTACGTGACTTTACCGAAAGAACCAAGAAGAAGATTCCACTAGGTGGCGATAAATTATTGTTGGATGAAACGTGCTTACGTATGATGACGTAAGCACGTATGATGACGTAAGCACGTTGGGGCTTGCCTCCCGGAGCCATAGAGAATGCATTGGAGCGCCCCCGTTCGAAAAAAAACATCTTTCAATGCAAGTCTATGGGGCCACTCGGGGCGATTCTCAGCCGGAGTGAAATCGCCCCAAAAGAGGCGGTACTCCACAGAACGTGACATGACGCTGATTGGACTATATCCAGAGGCTGACATTGACGGCTAGCGTGACTGTGGTTGAATGACATTGGTGGTGCGTCGCCCAATCGCCCTAATGAAGAAACCGCCCCTGTTCCATCCACACCTGTCCCCAGCCGTCCCAATATCGTTCCCGCCAAAGGCCCCTCTTCCCGCCCGTTCTCTCCTTATATCTCCTCGATCACCCCTCCCACTAACCCACCTATTGGTGGGAATCCTTCCCCTGACACCCCTACACAGACATGATTTATCGTGAAAGGTTTCAGTTTGATGTTTTAACATCGTAAAACATCTGTTTTGTTGCCAGAAAACAAGGGGAAAACCTAATTTTATATTTTGCTTCCGTACTTTATATATATGTAGAATTATACGTGAAATGAAATTTAAAAAACGTGTTCGGTACGGCTTTGTATGCCTTGCCAGCCTTGGACATTTAAAAACAATAATAAAGAATTGACAGGGATAAGATGTTTTTTCACCTGAAGACGTCGCTTGTGTTGCGATGGAAACGTCGTGATTTATAAATTTTCTACCCATGTGACTTTTCCAAAAGAACCAGAGTCTGGATTCCTGCAGTCACGAAAGCTTCAAATCAGGATAGTGTATAGTGTAGTGTATAGTAGTGTATTGGAGTGTAGTGTATATTGTAGTGTATAGTGGTGTAGTGCATAGTAATAGTGTATAGTGTAGTGTATAGTAGTGTAGTGTATGGTAGTGTAGTGTTTCGGAGTGTAGTGTATAGTAGTGTATTGGAGTGTATAGTGTAGTGTATAGTAGTGTAATATGTAGTGTAGTGTACAGTGTAGTGTATAGTAGTACATAGTGTAGTATATAATGTATATTGTGTGGTGTTTAGTAGTGTAGAGGCTTGCAGGAGGAGGAGGGATCTGATGAGCTATGAAGTTCTTTGTTCTCAGACGTCCCGGTGAGGCGCACGCAGTGAGCGAGTTACAGGAACGAGCACACAAACACACGATAGGGGTGCAGACCAGAGGACAGTCTCAGATCACACCAAGACATCAACAACAGTCCCAGACCACACCAAGACATCAACAGTACCCTCGATAAAATTACACTTTCGAATGTAACTATGGGTCATGCACGTGTGGCCATGGATCAAAGTTACAAATCACATTTGCCAATGCGATTTGTAGCATCATGGGGACCTCCCTTGTCAGTTTCAAAATCTGAGAAGAGGTTTTAATCTTTCTGGCAGTAAAACAGGAGATGTTGAAAAGATGTTAAAACATGTGGACCAATCAGTTTTAAAGACAATTAGAGAGGCAATTAGAGACAATTACCACAGCATGTTTTGTTTGCATGCTCAACACAAGTATATGTGGTTAATACAGTAACTTGACTCCTTGCAAAAGGTTTCTGTTTGGTGTTTTAACATCTTAACACAACCCCAGCTTCATTGTTAGAAAGGGCAAAACCTTTTCTGCGATTTGTAGCGTGGATCCTCGGTTGCATGTCGGTTTTAGAGGAGGACACAACAAATAACCTTCGTGTTGCAAGTGCAAAGTGTGAAGGCCAACCATCCATAACCCTACCCCAATTCATTGCCATCTATCGCGATGTACCAACAACAACAGCAGCCGCTCACTTCCAAGTGGCAGTGACGTCCCTACGGCCTTTGTGCCAGGCTGGGTGCACTCTTGGGGCCACGTGAAGTGTCAAAGGCTCCCATGACCTCGGTGCTATGCAAGAGAGAAACTGATGGCAATTGCAACATGGCAATTCACTGCATCAGTGGTGGTTCCTAGCCTGGGCTTGGACAGATTTTTTTTAGGTGAATCATTAAAACACACAAATTAAGCATAGAGCACGTTAAATTACAACTTTCTTTGTTTTGTCAAATCCTATGTATGTATTACACTACACTATACAACCACACTACACTATTAGACACTACACTACTAGACACTACACTACTAGACACTACACTACTAAACACTACACTTCTATGCACTTACTATGCACTGCTATACACTACACACCACACTACTATACACTACATATTACTTTACGCTACACTACTATACACTATACACACTACTATACAATATACACTACCATATACTATACACTACCACACTACACTACACTGCACACTACACTATTATTCACTACACTACAATACACTACACACACTACATTATACACTAAACTATACACTACTCTGCTATTTGTGTACGATCCTCAGACGTTGCTGGAGCTATCGCTGGTGCTGCCGTGTTCCTCATTTTACTTGTGGTGACCGTGGGCCTCTTTCTCTACAGAATCTGCCATGGACACTTCCCCTGGGGTAAGTCGCGGTGGCTAGGAGGATGTTGACTCCCTTGCTTGGTATGCAGGAGGTCGTTGGTTCGATGCCAGACCCTGATGATAGATACCTGCTGCTGTATATTTAGAGTAGTGTGGTGTGTATTGTATAGTGTAGTGTATAGTGTAGTATACTACTTCAGCCCACCGGTGTGTTGGAGAGTAAATCCACCACATTTACAATTTGAGTACCATGACGTTTCGCTGGTAATTACATCAACAATCATCATCTGGCGATTTTCCAAAATAATGAACATCCTTGAGTTGGTTGTGATATTACACTTCACATTAACCCATTACCCTTTTAAGATATATGAAGAAGAGAATAAGCCCATCACGACAGGTCTATATGATGTCATGTATAATTCTCAAGCATATATATAAAACAATTCTCTATAATAATGTATCTTTCTCTCTTATATAGAAAGGAGTCGTGATAGAAGCCGAAACATATATTGAATATGGAAGAAGAGTATTTGAATGTAAGTCATTCCACCTCGCCAAGTCTGTGTGACCTGACCAAAACACACTCCTGTTATTGGTGTCTCTGCTTAATGAGAACCTCAGCAGACCACGTGAGTCGCATCGTCAGCATAAGTAAGTGAAGCAATAGGCGTGGCAGCACTCGTAATTATAATCTGCGGCAACCGGTCCTTGTTGACTCTCCAACGACCTTCAGATCGCCTTCTTTCTAAGGACTCCGTGGTCAAGGCCCTGATCCTGGGGTGATCAGGCCTAGTGAGTGGGTATGTGTGTGGTTGAGTGTGTAAGTGGGTGGATGGGTGGGTGAGTGAGTGGGTATTGAGTGGGCGAGTGGGTGAGTGGATGGGTGAGTGGGTTGGTGAGTGAGAGGGTGAGTGGGTGGTGAGAGGGTGAGTGGCTGAGTGGGTGGATGAGTGAGTGAATGACTTAGTTGGTGAGTGAGTGAGTGGGTGTATGGTTGAGAAACCATACACCTGGTGGCCAACTACAAGAAACGTCTGACCTTTGTGATTGCCAACAAGGGTTTTGCCACCAAGTACTAAGTCATATTTTGCAGAGGGGTCGAATACTTACTTCCCTCATTAAAATACAAATCAATTTGTAAAAATTTGACATGCGTTTTTCTGGATTTTGTTGTTCTTATTCTGTCTCTCACTGTTCAAATAAACCTACCATTAAAATTATAGACTGATCATTTCTTTGTCAGTGGGCAAACGTACAAAATCAGCAGGGGATCAAATACTTGTTTCCCTCACTGTAGAAGTGTAATGTATGACTTACTGTTAGTAGCTCAGCTTATAGGAGAGTATATTGAGTATATTGATTACATTGATGTATATTATATTTTAGTTTTTTATCGGTTCACTATATGGTAGTCATTATATAGTGTAGCGTATACCCAGTTACTTAATGTTAATAGCTCAACTTATTGGAGAGTATATTGAGCACATTGATTATATTGATGTAGTTTATATTTAGTTTTTTCACATAGGTGTATTGTATGGTAGTAGGGCATTTGCAGTTCTTTAGAAGCTACTCCTTCTTTGTTGCCCACAATGCACGAGCTTGATACGTGGTGGTTTGGCTGCTGCAGCTCCTTACGATTAAAATTTCCCTCCCTTTATTACTGCTAATCCTACATAATACACGAGCATAATATGACTTTGATACCTCCCCACCACCTACACATTCCACAAGGAGTGACTAATCCCATATCTGCATTTTTCATCAATATGCTTAATTCCGCTGTTGATATGTAAACTTCTTTGTCAAGGCGCTCTCCTCCTCTAACCCAGCTTAAATATATGCTGCCAAGCTTGGCGGTGTTCATTGGGACGCTGTCTTTCCGACAGCTCTGTTTCTTCACCTGAGGAGGGCTACTTGTGTTTTGGCCAAAACGTCGTGATAATTTTNATTTATTATGTTTTATTTTTATTATTTTATTATTTCCCTTCTACGTGACTTTACCGAATGAACCAAGAAGATGCATTTCAAAGTTTATATTTTTGGTTTATCGTCATGTACTCCACCTCCCCCCCCCCCATATGCTTGGGAGGCTGATCCATGCTTTGGTGCGGTCAAGGGATGGCTCTCAATTGGTCAGCCCTGTTGTGCGTGATGATGATGATCTGGCGATTGCTGCTCACTCACTTGCTGTACCTTACTCTGGCAGAGCGCAGATGATTTCATCTGTAAAATGAACACGGAAGATCAAGAGGGCAACTGGAAGGACGTCAAGAGGGAGTTGCCAGATTTGCGTGAGTGGATCGGCAAAACTCCCTCCCTTTTCCTGCACGAGCTGAGGAGGGGAATGTGGTTACGGAAGAGGCGTACTGGAGGGCGTTTACAATTCCCGACGCCGCCAAACGCGCGGACTCAATCCTGTTGCCGGTCATGAGACGAGGGGACGTCAAGTGCCGAGAGCTGTTGGAGATACTCGAACAACAGCGGAGCAGGGAACGGCATTTCCTGGACATGCTGAAGACGAGCCGTGCGTACATTTTACACACTCGTCAGCATTGCAATCCATTAAACGTAGTCTTTTTTCACTTTTTTTAGAGCGGAAGTACTTCGTCTTAATAATTTCATTAAATATAGCGACATTCATGCTAATTATATTCCATGGCTCTGTACAAATCCTATTATATTTTGCAATTACCGAGCATATGAACACCCTCGGAAAGTAAAATAAGTGATTTTAACAGAGAAATGAGTCCACTAAGTCTCAGCATCGCAGGCCCACAGTTCCAACATCTCACTCAAGCGGGAAATCCTTCGCAGACGGGGCAGTGGTTGAGTGGCCAGCAAAGTTGCGACTAATTTAGGCCAATCTCAGTGTACACTGGATACATATCATTTATATCCCATTTACATCATCAGCCAAGGTCAATCCACTGCTGGATGAAGGTCTCGCCAAGCCTCTAATACCTCCCACGACCCTTCTCTGCAACGATCTGCTTAGCACTTGCACGCGAGCTGATTTAATCGCCGGCAGTAGCTCCATGTGTATATTAACATACATTCGCAGTTCGATGTGGCTTCGGGCAATGCAATAGTTTGAATACATTTCTGAAAAAGTAAGCGTAGTATTCATCAATTGTCCGCTTGCATTCCCGGGAGCCTCGATAACACTGTGAAACATTTCATTTATTTATTTTTGTCCCTGGGTAGTAAGTGTTATTTTCTAATTGCTTATGCCTCAAGTACAGAAAATGGCTATTTATTCCCCACAAACTTTTGTGACCAGGACAGTGATATTTAGAAATTTACCTATTTTCCAGAATATTCCAGATAGATTCAGTGTTGAATAAGCTTGGAGTAAATTATATAACATTCGATAACTTTCCAGTAATATAAATAGTAGTATAAATACAGGGGCCAGTTCAGTTTAGTTCCAGCTGCCTAAGTGGATACATATCTGCATTTTTCTGAGATGGCATCAAGAGGCTGAAAACATCTGGCAGATGCATTTTTATATGTCTGCGGCCAATTTATCAAGACATAATCAATGTTGGAGCAACACGGCACGGCACCACGTGCTCCGATGCTGCCGCGTTGTAAAGGTTTGGTACACTCGGATGCAACGCCGCTGGCTACAGCACAATCAGTGGTCACCGGAAGTTTAGTAAACTAAACTAAAACTATTTTTTTAAACGAAGCAATTAAATTTTACAAGGTAAAGCCCCACTGAGCTGCTATGTATAGCTCTTTTTCAGAAGCGACCTAGCCATTACAAATGATAGTAGCTCAACAAAGTGGCTGATATCATCATCACGTGGAAATGTATAGCAGCCTAATGCTCTAAACGAGTAATATTAATTCTAAATGTGGAGAAAAAAACACGGGCAGGGAGAGAGAGACACACAGACTCCAAATATAGAATAGGAGTCAGGGTCGGGATTTAACGCACGACCTCATGCATACTCGGCGAGGTAGTTAACATATCCTAGCCACTGTGGCACATGTCACCAGCTTGGAAGGGAGGGCAAAATATCCTCAAGAAGGGGGCTCTAAAGCTGCTTCTAGTCGAGATCCTTCCACCAGTAGTGGCATGGGCAAGAAATACCCAGGTGCACCGTTGCCTCTCATTGCGACCACTTAATCATGGCTGACGATAGTGAGAAAGAAACTGAGTCGTGATTGTAAAGATATACACGATAATTTGTTTATCTTGCAGATGTGTGCTCGCCCACTCTGAACCCCAACTCAGCACATCGATGGCTCAACATTTCTTCCGATCTCAGGACAGTGACATGTAACAAGGAAGATCAGCCTTACTCTGATCACGCAGAGAGGTTTGAGTGGTGGCCAATAGTCCTCTGCTTCGAGAACTTCTCGTCGGGTGACCACTACTGGGAAGTGGACGTGAGAGCCTCGGAAAACTGTTCTATAGGTGTTGCACGTGGGTCGATTCCTCGGAAATGCCAAGACATGTCTGGCAGGCTGGGCTGGAATAAGCAGTCTTGGGCGTTCATTCAATGGGATTCAAATCATTCTGCAAGACATGGCGACCGATGCAAAACTTATTCAAAGATTACGCATTTACAGAGAGTCGGCGTTCACTTGGACTTTAACGCAGGAAAGCTTTCGTTTTACAACGCCAGCACCATGGAGCTGTTGCACTCATTCGAGGACATTCCAAGTGAGCCGCTCTTTCCGGCTTTCAAAGTGAAGTCGGGCTCAGTCGCGATTTACGAAGGTGAGTACAAGGGCGTGTCACGCATAGGGAATCCTTGACACTGACTTGGAGTGTATTCATACCCAGAAGGGAAAACGGTTCAGAATCGTCGCCTCCGAGTGTGCATGCAGGCGATGTAGCCACAGCAATAGAGCACGTGAACATCTCTTTTGTTAATCCACTGCTGGATGAGTGCCCACTCAAATCCTATAGATCGGTCGTGGAGGTTATTTGGCCCAACTTCACCTACTATCTTTGTGTGTGGCGGGGGTAGTAAAGGCTAGAGAGTATAGATGCAAGGTCATAGCAGTAGAGCGTGGAGCTGGGAGCGAGGGAATCTTCAAGCTCTTGTGTTTCTGCCGAACGCAGACACAGCGGTGGTTCCTGAAACACTGCGACATTGTTCGGGTCACCACTCGGAAATAAAAAAGGCCGTTTGTCTCATTCTGTAACACAAATCGACAACAATTTCCAATTGTCTGAAATTTCATATCGAGGCTTGATTTTAGTATTTTTTCTTTTTCATTATAATTATAAAATCGGGAGCACAGATGCCGAAAGGTGAAAGCGGATGTTAATCGAAAAAGCATAAACATTACGAAAAGTGATGGTGGAAGTTGCTATTCTAAATTATACTGGGATATATAAAGAGAATGCATAAGGCAAAGAGTGGTTGTGGACAAATTGATGGCTGTTGGTGACAGAGACGGAGATGGAGTGATATAAATTAACGTGCAGAAATATATTGTGACATCCATAATGGAGGATTTTGGGTTAGATCGCGTACATGTATAAATGTGTTATTAAACCAGCCACCACCCGACACAGCCAACTAGTAATGGTTGTCACGTAAACAGAAACATGCCAATTTGTCAATAGTACACAACTGTTGTATAGTGTAGTGTATAGTGTAGTATACTAGTACAGCACACCGGTGTGTTGGAGTACCAAGCCACAACATTTACAATCTGAGTACGACGTTTCACCAGTAATTACAACTAGATTTAAAGCTTTCGTGACTGCAGGAATCCATACTCTTTGGTTCTTTCGGTAAAGTCACGTAGATAGAAAATTAATAGATCACGACGTTTCGATAACAACACAAGCAATCATCAGGTGAGACAAACACAGCTTGTGTTGCGATCGAACAATTGCAAAGTTAGAACTCAAATTTGTTTTGTTTATTCTTACAAATATTTTAACAGTACAATCATTCAAGAACCTGACTGTGGATGAGAGCATAGAAGACATTCAGATTTGTGATCACTTTGCAAACAGCGAGGATCATCGCACATATAACACCGATGCAGAGAAGGGTGACAGCGAAGATGCATTGCTCAGAACGGGGATGGAGGAGCCTCCGGTGGTACGAGAGTTGATCGGTAGGATCCCTGCAATGCTACATCACGAGTTGCTCATCCAGGGTCTCATCACGCAATCTGAGCTCTCAGAAGTCTATTCGATGCCCCACGCGTCAGCACGAGCTGACTTCATCATAAGCCGCCTCGATCGCAAGCAGGAAGAGAGCCCGCAACTCCAAGAGATTCTGCGTGAACATCGTGAAAAGCAAGAGGCATTCCTGAAAATGAGGAGGAATCGAGTACGTGATATGCTGTACACGCAACACAATGTGCATTCCTGAGTGCATTAATGCATCATCTTTGTCACTCACTTCTAATGCTGATGTACGATGAAGAAAGATATTCATATGAGATGTGAACCCTTAATGCAGTGCAATAAGTCATCGTTTATCACAGTAGATGCGTTGCTGAAAAGCGCCGCATGAAGGAAAATGCGTTCATGAATTGTGGTAGGAACTGGAGTACGTGGAGAAAACCCACGAGCATCAGAATCTTTATCCTGGATGAGGACTCTGATGAGCTATGAAACTTTTTTCACAGATGTCCAGTAGGGACACGGGGTCAGCGAGTTACATCAACACCAAACAATAAGTATGAAGCGGGCAACACGTAATCCCGTATAGATGGATTCCAGATGAAGATGAATCCACTTGCTGTACTGCCATATCCTGGCATGGCAGCAGGTGGCGACTTCGTCGCCCTTGCGTAGGAGATTCACGAATCTGTGTGATCCACCAACTTGCTGGATTACAGGCGGCGCCATTGGTAATGACCAGACGTGTCCTGAAGCCATCAGACAGTTTGGTGAACAGTTTACTGAGAGTGAGATTGGGTCAGTCGTTGATACATTGGGCTCTATTTAATTTGCCTTTCATAGTAATGGCAGGAACCTAGGGCAGAAACGTAGGAACCCCTGATAAAGACTACATCAGCTGTGTGAAGTACAGCCCGGCACGCTATAATTGTCATCAGATGTTTGTACTTGTTACTGACATTGCAACGTGTAAAGTTATTTCTCAAAAGTAATCAATGTTCGCTTAACACAATATGTGATTATTATCGTTTACAGACACTTGCTCGCCGACTTGAACCCAAACACGGCACATCGGAACCTCCAGATATCTGCCGACTTTAAAACCGTCAGGACCTCCACACACACCCAACCTTACCCTGACAACTCAGACAGGTTGACCACTACCAAGTGGTCATTTGCTCTGAGAAATTCTCGTCGGGTCGCCACTACTGGGAGGTGGACGTGAGGGTTCTGAGAAATTTAACATCGGTGTTACGTATGACGCGATACCACGGAAGGTGATGACAAAGCCTGTAAAATTGGTTTCAATAAAGTTTCGTGGAGCTTTAAGAAAAGGGGCAACACATACAAGGCGGTACATAACGAGACGGAAACAAACCTGTCGGTGCGAGATGCTCCCAAAAGAGTCGGGGTTCACCTGGACTGGGAGGCGGGCGTCTTGTCATTCTACAGCGCCGACTCCATGTCGCTGCTGCATCGATTTCAAGGAAAATTTGATCGAGAGCTGTACCCTGCAATGGCCGTGTTGCGTGAAAGTCTCTCAATATGCCCGTTGCCGTACGCAGACGCTCGTTGTTAGAGATGGAGGCCCTATTTGAGTGGTGCCCATGCGACCCTGTATGTATATAGAGTAACTCCCTGGCCAACCGCGAGGGTTCAGGTTCCTGAAAAACCTCGCGGTTGGTAAAGTTACAGGGGCCTATGGTAGTAGGGGGTAGGGGAACCACAGCCGTGGTCAGACTCGCCACAGCTTAACTAAGTTGCCTGATTATAATCAGGCAACTTAGTTTAGCTGATTAGTTTAAAATTAAGAAGTATTATCGATGATTACGATGACAATGAGATGATGGGGGTGAGGGCTGGTTAGAAGGAGGAGAGGCTCAGCCCAGCCACCCCTATTCCTCCGGGCCACAGACTCAACACCCTCTCACTACTCGCTGCACGCTTGGGTCAATAATTAAGGGCAAAATGAATGTGTACTATGGAGTACTGTACAACAAATCAGACGGCCAGCTGATCAGTTGAGCAGCGCCACGGCCCGCGGAATTTGTTTACATTTCGAGGCAGAGCATACAAAACATCTGTATTGATGTCAGGTTTTGGCGTATTTTTCTTTAACGGTTTTACTTAACTTGATTCCTCTGTCGTGGTCAAATCTTGTAATCAAAATTTCGTCCTCTTCCCGTTGTCCAATCAATTCCACATTTTGCGCACGTATGCCTGTATCAAAATCGGCATCAATTCATCAATTAATTCGCTACTTTAAAGCAATTTACATTTTGTATGGGACACCTTATTTTATTTAGATATTTGTGTAGGTCAAAACGCCACGGTCCCTAAACTGTGAAATCGGCTCGCACAAAACGCAGGTGCCGCGTGCCTCAGGCGCCATTGACTTCTCGACCGCGAGTTTAACGAAGTTGTTAATAAACCGTTTAAAAAAAACTTTTTTAAAAGAGTTTATTTATATTAATCTGTTCATATGGTCGATCATACTGCTATGTTAAGACGCTGTGTAAAATGTATTTATTTTATGCTTATGATCAATGTCATGCTAATGACTGATTTTATGTCTGCGATTCAGTGTATATACGGTATTCGATGTCCTACTTCGTCTTTAACTTGATTCTGTGAGTGTCATATTTTGTATTAAACTCCATAAAGTGAGTGCAAACAAAACCATTGCATTCTCATGGCGTGCATCATCTTAAACTTGACTGTGAGTGAGCAGCTACAACATGGGACATTTTTTTGCGAGTATTAAAGTATGAAAAATAACAAGAGGTTTTAACCCTTTCTGGAAATAAAACAGTCGTTTTAAGATGTGTAACATCAAATAGAAACATTCTGCAAGGAACCATATCACTGCGTTAACCACACACAGGGTAATTATAGTGAACATGCAAATATGCTGCTCGCCTTTTGGCGTTCTGTTGTCCGATACTGGTGAGACTGGGCCCTAAAGAAGTCTGCTGTCTCTGGTGTGGATCAATCAGTCTCAAGACAATACCATTAATTATCAGAGCATGTTTTTGTTTGCATGTTCACCACACGTTCCGCATGTGGTTAACGCAGACACGATTCCTTGCAAGAGGTTTCTATTTGGTGTTTAAACATCTTAACACGACTGGTTTATTGCCAGAAAGGGTTAAAACCTCTTGTTATTTATTCATACGTTGACTGTGAGTGGCCGATCTGTTACTGAACTTCATTCAGTGATTCCCCACCCACATTTGGTTGGCAATATCTTTTCGTTCATCGGTTGCATAACGCTGTGTGGAAGCTTCCTGGTCTGTCGCTCCGCACGAAGCTTCAGGTCTTCTCGGCCGCGGTCATTCCCTCCCTTCTCTACGCTTGAGAAACGTGGACCCCCCTAATGGAGCATCTTCACAGGTTAGAAACATTTAGGCTGGCCTGCCTACGATCCATCCTGGTTTAACCAGGCTGGATTGTGTGAGGAGCTCACAAATCCTTGAAGATCTGGACAAAGTCTCATTGGTGAGCTCTTCCGGCAGGCAAGGCTGCGTTTGGCTGGGCCATGTCGCCCGCATTCCCAGCCACCGCATGCCTAAACAGCTTTTGTTCTGCCAGATCGAGGGGGCTGAATGGGCGTGGTACAGGCTAGAGAAGAAATGGAGTGATGTGGTACAAATGATGTGGAGCTGAGTGGACTTGCCGATGACTGGTACCAGCGGTGTCAAGGAGGAGGCTCGTGAAGGACGCTACTGGGCAGTTGGAGGTAGTAGCCCTCAAACAGCAAAGAAGGGCGGAGGAGCGAGGCTCACAACAACGAGCGGAGCGCCGGGTAGCTAAAGCACAGCAAGTTGGCACAGTAGGGGGCACAGGTGGTGCATCGGCCATTCATCTCAGTCGACCCGTGGCACCTGCTGGGTCTTCCCGTGACCTCCTGCCAGCGGTTGCTCGACACTTCACGTGGCCTCAAGGTGCACATGGCCTGGTACAAACGTCGTGGTGACGTCACCGCCACTTCGTGGCGAATGGCGGTTGTTGTTGTCTGTGTGTAGCAGCACTTGCCCCTGCAGCCTGCTAGAGGCTACCTGGGGGATTTTTGCCTGTGTGAGCTCCAATCGTCGGGAACCGGCATGTGAGGGTTTCTGTTTTATCGTCTCCAGCACTACACACACAAAACAAAGCTCCCCAGGTAACCTCAGCANGGCTGTTGGGGCAAGTGCTGTTGCACATACAGACAAAGCTCCCCTAGGTAGCCTCTAGAAGGCTGTAGGGGCAAGTGCTGTTACAGACACACACCCACACACAAACACACAGACACACAAACAAAGACACACACTACCCCCCCCCCCCCACACACAAAGACACACACAAACACACGCACAGACACACGCATACACACACAGACATACCCCCACACACAAAAGACAAAGACCCCCATATAGCCTTAACAGACTGTAGGGGCAAGTGCTGATAGCGAGCACCTATGAAGTCGGCACGGCAAACGAGAGGGTGGGTGGCCAGCACCACAGCCGGCCGACTTCGTCTCTCCCCCAGTGGCGATGATTACTACACCACCACTACCACCACCGCTAAACCAGGTACTCATTTGAGGCTGAGCCGACCTAGGCGAGGCCTAGGATGGTTCAGATAATCGTCACTGCTTTCCAGATTGAGGGGGCCCCCTTGATCAAGTGACCGAGGCTGCCCCCCCCTGATCACGTGACCGGGACTGCCCCCCCTTGATCACGTGACCGGGCTGCCCCCCCCTGATCACGTGACCGGGACTGCCCCCCCCCCTAATCACGTGACCGGGGCTGCCCCCCCCCGATCACGTGACCGAGGCTGCTCCCCCCTGATCACGTGACCGGGGCTGCCCCCCCCCTTGATCACGTGACAGGGGCTGCCTCTGATCACGTGACCAGGGGAGGGGCAAGTTCCCAGGCATATCGAAAATGGAGTCCTCTGCGTTAAGCACCATAAATTGAACATAAAATAAAAACGACAATCTTCGTTTTATTTGTAGTCCACCAGGTGTAAGCCCCGCCCCCGCCACTGAGCTCTATAGCAGCTCTATTTAACACGTAGCAGACTTTCGCGATCAATATCATCCATAATAGAGGTTTTTGGGTTAGATCGCCACATACATTTCTAAATGTTGCGTCGTTAAAACCCGACACCACCCGACACAGCCAACTACATAGCAGGTGTTACCAAAAAGACTTCCAAAATCTTAAACAAACACAAGATCCAGGTCAGATTCAATACAGTACACAAAATCCGTGATTTGATGTCATTCCTGACATGCAATACCCTGTAGTCTACAAACTAAGTTGTGTCTGCGGCAGCAGTTACATTGGGGAAACGAAACGACGTTTCGGACCGTGTTCGCGAACACAAGGCAGATTTGAAACACGGCAGAACCAATACCTCTGCCGTGGCTGATCAATGTTATAACGCGGTGGGCTCGCACAATATTGTTTTTTCCGAGACCAATGTACTCTGAAAACCTTCGGGCTACTATCAATGATTTTGTCCATGAAGCCATCCAGACATATATAAACACAGAGACAATGTCATCCGATAAGATGGGTATAACTGAGCAATCATTGGAAGAACGTTATTAACCAGGTAAAGTCATAACTCTCTGTGATGCTTCCATCCTTCCTGCCGTTTGGCTGTTATCTCCGACTCTCTGAGTTGCATTGCCCTGTTGGATGCCATTGCATTAACGGGCTGGGGTCTCACTAACATGTCCACCTCTGCTCCCTTAGCCTCGATGTATCGATGGTTCTTCCCAATCTCTCTCCCTAATCTGTACTATTTACAGTGCTAATCTCCCATTAACACTACTGCTGTACGCATGTGCGGTGACAGTGCTCTCATGCGGCGACGGAAGCTCATTTACGTTGACATGCTAATCTCTCTCCCTAATCTATCGCTGCCTAATCTCCCCATTAACACAACTGATGTGCTTGCGTGTGGGCATGGGACTCCATTCCAGATCGGACCCCGCTTGCTTGCCCTTGGGCTACACCCCCCTCAAACATATATAACCCCTTGTTGTAGCCGCTCTCTCGCTGTGTTCTTCCTAGTTCAGCAGTTCTACAGTTCTACTGCTGAGTTCTATTTCTCCTGATGACGATCGCTTGTGTTGCGATCGAAACGTCGTGATATATTATTTGTATTTTATTTTTATACCTACGCGACTTTACCAAAATAACCAAAGAGTATAGTGTATAGTAGTGTAGTGTCATAGTTTAATCTACAGTGTAGTGTAATAGTGTAGCATATAGTAGTGTAGTGTATAATCATGTAGTGTAATAGTGTAGTGTATAGTCGTGTAGTTGTTCTACCCCACTGCAGATCTGAGGGTGTGTTTACACAGGAACTTTCTGATAGGATGGTGTTGAGTTTAGTCACATGACCAGGAAGTCACGAGGCCAGGCGGGGGTGTCCGCCATTACACAGAAGACAAAATGGAGGCACAATTAGCGTCTCATTGAAGACGGGTGCATCTGTTCATTGCGGGACTTTAAGAAGCATTGTCTGTATGTTCGTTTATGTTCTTATAACACTGCGAAGATGAATCCCTGCAGTCACGAAAGCTTTAAATAGAAATTTAACACTGCGAATGCTGTTATCATTTTGGGATTGCCGTTATAATGCTGTAAATTCCTTTATAATGCTGTTAAATTGTTACAATGAATATGGGGCATATAGTTAACAATGATGCCTACCACTTGCATTATTGTGAATGTTATTTGTAGTTGGATAAGTTGAGCCAGACTTATGCCCATGTAACTTTAATTTGTTCTTGAGAGCAAGGATGAAGAAGTTTCTCATCCACAGTTCAGTCTTATATGCAGCACTGCACATTTAGGCTGCAGTATGGTGATTACACAAAGTGACCTTATTTAACGCAGTAGCTTATTCTCTTAATGTAAAGCTATTCAGTGCTAATGTAGGTGTCTGGTCCATCCAGTGTAATAGTGTAGTGTATAGTGTAGTGTAATAGTGTAGTGTAATAGTATAGTGTATAGTGTGGTGTAATAGTGTAATCGTGTAGTGTAATAGTGTAGTATAATAGTGTAGCGATTGAGGCAGGGGAGGATTAAGGCGAGGGGGGGGGTTTAGGGGCTGCAGCCCAGGGGCCTCCACCAGCTGGAGGGCCTCCAGAGATGAAGTGAAAAGTTATTTCATTTGTGAACGCTGAATTTGATTTGTCGTAAGCCTTGTAAAAAATACATTGTACATTTATTTAACTTTATTTTCCTTTTATTACTGAGGAGCACTCACAGTATCTGTAGCCCAGGGGGCCTACACCATCTTAATTCGGCCCTGGATGGAGGCAGGGTAGAGCTAAAGGTTCAAGATTCCAGAATGGGTCACGGGAGTCTGCAGACACATTCCATCTCGGACGCCACGGTGACCTTCAATTCGTCACGTTGGGTGTAGTTACAGGACATGATGAGATATCTACAAACTTGTACCAACTGCATTCTATTTTGCCAGGTAAGGCTCACTGAGCTACGTGGCCCTTTTTCAGAAGGGACCTGCCTATCACAGATGAAGCGGCCTGTGTGGAAATTGATTGCAGCCAAATACTCCAAGCGCGTGGTGCCGACTCTAAATGTGGAGGGGAAAAACGGAAGACCCCAATAAAAAAAAAATCCACGCGACCACGGGGAGAGAGCGAAAGAGACGTGCAAACTCCAATTATCCAGCAGATGTCGGGGTCGGGATCAAATCAACGACATCCTGTATCCCGGGAAAGGCAGATAACATCTCATAGCCACCGTGGCACCACATCCATTGTCTCACCACAGACACCAACATGTGTGCTCATCTCATGAATGAGCCACCGCAGCTGAGCCTCACCGATTGACATTAACAACATCGACAACTCATTTCCTTAAATGTAAATATTTTTCTTCTTGGTTCTTTCGGTAAAGTCACGTAGAAGGGATTATTTTATTATGTTTTATTTTTATTATTTTACTACTTCCCTTCTACGTGACTTTACCGAAAGAACCAAGAAGATGAATCCCTGCAGTCACGAAAGCTTTAAATCGAAATGTAATTTTTTTTTTAACGATTAAGTCCCTCCGATACATTTTGTTCACGTAAAGGTGTGTTACAGTATCCCTGTAAATCTTGAGGCTACCGTTTGTGCACCAGGGGTGCAGGTTCACATTCCAGGCGGTGTCTCGTGGTGTCAGTGACGACTAATGAAAGTATTTTACTTCCTTTTTCTCTCTTATCCAGCGCAGCCCATGGGTCACGACGAGCGTGACTCCCGGCGAGAGTGTGGATAGCGACCCGCCGCTAGCTGCGCTGCTCCATCTGCCTGGAGGCGTTCGACCGCTCCTCCACGCTGAGCTGCGGCCGCTCGTTCTGCCTGCGGTGCCTGGAGGCCGCCCGGGAGACGTCGAGCGGCTTCAGCTGCCCGCGGTGCCGAGCGGCGTTCCCTGTGCGACCCCAGCTGAGGAGGAACGTGGCCCCTCGCCAAACCTGGCGGAGCAGCTCAGAGCTGGAGACGAGATGGCCGCGGATGTCGAGTGCGACCACTGCGGTGACGGCCAGACCCCTGCAGTGAAGACCTGCCTGAGATGTGAGACGTCCTTCTGTGCGACGCACTTGAGGCCGCACGTGGAGAATCCCAGGTTGAGAGATCACGTCCTGGTGGCTCCCATCGCGAACGTGGAGGAGCGACGATGCTCTAGGCACAGAAAGGAGCTGGAATTCTATTGCACAGTAGACAGCAGACTGGTCTGCGCAACTTGCACCATCGCAGGTGAACACACAGGACACAGGGTCCTGACGCTGCAGGAGGAGCAGGAGACACGGAAGGTGAGGCCCTCAGAGTGAGAAACTATATCACTCGGCCTTAAGATTTCCATTGAACTGCCCATATCGGACCCACCACTGCGATCTCTACATTGGGTCAAACTTAACATCTCTTAATGATCGACGCTTATGCATCAGATATTATTTATTTACGATGTACTTACAAAAAGATTACCTGCTGGATCTCCTATTGTTTGAAAAACAAATGTCACTAAGACTTCGCTCATAGTTTAGCAATATTTGTTTGACGTAGTATAGAGTTACACTTCGAATTTATCTAAATTGTATTGTGATTGTTATTGTGATCTTACATCAAAATGGGATTTTTGCACATTTTGTACGCAGCATAAACAAATGGTGCTTTTTCTGAAAGATTTTATTGTTTTGTAGGGAATGTTACGATTTGCGTGCAGTAAATTTTAAATGTTTTATGTTTGTTGCGGTTGCACCCGAATCAAGAGCCGAATGGCTCATAGGTTATTCCAAATAAATGAAACTGAAAACTGAAACTGAAAACACAAGCTGACCAAATACTGTAACTGGGCTGCACAACATGTCATGAAAAATCGTAATTGTGCCTCACGTAGAGAATCCCATCGCGAACGTGGCGGGGCGACAGTGCCGGCAGCACCGACAGGAGCTCATTCTTACCGTGCACCATTGCTAGGGAACATAGAGGGCATGAGGTCGTTACAGTGGAAAATGTACAACAGACAAGACAGGTGAGATATAAATCGCTGCTATCATCCAACTAGAGAGTCTGTATGATAAATACTTTTTTCTCCTGATGACGATTGCTTGTGTTGCGATCGAAACGTCGTGATATTTTTTATTTTTTATTTTTTTCTATCTACGTGACTTTACGAAAGACCCAAGAATATAGAGAGTCTGTATTTTAAATTTATATTTGCACATTGTTAGGTAAGTCCTGTTGTGTCACATTGTGACGGCCACAAATCACTTTNGCAACACTGATTGTGAAAAGCTGGCACACGATAGATAGCAGAGACACGGAAGGTGGCCATGTGATTTGAACGGATGGCAGAGCTGGGGTTCCATGGTTTAGTTANAAGAAGAGCGCTTCGTGGTGGCGNAAAGATGTAAAATACACTTGGCGTCTTCTTGGTTCTTTCGGTAAAGTCACGTAGAAGGGAAGTAATAAAATAATAAAATAAAACATAAAAAAATATTCTCACGACGTTTCGGCCACGCTGTCTCCCCGACAGACCTGGTTTTCACCTGAGGACGGCTGCTTGCGTTGTGGCCGAAACGTCGTGAGAATAATTTTATTATGTTTTATTTTTATTATTTTATTACTTCCCTTCTACGTGACTTTACCGAAAGAACCAAGAAGATGAATCCCTGCAGTCACGAAAGCTTTAAATAAAAATTTACATGGCGTGTTGGCGTGATACGATTCATACGTGTGAGTACCAATGAGAGAAATGTGGAGTAACGCGAGACGCTTCAAACGCAAGACGCTTCAAAAGTGCACTGACCGTGGACTTACAAAGAGGCATTAATTTTTTTTATTTAATTNTTTTTACCTACGTGACTTTACCGAAAAAACCTAAGAGTAGGCAAGCGGAAGGTCACTCCAGTGGGAGAGGCGAGGCCGTCGGGCACGGTTTGATCGTCGATTTGGGCAGATTTAGATTTGATTCTGTTACAAGAGTTCGTGTGAAAAACGAAACACCGCCTCTAACATAGACGCCACGTATTTGCATTCCGTGACAGAACGTTCGCGTGCAAAGTGCGCGCTGTGTATATCTCGGGCGGGTGTGTGGTTATGGTTATCGGTTCCGCTAGATTCCATTGTTTGGCAAAACTGGAGAAAACTCGAGCGTGCGAGTGGGGCACACCTTCAATGAACCTCGCTGTGATCCGGCCACCTACCTGGGACAGGACTGTTGTGCTGCCTACGAAGGCTGACGAGGTGGTCTGGAGGTTGGACATTTTAAAGGGGCGATGATTATTATCTCTGGGCGATCCAGGAAACCTGCCTGCAAGGCTCCGGGTTGAAGACATGGGCCAGATGATGATGATGACAATGATGGGAGTCACCAAACACCACGTATTTTTCTACCCCGTGTATAGGAGGCGCTCAGACGCGAGATGATAGGAGAGAGGAGAAACAGACTACGGCAGAATCACGGACACATCAGCTCAGGGGCGCCTACAATCGCGTGCAGGTACAGAGACACACACACACACAGACACACACACACAGACACACACACGACACACACACAACAACAACGCCATTCGCCACTAAGTGGCGGTGATGTCACCACGACGCTTGTGCCAGGCTATGTGCACCTTGAGGCCACGTGAAGTGTCGAACGCCCGCTGACAGGAGGTCACCGGCAGACCCAGGTGCCACGGGTCGACTGAGATGACTGGCTGATGCACCACCTGTGCCCCCTACTGTGCCAACTTGCTGTGCTTTAGCCACCTGGCACTCCGGTCGTTGTTGTGAGCATCGCTCCTCTGTAGGAAGGCGACTGCCTTCCTACTGCCCAGCAGCGTCACACACACAGACAGACACAATAACAACAACCGCATTTGCCACTAAGTGGCGGTGACGTTACAACGACACTTGTGCCAGGCTATGTGCATGTTGAGGTCACGTGAAGTGTCGAACGCCTGCTGGCAGGAGCTCACGGGGCAGACCCAGCAGGTGCCACGGGTCGACTGAGATGACTTTGCCGATGCACCGCCTGCGCCCCCTACTGCGCCAACACACAGACACGTGCAGATTTAGACAGGCACGCACACAATGTGGGTACTTAAGATACTTTGCCTCTTCGTATGGAGTCACGAGACCGTGGCCGTGTCGAAGTCCTTAATGAAGTCGCATCGCGCTGCGTCGCGTTGTGTTTCGAGAGCGCGCCGTCGAATATCTCCATGCAGGAGTCTCTGCGTGGGACCAAGGCGCGGATCAGCCGAGAGTTTGAGCGCCGGAGGGAGCAGCTGAGGCAGGAGGAGAGGGAGGCGCTGGAGCGCGTGGATGAGGAGGGCCACTCTGTGCTGTCCCGCATCCAGGCGGACATCGATCGCCACGAGAGCAGAGCACGCGGCCTGGAGCGGGAGATCAACCAGCTGCTCGCCGCACTCGCCATGCAGGACCCGCTCACATTCCTGCAGGTGGCACTACCTCTTTTCACTCGCCGCGGTGGCTAGGAGATGTTAACTACCTCGCCTGAGTGCAGGAGGTCGTGGGTTCAACATCAACCCTGAAGCCTGCTGTATATTTGGAGTTTGCGTGTCTCTCTCTCTCCTCGTGGAAGCGTAGATTTTTCTCCGGATCCTCTGGGTTGTTCCCTCCACATTTAGAATCAACATCACAAATTCAGAGTATTTGGCTGCTATTATAAATGTCCACATGAGCCAGTCACGTTGAGCCGTCGTTTGCAATGGGCAGCTCGCTAATGAACAAGAGCGGCATAGCCAAGTGGGCCTTACCTGCTAAATAAAAAGTTTAGTTTATTCAGAGTTTAAAAACAGGAGTTGTTGAAGATTATGTAACCATTGATTTAGGTGCTAGACTAGACCTGCAGAGAGTGGCTTTGTCATTTGTTGGGGTCTGTCCTTGTCCAGTTAAACGAACCCTGTTTTTTTATGAAGAAATAAGAATAGTTCTAGATTTGAAGCTTTCGTGACTGCAAGGATTCATATTCTTAGGTTTTTTCGGTAAAGTCACGTAGATAGGAAAAAAATCATACAAATAAAATATCTCCAAGTTCTCTGCTCAACCATTATATATACGGAGTGGTATCTCTTGTAATCTCTCATTTACTTGATACAGCTATCGTGCTGTGACGGTTCCACCTGAAGACGGAGCTCGTGTTGCCTCCAAAACGTCGTGATTTTAATTTTATTTTTATTTTACTTTTATTAATTTAATTTTTTTCCTACGTGACTTTACCGAAAAAACCTAAAAATAAGAATAGGCTTAACAGTACAAAGACTGCAAGTATCAAATTATTAATAGCTCTGGTTGAGCAGTGCTGCCTTGCAATGGATATCTGTTTGGTGTTTGAACATCTAAAAATGTCCTATTTTAACTTCCAAAAGGAATAAAGCCTCTTCTTATTTGTTTCATTATTTCGATATTGGCAATTAGGTTCAATAGATAACCTTGTTTGTGCACCATTCTCCGTTCGTGTGTATTTGTTAATTCCTTGATGTCGGGCTCTACTATAAACAGGGGGCGACTGTGTGGATATAGGGCACCTGTCTAGGATGTCAATGATAACGTGAAATGCGGGTTTGTGTTTTTCAGGATCCCCTGCATGAGAATCTCAGGTCAGTGCCAATCCAGACTCAAACTCGAGCTCTGTCTGCCACCTGGTGGACAAATTAGCAAACGGTCGCGATGTGAATTCTAATAAGTTCAAATGTATGCAGTTGTAATACCATATGGTCAATTGTATCCCATATAGGCAGTCCTCGGGTTACGCACGTAATTTGTTACTGAGACTCGTTTGTAAGTCGAACTGTTCGTAAGTTGGAAAACAGTAATGCACCGTATTTAAATGCCGACACGGTCAGTGTTATAAAATGTGTTACCGTTCAACAAAAAGGGAAGCATGGTTGACCTCATAATTAAGAAGAAATGTTGTACATTTTCATCTAACACTGTAAAAAAACCATACTGTATAGAAAATTAAACTCATAGTTTCACACACACACACATCCGCACGCATACACACAGCCCACGTAAACACTCACTCCCAGCATGAGTCCGACTCATTACATCTCGTGGAGGATCGCTCTTCTGAACAAATTCGTTCTGCACCTTGAGGCCAATTGCGAGTTCGCGTTTTAAGTCAATGTTTTTAAATATTTAATGGAATGTGGTTCATAAGTACGGGCTGTTATAAGTTAATGACTGCCTGTCTTGCCCGTGTGTAGAGAGACATGCAGCCCTCATGAGACTCTGTGTCCTGTGGTGTGAGTCTAGAGAGACATGGACCCTAATGAGACTCTGTTTGTCCTGTCCTGTGTGTGTAAAGGAACATGGACCCTCATGAGATTTTGCGTGTCCTATGCTGTGTGTGTAGAGAGACATGACCCTCATTAGACTCTGTGTGTGTCCTGTGCTGTGAGTGTAGAGAGACATGGACCCTCATCAGACTCTGTGTGTTTCCTGTGGTGTGAGTGCAGGAGGAGCTCCGTCTCCCAGGAGATTCAGGATGACCCAGCCCCCATCTCCCGCAGTTTGAACCTCGCAAAAGTCATCTCAGTGGGCGGCGTCCAACTAAACTTCTGCCTTTTCTCGGTACGTCCCTCTGCCACATCGATCTTCGTTAGACTCGATCACAGACTCCGGATTACCTCCAAATCCTACCCATTTGGAGGTCATCCTTTATTTTACCCCTGGCTTGAATGCATTCGTGCAGCGTGATCCCTTGTCAAGGGAGACCTGCGTACATTCAGGTCATGAAATTGGCACCGAGGTTCCGGGTGAAAGATTGTCAACAGCACGATGGGTCTTGCTCATCAAGAGGTGCAAACAACAACAACAGCAACGTGACATTGCGTATCTTGAGAGCAAACGGGCGACTTTGTAAGCTACGGACGAAGCACGTCCCAGTCCTGTCACCCTCATTCAGACGCTGCCTATCACGCTTGGGTGCAGTGGGTGCACGGTTCGTTGAGGAAAATGGCCGCTAGGTGAGAATTAAGATGAACATGAGCCCAAATGATAAGTAACCTCGACTTAAAGCTTTCGTGACTTTAGGAATTCATATCCTTTGGGTCTTTCGGTAAAGTCACGTAGATAGGTACAAATTAATACAACTAATAAATATGTTTATTGACGTTTACACACTGCACCGGGTACTCATTTTAGGCTGAGTCGACCTAACGAAGCCCAGGACCAGTTCAGATGATCATCACGGTATTGGCCGTGAGCGCCGGGTTCATAGCGCAGTGCGCCTATCGCTACGCAGAGGCTGATATCGTCTTCATCATCGTCATCCTCGTGTGGACATTTATAGCGGCAGCCGAGTACTCTGAACGCGCGTTCCTAAATGCGGAGGGGCAACAGCAGAGAACCTGGAGATCTTCGGGCATCGAAATTAATTGAATTAAAGTAAAAACTTTACACCGTTGTGACAGGGTGGACAGCAGAGGGCAGCGTAGCGTGATCCACTGTTGTACTGCACCTCTACCCTTCTATGTTCACCATGCCCACCATCGCCAACGCGCACGGCGCGGGAGGTGCTCATCCAGCAGCGGAGTGACAGAATATCTGTGCGTGGAGACGCAATACTAATGAATATTAGTATGTGTACACTAATACTAACGAGTATTAGTGTACACTAATACTAACGAATATTAGTATGTGTACACTGATACTAATGAATACTGTATGAATGTGTCATGCACGTGATAATCACAGTGTTCCGTATCAATGTTTCACGTACTGCGGTATGCCCACAACAACACAACAGACAACACAACACCAGCATGTCTGTGTCTGTGTGTGTGTGTACACGCCGCGTGTCTGTGTGTGTGTACTCGCCACGTGCACTGCTTGTGCCGCTACTGCGCACGTGTCGCCGTGACCGCTGTGCGGGCGTCTTCGCTGTCCTCACCACAGATGGACGCTCACCGACTCTGGACGCAAACTCAGCCCACGACGGCCTCCAGATTTCCTCGGATCTCAGGACCGTGACGTGGAGCGATATCCCCCTGGGTCGCCGCCATCACCCACACCGCTTTGATCGCTGGTCACAAGCCCTGTGCTCTGAGAGCTTCTCGTCGGGTCAGCACTACTGGGAGGTGGACGTGGGGAATGCGGAGTGGTGCCGGGTTGGAGTCGCGTACGGGACGATCCCACGGAGAGGGAGTGGTGATCAGTGCGGCCTGGGAGGGAGTGACATCTCCTGGTGTCTACGGAAATATGGCGACATATTCTCAGTGTGGCATGGCGGGTAGAGACTTCACTGTCGATGAGGGAGCCTCCGCGGAGAGTTGGGGTCCACCTGGACTGGGACGCGGGGCTGCTGTCGTTTTACAACGCCGACTCCATGGCGCTGCTGCACTCATTTAATAAAACTTTCACTCAGCCCCTACATCCTGGGCTGGGAGTGAGGCATGTGGAGGTTATGGGGCTTGTGATGTCGCACTATAAAGTTTGTGACTCAGTCAGGATCGTGGATCTGAGTGGTGCGTCCTGAGGGAGGTGACCACGAACAGCGCAGAGGGCAGACGCCACGACGCACGGCGCTCGCCACCCTCGTCACCGTCACTCGACTGGTTGGTGGCTGTCCGTCAGAATGGGGGGGAGGGGGGTCTGAGCGTAAACAATCATCACAACCTTTTTAGGGATAGAGGGGGGTTGCTAAAATAAGTACTGCTCTGTGTGTGTGTGAAGCCAACGTGGATGTATGCACCCTGCCAGAGGAGTGTGACTGTAGTGTGGGGGTGCAGTGATTAGCAATGGTAGACTAGGATGTATTTATACACTTGGGGGTGTAATTGATAGGGGTGCAGTGATTATCAATGGTGATCTGGATGTGTTTATACACTGGTGGTGTAATCGATAGGGGTGCAGTGATTATCAATGGTGAACTGGAATGTGTTTATACACTGGGGGTGTAATTGATAGGAGTGCAGTGATTAGCAATGGTGAACTGGAATGTGTTTTCCACTGGGGGTGTAATCGATAGGGGTGCAGTGATTGGCAATGGTGATCTGGGATGTGTTTATACACTGGAGGTGTAATCGACAGGGGTGCAGTGATTATCAATGGTGATCTGGGATGTGTTTATACACTGGAGGTGTAATCGATAGGGGTGCAGTGATTATCAATGGTGAACTGGGATGTGTTTATACACTGGGGTGTAATTGATAGGGGTGCAGTGATTACAATGGTGAACTGGGATGTGTTTATACACTGGAGGTGTAATCGATAGGGGTGCAGTGATTATCAATGGTGAACTGGAATGTGTTTTCCACTGGGGGTGTAATCGATAGGGGTGCAGTGATTATCAATGGTGATCTGGGATGTGTTTATACACTGGGGTGTAATCGATAGGAGTGCAGTGATTAGCAATGGTGATCTGGAATGTGTTTATACACTGATGTGAGGTCACGAGTCAATGCGGCGTGGATGAAATGGAGGCAAGTCACCGGAGTCCTCTGTGATCGGAAAATGCCGGATAGGCTGAAGGGAAAAATATACAAGACCATCGTCCGACCGGTGGCACTCTATGGATCCGAGTGCTGGCCAGCCACAACTGTACACGAACAAGCTCTCCACACCATGGAGATGAGGATGCTCAGATGGAGCCTCGGGCTCACTCGATGGGATTGTGTCAGGAACGAAGACGTTCGGAAGCGACTTGGTGTGGCCCCCATTGCGGACAAGATGCTTGAGGCAAGGCTTCGGTGGTACGGCCATGTGATGCGAAGTGAAGAGTCATCAGTGGCCAAGACTGCCGTGCGTATTGAGCCAGAGGGCCGCCGTCCACGCGGACGTCCGAAGAAGCGATGGATGGACCGAATAAAGGAAGACATGAAGACGGTCAACGCATCCCCTGAAGATGCCCTGGACCGAGCCAAATGGAGAAGACAATGCCGAAAAGCGGACCCTGCGCCACAGCGGGAACAACGCTAGGAAGAAGAAGAGGGTGTAATCGATAGGGGTGGTGATTATCAATGGTGAACTGGAATGTGTTTTCCACTGGGGGTGTAATCGATAGGGGTGCAGTGATTATCAATGGTGATCTGGGATGTGTTTATACACTGGTGGTGTAATTGATAGGAGTGCAGTGCTTAGCAATGGTGAACTGGGATATGTTTATACACTGGGGGTGTAATTGATAGGGGTGCAGTGATTAGCAATAGAAACTGGGATGTATTTTACTCTTGTGGTGTCATGGGTTGTGGGAGATATACAACATTAATATACATTTTAAAAAGTAGAAATATTCGCGTACGAGTGGCTTGTATCGTCGATTCTAATAAAAAATACAGAACACAAACAGCAACAGCAATGTAGTTGTGTACAGCGTCATTCGAGCTCGTTGCATCCCGCAACGCTGTTCATTCATTAAACACGAAGCGACAAACACAAAAGGTGACAATATCAATACAGTTGAAGTTATCTGCTGCGTCATCGGCGCCTGTGACGTCATTACGCACANCCCCCCCCCTAACGTGGTGACGTCACCAAGTTACCCCTCAACGTCTCGGTGGAGGCATTCTCAATCACCATCGCACAGAGTAGTGTATAGTGTAGTATACTCGTACAGCACCCAGAAAAGTTTGTGGGGAATAGTCATTGTCTATACTTTTGAGGCATAAGCAATTAGAAAATAACACTTACTACCCAGGAACAAAAATCGTGTTACATAGCGAGTTATCGTCACTTGGAGGGGAGACAAAGGTGGCTGGGCTTGCGTGTGGTGCTGGCCACCCACCCATCCCCTCGTGTGNCCCCCCCCCCAACGCACTCCGTTACAGGAGAGTCTTTAGTGCATTGTAAACAGGTGTAATCTATTTGGCGTTTGGAAGTATATTGACACAACTCGTGTTTTGTTGCCAGAAAGGATGGGGGGCGAGGAAAAGAAGGAAGACTGTTCTTTTATCATTTGTGATCATGTAAAAACATGATCATTCCGTAGATCATGGGATCTCCTTTGCCAGTACAAAAATGAGAATAGGTTTTCCACTTTTTTTCTGGAAATAAGAGTTGTTAAGACGTTAAAACAAACTGAAACCTTTTACAAAATCATGTCTGCATTAACCACAGAATGCAAAAACACCGATAGCATATGATGCATTGTCTTTGTCGTCCTCTGGTCTAACACCGTTTGAGACTCGGCTCGAAAGCCGTCTCTGGTGTGGCCCAATCAGTTTCAAAGACAATGCATCTATTATCAGATTATGTTTTAATCTGTAGGTGTGAGAGAGTTGTGGTGACCGAGGTGAGTTGGGTTTGGAGAGGGCTAACAAGGGAACGAGCTTAAATTTGACTTAAAACTTTTGCGACTGCAGGAATTCCTATTCTTGGTTCTTTCGGTAAAGTTACGTAGATCGAAACTAAAAAAAATAAACCTTAAAATGATAACACCACTCCGACGGCACTCAAGCGATAACCGTGGCAAAACACGTTCCTTCTGAGTGGGCAGGTAGGAACTTAGTTGGATAGCGCATTTGTGCACGAGACAAATAATCCCTGGTGGGAAGTGTGGAACCTGGTTGTTTCTACCTGTAAAACATACCATGCCACTAATCCACCGTTTCAATAATGGCCATACAATGCAGAATGGAGGATATGAAGCGCGATACTTTGCTTCTTTTGGTAAAGTTAAGGTGAAAAAAATAAGAGTGGATCCTTGCAGTCACAAAACCTTCAAATCTAGAATGATATGAAGCTCCATGTAACTACAAAAATCCCTGCCAACAGCAAATGGTGAAATATCCATGTCTATAAACATTAGAACCTCGTAAAAATGTAAATTCTTACATGCAACCACAAACATGCAAAGAGAAAATTGCAGTGCAATGCAGAAGGTTTTTATTCGTAGTCAGCCACAATTATTCTCAGAACATTTGATCAAAAACGGTACAAAATGCTGCTCTATTTCTCAGTAGCACGGGCGGTCATTTTGGTGTAGTGAGCCCCTTGTAGACGCCACTCAGGGGCACGTCAAAGAGAGCGCCGTTCATGCAGGTGATGCGCAGCAGGGCCGTGTACGGGAGGTCGATGTTTGCACGCCCGATTTTGGCGACAACGGTGACGGTCTTGTGCGGAGGAACTGAGACAGGGAACGTGAGAGTTTCCATCCGCTCCTCCGAGTTCTCCAATGCGTGCGTGGTCTCAGAGCTCACGGTGAAGCTGAACCCGGTCTCCCCTCCACGACCTCAGGATGCCTGCCGAGACGGTCAGGCTGAATGTGAACTCGATCTTGTTGGTCGTAGACCACGATGACGTTTTGGTTATCTTCTTGGAGCTCTCGAAGGTGTGAGACTGCATGACGCTCGTGTCGTTTATGTACTCCATTTCTTTAATCTCCTCCATCTGCACATTAGGTCGAACCTGGTGCATAGTTGGGTACTTCATGTTCTGGATCACCGACGACTTGACAGCATTGATGAAAAGGAAGCCCATGGAGTCGATGTCAGCCCCCGCTCGGCCCTGAACACCCAAGCAGATGCCGGAGCCCACGTCGATCTTGTACTCTGTCTGGAGCCCAGTCCGTCATCTTGGCAAAGAACTCACGGTTGCGGCTCGTTCTGAACTTGATGGCACCCAGACGCGTGCCGGCCCCATTGCCCCACAGGGAGAGCTGCGACATGAACTCGCCCGACTGGAATTCAAACTGCTGAGCAGAGGAGTCCACGGTGCCGAATGTCTGCCTTCGCCCGTCAGTCAGCCACACCTCCACGCCCCTCACTTGCCAGCCTCCAACGCTCACGGAGAGTTTCTGCAGCGTGGCCGCATTGCTCCTCCCATCAAACGAGAACGCATTTCCACCTTGCCTCCAATGATGTGCAGCGTAAGTGGGTACGACATTATGTCAACCTGGAGACAGGAAGGGAAAGCATGTTTCAAGCCAAGTATTCCTGCCTTACTATCATTTAAAAAACAGAAATCAGGACTATAGTTCAGTGTACCATTCGTGTCTTAAAATTTGGACATTAAAACACTTCGGAAGGACTGAAAAATAGTGGCAATAGCCATTTTACATGTTGTTAAAATCATGTTTTAAATCTTTGGCAAGTATACAACATACGCAAACCTAAGTCAAAATTACTACCGTTTTTAGACTTAAATTTGTGGAATCAATATTAAAGCATAAAAAGCACAACATAATTAACTCCGCTGATCTATTAACAATTAGTCCTTCAAGCACAAGCGTGCGTGCTCGTGGAACTGCGGGCATTGTTGGTGGCAGAGTATCAAAACTAAAGTCCCATACATTTGTCTCCCTACATCGAACAGCAGGATAGAGCATGGCCCATTCCACAACCCTCGATCCACTCAGCCACAGTAGACCATCATGCAGTGGAGCAATGCAAGAGGGATGCACGTGTCAAGTTGCAGTAGCACAAATACCTTTTTCTTTCACGAACAATGAAAAGCTCGGATAGACGATCCAGGGAATTTGCTGAAGGCGCCTAGACGGGTCATACGAACAGAAGCAGTTGGGTTAAGGTAGTGTGGGGAAACCAGATTAACCCTATAACCTAAGGCAACCATGTTTGCATATGTAGATCGCCCAGGCAAGAACCATCCTTGCCAAAAAATAAACAGCAGAGGGTTTTTTTAGAGCGCAGGCATAATGCAGTGGTCATTAGGTGTTGCATCATGTCAGGGTGGAGAAATTTATGACAGCACCGTTTGAAAAGGGGTCAAATTATACCCTTTAGAAAGAAAAAAAATTAGGTTGCAGAACAAATAAAATTAATTTCAGACATCCCATTAGCTGCGTTTCAAACTTAAGAGTTTTCAGCTTCTGCCATACAACCCTCAGATTTCAGGTCAATACAGTAGTGCAGCCCTATGCTACGAACCCATTTTTAAAACATTACAGAGTCAGCCAGAATTTTGGCAGGTGAGATTTTGAAAAGGTACAGAACAGACATGGTTTAAGAAAATTACGGGAGATCAACCCGGATAATACTGGAAAAAATATTTGTTCAAATAACACGCCCGTTGATGTTGGGAAAATAAAGACTTAGGTAAACAAGCCAATGCATGCTTTTATTTGCAGCATAAAACTTCTTGACCAAAAGTATTCAAAGTGTCTCTTTAATGAGTGGTTATCTTGCATAAAATGGTCGAAATGGAAGGTTACGTGGATTATGTTAAAACGCAATAAGGAGCAAAATATACGGGACCTGGATAGGTCTTAAAATATTGAATTGTCATGCACGGCGAGTGCGTGTTGAAAGCGTCAGCTCGTTCAGCTTAGTACCTCCAAAGACATTAATCCTGAAAGCTAAGAAAACCGACAATGCAGAAAGTTAAATAAACGTATTTACAACAAAAAAAAAACGACAACCAACATGGTCTGGAAAGGTGCCCCTACAGCAGACCCTACAGCAGACCCTACAGCAGACCCTACAGCAGACCCTACAGCAGACCCTACAGCAGACCCTACAGCAGACCCTACAGCAGACCCTACAGCAATGTAACCACCCCACTCACCACTTACAAAAGCAGTCAGTCCCGTGAAGAGCAGATGCGGTGTGCCGTCTGCTCCCTCCTTATATCGCACGTCACGTGGTACAATCACGCGGCCTTCCCATCCCTGGCCAATCATGGGGGTCGGAGGAGAAGGCAATCATCGCGAGTCAATCAGCATGATGATTCACTAATTGGATGGGTGGCGCTTCCTGCACTCGTTCCTATTCTGCGTGAGACTCCGTTAACGAGCCCAGCCACGCGCGCTATGGCCTCGTAGACGCAATCACGGCCCCCAAGTGAGTATATGTTGAGAGTCCTTTGAGGGAGCTCACATCACGTGACGTAATTACGCGCACGTGCACCGACCATTTTCCCCTCCAGGCCAATCATCGGGAGCCAATCACAGTGGAGATTCGCTCATAGCACGCGCGCCCATTGTGTGTGATGCGTCGTCGTTCATGAGCCGAGCTACTGGCACGCGCCTCGTTAATGCAACCACGTGTAGTTAATCCTGTACAAACCTTCTGTCGATAGCTTCGGTAACGCATCTTTTGTATTTTTCGATTTAAAGCTTTCGTGACTGCAGGGATTCATCTTCTTGGTTCTTTCGTAAAGTCGTCACGTAGAAAGGGAAGTAATAAAATAATAAAAAATAAAACATAATAGAATTATTCTCACGACGTTTCGGCCACAACGCAAGCAGCCGTCCTCAGGTGAAGAATGAAACACCACCAAGCTTGGAGCGTGTATTTAAGCTGGGTTGGAGGGGGGAGGTGTACCAGATATTAATTTCTGTATTTTATGTACCGTGCCAAATCTGACTGGGATGTTTTTATATCTGTAATTTATCAGTTACTGCAATGTCGTATTTTGATGTTTTTTACTGCAGTTATTTGATCTGGTGCATTCAATGCCCTGTTGATTTGTGCATCATTGTAACGTTACATTTCACTTCTAGACTTCACCANCTGACCCTTAATTGCTCTTTTATTGATTAAAAGATTTATCAAGTAGCATTGCTTGATTAAAGTCATTTCTTACACTCACAATACATGCATTATGATGTTTGTTACATAGAAGTTGCTTTTTTGTGTTAATCGCATGAATATAAGTGTAGTGGTGTTTTGTCTCTTTTTTTTTCTTCTTGTTTCTTTCGGTAAAGTCACGTAGAAGGGAAGTAATAAAATAATAAAAATAAAACATAATAAAACAATTCTCACGACGTTTCGGCTACAACGCAAGCAGCCGTCTTCAGGTGAAAATGAGACACTACCAAACTAGGAGCTTAATATAAGCTGCATTGGGGTTGAAGAGCGCCTTAACNAAAAGAATGTGCATGTGAAGAGGAATTTAGCATATTCATGGAAAATGCAGGCGTGGGGGGTGTAAAGCATATGCCCATGCATTATGCAGGATCAGCAGCAACCAAGGGGGGTGCAGGGATTAGCAGTAACAGGAAAGGAAGTTAATGATGTAGCTGCAGTTACTCCACGTGCTAAAACTAAAGTATAAACTACTACTAAAGTATAAACTGCATCGCATATTATAGATGCATCGCATCTATAATTGCTTTTATAGATTTTAATAGAATTGTATGTATTACTTGCTGTTAGTAATGCTTATTATAGAGTATAGTAAGTATACNGATTGCGANGCATTATACTTTAGTTTTTTATGTAGTTTATACTTTAGTTCTACGTGGTTGTTGAGTAACTGAGCTACATATCATTAACTTCCTTTCCTTTGTTACTGCTAATCCCTGCACCCCCCTTGGTTGCTGCTGATCCTGCATAATGCATGGGCATAATATGACTAACCCCACGCCTGCATTTTCCATGAATATGCTAAATTCCTCTTCACATGCACATTCTTTTGTTAAGGCGCTCTTCAACCCCCAATGCAGCTTATATTAAGCTCCTAGTTTGGTAGTGTCTCATTTTCACCTGAAGACGGCTGCTTGCGTTGTAGCCGAAACGTCGTGAGAATTGTTTTATTATGTTTTATTTTTATTATTTTATTACTTCCCTTCTACGTGACTTTACCGAAAGAAACAAGAAGATGAATCCCTGCAGTCACGAAAGCTTTAAATCGAAAGTGTTTTGTTCTTACCCACCACCACCCAAAGCAAGCCAATTGTGAGGGGGTTTGTCACGTAAACAGAACTTTGTGCCAGTTTTGCTGGTAGCATAACCCGGTGTGTTTTAAATCCACGAATTTACAATTATTGCAGTGTAAGTTACACTACACCTGCACTACACACTAAACTACACACTAACTACACACGACACTACATTGCACACTAATACGACACGACACACTCACTGTGGTAGTGCTACTAAACAAAATGGATGTTTATGTGGATAACTTACTAATTGGCTGTGTCAGGAGGTTGAACGCGTTGATTATTTACGCGGTGGATGGATGAGTGAGTGGATGGGTGAGTGAGTGGATGGATGAGTGGATGGATGAGTGAGTGAGTGAGTGGATGAGGAGTGAGTGGATGGGTGAGTGAGTGGATGGGTGAGTGGGTGGATGAGTGGGTGAGTGGATGAGTGTGAGTGGGTGAGTGGAGTGAGTGAGTGAGTGGATGAGTGAGTGGGGTGAGTGGGTGAATGCGNGGATGGAGTGAGTGAGTGGGTGAGTGAGTGGATGAGTGAGTGGATGGGTGAGTGAGTGGATGGGTGAGTGGATGGGTGAGTGGATGAGTGAGTGAGTGAGTGAGTGAGTGAGTGAGTGAGTGGNGAGTGGTGAGTGAGTTGGTGAGTGTTGTGAGTGGTGAGTGAGTGGGTGAGTGGATGAGTGAGTGGATGAATGAGTGAGTGGATAAATCACTGAGTGGATGGTGAGTGAATGAGTGAGTGGATGAGAATGGATAAATCACTGAGTGAATGAGTGAGTAAATGAGTGGTGGATGAGTGAGTGAGTGGATAAATAGGTGAATGAGTGAGTGGATAAATCACTGAGTGGATGAGTGAGTAAATGAGTGAGTGGATGAGTGAGTGAGTGGATACATCACTGAGTGAATGAGTGAGTGGATCACTGAGTGGATGAATGAGTGGATGAGTGAGTGACTGATTGGAACAGAGATCTGCACCAGAATTCGGGTCCGTCCCAACTCTACACCGGACCCAGTTCTAGAACGCGGCAGAGACAGCAATGAGTGTAAAACAAACGCGGTGCAAACCCAATTCCGGAACAGGCGCCTTTAATCTGAACTAACAACAAAATAAATAAAGAATACGAAGCATGGATCTGTTCGGAGACTTACCAGAGCCGGCGGCAGGTACAGTGATAATTTGTATTTTATTCTGAACAATAACGCTAACAACGAATAATCACGGGTTTTGTTTTACTTTGATGACTGCGAGGTGCATTTCGCGTAAGGAAACGACGATAGCGAAGAAATGTTTAGATTATTTGCAAGTTGACTAGGCCTCGCGCTCGAGGTTACCGTGCTCGGATAGAACGCCCGGCCGGGGTCTAGCGACTCCACTGGCCGCCCGAGGTGGCCAGGCGAGGCCGAAGGCTTCGGCCTAGCACATGACTTTTAAAAATATTTTTTATTAAAATAAAAATGTTGCAAATCGTGAAACTATTAAAATTACAATATATATGTTTAATCCCCCCCCCTTTCCACGATTCCATTTTAGATATGTATTATATAAAACTGTTTAGTGCTGGCGCCTTGCAATGCATTTACGGTACGACAGAGAACGCCAAAAGGCTTAACGTCAATTTAACATCGATTTAAAGTTAATTTATCGTCGATTTATCGTCGATTTAGCGTTAATTTAACACGTAGCAGGAGACTTTCGCGACCAATATCCATAATAGGTCACAGACACACACACAGAGACACACACACAGAGACACACACACAGATACACAGACACACACACACACAAAGACACACTGACACATAGAGACACACAGACACACACACATACACACACAAAGACACAGACAGACACACAGACAGACACACAGACAGACACACATAGACAGGCATACACAGACAGACACAAAGACACAGACCGACACACACACACAGACGACACACACACAGAGACACACACACAGAGACACACACACAGAGACACACACACAGAGACACACAGAGACACACACAGATACACAGACACACACACACAGATACACAGACAGACACAGACAGACACACAAAGACACAGACACACACACAGACACAAAGACACACACAGATACACACAGACACAAAGTTCAAAGTTCATTTATTAGGTATACACACAGACACACACAGACACAAAAGCTCCCCTCGTGTAGCCTGTTACAAACTGTAGGGGCAAGTGCTGCTAGTAGCGAGTAGCAGCAGCACCTATGGAGGCTACCGGCACTGTGGCTACACACACAGTGGGGTGGTGTGGCCACCACGCCCGGCCGCCTTTGTCTCTCCCCCAGTGCTAGCGATGTTCACTACACCACCACCGCTACACCACCACCACCACCACTACACCACCACTACACACACCACACCACCACTGCCACACCACACCACCACTACACCACCGCTACACCACCACCGCTACACCACCACCACCTCATTTGAGGCTGAGTCGACCTAGGGGACGAGGGAACCGAGCTCAGGTGCCAATTCGTTACTTGTACAGCACTAAACCGGTGTCTTGGAGAGCAACAGCCCACTACAGCATTTACACTTATATTGTAGTGTATAGTAGTGTATAGTAGTGGATTGTGTAGTGGATTTTGTGTATAGTGTAGTGGAAAGTGTAGTTTATAGTCTATGATAGTGGTGTATAGTGTAGTGTATAGTGTAATGCATAGTTTAATGTATAGTGTAGTGTATAGTATATGGTAGTGTAGTGTTTCGTGTAGTATTTTGTAGTGTACAGTAAGGTGTAAAGTATAAGTGTAGTATTGTGTAGTGTATAGTTGTGTAGTGTATAGTGTAGTGTATAATGTAGTGTATAGTGTAGTGTACAGTATATTGTATTGTATGGTAGTGTAGTGCTTCGTGTAGTGTACAGTATAGTGTGCTGTATAGTGTAGTGTATAGAATAGTATATTGTAGCGTGAAGTGTAGTGTATATTGCACTGTAAAGTACAGTGTAAAGTGTAGTGTATAGTGTAGTGTATAGTGTAGTGTATGGTGTAGTGTATAGTAGTGTAGTGTATAGTGCAGTGTAAAGTGTAGTGTATAGTGTAGTGTATAGTAGTGTAGTGTATAGTGCAGTGTATAGTGTAGTGTGTAGTGTAGTGTGTAGTGTAAAGTGTAGTGTAAAGTAGTGTGTAGTGTAGTGTGTAGTGTCATGTTTAGTGTAGTGTATAGTGCAGTGTATAGTGTAGTGTAAAATGTAGTGTATAGTATCGGGTGATGCTCACGATGTCTCTGCCTGGTGGGGTGGGGTAGAAGGGGCTAAGGAGCCGCCCGCCGCCGAAGACGCGGAACCCCGGCAAGAGCAGCGCGGAGCGAAGAGGAAAGCGGCGGCCAACGCTGACGATCGTGACGAGCCCGAACCCCACACAGGTACGTGTGTGTGTGTAGTGTGTGTGTAGCGTGTAGTGTGTAGTGTAGCGTGTGTGTAGTGTGGTGTGTAGAGTGTGTAGTGTAGCGTGTGTGTAGTGTAGTGTGTGTGTAGTGTGTAGTGTAGTGTGTGTGGAGTGTAGTGTAGTGTGTAGTGTAGTGTGTAGTGTAGCGTGTAGTATGTAGCGTGTGTGTAGTGTAGTGTGTGTGTAGCAGAGGTGGGACAAAGTCATTGTTATGCAAGTCCAAGTCGAGTCTGAAGTCATCAAATTCATGACTCGAGTCTGACTCGAGTCCAAGTCACATGACTCGAGTCCACACCTCAGGTGTGTAGTGTAGCGTGTGTGTAGTGTGGTGTGTAGTGTGTAGTGTAGTGTGTGCGTAGTGTAGTGTAGCGTGTATGTAGTGTAGCGTGTATGTAGTGTAGCGTGTAGTGTAGTGTGTAGTGTAGTGTGTACCGTGTGTGGTGTGTAGTGTGTAGTGTAGTGTGTAGTGTAGCGTGTGTGTAGTGTAGCGTGTGTGTAGTGTAGCGTGTAGCATGTGTGTAGTGTGTAGTGTAGCGTGTAGTGTGTAGTGCAGTGTGTAGTGTGTAGTGTAGTGTGTGTAGTGTCGTGTAGTGTGTAGTGTGTGTGTAGCGTGTAGTGTGTGTAGTGTAGCGTGTAGAGTAGCGTGTAGTGTAGCGTGTAGTGTAGCGTGTAGTGTAGTGTGTAGTGTAGCGTGGAGTCGTAGTTTGGTGTGTTAGTGTATAGAGTCGTGTAATGTTTAGTGTAGTGTATAGTCGCGTAGTGTATAGTGTAGTGTATTGCGTAGTGTGTCGCGTATAGTGTACAGTCGTGTAGTTTATAGGGTAGCGTAGTGTATAATGTAGTGTATAGTGTTATAGTCGTGAAATGTATAGTTTAGTCTAGTGTGTAGTGTATATTGTAGTGTGTAGTGTATAGGTGTGTAGTGTATATAGTAGTATAGTAATGTATTGTGTAGTGTAGTATATAGGGTAGTGTATACATTTTGTGTAGTGTATAGTAGTATAGTGTAGTGTATAGGGTAGTGTATAAGTTGTGTGTAGTGTATAATGTAGTCTATAGTAGTATAGTGTAGTGGATAGGGTAGTGTATAAGTTGTGTGTAGTGTATAGTCTAGTGTATAGTGTAGTGTATGACCGGCCAAAAGCCACTCCTAACAGCACTTGCCCCTACAGCCTGCTAGAGGCTACACTGTGGGGGATCTTTGCCTTTATCTTTGTGTGTGCCCCCCCCCCAGAACCGGCCCTGCTGGAGCTGCGAGCCTTCGTGTCGGAGCGGCGGGCGAACGCGACGAGATGCAGGACGCCCACACGGTCATCCCGTCTCTCACGGAGCGACTACCCCACGGAGTGTGAGAGTAGTGTAGTGTGTAGTGGTGTAGTGTAGTGAGGTGTGTAGTGTAGTGTGTAGGGGAGTGTGTAGTGTATAGTGTAGTGTGTAGTGTGTAGCAGGACGCCCACAAGGTCATCCCGTCTCTCACGGAGCGACTACCCCACGGAGTGTGAGAGTAGTGTAGTGTGTAGTGTAGTGTATAGTGTAGTGTGTAGGGTAGTGTGTAGTGGAGTGTGTAGTGGAGTGTGTAGTGTGTAGTGTATAGTAGTATAGTGTAGTGTGTAGTGTATAGTAGTATAGTGTAGTGTGTAGTGTATAGTAGTATAGTGTAGTGTGTAGTGTATAGTAGTATAGTGTAGTGTGTAGTGTGTAGTAGTGTAGCGTAGTGTGTAGTGTATAGCAGGATGCCCACACAGTCATCCCGTCACTTACAGAGTGACTACCCCAAGGAGTGTGTTGTGTAGTAGGGTTGTGTGTAGTGTATAGTGTAGTGTGTAGGGTAGTGTGTAGTGGAGTGTGTAGTGTGTAATGTGTAGTGGAGTGTGTAGTGTAGTGGAGTGTGTAGTGTGTAGTGTATAGTAGTGTAGTGATGATTGATGACGATGATAATGATGATGATAACGATAACGTTGATGATAACGACGATGATGATTACAATGATGACGATTACAATGATGACGACGATGATGATGATGACGACGATGATGATGACGATGCTGACGACGACAATGATAATGATGATGACGATGATAACGATAACGATGATGATGACGATAACGATGATGACGATGATGACGATGACGACGCTGCCCACGCCGCCCCCGTCCCAGCTCGCGCCTCGCCTACTTTGCCGTCTTCGACGGCCACGGCGGCTCCCGTGCCTCCTCCTTCGCCGCGCGTCACCTCCACCAGCAGCTGCTGCTGTGCCTGCCCCAGGGTGAGACCCACGCACGGCCGCTACGGGATAATTGCAAATAATAAAAATAAGGAAAATAATAAGAATAAAAGTAACATTTATAATAAGTAAAATAATAAGAAGAAGAAGAAAGAATGAATGATAAAATACAAATGACATTAAGAATAATCCGTAAAATAATAAGTATAATATCACAACAATAATCCTCCTTTGCCACGCGTCACCTCTCTGTTGGTCTCAGTGTGTCTCTGTGGGTCTCTATGGATCTCGCTGTGTCTCTGTGGGTCTCTGTGATGTGTCTCTGTGGGTCTCTATGGATCTCTGTGTATCTCTGTCGGTATCTATGGGTCTCTGTGGATCTCTGTGGGTCTCTATGGATCTCGTTGTGTCTCTGTGGGTCTCTATGTGATGTGTCTCTGTGGGTCTCTATGGATCTCTGTGTATCTCTTTCGGTATCTATGGGTCTCTGTGGATCTCTGTGGGTCTCTATGGATCTCGCTGTGTCTCTGTGGGTCTCTATGTGATGTGTCTCTGTGGGTCTCTATGGATCTCTGTGGGTCTCTATGTGATGTGTCTCTATGGATCTCTGTGTATCTCTGTGTGTCTCTGTGGGTCTTTGTATCTCTGTGGGTCTCTATGGATCTCTGTGTATCTCTGTGGGTCTTTGTGTGTCTCTGTGGGTCTTTATGGATCTCTGTGTATCTCTGTGGTCTTTGTGTGTCTCTGTGGGTCTCTATGTGATGTGTCTATATGGATCTCTATGGATCTCTGTGTGTCTCTGTGTGTCTCTGTGTGTCTCTATGGATCTCTATGGATCTCTGTGTCTCTGTGGGTCTCTTGCTGAGTTGCAGGAGCCGTCTCCGACCTGGACAAGGAGATCAGGAGGAGCCTCAGGGACGCATTTAAGCAGACGGACGCCGCTTTCCTCAAGCTGGCATCCAGCCAGTGAGTCCCCGTGTGTGAGAGTGTGTGTGCGTGTGAGTGTGTGAGAGAGTGTGAGAGTGTGAGTGTGCTAGTGTGTGAGTGTCAGTGTCTGTGAGTGTGTCTGTGTGTATGTGTCTGTGTGTGTGTCTGTCTGTGTGTCTGTCTGTGTGTGTGTGAGAGAGTGTGTAAGAGAGTGTGTGTGAGTGCGTGTGTGTGCGTGTGAGAGAGAGAGAGAGTGTGTGTGTGAGAGAGTGTGTGAGAGTGTGTGAGAGAGTATGTGTGAGTGCGTGTGTGAGAGAGAAAGATAGCGTGTGTGTGAGCGTGTGTGTGAGCGCGTGTGTGTGTGTGTGAGAGAGTGTGTGTGAGCGCGTATGTGTGTGTGAGCACGTGTGTTTGTGAGCTCGTGTGTGTGCGAGTGTGAGGGTGTGAGTGTGAGAGAGTGAGAGAGTATGTGAGTGAGTGAGTGGGAGAGTGTGCGATTGTGAGCGTGTGTGTGAGTGTGTGTGTGTGAGCGTAGTGTGAGAGCATGAGGGTGTCCGTGTGAGTGTGTGCGTGTGTGTGAGCGTGTCAGGGTGTCTGTGAGTGTGTGTGAGAGTGTGAGCGTGTGAGAGTGTGTGTGTGAGCGTGAGCGTGTGTGTGTGAGAGTGTGAGCATGTGAGTGTGTGTGTGACCGTGAGGGTGTCTGTGAGAGAGAGTTCTTGTGTGAGTGTGTGAGCGTGTTTAAGATTGTTTGTGTGTGTGCGTGTGTGTGCGCGTGCGTGCGTGCGTGTGCGTGGAGGCGACGTTCCATTATTGTGTTGTTGCGTTTTCTGCCCGCAGGAAGCCGGTGTGGAAGGACGGCACGACGGCCATCTGTGCTCTGATCGTCGACAACGTCGCCTACGTGGCCAACCTGGGAGACAGCAGGTACCGAGTACACACGGCACTGAATACACACGACACTTAGTACACACGGCACGGAGTGCACACGGCACTTAGTACACACGGCACTTAGTACACACGGCACAGAGTACACACGGCACAGAGTACACACGGCACTTAGTACACACGGCACTTAGTACACACGGCACTTAGTACACACGGCACGGAGTGCACACGGCACGGAGTACACACGGCACGGAGTACACACGGCACGGAGTACACACGGCACTTAGTACACACGACACTTAGTACACACGGCACTTAGTACACACGACACTTAGTACACACGACACTTAGTACACACGGCACTTAGTACACACGACACTTAGTACACACGACACTTAGTACACACGACACTTAGTACACACGACACTTAGTACACACGACACTTAGTACACACGACACTTAGTACACACGACACTTAGTACACACGACACTTAGTACACACGGCACTTAGTACACACGGCACTTAGTACACACGGCACTTAGTACACACGGCACTTAGTACACACGGCACTTAGTACACACGGCACTTAGTACACACGGCACTTAGTACACACGGCACTTAGTACACACGACACTTAGTACACACGACACTTAGTACACACGACACTTAGTACACACGGCACTTAGTACACACGGCACTTAGTACACACGGCACTTAGTACACACGGCACTTAGTACACACGGCACTTAGTACACACGGCACTTAGTACACACGGCACTTAGTACACACGACACTTAGTACACACGACACTTAGTACACACGGCACTTAGTACACACGGCACTTAGTGCACACGGCACGGAGTGCACACGGCACGGAGTACACACGGCACGGAGTATACACAGCACAGAGTAAACACAGCAGTCTGTGTGTGTCTCCGTGTGTGTCTGTCTGTGTGTGCCTGTGTGTCTCTGTGTGTGTCTCTGTCTGTGCGTGTGTGTGTGTCTGTGTGTGTCTGTGTGTGTCTGTGTGTGCATCTGTCTGTGTGTGTGCGTCTGTCTGTGTGTGTGCGTCTGTGCGTGTGTCTGTGTGTGTCTGTGCATGTCNATGTGTCTGTGTGTGTGTCTGTGTGTGTGTCTGTGCATGTCTGTGTGTCTGTCTGTGTGTGTGTGTGTCTGTGTGTGTCTGTGTGTGTGTGTCTGTGTGTGTCTCTGTGTGTCTCTGTGTGTGTCTGTCTGTGTGTGTGTGTGTCTCTGTGTGTGTCTGTCTGTGTGTGTGTCTGTCTGTGTGCGTGTGTATGCCTGTGTGTCTCTGTGTGTCTCCGTGTGTGTGTCTGTGTGCGTGTGTCCCCGCGTGCGCGTGGCGCCCCCCCCAGGCCGTGCTGTGCCGCGCTGCGAGCTCCGCCGTCCTCGCCGTGCCGCTGAGCCGCGAGCACAGCGCGGTGCAGTACGAGGAACGCATGCGGCTGCAGCGCGCCGGCGCCACGGTAAGGTATGGCCTGGACAGAGGAGCTTCACGTGGTGGGGGTGGTGGTGGTGGTGGTGGTGGGGTGGCAGGGGTGGTGGGGTGGTGTTGGGGATGGTGGTGGTGGTGGGGGTGGTGGCGGTGGTGGTGGTGCGGGTGGTGGTGGTGGCGGGGGTGGTGGCGGTGGTGGTTGTGGTGGTGGAGGCGGGGTGGTGGTTGGGGTGGTGGTGGGGTGGCAGGGGTAGTGGGGGTGGTGGTGGGGATGGTGGGGATGGTGGTGGTGGTGGTGATGGTGGTAGGGTAGTGATGATGGTGGTGGTGGGGTGGTGGTGGGGTGGTGATGGGGGTGGTGGGGGGGGTGGCGGTGGTGGCGGGGTGGTAGCAGCGGTGGTGGTGGTTTCAATGTTGACCTCCGGTGACGTACGTGTTTGCGCACGTGTTTGTGTGTACGCAAAAACAACCCCCTACCTGGAGGGCAGTGCCATGGGGGAGTGCCATTTTAGATTGGCTATTCCCCTCATGGCGTTTATAACCACCACAGTGGCCAAATGGGGGCTCTAGATGGGTGCAAGGGGCTGGTAACTCCTCCACCTTCAATTCATTACCACAAAACCATGTTACGTATGCCGATGATCTGGTAACTGCTGATCACTCAGAGGAGGAGTTGGAGGTGCTGCTGCTGAACCTGGAGTGTGCCACTAAGAGGTGGGGCCTTACCATCAGCCCCACCAAAACTAAGCACCTGCCTGGGAATTTTGTACTATCGGACACTCCACCCCCACAACTCACAATTGGTGATAGGGCAGTTGTGGAGAGAGTGGAGAGTTTCCCATACCTGGGCAGTGCACTCATGACCGGCTCCGGTTTGACAGCAGAGGTCTCACTCAGAATCAGTCGAAAGGCATTATCTTTTCACTGGTTGCGTAACACTGTGTGGAAGCTACCTGGTCTGTCGCTCCGCACGAAGCTTCAGGTCTTCTCGGCCACAGTCATTCCCTCCCTTCTTTACGCTAGGCTGGCCTGCCTACGATCCATCCTAGCCTTAACCATGCTGGATTGTATGAGGAGCTCACAAATCCTTGAAAGATCTGGACAAAGTCCCATCGGTGAGCACCTCCGGCAGGCAAGGCTGCGTTGGCTGGGTCATGTAGCTGGCATGCCCAGTCACCGCATGAGTTGGAGAAGAGATGGAGTGATGTGGTACAGGAGGATGTGCAGCTGAGTGGACTTGCCGATGACTGATACCAGCGGTGTCAAGATCGGCCTCTGTGGAGGAGGCTTGTGAAGGACGCTACTGGGCAGTTGGAGGCAGTCACCCTCCAACAACAGAGGGCAGAGGAGCGACGCTCACAACAATGAGTGGCGTGCCGGGTGGATAAAGCACAACAAGTTGGCACAGTAGGGGCACAGGTGGTGCATCAGCCAGTCATCTCAGTCAGTCGACCCGTGGCACCTGGGTCTGCCCCGTGACCTCCTGCCAGCGGGCGTTCAACACTTCACGTGGCCTCAATGTGCACAGAGCCTGGCATAAGCGTCGAGATGATGTCATCGCAACCTATGTGGCAAATGTTCGTTGTTGTTGTGTACGCTAACTCTTCATATACAGCAGCAAGCATCATCAGGGTCCAGGGTGGAACCCACCGCCTCCCGCGTACCAGGCGAGGTAGCCCATTTCCCGGCCACCGTGATGATGATGAGAGAGAGAGAGACGTAAACTCCAAATATACAGCAGCAGCAAGGCATCGCTAGGGTCCGAGATCGAACCCCGATCCTCCCGCGTACAAGGCGAGGAGTCAATATCTCCCAGGCCACTGCTGCTGCCCCCTATGTTGAGATTGTGGAGTGGGGCGAGCGTTGTGTACTGTGCGCGTGTCCTTGCGAACGGCGGTGAACGCAGGGACGGTAGAGTGCTGGGCGTGTCGAGGTGTCTCGGTCGATCGGCACGGGCATCAGCGGTGCGGCGTCATCTCGACGCCCGACATGGCGATGCCAGTACGGCCAATGACAGGTGAGCACGCGCGGAGACACGCGGAGACGACACGCAGAGACATGCAGCACGCGCAGACACGCGGAGACACGTTGCATGTGCAGACACGCAGGGACATAGAGACACGTGCAGACACGCAGCACGCGCAGACACACGGAGACACGCAGCACGCGCAGACACTCAGAGACACAGAGACACTTAGCACACACAGAGACACACAGAGACATACAGGACATACAGACGCACAGAGACGCACAGAGACGCACAGAGACGCACAGAGACGCACAGAGACGCACAGAGACGCACAGAGACGCACAGAGACGCACAGAGACATACAGGACACAGAGACGCACAGAGACGCAGAGACGCACAGAGACGCACAGAGACGCACAGAGACGCACAGAGACGCACAGAGACGCACAGAGACGCACAGAGACGCACAGAGACGCACAGAGACACAGAGACGCACAGAGACGCACAGAGACGCACAGAGACGCACAGACACAGAGACGCACAGAGACGCACAGAGACGCACAGAGACGCACAGAGACGCACAGAGACATACAGACACACAGAGACACTTAGCACACACAGAGACATACAAACACACAGAGACACAGAACACACGGAGACACCCAGAGACACAGAGACATATAGACACACAGAGACACACAGATACACGTAGCACACACAGAGACACACAGAGACATACAGACACACAGAGACACACAGAGACGCACAGAGACATACAGAACACACAGAGACACTTAGACACACAGAGACATACAGACACACAGAGACACCCAGAGACACAGAGACACTTAGCACACACAGAGACATACAGACACACAGAGACACACAGAACACACAGACACGTAGAGATACTTAGCACACAGAGACACACAGAGACACTCGGCACATGCAGAGACACGTAGAGACACTTAGCACACACAGATACACACAGAGACACACAGAACACACAGAGACACACAGCACACGCGCGTACTGGAACCAAAGTTTTTATTTGCGTGCGTACGTTGAACTGATTATTATGCCGTACGTAGTCCAGTCGTGCTGATCGGACGTGTCTGTATGTGTGTCTGTGTGTGTATGTCTGTGTGTGAGTCTGTGTGTGTCTTTGTGTCTGTGTGTCTGTGTGTTTCTGTGCATCCGTGTGTATGTCTGGTGTGTGTCTGTGTATCTGTGTATGTGTGTGTGTCTGTGTGTCTGTGTGAGTCTGTGTGTGTCTGTGTGTGTCTGTGTGTGTCTGTGTGTGTCTGTGTGTGAGTCTGTGTATGTCTTTGTGTCCCAGGTTCTTCTGCTGGCGTGTGACGGTCTCTTCAAGGCGTTCACCGCTGACGAGGCGGTCTCCTTCATCAACAAGGGCCTGGAGGTACAAACACATTAGTACAATCTTGATTTGAAGCTTTCGTGATTGCAGGAATCCATACTCTTTGGTTCTTTCGGTTCAGTCACGTAGGTAGAAAAATAACAGATCACGACGTTTCGATCGCAAAACAAGCAATCGTCATCAGGTGGGACAACCACAGCAAGAACAAAAGAAAGAAAAAACCCTACTTCAGCAGNTTTTTTTTATTGCTGTGGTTGTCCCACCTCATGACGATTACTTGTGTTGCGATCGAAACGTCGTGATCTATTATTTTTCTAACTACGTGACTTTAACCGCTCGCTAACAGCACTTGCCCCAAACAGTCTGTTACAGGCTACACGGGGGAAAAAGGTGTCAGTTTTGTTGCCAGATTAAAGGGTAAAAAACAATTATCATATTTTTTACTGGCAAATGAGGTTCCAATGGTGTAAATGCTTACCCCGAGCTCTCATACTCTGATGGTGCATTGTCTTTGAGTTGTGCGCCTTTTGGCGTCATCTGGTCCAACACCATGTGAGACTAGGCTCTAAGGAAAGCTGTCTCGGGTGTGGACCAATCAACTTCAAGGACAGTGCACATACATTATCAGAGTTGTTTTTTGTTTGCATTATGACTGCAGGTATTGTGGTCTATGCAAACAATCTTGTAAAAAGGTGTCAGTTTTGTTGCCAGATAAAACTAAAAAAACTTCTTACACGATCTTTGNCTTTTTATCTTTCTTTGTCTCTGTGTGTCTGTGTCTCTGTGTTGTCTCAGGTTCCCGAGGGGTCCTCCTCCTCGTCCTCCTCCTCGTCTGCGCGTCCGAGCGCTGGGCGAGTTCGTGCGTCCGCGTGACCACCGAGGCGGTGCGCGGGGGAGCGCTGACAACGTCACCGTGCTGGAGCTGACTCGCCCCCGCAGTGACGTCATTGCCGGTACGCCCCCCCCGCAGTGACTCATCGCCGGTGATGCCCCCCCCGCAGTGACGTCATCGCCGGTACGTCACCGACAACGTGCCGGAACTCACGGCCGCGCTCGTCCCAGTGCGATCGNCCCCCCCCGCCAGGATGTCATCGTCGTTGACGCACGCGCACACAACACAGAGACACACACACCAAAGACACACACAAAGACGCACACAAAGACAGCACATAGACGCACACACAAAGACACACACAAAGACACACACACACAAAGACACACACACAAAGACGCACACACACAAAGGACACACAAAGACACAGCACAAAGACGCACACACACATAGACACACACAAAACACACACACAAAGACACACACAGACAACACAGGTAGACACTTAGGTAGATACACACACACAGTNACACAAACTGACACACAGCACACAAACACACAGCCTTGCTACTCAAACGCGGTCTCATGGCGAACGCTCGCCCACCGGCAAATCCCTCGGGACGAATTTCGACGTCCGTCCACCACCACCACCCCACCACACCACCACCTTCACACCACCACCATCACTACACCGCCACTACACCACCACTACATCACCACTAGACCACCACCACCACTACACCAACATCACCGCTACACTACCACTACTCCACCACCACTACACCTACACCACTACACCACCCCCCCTACACCATTACACCACCACCGTCACACCACCACCACCCACCACACCACCACCTTCACACCACCACTACACCACCACCACCGCCACACCACCACCCCTACACCACCACCCCCCCCACTGTCGTCGCTCTCTTGTCGTCACGCTAAGATCAAGTTCAGGTCACGTGACCGCGTCGATGTCATTAGAGCCCCGCCCACCGCCCGACACAGCCAATCGGTGAGCTTCGGTGTCACGGGAACAGAGCTCACTCAGTTCGTGACGAGTACAGCACTCGTGTGTAGTGTATAGTGTAGTGTATAGTGCATAGTGTAGTGTATAGTAGTGCATAGTGTAGTGTATAGTTTATTGTGTAGTGCACAGTGTAGTGTATAGTGTAGTGTATAGTTTATAGTGTAGTGTAGTGTATAGTGCATAGTGTAGTGTATAGTTTATTGTGTAGTGCAGTGTAGTGTATAGTTTCTAGTGTAGTTTCGATTTAAAGCTTTCGAGACTGCAGGGATTCATCTTCTTGGTTCTTTCGGTAAAGTCACGTAGAAGGGAAATAATAAAAGTATTTTTATTATTTTATTATTTCCCTTCTACGTGACTTTACCGAAAGAATCAAGAAGATTATAATGTAGTGTATAGTGTAGTGTATCGTAGTGTATAGTGTCATGTATAGTAGTGTATAGTGTAGTGTATACTAGTTTATAGTGTAGTGTATAGTTTAGTGTACGGTATAGTGGTGTATAATAGTGTATAGTGGTATATAGTAGTGTATAGTGTAGTATATTGGTGTATAGTAGTGTAGTGTGTAGTATAGTGTAGTGTATGGTAGTGTATAGTGTAGTGTAGTACACTAGTACAGCACACCGGTTGTGTGTTGGAGAGCAAAGCCACGACATTTACAATCCGAGCCCCGTGACGTTTCGCCGGTGATCACAACGACCGGCTTCATCAGGCGACAGCCGCGGATTTGTGGAGAAATCCTCCTCCTGCTTTGCTGAATGAATAAGAGGGATAGACGTGATGGCACCACTTGTGAGCGCTTCTTTAGGCGATTTGGAGGGGATTAATGCCTTTAAATCACCGTGGGTATCCATTGCCGCGTGGGTTCCTCGTACGGTCATCAATGGACGTTAAGCTGTGTGAGTGGTTCGTCGGAAATGGGCCGTCCATAAATGACGTCACGCGATTTTGGACGATTTTTGACCCCCCCTCTCTCGTCACAAAAAGTCAGACCCCCCCCCTCAAATATGACGTCACAAAGCTCTGCCCCCCTCCCCCCCCAACCATATTTACATTTTGAAAATAAAAGATGCTTCAAATCGCTTTAAGCTATTGTCATTGTAGTGCGTATTTAATGTGGCGCCGCACTCAACAATTCTATATTTATTTAAAGTTGCACATTTTGATGTGACGTCACATTTCTCAAACCCCTCCCCCCCCCGTCGTCACACATCGTCACAAATATCTGACCCCCCCCCCGAAGTGCGTGACGTCATTTATGGACGGCCCCAAATGGGACTTCTGAGCCCGCATTTTGCCCTTCAAAGCGACGGTGTCGATCGCTCGGCAGAGAGGGAGAGACTCGGAGAGACTCGGAAAACCGAGAATTCCGTCTTAATCACGTGCGATTGAAAACCTAATCAATAAAAAAAATGCAAAACCCGTGATGTCAGCGGTGCCACGTGAGTTCTCCGCCACAGCTAACCAGGTTTTTTATTTCTTATTATGTTTTTTATATTATAATTCTTTTTTTTCTTATGATAATTTTATTATGTTCTTTTTTTCTTCCCATGGCCACCAACTCGCCGCGGCCGTGAGTCCCGGCTCAACCGCATCTGGAATCGAACCCAGGTGGTGTTTTTTTTTTTTGAGATGCCGCCCTTCCACCCAGAGCACGGCGACTGTGGTTCCGGGGTTCTCTTTCAAAGACTTTTTATTTCTCTTGGTTGCTCGGTAAAGTCACGTAGAAGGGAAATAATAAAATAAAATAATATTTATTGTTATTTTTTTATTAAAATAAACAAAGGTATTTCATTTTATTATTAAAATAAAACATAAATTTCTGTTATTTGTATTATTTTACTATTTCCCTTCTACGTGACTTTACCGAAAGAACCAAGAAGATGAATCCCTGCATTCACGAAAGCTTTAAATCGAAACATTTTATTTTATTTCTCACCCTGCACAGCCATCCCGTAGCACCGATTCACACGCAGTCAAATGCTCGCGCGACCCCTTTCTGCTTGCATGCACTTTACCACGATTCAAAGATCACGCGACTCATAACTTGAATTGGTGGCGACGGACGCGATAAGAGGGGGGGAGGGTCCCCCCCCCAACTCGTTTTGGATGTCAACGTCGGAGGAGCTGTCGCCAATTCGAGGCCACCACCTTCCTCCTGATTTACGCTTCGCGGTGTGAAGTTGAAGGCAAGTCCACGCACACTCGCACACACACGTGACCTCCTGCCGGCGGGCATTCGACACTTCACGTGGCCTCGATGTGGTGCACCTAGCGTGGTACAATTGCCGTGGTGACTTCACCGCCGCTCTGTCTTCGACTCGGAGTTCGCGACGCCGCGGGTGCTCTCGGTGCCCACCGTGAAGCTGAAGCCGCTCTGCACCTCGACGACGTCAGGGATGCCGGCCTTGACGCTGATGCTGACGGTCGCCTCGAGCTTGTTCGCGATCGACCACGACGAGGTCTTGGTCAGCGTCTTGGAGGTCTCCACCTTGTAGGTTTGCGGGACGGAGCCCCGGTTCTTGTAGCTGATGGACTTGATCTCCTCCATCTGGACCTTCGGGAGCTCCCGGTGCAGCGTCGGGTACGTCACGTTGATCATCTCGGACCGCTTCACCGAATTGATGAACACGAAGCCATGCAGTCGATGTCTGAGCCGCCCTTGCCCAGAATCCCGAGGCAGATCCCCACCTCACCCCCCACCACCTCANCCCCCCACCACCTCACACCCCCACCACCTCACACCCCCCACCTCACACCTCCCCCACCTCACCCCCCCCACCACCTCACACCCCCCACCTCACACACCCCACCTCACACACCCCACCTCACCCCTCACACCCTCACACCCCCCCACCTCACANCCCCCCCGCCCCCACCTCTGGCGGTGTTTGCGCTCAATGCGAACGCAGCCTTCGTCGTTCTGAAGGGCCCCTGAATATAAATGTATTTTAAAATAAAAACATTAAAACGCGTGAATGTTTCACTTGCGCTACACCGCCTTCAACTTTTACGAACTACTGGGGGTGTTTAAGGTTAGAGATTTATCGTATTAACTGGCTGTAGAGCAAATGAAACAATACAATTACTGCACTATGCAAGTTAAACAATTTGTGTTTTAATATTTGTGTTTTATTTTATTTAGGGCCCCTTTATAGCAACAAATGCTTCAGGCCCCGCACTTAGCTTCATCCGGAACACTAAGACACCCAAAGACTGAAATGCTGCAACAATGTGCACAGCATCGGCACAGTGGTGCAAATCGCGACGCCGTCATGAGCATGGACTTGAATGTCATTCGTTTATATCAAGAACAATAATTCGAACATTTACTTTGGCGATTTCAATCGCGATAATCACTCACAACTCACCACTCACCTCTCACACTCACTACTCACACAACTCACCATTCACTACTCACCACTCACAACTCACCTCTCACAACTCACCTCTCACAACTCACCACTCACAACTCACCACTCACCTCTCACCTCTCACAACTCACCACTCACTACTCACCACTCACAACTCACCTCTCACACTCACCACTCACAACTCACCACTCACCTCTCACAACTCACCACTCACCCACTCACCTCTCACACTCACCACTCACAACTCACCACTCACAACTCACCACTCAACACGCACGAAATCACTACTCTCCGCTCACCCTCGCAACTCAACACTCACCACTGAACTCTCACACCACTGACCTCTCACGACTCACAATCATCTCGCACACTCACACCTCACACCTCTCACACTCACTACTCACCAGTGGCGGCTCCTGCAAAATCTTTCAGGGGGGCAAATGTCTGGATGATTGATTAGGATAAGGTCCACCCATGCAATGGATAAATTAACAGCTTAAGCATGTAAAGGCAACTTCCTACTTTAATATTAATTAAAAAATAAAGTGACTCTTACAATACATCTCCTTGTTTGTTTCTATACTCACTATTATTACAATCCACTCAGTTTCTTTTATTAAAGATTCCACTAGGTGGCGACAAATAATATTGTTGACAGAAACGTGCTTACATATGATGACGTAAGCACGTTAGTGCGAGCCCTCCCGGAAGCCATAGAGAATGCATTGCAGCGCCTGCCGTTCGAAAAAAAACATCTTTGAATGTAAGTCTATGGGAACACTCTGGGCGATTCTCAGCCAGAGTGAAATCGCCCAAAAAGAGGCGGTACTCCACAGAACGTGACATGACGCTGATTGGACTATATCCAGAGGCACAGTAACGGCTAGCGTAACTCTGTGGTTGAATGAGATTTTGAATGTGATTGAAAAAGTCCCTTTCACACTTTGGTGGTGCATCGCCCAATCGCCCTAATGAAGAAACCGCCCCTGCTACTCACAACTCACAACTCACCTCTCACCAACTCACCTCTCACCAACTCACCTCTCACCACCTCTCGCTCACCACTCTCCCACTTTTATAGCCACCGACCCACGTGGCCACGTGGTCAACCGACGCACGTGGCCCACCGGCGCGTGCCCCCCCCCGCTGACGTCAGAACAGTTGTGAGTTTTCTTTTTTTTCTGTACAATTCCTTTCCTTCTTTTCATTTCATATTTTCACTTTGTTAGATTTTTATTTTTCCTTCTGTTCTTCTTTCTTTTTTCTTTCCTTTAAAATTTTCAAGTTTTTAAGTTTTCTTTCTTTTCTCATTTTTTTAGCACTTTCGAATTTCCTTATTTTCACTTAAATATTTTTACTTCTCGATTTAAAGCTTTCGTGACTGCAGGGATTCATCTTCTTGGTTCTTTCGATAAAGTCACGTAGAAGGGAAGTAATAAAATAATAAAAATAAAACATAATAAAATAATTCTCACGACGTTTCGGCCACAACGCAAGCAGCCGTCCTCAGGTGAAGACCAGGTCTGTCCCCGACAGACCTGGTCTTCACCTGAGGACGGCTGCTTGCGTTGTGGCCGATACGTCGTGAGAATTATTTTATTATGTTTTATTATTATTTTATTTTTACTTCGTTAGATTTCTTTTATCTGTCTCTTCTTTTTTCTTTCTTTTTTTCTTAAAATGTTCTTTCTTATTTTACTTCTTTTATCTTTCTAAAAAGTTTCCTTTCTTTTTTCTTCCTTCCTTTTTCTTTATTGATTTTTCTTTCTCTTTCATTTTTTCTCTCTTTTCTTTCTTTTACTTCATTTTGTTCTTAATTTTTTCCTAATTTCCCATTCTTTTTTTCTCCTTGTCTTTTCTTTCCTTTCAGTCTATCTTTTTTCTTCACGTGTATTTCTTTCTGTTGCTGCGATGAAGATGACGTTGTGGGGGGGGTACAATGTGGGGGTGGAGTAAGTTTTTATTTAAAAAAAACAGTTTTGTTTTCATTCGGCACCAGCCAGTACAGGGTAGTGATGATGATGGTGGTGGTGATGTATAGTGTAGTAGTGTATAGTAGTGTATAGTGTAGTGTATAGTGTAGCATATATTAGTGTAGTGTATAGTAGTGTAGTGTATAGTAGTGTATAGTAGTGTATTGGGTAGTAGTGTATGGTGGTGTAGTGTATAGTGTAGTGTATAGTGTAGTATATAGTGTAGTATATAGTAGTGTAGCAGAAAGTGTAGTATACTAATACAGTACACCGGTGTGTTGGAGAGCCAAGCTGTATTAGTATACTACACTATACACGACACTACAATACACTACACATTGCACTATACTATACACTACACTATACACTACACTATACACTACACTATAACTACTATACACAACATTTGTTGTGGCTTAGCTCTCCAACACACCGGTGTACTATATTAGTATACTACACTATACACTACACTACTATACTCTACACACTGCACCATACTATACAATACACTACACACTAGTGCTGTACTAGTGACGAAATGGCACGTTCTGTTTACGTGACACAACTCTTACCAGTTGGCTGTGTCGGGTGGTGGGTTTTAACGACACAATATTTACACATTCATGCGGTGATCTAACCTAAAAAAACTCTATCATGGAAGTCAACGCAAATGAGGCAAACAGCGGATACAGAACGCGTGAGGCAGCGCGTTCCAGGTGAATTAGTGCCCATCGAGGCACCGAGGCTTCGGGCAAAAGAGAATGATTAAGTTTGGGATGCGTTGACCGATAATAGTGGGCAGAGTTTAATTTACAAATCCCAATTCAAGAATAAATAATCATGAGCGTCGCCACAGAGAGATCCACAGACTCACCATGCAGAGACCCATAGATTCACGACACAGAAACCCACAGACTCACCCACACAGAGACCCATAGACTCACCACATAGAGTGACCCATAGACTCACCACACAGAGACCCATAGACTCACAACACAGATACCCATAGACTCACCACACAGACCCATAGACTCACCACACAGAAACCACAGACTCACCACACAGAGACCCACAGACTCACCACGCAGAAACCCATAGACTCACCACAGAGACCCATAGACTCACCACACAGAGATCCATAGACTCACCACACAGAAACCCACAGACTCACCACATAGACTCACCACATAGACCCACAGACTCACCACACAGAGACCCACAGACTCACCACACAGAAACCCACAGACTCACCACAGAAAGACCTATAGACTCATCACACATAGACCCACAGACTCACCACACAGAGACCCACAGACTCACCACACAGAAACCCACAGACTCACCACACAAAGACCTATAGACTCACCACACATAGACCCACAGACTCACCACACAGAGACCCACAGACTCACCACACAGAAACCCACAGACTCACCACACAAAGACCTATAGACTCACCACACAGAGACCATAGACTCACCACACAGAGAGACCCACAGACTCAACATACAAGGAAACCACAGACTCACCTCATAGAGACCCATAGACTCACCTATCTCTGTCAACCCATACGGTTCACCCCGTGTTGATGTCCAGAGTGTTCAGGTCCCCACGGCGTTCAACCGTTTCAATGCGGGCTTGTCAAGGGGTTGACAGGATATGGCAATCGCCCGAAACATTGATGGCAGACAAGTCGAGGGAGACATCGTGACACAAATTCCTCACAAATCTCGTGGTGGTTCACTCAGCTGCGGAGCTGCGAGTGCTCGCGGCATCTGAACTCTGGTCACCTGAAACTTTCAGGTCGTTAAAGCGGCATCCCCCACGCCATGCGGTTAGCGAGCGTCCTCACGCCCACCAACGCCTCGCGTTCCCTGTCAAGCCCTTGTCGGTGCCCTGGCTTATTACAGGCCAATGGAGACGTTACTGGTCACACCGTGCCCCTTGTGAATCTCAACGTTCCTCCTGTTCACTACACGATACACTACACTATAAACTACACTATACTAAACTATACACTACACAATACACTACGCTACACTTAACACTACACTCAACACTACATTTACACTACACTACTACACACTACACTATCCACTACACACATTATTCGCTACACTAATCACTACACTATACACTACACTATACACTACACTACTAGCTGTCAACACCTCATCAATTCACATCTTATTGGTGACCCGTGCCCCTTGTAAATCTCAACGTTCATCCTATAGATACTCTGTACACTACACTATACACTACACTCATATACATTACACTATACACTACACTACACTTAACACTACACATACACTACATTATACACTACACTATACACTACACTCATATACATTAGACTATACACTACACACACGGAAACCTTATTAAGACGCCGAAAGTCCACACAAAAGCGGAGGTTGCCATCCTTTTCTCCACCAAAACCACCGGGGCGCCCCACGGGCGAGTGGACGGCGAAATAATGTCCGCAGCCAACATGTCATCGGCAGCCCCATACGATGCGGGTTCAAGCGAATGGGGCTGGCATCCCCCGTGTCTACGTGATCGGACAACAAGGACGTCCGACCCAAGTCGAAATCGTCCCTGCTGAACACATCCGAAAGTCCCTTAGTCGGGCTTCGGGGCGATGGAGGCTGCCAGGTTGAATATATACTCTTAGGTTTTTCGGTAAAGTAACGGAGGTAAAAAATGAAAATAAAATAATAATAAATGAAAATAAATAAATTACATCACGACGTTTCGGAAGCAACACAAGTCTCCGGCAGTTCTACCTGATGACGGAGGCTTGTGTTGCCTCCGAAACGACGAGATTTATTATTTTATTTATGTTATTATTTCGATTAGTTTATTATTTATTATTATTTTTACCTACGTTACTTTACCGAAAAAAACTAAGAGTATGAATCCTTGCCGTCACGAAAGCTTCAAATCCAGGTTGAATACCTCTAAGACCCAGGCTCGGGATGAGCGTTGTGCACTGAGGTCAAAAGCGGACATGCGTGGTCGGTTGGGGATGCGGTGTGTGGCTTCATTGCCCGTTGGCACCTCTCCCAAGCTCCACGAACCATGGCAGGGGCCCGTGACAATTGTTCAGGTTTTGCGTCCTCGGGGTGTCCGCGTTCGTCACGGTCGCCGGCGTTGGTTCGTTCACCCGTCGCGATTGAAACCGAGATTTGAAGCTTTCGTGACTGCAAGGATTCATACTCTTAGTTTTTTCAGTAAAGTCACGTAGGTAAAAATAATAAAATAAAAGAATAATAAATGAAAATAAATCAATTAAATCACGACGTTCGGAGGCAACACAAGTCTCTGTCTTCAGGTGGGACCGTCACAGCTAAATTTACTGTATCAAGTGAGGCAAAATTCCAAGAGACAAGATCTTAAATACCAGATCTTAAATACCAGTATTTAAGATCTTGTCTCTTGGATTTCTCTTCACTGATACAGTAAATGTGGCTGTGACGGTCCCACCTGAAGACGGAGACTTGTGTTGCCTCCGACACGTCGTGATTTAATTGATTTATTTTCATTTATTATTATTTTATTTTATTTTTTTTTACCTACGTGACTTTACCGAAAAAAACCTAAGAGTGCGATTGAAACCGTTTGTTGCTCCCGTGGGACATCGTCATCTCCAAATCCCGGTGCCTGACGTGGCCAACAGGACTGCTGCTGCCCCTGGGCAAAGTGATCTTACGAAGTCTGTTTCTTTGCCGCCGACAGCGCCATTGAGCGGGACTGGAGGATGTCGCTGTTCCGCCGTGCTCACCTGCGCCGAATCCGGCTATGTCGCCCTCTGCTGGACCGCTGCTACCACCGGCCGGTGTTCCTGTGCTTATTCCACAGCAGGCGGATGGGCCGGCGATGCGGACACGCTCCAAAACGTCGCGGTTTTCTTGAGCCATTATGGGTTCTGAATTGTGTATCGTTCCTAATTCCAAAGTGTTGTTGTCATGCATTGATTGTTCGACATTCCGTTCCTTCTATCCAAGTCCAGTTGTGTTGTGCTTGGTGGCTGATGGCGCTCCGTATTACGCTTTATCCTTTTTTCATCACGGGCGAGGTGATGTAATAAGAGCGCCATCTCCTGGATTATTGTGGGGCGTACATTGTTTATACAGCTACGGCTTATCCATAGTAGGGATTATACTGGGGTAAAAGTGATGGGGCAGATATACCAGGGAGGCCTCTGGAACGTTCTCGAAAGTTCCAGGAGCGGCAGACATCCGCGAAGAGAGAAGAGAGAGAGACGTGGCTGTACAAAGCTTTATTAATAAATAACTTGAAGTCTTTTTCCGTGTCGGAGCCACTCATTAAACTACTTTACACTACACTATACACTACAATATACTACACACTATATTCTTTGGTTCTTTCGGTCAAGTCACATAAATAGGAAAATAATAAAAATAAAGTGAATAAAAAAAAAAGAAAATATAAAAAAACACTTATTAAGACTGTAGCCTGGTTCTAAATCTGATTAAGTGTACTGACAGTCTATAATGTAGACTGTAGCCTGGTTATTAAGCTGGGTGAGTGTATTGACAGACTATAATGTAGACTGTAGCCTGGTTATTATGTTTGCTGAGTGTACTAGCAGTCTATAATGTAGACTGTAGCCTGGTTATTAATCTGAGTGTACTGGCAGTCTATAATGTAGACTGTAGCCTGTTTCCTAAACTGAATAAATTAAAATGTAATACAATAAAGACCATACACTACACGATACACTACACACCACACTATACACTACACTACTATACAGTACACTAAGCACTACACTATACACTACACTAAAAAATGACACTATACACTATACTACTGTACACTACACGATACACTACCCTATTCTACTATACACTACACGATGCACTACACTTCCCACTACACTACCATACACTATGCACTACACTACATGCTACACGATAAACTACACTATACACTACACACTACGCTACATTATACACTACCCTATACACTGCACTACTACAGTGCTGTCAACACCTCCTCAGTACCCTACCTCATTACAGACCAATTCAGACCTCATTGGTCACACTGTGCCCCTTGAATATCACAACGTTCATCCTATACACTACACTATACACTATACTACTAAGGGGCCGTCCATAAATGACGTTACGCGATTTTGGACGATTTTTTACCCCCCCCCCCCCCTCCTTGGTCACACAGTGTCACAAAAAATCAGACCCCCCCTCAAATATGACGTTGAAAAGCTCTGATGTAGGAGAAAACATTCATAAAAGAAGTATATTTAATTAAGTAGAATGTGTTGCCTATATGTATTTATAGTTGCGCATTTTTATGTAACGTCACATTTCTCAACCCCCCCCCCTCCTCGTCACACATCGTCACAAATGTCTGACCCCCATCCCACCCTAGGTGCGTGACGTAATTTATGGGCGGCCCTAATCACGATACTTGTGACTCTGTGGCTCCCCCTTGTGACTCTGTGGCTCCCCCTTGTGACTCTTTGGCTGTCCCCTTTTTGTTCTCTGTGGCTTGACCAAGCTGAGTGTGAAATTGCAGCCGTTGGCTCTGCATCTGCATCAGCAGCCGTACGACGCTGCTGAGTCATTTCCAGTGCAGGGAACACATCAGCGCTGGTAAGAGGTCACGGGGCAGACCCAGATGCCACGGGTAGACTGACTGAGATAACCGAGATGACTGGCTGATGTATCACCTGTGCCCCTACTGTGCCAACTTACTGTGCTTTAGCCACCCGGCGCTCCGCTCTTTGTTGTGAGCGTCGCTCCTCCGCCCTCCGTTGTTGTTGGAGGGCGACTGCCTCCAACTGCTCAGTAGCGTCCTTCACGAGCCTCCTCCACTGAGGCCGATCTTGACACCGCTGGTACCAGTCATCGGCAAGTCCACTCAGCTCCCCGTCCTCCTGTACCACATCACTCCATCTCTTCTTTAGCCCGTGCCGCGCCCATTTAGCCCACTCGATCCGGCCGAACAAAAGCTGTTTAGGCATGCGGTGGCTGGGCATGCGGCTACATGACCCAGCCAACGCAGCTTTGTCTGCTGGAGGAGCTCACCGATGGGACTTTGCCCAGATCTTTCAAGGATTTGTGAGCACCTCACACAATCCAGCCTGGTTAAACCAAGGATGGATCGTAGGCAGGTCAGCCTAAATGTTTTTAACTGGTAAAAATGCTCCATTAGGGGGTCCACGTTTCGCAAGCGTAGAGAAGGGAGGGATGACCGTGGCCGAGAAGACCTGAAGCTTTGTGTGGAGCGACAGACCAGGTAGCTTCCACACAGCGTTACGCAACCGATGAAAATACATTGCCGCTCGACTGATTCGGAGTGAGACCTCTGCTTTTAAACCGGAGCCGGTCATGAGCACACTGCCCAGGTATGGGAAACTCTCCACTCTCTCCACAACTGCCCCATCACCGATTGAGAGTTGTGGGGGTGGAGTGTCCGATGGTACAAAATACCCAGGCAGGTGATAGTTTTGGTGGGGCTGAAGGTAAGGCTCCACCTCTTAGTGGCACTCTCCAGTTTCAGCAGCAGCATCTCCAACTCCTCCTCTGAGCAGCAATTACCAAATCATCGGCATACATAACGTGGTTGACCAATAGGGAGCCATCCCTTGACCGCATCCAGGCATCGATCAGCCTCCCATTATATCTGTACTAAATGGAAATTTCCCCGGTACAGCTATTGAAGGCTTCATGAACTACGTGGTCAAAATAGATATAAATAATGTGGGAACCAGAGGACATCCCTGTCGCACCCCAAGGTGTACAGGGAATGGCTCTGACTCCCGGCCACGTAGTTTTACCCGGGCCCGCTTACCATCATGAAGGTTCTTAATGATCGTGAGCAGAGGGTCAGGGACTCTGAAAGCACGAAGAACAACCCAGAGCCCAGGCCTACTGATGGTATCATAGGCCTTGACCAGGTCAATAAAGCAGAGATGTAGGTTTTGTTGGAATTCCCTACACCTCTGCTGTAGCAGACGGACAGAAAATATGGCATCCGTGCAGGACCACCCTTTCCTGAAACCGCATTGGGGCTCCGCAAGCCTCTCCTCAGCATACCGAGCAAGGCGATGTTGAATAATCCTTGCCAGGACCTTTCGCAGCACACTGAGGAGTGAGATGACCCTGCAGTTGTTACAGTCTGTGCTGTCCCCCTTCTTAAATAGGGGGACCACCAGGGAATCCTTCCAATCCTGCAGGAACTCATCCAGTGGTCAAGACTGTTGTTATGATATTCTTTGGGTCTTTCGGTAAAGTCACGTAGATAGGTACAAATTAAAAAAAATAATAAATATAAATAAACAAAAATGACGACGTTTCGATCACAACACAAGTGATTGTCATCAGGAGGAAAGAGGGGAAAGCTGCTGAATAGGTTTAACATAAGTGTAGTCCTCGGGTCATAAACGAAGTGGGCAGGGCTAGTGACGTTAATGTGAGAGAGATTAGCATGTCAATGTAAGAGATTAGCATGTCAATGTAAACGGCAGCTTTGTTAGTGTGAACCTGTTAATGTAAAATCAGAGAGTCGAAAATAACTGCTAACATCAGAAGGTAGGATGGCAACATCATAGCCAGTTTTGACTTAAACTGGTTAATAACGTCCTTACAATGATTGCTCAGTTTATACCCATCTTCTCGGTTGAAATTGTGTCTCTATCTATATATCTGGATGGCTTCATGAACTAATCTTTGTTGATAGCCAGTGGGTTTGCAGAGTAACTTCGTCTTGGAGAAATCAATTTCGTGTGAGGCCACCGCATGGGCTACACTCAGCAGCTTTCCCCCCTTTTCCTCCTGATGACGATCACTTGTATTGTGATCGAAACGTCGTAGTTTTTTGTTTATTTATATTTTGTATTAATTTGTACCTATCTACGTGACTTTACCGAAAGACCCAAAGCATATGAATTCCTGCAGTCACGAAAGCTTCAAGTCAAGATATTAATTAATTATGTCTTGTGATCATTGTCCCAGAGTAACCACAACCCACACATCCATATAAGGGTCGTAACATTAACGTAATTTATTCATTTCGTCTTATGATCATTGCCATCAAGTAACCACACCCAACATATCCATATAAGGGTCGTAACATTAACATAATTTATTCCTTCCGTCTTTGTGATCATTGTCCCAGAGTCACCACAACCAACACATCAATATAAGAGTTGTGACATTAACATAATTGATTCATTCCGTCTTGTGATCATTGTCCCAGAGTAACCACAGCCACCCACTCACCAACTCACCAACTCACTCACCCACTCACTCGCCCACTCATCCGCTCACTCGCCCACTCACCCACTCACTCGCCCACTCGCCCACTCATCCGCTCACTCGCCCACTCACCCACTCACTCGCCCACTCACCCGTCCGCCCACTCATCCACACACACACAGACTTCACATAGACAACGGGCATCGTCAGGGTCGGGATGGAACCCACGACCTCTGGTAGACCAGGCGAGGTAGTGAACATTTCACCACCGTGATGATGAGAGAGAAACACGCAGACTCCAAATATACAGCAGCAGACATCGTTAGGGTCGGGATCGAACCCACGCCCTCCGGTATACCAGGCGAGGTTGTTAACATCTCCCTAGCCACCATGATGATGATTAGAGAGAGAAATGCAGACTCAAAATATACAGCAGCAGCAGGCATTGTCAGGGTCGGGATCGAATGCACGACCTCCTGTAGAGCAGGCGAGGGTGTTAACATTTCACCACCGTGATGATGATGACGAGAGAGAGTGAGAGAGACACACACAGACTTCACATCTACAACGGGCTTCGTCAGGGTCGGATTGAATCCACGACCTCCTATAGACCAGACGAGGGAGTTCACATTTGGGCCATCTCCACATCCTGTCTCTCACAAAAGAAAATCCGTGTCACCGCCTGCCGCTATAGGCTGGCAGCGAGAGCGATAAGAATCAGCAGCATCGTTAAACCGAAACTCAAGGACAGGGAAGTCTTCCAAACCACGCGAATGGGAAGCAAGGAGCTCGGTGACCTCGGGGGGTTGTTAAGAGACACACCGAGGCTGTCTCTGTGTCTGTCTGAGGCTGTGTCTGTGTCTGTCTGGACCAGGCTTGAGCGTGGTTAAGACCGTGAGTCGTCATCCAAGTGGCACGGGTGATACGCGGGAGTTTAAGAGCATCACAGCGGAGGTTTGTGGGTGTGTCTGTCTGCGTGTCTGTTTATATGTGTGTGTCTGTGTATTTGTGTGTTTCTGTGCACCTATGTGTCTTTGTGTATTTGTATCTGAGCGTGTCTGTCTGTGTATCTGTATCTGCGTGTGTCTGTGTACCTGTGTGTGTCTGTGTGTGTTTCTGTGTATCTGTGACTGTGTGTCGGTGTATCTGTGTGTATTTGTGTCTGTGTGTGTCTTTGTCTCTGTGTCTGTGTGTATCTGTGTGTGCGTCGTTGCGTATGTGTGTCTGCATGCTAACAGCACTTGCCCGCTTCGAGTCTGTTTAAGGTTACACGTGAGATCTTTGTCGCGGCCATAACATGTGAAGTGAAGTTACCCATCACATCTGCTTTTTGTGGTTGTTGTGAATCAACTCCACGCCTACGTGTTTGTCCGTCTGCCTGTTTGTCTGCCTATCGACCCGGTGCTCCGCTCGTTGTTGTGAGCGTCGCTCCTCTGCCCTCCACTATTGTTGCTGGAGGGCGACTGCCTCCAACTTCCCAGTAGCTTCCTCAACGTGCACCTAGCCTGGTACTGCCTAGTGGCATCCTTCACGAGCCTCCTCCACAGAGGTCGCTCTTGACACCGCCGGGTAACAACTAATCTGGGACGGGTGACTATAAACAATCTATAAACTATTCTTTGGTTCTTACGGTAAAGTCATGTAGATAGAAAATTAATAATAATAAGTTGAATAAGAATTAAAATAAAAAAAATTTAATTAAAATAATACAGTCTACATTGGTGTTTTTTTTATTTTAATTTTTTTTCTATCTACGTGACTTTACCGAAAGAACAAAAGAATATTAATTCCTGCAGTCAATAAAGGTTTAACTCAAAATGTAATCTATAAACTATTTACGAAGCTATTATTATGTTACCAGGTAAGAACCCGCTGAGCTAAGTGGCTATTTTTCAAGAGCCACCTGGCCACGAATGGGAGCTCAACGACAATGGCTGACATCGTCATCATCATCGTCGTTGTGGAAACTTACAGCAGATGTTTATTGTAAATGTGGAGGGGGAATCGGGAGGATCCGGATAAAAATCCCACGCGATCACGGGAAGAGAGAGACGCAGACTCCACATATACAGCAGCAGGCATCGTCAGGCAGAGGTTGCAATCGGGTACCCGATACCCGGCTAACCGGCTACCCGTACCCGGCCGGGTACCCGTTTGCGACCCTGGTGCGGCCAGGTACGGGTACGGGTAAGGAATCAAAACCCGTTTGCGACCTCTGTCGTCAGGGTCCGTATCGAACCCACGACCTCCTGTATACCAGGCGAGGTAGTCAACATCTCAGCACAGCGATGATAAGGGATTGACACGCAGACTGCAACTATACAGCATCAGGCATCTTCGGGGTAGGGATCGAACTCACGACCTCCTGTATACCAGGCGAGGTAGTCAACATCTCGTCACAACAGCCCTGCACGAGAGGGAGCATCACGAGAGAGGCCCTCCAGTGGGCATTTTTGGGTTTCCTCTTCCACGCTGCGCCAACGACGTTGTAGGAGGCGGGGGTAGCCGCACCTCACACCATAGGGCAGGGACGCGGACCTAGAACGCAACTTGAATGGTTTTACAACACACTGCGGTGCTGATCAAACACCGTGAGATCACTCTCTCTTGCTCGTGTGTTTCTGTGATTATGCAACGCCGCAATCGCTGCCTTCCGTTTTAAAGGTCTCAGACGATACCGATGACTTATCCACTTCGCTCGTTCTTTCAGCTCTCTCTTCAGTCGGCGCCGTTTAAGCGACCTCACGGGGAGTGTCCCAGAGCGGTTTGGCGCGACCGACAGCGGAGAAGCCGCACCGCAGATGAAGGAAAATCACCGACGGCGGAAGGGCGTAAAACATGAATCTTCCGTCGTATTTCATTGCCCTTTTGTTCGCGACACTGGTGAGTGGACTCCTGGTGTGGTCTCCGACTGTTGTTGTTGTTGTATTGTTGTGGTCTGCGACTGTTGTTGTTGTCTTGGTGTGGTCTGGGACTGTTTTTTTTGCCTTGCCCCAAAGCTTGCATTTAGTGTTGATAAACCGCCACGAATTTATGTCCAGTAGACTCTTGTTTCTTCGCGCGAATTTTCCCCGGATGTCTATGTCAAAAATAAACTAATTTAGGGGTATAAATTGAATAAAACTCACCAATTGAATGATCGGATACGTCGCTCACAATGAAGCACAATTCAATTATTGTCACTGCGCGTGCTCAGTGATAATATCACTTTCCTGGCACCCGTCCGGCAGAAGTCGATGCTAGCAGAACCACAGCCAATCAGCATCAATCAAACTCAGCCCCACTAATTGGATGATAGCAGAGCCACAGCCAATCAACATCAATCAAACTCAGCCCCACTAATTGGATGATAGCAGAGCCACAGCCAATCAACATAAATCAAACTCAGCCTCCTGTGTGTAAAATATTAATAATTTCGATTTAAAGCTTTCGTGACTGCAGGGATTCATCTTCTTGGTTCTTTCGGCAAAGTCACGTAGAAGGGAAATAATAAAAAATAAAAATAAAACATAATAAAATACAATTCTCACGACGTTTCGGCCACAACGCAAGCAGCCGTCCTCAGGTGAAGAACAGGTCTGTCGGAAAAACGCGTCAGACGCTGTCTTTCCGACAGACCTGTTCTTCACCTGAGGACGGCTGCATGCGTTGTAGCCGAAACGTCGTGAGAATTATTTTATTATGTTTTATTTTTTTTATTTTTTATTTACCTTCTACGTGACTTTACCGAAAGAACCAAGAAGATATTGCAACTACTATACTATAGAGGAAATCATGCGAATTTCTGATTAACCAGAGCAACCCATATGTTCGGGATTAAGCAGCATGTGACCTGTAAAACACATTCCTGCGGAGGGAGCTAGTAGGAACGTTGGGTTGCTCGGTCAATGGCCAGGGTCAACGGCGGCGTGGTGTATTCCGCAAATATGCCCGACTGTGAGGGTGGGCACAAGCCGGCGTGAGTAGGTTAAACGTTAAGTATTATAAGGGAACCACGGGTGACCAGCCCATCCCCACCCAGCCCCACCTCTCCCACCCCCACCCAGCCCCACCCCTCCCACCCAGCCCCACCCTTCCCACCCAGCCCCTCCCCACCCTCCCCTCCCACCCAGCCCTTCCCCACCCTCCCCTCCCCACCCAGCCCCTCCCTGCACGACGGACGGACGGACACAATCATCCCCTGTGAGCTGGTGGAACCAGTGGGTTCCTACCAATATACACATTTCCAAGACACAAAAGTGTATGACTGTTTTAGATTAGACATTTGTGCTGAAGGGAAAAATCCACGAGTTATTAATTTACATCTAAATTTTGCGTACACCTGCACGTGGATAACCGAGAGCTTAAATACTTTATTTATATGTATTTATTCATATCTAGTGGCATGCTTAGCTTTTTCACTACTCTGCACCCCTATCGGTGTGTGTGTGTGTATTGTGTGGGGTGTTGTAACTTGCTGAGCCCCGTGCCACACTGCTGGACATCTGTGACAAAGCGCTTCATAGCTCATCACATTCCTCTCTCCCTCGACAGGGCGATCGCTTTTTGCTGCACTTGCGTATAAGCTCCCCCACCCCTCGGTCCCCAAACTGCACAGGAACAAAGTGATTCAATCTTAACCGAGAGCTTAAACACATGTTAATTTTTTCTCTAACTCCTCCTTCTCTCTGCCTCCGCCCCCCTCTGTCTATTTAAGGCCTCACCACAGAAACGACCCCCTCTCTGTGCCTGTGTTACTCTCTCTCTATGTATCTTGGTGATATCTGTCTGCTTATATGTCTGTCTATAGTTTTCTGGTTAGATTTTTTGTTTCTATTTCATTTATACCTGATGATGATTGCTTGTGTTGCAATCGAAACGTCGTATGCTATTATTTAATTTATTTTATCTTTATACGTGACTTTACCGAAAGAACCAAAAAAGAACAAAGTGATTGATGTACGTGGTTCATCTGAAGGCCATGGCCGTACATGCGCTGCTCACTTAAGAAGGGCCCTATCTGGTAAATGAAAACAAGTTTTATTTTAGTCTATAGACCTCTATATGCCTCTACTGGTAACTATAAATCTCCGTGGGTCCCAATATGGCTCCATGGGTCTCTATAGGTCTCTATGCGTCTGCATTATTTGGCCGCCACTATGAATGTCCATGCGGTGATGATATCAGCCCACTTGGTTGAGCTGATATCATTGGGTGCGGTCGCCAGGGGTTGCTGATGAACAAACATAGCTCAGTGGTGGGGGCCTACCATCTGGTTAAACAAATACATATTTAAGTTTAGTTTATGAGTCTCTAACTATCTCTATAGGTCTCGATAGATCTCTCTACGGATTCACCATTTCCTCATTTACCGTTGTGCATTTTTGTACAAAATTGGTATCTTTAGAATTTGAAATGGATGTAGTTTTAATTTAAATGGCGTATTTTGAGAACGTGTTGATGGACGCGTGCCCATAGTGTTTTTTTTTTACTTTTCCTGTGCTCTGCAGATACTTCTCTCTGAAAGTGCGACGATCAACAATGGGCTACAAGAGGTAAGGTGCAAACAAAAATGTGGCCACCAGGAATATTTTTTTGGGCTCATCAATTGCCCCCCAGCACCTCGCAGCGCCCTAGATCACTTTTCAAGCGGGATGATTCATGTGAACATTACATCCAGCTCAGCACTGACACCCATTCACATCCACCCCACTGTGTGTGGCGACTTTTGACATGGGATGGGCAGGGTTATAGTCAATTCCAGTACCCGCCATTAGCCACAAAGTGACGGTGACGTCACCACGGCACCTGTGCCAGGCGAGGTGCACTTTGAGGCCACGTGAAGTGTCGAAGGCTCGCTGCTGACAAGAAGTCTCGGGAGAGACCCTGCAGGTGCCATGGGTTGGCTTATTGAGATGACCAGTAGATACACCACTAGCTATACCCCCTACTCTGCCAAGTTAGGTGCAGGAGGTCTCGGGACAGACCCATCAGATGCCATAGGTTGACTGACTGAGATTACCAGTAGATGCACCTCCAGTTGTACCCCATACTGTTCCAACTCGCTGCATTTTATCCACCCGGCGCTCCGCTCGTTGTTGTGAGCGTCGCTCATGTGCTCTCCATTATAGCGCGCACTCAAACACACGCACACAAATATATACCGCCTTAAAAAGTAAAGATTCCCCATTTGAGGCTGAGTCGACCTAAGGGTGGCCCAGGACCGGGTCAGATAACACTGTATAACAAAAAAATTGTTCCTGGGTAGTAAGTGTTATTTCCTAATTGCTAATGCCTCAAAAGTACAGAAAATGGCTATTATTCCCCACGAACTTTGCTTTGCGACCAGGACAGTGATATTTCAATGATAAAACGGGCGAATTTGTATGTTTTCGTTCACATGAAGTCAGAAAACAACAACATATGAATCAAAATTAATATGTATTTATACTAAAGTAATACACAAGTGACTACAAAAGCTTTAGACACCAAGGCGTACTACCACAGGCGAGACTGGCCACAGCGGACCCAGTTCTCTGTGGGGAGGAACAATATCTAAAAACTACTCACTTCTAAATCTTTGTAGTAATTTTTAGTTTACTTTACTATAAATACATGCATCGCTTCTGAACAAAAGAGCCACTACACAGCAGTTCAGTTGGGCCTCGTTACACCTGGTAAAATACATTGCTTTGGGTGTTACATTTTCCTCGTCTTGAATGTTTTTTTTCAACGCAGGTTATCAAAGGCGGATGTGACGCAACAACGCACTACTTGTCAAGACAAGGCATCTGCTGTGAGCTCTGCCAAGCAGGTAACGCGCAACAGACTTAAAGGCCTGACTCAAATACCACCATCGAAAGGTTTTAATGTAGGTTTGATGAAATTGATTCGCACTGCACGTAGACAACCGTGGCTAATCAGGGGTGCAGTGTTGGAGCCAGTCTACTGACTCTACAGTCGTATCTACTGACTCTACAGTAGCATCTACTGACTCTACAGTCGTATCTACTGACTCTACAGTAGCATTTCCTGACTCTACAGTAGTATCTACTGACACTACAGTAGTATCTACTGACTCTAGTAGTATCTACTGACACTACAGTAGTATCTACTGACTCTAGTAGTATCTACTGACTCTAGTAGTATCTACTGACTGTACAGTAGTATCTGCTGGCTCTATAGTAGTTTATTCTGACACTACAGTAGTATCTGGTGACTCTACAGTAGTATCTACCGACTCTGTAGCAGTATCTACTAACTCTATAGTAGTATCTACTGACTCTATAGAAGTATCTACCAACTCTACAGTAGTGTTTGGGGACTCTACAATAGTATCTACTAACTCTACAGTAGTATCTACTGACTCTATAGTAGCGTAGTGGTGGACTCACATGGATACTTCAGCTTTCTCCTGTGTGACTTTATTACTTCGCATCCCGTACGGATGCTTCTCACTCTTAACACAATGCTCTCTTGCTCCCAACTCTCTCTCTCTCTCTGTACTCCGCTCGCGTGTCACTTAATACTCCGCTATCCTATCACTTAATACTCCGCTATCCTTTCACTTAATACTCTGTTAGTCTATTACTGAATACCCTGCTAGCTTCTAGATTTGAAGTTTTCGTGACTGCAAGGATCCATACTCTTTGGCTATTTCGGTAAAGTAACGTAGGTGAAATAAAATAAAATAGAAACAACTAAATTAAATCACGATGTTTCGAAGGCAACACAAGCTTTCGTCATCAGGTGAGACAATCACAGCAATTGTTTTTACTGTAGGCAGACAGAGCTGTATGTGTAATGCCATAGATGGGCCACACTTACCGGCAGTGGTGGACAGGGCCTATCTGCAGGTACCTCGGACCCCCAGGGGAGGAGCCACTGTGCCAGCCCAAGAGGGGGGGGGGGCTGCTGGGGGCTCTAGGATCCTAGGCAAAGCCCTCGGCGCCGGGCTCTAGGATACCAGACAACCCAGACAGCTAAGCCCCTTGGCGCCACCAACGGGGGGCTGTGGGGTATCTGGGGGTACACATAACCCCACCCTCGATGGGCAAGAGGGATAAAAGGGCCGCTCCCTAGCCGATCGGGGCCAGTCGCAGCTCAAGGCAATTAGGATATTAGCACATCAACAACATCCTTCCCGGATGCAGGGGGGCCCGCCGTATCGAGTCAGGGGTGGAAGTTAACTGTTGTCATTATTCTCTAAACCCTCGAGACAATTAGGATATTATCATATTAATCACATCCTCCCGGATGCAGGAGGGGGCGCCGTATCGAGTCGGGGTGGAAGTTAAGCTGTTGTCGTTATATTCTGTAGCCCCGAGGTAATTAGAATATTATCATCCTTCTCGTGTGCGGTAGGCACCGGCTGGTGAGATACCATGCCGGCGTGAGCCTAGGGGGGGAGAAAGGAAAGGGGGGGGGTTGAGTAGTGTGCTATAGAAACTGGAAATGCGAGTATGAAGTAAGATATAAAGCAATTAAGATTTTACCTGGTGAATAAAATCCTTCCAATGATTGCTCAATTTGAATCCATCCTCTCTGTTGAAGTTATGTCTATGTTTGTATATCTGGATGGCTTCATGGACAAATCTTTGGTGGTATCCAGACGGCTTGCAGAGTACTTTGGCATCGGAGAAAACAATATCATGAGAACCCACCGCGTTGTAGCAATGGTCAGCCACGGCAGAAGAATTCGCTCTACCGTGTTTCAAATCTGACATGTGCTCGCGAATGCTGTCAGATACATGTCGTTTCGTTTCCCCAATATAACAATCACCACAAATGCAACTCAGTTTGTAGACACCAGAGAACTGTGTGTCAGGAATGACATCCTTTTCGGATGGGATCAGATCACGGATTTTGTGTACTCTACTGAATCGGACTTGGATCTTGTGCTTATTTAGAATTTTGGAAATATTTTTGGTAACGCCTGCTATGTATGGTAACATGATGATTTTGATCAGAGTCTCAGGGAGTTGTTTCTCCATGGTAGGAGAAACAGCTTTGCGGATAGTACGGTCCGAATATCCATTCATCTTAAGGGCCAGATGTACATGTTCTAATTCACTGGCCAGGTGGTGTTGGTCAGAGATGCATTGGGCCCATGGTGTTGTGTTTTGATGAGGGAATTCTTCTGTGCCGGATGGTGGTGGGAATCAGGTTTCAGATAGGAATCTGTGTGGGTGGCCTTCCTGTAGACAGAATGTCCCAAAGAGCCATTGGACCTCCTCTCAAACAGAACATCCAAGAATGGTAGCTTGCCATCCTTTTCCACTTCCATGGTAAATTTGATGGATGGGTGTATGGAGTTAATGTGGCCGAAAATTGGTCAATTCTGGTAGGCCATGTGGCCAAATGACGAAAGTGTCATCCACATATCTCTTCCACAGGGAAGGACGCAGGGCGGATATCTGGATGGCATCTGTTTCAAATTTCTCCATTAAAATATTGGCTATCACTGGTGACAAGGGGAACCCATGGGGTACCCTCATTTGTTTGTAGAAAGTACCATTACAGGTGAAGTACGTGTTGGTGAGGCAGTGCCTAACCAGCACAGGGACATCAGGGTTCAGTCCATGTTGGACTAAGTCTTCAATTATTGCTATGGTGTCAGGCACTGGCACCTTGGTGAATAGAGAGACCACATCAAAGCTGACGTTCCTGAGACTCGTTCGTAAATGGAACGGTTCGCGAGTCTGGAACACACCAAGGGGGGGAAGACAACAAACACCAAAATCTTTTGATTTGTATTCTCGTTCAGTCGATTGAGTCTGTTTCCGTCCCCCACCCACCCACCCTGCTTCCACCTTGCAGGTAGCAGGAAGGTGATGGATTGTGAACCACACAGCGGCACGTTTTGCACGGCTTGCCGCGTGGGAGAAGGCTACACGGAAGAACCGAACAGCTCCAACGAGTGCAAGAAGTGCACCGTTTGCAACGTGACTTGTAAGAGGGTGGGTGGTTGTTTGTGGACACGACGTGAACCCATTCACAAAAAGGAGGGGATGGTTTGGGGAATCAAAGAGTTTGCGTGATTCATGCACCGCTCGCGATACGAAGTCAAATCTCGCCACTGTGGGCGCCACTGCGGTGGGGGAGATGTTAACTACCTCGCCTGGTACGCAGAAGGTCCTGGGTTTGATTCCGACCCTGATGATGCCTGCTGCTGTACATTTGGAGTTTGTGTCTCTCTCTCTCTCCGTGGTCGCGTGGATTTTTCTCCGGGTCCTCCGGTTTTTCCCTCCATCTTGACTTAAAGCTTTCGTGACTGCAGGAATTAATATTCATTGCTGTATCACCACGTGTCGCTCTGCGTCACCGCGCTACATCACCGCGCCTCGCTCCATGTCACCGCACGAGGCTGCGCTGCGTGCACAGATGCTCACCAAACCTACTATCCCCGTGGTGGTGTTGTTTCGCAGTCGAGGACACTGAGAGCAGATGCACCATCAGGGAGGACACTCGCTGTCGCTGTAAAGATGGCTTCCAGAGGGCTGCCCTATTGGACCCCTGCACGGATGTGGAGGGACACTCAGGTTAGGACGACCGGTCGCCGTACCCACGTGGCTCGAACTTGCTCACGGGTCGGGGAGGGTAAGAGGGACACACACGGGGATCGGGAGAGCTACGCAGGAAAGGTGAACGATGACCGTGACGAGAAGTGTAGTGTAAGTGTAGTGTATACTTTAGTGTATAGTGTAGTGTATAGTGTAGTGTATAGGAGTGTATTGTATAGTAGTGTAGTGTATAGTAGTGTAGTGTATAGTGGTGTAGTATATAGTAGTGTAGTGTATAGTGTATAGTGACATGTGTATGGTGTAGTATATAGTAGTGTAGAATATAGTAGCGTAGTGTAGTGTATAGTGTAGTGGAAAGTGAAGTATGTAGTGTATTGTGTAGTGTAGGGGCTTGCAGGAGGANGGGGGGATCGAGGAGCTATGAAGCTCTTTGTTCACAGACGTCCCGGTGAGGCGCACGGGGTAAGCGAGTTACAGGAACTAACACGCGATAGGAGTGCAGACCAGAGGACAGTCCCAGACCACACCAAGACAACAACAGTACCCTCGATAAAATTACACTTTCGAATGTAGCTATCGGAGATGCATGCTTGGCCAAGGATCAACGTTACAAATCATATTTTCCAATGCGATTTGTAGCATCATGAGACCTCCTTGCCAGGTCCAAAATCTAAGAAGAGGTTTTAATCTTTCTAGCAGTTAAACAGGAGGTGTGTTAAGATGTTAAAACATGTGGACCAATCAGTTTTAAAGACAATGAGTGTATTACGAGAGCAAGTTTTTGTTTGCATGTTCGCCACAAGTATATGTTGTTATTACAGTAACACGATTCCTTACAATAGGTTTCTGTTTGGTGTTTTGACATCTTAACACCTCCTGTTTTATTGCCAGAAAGGGTAAAAATTATTCTGTGATTTGTAGCGTTGATCTACGTTGCGTATGTCGTTTTTAGAGCAGGACACACCAAATAACTTTCGTGTTGCAAGACTGAGTGTGAAGGCCTACCACCCTTACCCCCAATCCATTGCCATCTCTCACGATGTACAAACAACAGCCCCTCACCACTGAGTGGCGGTGACGTCCCCACGTCGCCTGTGCCAAGCTGGGTGCACTCTTGGGGCCACGTGAGGTGTCGAAGGCTCCCTTGACCTCGTTGCTACGCAAGAGAGAAACTGAGGGCAATCGCACCGTGACAATTCACTGCACCAGTTTTGGTTCTTAGCCTGGAGTTGCCGTTTCTGGGGGCGGGAAGGGCGAGATATGGACAGATTTTTTTGATAGAAGGTGAATCATTGAAACAAATTAAGCACGGGGGACATTAAGTTACAATTTACTTTGTTTCGTCAAATCCTATGTATTTATTACACTACACTATACGACTACTCTACACTACTATACTACTATACACCACACTGCTAGATACTACACTACTAGACACTACACTACTAGCCACTAAACTACTATGCACTGTACTCTGCATTACTATACACTACACACCACACTACTATACACTATACACACTACTATACAATATACACTACATCCACTACACTGCACACTACACTACACACTACACTATTATACACTACAATACACTACACTATACACGACACACACTACACTATACACTTCATTACTATACACTACTCTACTATACACTACACTTTACACTACTCTACTATATGTGTTCGATCCTTAGACGTTGCTGGAGCTATCGCCAGTGCTTTCATCGGTGCGGTCGTGATCACCATTTTACTTGTGGCGATCGTGGGCCTCCTTCTCTACAGAATCCGCCATAAACGCTTCCCCTGGGGTAAGTCACGGTGGCTAGGAGGATGTTGCCTCCGCGCCTGGTATGCAGGAGGTCGTGGGTTCGATGCCGGACCCTGATGATAGATACCTGCTGCTGTCTATTTAGAGTTTGCATGTCTCTCTCTCATCATCATCATCACGGTGTAGTGTGTAGTATAGTATGTAGTGCCGTGTATAGTGTCATGTACATTGTAGTGTATATTGTAGTGTATAGTGCAGTGTGTAGTGTAGTTTGTCGTGTAGTCTATAGTGCAGTGTAGTGTGTATTGTATAATGTAGTATACTACTTCAGCCCACCAGTGTGTTGGAGAGTAAATCCACAACATTTACAATTTGAGTGCGTTGACGTTGCGCTGGAAATTACATCAACAGCATCATCACGGTGTAGTGTGTAGTGTAGTGTATAGTAGTGTATAGTGTAGTGTATTGTGTGTGTATAGTATTCTATAGTGTAGTGTATTGTGTGGTGTATAGTATTGTATAGTATAGTGTAGTGTGGTGTACAGTAGTGTATAGTGTAGTGTATAGTGTAGTGTATTGTCGTGTATAGTAGTGTATAGTAGTGTATTGTGTAGTGTAAAGTGTAATTACATCAACCAGCATCATCACGGTGTAGTGTAGTGTGTAGTAGTGTATAGTGTAGTGTATTGTGTAGTGTATTGTGGTAATTACATCAACCAGCATCATCGGGCGATTTCCCTGAATAGTAAACCTCCTTGAGTGGGTGGGATATTACACTTCAAATTAACATTTTTAAGCCATATGAAGAAGAGAATAATATGATAATCATCTTCATCATCAACATAAGCCCATCACGACAGTTCTATAAGATGTAATGTATAATTTTCAAGCATATGTATATAACAATGCTCGGCAATAATTTACATTTTCTCTTATATAGAAAGGAGTCATGGTACACGTGAGAACATACCTTTGAACATACCTTTGAATACGGATGAAGAGAGTTTGAATGTAAGTAATTCCACCTCGCCAAGTCTACGTGACCTGACCGAAAAACACTCCTGTTATTGATGCCATTGCTGAATGAGAACCTCTGCAGACCGCGTGCGTCGCGAGAGGGAGAGAGAGGTGGCTGTATCTTTTGCATATTTTATTATTACAAGTTGATGTGTTGATAGGGAAGCCAGGGCAGCCATTCAGTATTTGAATCGAGTGAGAAGTCGGGTGACTGTCTGTGATCGTAATAAATGCTCACGTGATATTGCCGACGAACAAGATGGGGTTACTTCTACATGTAGAATGCATGTCCATTATGAAGCGCCTTGATTGCAATAAAAAGTTTATATTTTTTGTTTGTTATCTTATACTCCCCCCCCCCCGTTCATATGCTCCAGCTGTTAGGAGATGATTCACAGCGCAATACTGTCTACGTTCATAATGAAATGAATGTAAGTCATTCCATGTTACTAAGTCTATCATACTCTCTTGTTGTTGTATTTTTCATTACTGTGGTAAGCGTGCAAGCCCGACACAACGGGTCCATGGTTTTCTGGAGGAAGGTGGTGGGGGGACAGAAAGACTGTGGGGGAGGGGGTGAGGGGGACTTTAGGTGCTTGAAGTGTTGTCTAGGTGCGGGGAAGGAATTCTCGTTGTCCACCCTTGAAGGTGTTTTCTGACGGTGGTGTAGAGTGGTAGCTTTTATAGATATACTAGTGGGAAGTACCCGGCGTTTCCTGGGGGAAAATATTATTGAAAACTTCTCTTAAAAACATACCATACACAAATATGAAACTTTTGTGAAAGCCCAGCGTGCTGTTTGCCTGTCTATTTATCCGTCATTAAAATTATAAGATGCTTGCAAAAGTCTAAAAAGTTATAGAAAGTGGGAGGTAAATAATTGATCTAAAGGTTTCCGAATATTGTTGACCCTCCCCCCCTTAAAAAATATATACTGACTGTAGTGTTATCTACTGACTATAGTAGTATCTACCGACCCTATGGTAGTATCTACTGACTCTATAGTAGTAACTACTGACGATAGTAGTTTCCACGGACTATAGTTGTAACGACTAACTATACAGTAGTATCTGCTGACTCTATAGTAGTATCTATTGATGTCGTAATATTTACTGACCATGGTATCTACTAACCGTATTAGTATGTTCTAACTATACAGTAGTATCTACTGACTGTATAGTAGTATCTACCGACTCTATAGTAGTATCTATTGACTCTATAGTAGCAGCTACCGACTCTATAGTAGTGTTGCGCCACAATAAGGCACTGTAAGCTGACCTGCCACCACGTTTACGGGTCGACAGGGGCAGCCGAGAGAGAGCACAAGGTGCGTAGGGGTCGACCAAAGGTTAAACCCCGGTCCCCCCCGTGAACTGAGGCTAACATCCCCAACCCCCCACCCGTCCCTAAGGTCCCTTAAGATAAGACCTTCTAGAAGGTTCTGGAGGGGGGGGGTCAGGAGGGGAGGGTGACCCCGACCTGAGGATAAAAGGCCGGCGCTCTGGACCGGCCGGCAGTGTTCACCACTCAAGCCTGAAGACATCCGGAGACCTGAAGACTGGACCAGCACCGGGAACCTCAACCGAGGCTTTTGTTAGAGCCGGGTTATAGCGGACCGAGGGAGCTTGGACACCCTGGGACACTCCTTGAGCTCTAGGCAGAGCCAGGTTGTAGCGGACCAGAGGTGGGCTTCTGTACCCTGGTGGGGATGGGTCGTCCAGTCTTCCCTTAGCCACCGGACTAGGGACCAGTGTAGCAGAGCCGGAGGGTGTAGGATACGCTAGAAGGGAGGCTGTCACTCCCGTAGGCTATCGGGTGGAAGGGGCCCTACCCCTTCGCGTACAGTAGTGTGTAGAGCCGAGTTCGGCAGCGTGGTGCCATCCAGCGCTATCAAACAGCGCTCACCGGCCCCTCTAGTGCCGGTACTACACCACATCACTGTGGTGTCTGCAATGTCGCTACACCGCACGCCGTGACTCTCTAGGGCCAGCACTGCACAGTGACATCCCGCGATGTCACTACATCTCCCCCCCCACCCCCCCCTTCATAGCACTCAGCCATTCCGGCTGTCAGCTCCCCTTCAACAAAAGAACAAAACGAACAACCCTTAGAGTGCCTCAACAAATAAATACCCCAACCCATCAATACAATATGTATACTATATACAGAATATATAGTAACTAACGGAGGAAAGGGGACGGAAGTACAGGATAACAATAGGCAAAAATAAAGGGAGAGAGAAAAAATAAACAAACACAGTAACACGTGAACCTCGGGACCCCCTCCAGCACCAGCATCTCCCACCCTCACCATGTAACAACACCCGCAAGAACAATGAAGGCTAGGTTCAGCCAATAACCAATTCGACCTGCCGAGTGCGACAACCAACTGACGGTCGCAGTTGTAGCACACGGTGAGCTTGCTCGCAGGACGAGGAGAGGTATTTCACCATTGAAGTTGTTCATCCCGTCGCACCATGCCGTCCACGCCAGCCTCCGCCTTGGGCTGAAGCGAAGGCTTGGACGGGCTCCACATCTTCGGGTGTATCTCGCGCCTCACGAGGTGTGGTACATGCTGCCAACCCCTTATGTCATTGCAAGAGCAGGTGCGCCTGGATGCATCTTGCAACCTTGAGAGAAGACAAATGGTCTTCATCGACGGCCAGCAGGACGATGTTGAGGTCGTTTGCCAACGTCAACAATCTCTTGAGGATCAGCGAGTCGACTCCGTCGTGGTCCATCTTTGGAAAGGCAGCCTTCGCTAGCGCCAATGGTGCGCTACAGAAGGCGAGGGGCATCTCGGCCTCCCCTCTTCTCTGCGCAGCGAACTTATGGTGAACGTTTGACAGCGGTTCGTAGATTGCCGCCATTTGAGGCATGATGTAGTGTGACCCTCTCCAACAGCGGGATGGTGAGAAATTCTGCCAAAGCGTCTTCGTCAAGTGCGGCAGTCAACGCTGTCAACGCCTCCACCTTCGTCCACCCCGCCAAGTCGCAGTTCGTCTGGAACTGGCGCTTGAAGGCCACCCAGTCGCCTCCGGTGGCTGAAAATTGTTTAACAAAGGTAGACATTACCTGAGGGATGAAATTTCAGCAGGCGGATGCGGTGCAGTCTCAGATTTGGCGGGCTATCCGTCCCTTTCACCACGTTACCTCTCGTCACTTTCCGTCTCTCTCTCGATGCAGTAGTTGCAAAGAGTTCCAGATGCGATTCACGGATTTTCAAAATCGCGGATAGCAAGTTCAGAAATAATGTGGGTTTACTGTGCTCATTACTGCCACACTAATCACACATTTAAAAATATATTACATTAATAGTTGATCCTTTCAAAAACCATATATGGATGTACATTATGTTGTGATCTTATGGCTGAAGTGTCATCAGAACTGTACGTCAGATGGCCTATTTCAAAGGATTTCCAGATATTGTACATTTCTACATTCAATTGTAAAATTTGCCATCATAAGCAGTTAAACTATGTGTTCACGAAATATTAACTCCCTTTCGTGGTGTGCAGGAGGTCATGGGTTCGATCCCGACCCTGACAATGCCTGCTGCTGTATATTTGGAGTCTGTGTGTCTTTCTCCCATGGCTGCATGGATTTTCCTCCGGGTTTTCCCTCCAAATTTAGAATCACGCCTTTAGAGTACTTCGTTAGTTTGTTCGTTCGTTTCTTAATCCACTTGTCCTGGCTAGGGTCGCGGTGGCAACATGTTGAGTAGTGGCCGTCCAGATGTCCTTTCCCTGGCCACAGACTCCCGCTCTACTACACTATACACTACTATAAACTACACTATATACTACTATATACTACTACACTATACACTACATGTTAAACGGACTATACACTACGCTATACACTACGATACACTACTTTACACAGACTCTAGCTCTTCCTGGGGGTATTCCAAGGCGTACCCAGGCCAGCCGAGCGACATTGTTCCGCCAGCATTATTTGTAACCATAGGAAAGGTGCAAGAAATTCCCACAGGACCTACATCTCTGCTTTATTGACCTGGTCAAGGCCTATGATACCATCAACAGGCTGTGGGCAGTTCTTCGTGCTTTCGGAGTCCCTGACTCTCTGCTCGCAATCATTCAGGGCCTTTGTGATGGTGGGCAGGCCCGGGTAAAGCTACATGGCCAGGAGTCGGAGTCATTCCCTGTTCACCTTGGGGTGCGACAGGGATCTCATCTGGCTCCCACATTAGTTAGCATTATCTTTGCACACGTTGTTCGAGAAACTTTCCATTGCTGTGTAATAAAGGTCGTTGAGGCGACTTCGGGAATCCGTCTTTTATTCAACTTGTATCACGGCTTTCCTTCACGCTGCTGACAGGCAGCGTGAGAGGGATAGATAGAGACGCACCGCCACGTGGCAACCCGGTGCCCCGCTCCCGCGTGGCCCCCTCCTCTGTTCGTTCCCGTTCTGACCACGTGTCGTTCGTCTCCACCCCTCTTTAATACCCGGGTCACGTGGTACATTTCAACCAATCCTGGTTAGCCTTCATGGAATCTTCCAGGCTCCCTCGTAAGCTCCCGGGACCACGTCCCTGACTCATCTCCCATTGGCTGTGGCCAAAGCCAGCAGAACCAATCCTTACAGCTGTCACCTTTCCATTACGTCAGGGCCACGCCCCTAGGCTTCCCCCATTGGCTATAGACCAGGACCGGCAGAGCCAATCATCGTGACGAGTTGTAATCCGTCAGCGACCCGGATATAACCTCACATTACGGCTGTACCAGAGGAATTTCCATCTGGTACAGATACAATGGGAGGCTGTTTGATGCCCGGGTGCGGTCAAGGGATGGCTCCCTATTGCTCAACCACGTTATGTATGCTGATGATCTGGTGAGTGCTGCTCACTCAGAGGAGGAGTTGGAGGCGCTGCTTCTAAACCTGGAGCTTGCCACTAAGAGGTGGGGCCTCACCAAAGCGAAGCATCTGCCCAGTATTTTGTGCCACCAAACACTCCACCTCCTTAGCTAACCATTGGTGATGGGGCAGTTGTGAAGAGAGTGGAAAGTTTCCCATACCTGGCCAGTGTGCTCATGACCGGCTCCGGTTTAACAGCAGAGGTCTCACTCCAAATCAGTCGAGCGACTGGGGGAGAATCCTTTCTGGGTGCCTAAACTACCATGAAATCACAAACAGGAGTCCAAAGTGAACTAATTTGATTTAAAGCCAAGAATATGGACACAGCTCTCACTCCGAGAAAAGAGGACTGGATCGTGCACAAAAGCAGCAGCGGTACATTATGCTCCGCAGAACTTCCCACAAGCCATTTCGAGGAACATGGTCAAATGCCTTCTCCAAGTCTACAAATTATAGGTAGACTGGAGAAGCATACTCCCATGACAGAATCCGCATTATTCCTCATAAATCCTCTCCAGCACTCTGGCAAAGGCTTTACCTGGGATGCTAGAGTGCGATCCTTCTGTAGTTGGAGCACACCCTCTGGTCTCCTTTCTAAAAAATGGGAACAATGATCCCAGTTTGCCAATCTAGAGGTACGGTACCCGCCGTCCATGCAACTTTGAAGAGGCGCGTTAGCCACGACACTCCTGCACTGCCCAGCATTCTCAACAACTCTGGGCGAATCTCGTCCACCGCAGCAGCTTCGCCGCGACAAAGGCCTCAGCCGCCACTGCGACTTCAGTAGCCGTGATGGATCCGACGCCCCCAGCTGTTTTTAGGGCTGCCTGCTGAGAGGAGGGCACATCCACTGGGTTGAGGAGTGCCTCATATTGTCCCTTCCACCTCTCCACTATCTCCTCAGTTCAGGTTAATGTTATCCCGCCACCCTTTCTGAGAACAGCCTGGGCCACGTCCATCGATCCCTTCAAGGTGTCGGATAGTTTGCCAGAACATCTCTGAGGCTGCCCGGTAGTCTCTCTCCATGGCCTCTCCAAACTCCTCCTACGCCCCAGGGCTTTCGCTTCAGTGACTGCTACCACTGCCGCCCTCTTGGCATGCCGGTTCCTCTCAATCGAGTCAGGAGACCTTTTTACGAGCATAGCCCAGAAAGCCTCCTCCTTCAACTCGACAGCTTCCTTCACCACCAGTGTCCATCAACAGGTCCTAGGTTTGCTGCCATGACAGGCACCAGCTGCATTCAGGCCACAGCGTTTTGCAGCTGCATCCATAATCGAGGTCCTGAACATCGTCCACTTGGAATCAATGTCCACGTCCTCCCTGGGGTATAGGAGAAGTTTTGCCAGAGGTGGAAGTTCAAATATTTCTGCACCGGGTTTCCCGCCAGACGTTCCCAGAAAGCCGGCACTATTCGTTTTGGCCTTCCACATCTATCTGGTCGGTGTCCAAGCGTCGGATCCAATTTACCACCAGGTGGTGATCAGTCGACAGCTCTGCCCCTCTCTTCACCTGAGTGTCCATAACATACGGCCTTAGGTCCGATGATACAACTATCAAGTCAATCTTTGACCTTCGGCCCAAGGTGCTCTGGTACCAAGTACACTTATGAGCATCCTTGTGTTCAAAGACGGTGTTTGTTATTCACATTCAGTGACTAGCACAGAATTCCAATAACACCTCACCATTTTTGTTTAGATAAGAGAACTATTTATCCCAATCACGCCTCTCCAGTTTTCTTTGTCGTTTTCCACGTGAGCATCTAAGTCGCCCAGTAAGACTGTGGAGTCGCTAGGCAGCAGCTCTGTTGAGCACTGCACCTGCCATCTCCAAGGAGGCCGCATACTCTGAATTGCTGTTTGGTGCACGAGTACAGACAACTAGGGCAGAGGTTTCCTTCTTGAGACCCGAAGTCTCATTGAGGCGACCCTCTCATCCACTTGGACAAACTCCAACTGAACAGCACGCAGCCAGGGGGGCTTTGTGAGTATCCTCTCACCTGTCCAAGGCCTCTCAGCAGGCATTACTCCGAAATAAAAGATAAACCACCCCAGATTGAGAAGTTTGATTCCAGTGTCAATGCTGTGTGTGGAGGTGAGACCCACTATGTCTAGTCAGTATCTTTGCAACTCCTCCACCAGCTCCGGCTCTTTCCCACCCTCCCCCCAGTGAGGTGACATTCCACGCCCCAACAGTTCAGTGTCCATTGTTAAGGTCCAGTCCGTCTGAGACAATCTCCCACCCTGCCATACTGGCATCGCAAACCCACCCTCACCCCAGTGGATGGTGGGCACACACAGGACGGCGTCACGTAGCCATTTGGAGCTGTTCTCGTCTGCTATAAGTGTCCACGTGAAAAGCCACTTCGTTGAGCTATCATTTGTGATGGACAGGTTGCTTCTGAAAAAGACCCACATAGCTCAGTGGGACTAACGTGGTAAAATAAAACAAATAATTTGAAGTGAAAAGTAATTCCGAGTAATAATTTCATAGAAGTAAAGTACCACTACAATGTAATAAATCAAAATTTATGTGTATAGAAAACAACAATTTACATCCTCTTGTCAAACTCACTGCTGGATGAAGGCCTGCCCTGTTAGTGTCATTCATGGGTGTTGGTTAACCATATTCATAACCACGCTAGGTAGAGGAGGAAGAGGGATTGGACTGGTTGAGACGGGCGTTAAATTAGTTGCTGGTTAATCATGCAGTGGGAGCTTCAACAAACGCTGAGGAAAATGTATTATCTCTCCGTATATTTGTATAATTATGTTATCCATAATACAGGCTGGTTGTTGTAATTCCTGACGAAACGTCACGGTAACTCGAATCTGTTTTGTGGGTTTACCCTCCAACACACAATAACCGGTTAGTGCTAAACTTGTTACGAATTGGCAACACGTTTTGTTTCCGTGACACTGATTGGCTGTGTCGTGTGGCGCTCGTGGTGGGTTTACCAAAACACATTTATATTTACACGATTTATCCAAAAAATACCCTCTGTTATGGATAATCTTGGTTGCAAAAGCCCTGCGACTACTACTACTTGTTAAATTGAATATCACGTTAATTGACCATTGAACACGTTTGTATCTTTTTAGGAAAGTGGAAATATTGTCAAGAAAGATGACGTGTACATGGAAGATATCACCATAGTTCTACCGATTGTAAAGAATGGTGTCAGTGGCCTTGGTGAGCTCTGGAATTGTCATAGCTCTGAAACAACTCATCAAAACCTGTTCAAGAAACAACTCAAAAGTGAACACCTGATTGCCCACCCACTCAATAAGGTTGAGTACAGCTTGAAACACATCAAGGGAACCGAAGACCAATCACAATGATCAAAGCCCAAGGCTCCATGGGCCTGGAGCTGCTATGTGGGCTCATTCAAGTTGAAGGATTTGCAGACTATAGCAATAAATCTGTGAGAAGCATGAACGAAGAAAAACTAATCTGTCAGTACAATTTGGAAAACTTTGCAATCTCCTTGCTTCCAAGAGCTAAAAGGGAAATCGATGAGCACGTACACAGCCAGCTGATGAATGGACGCATCAAAGCAACACACGTGGCATACAGGGTGATCTTGGGTGCGGAAGTAAACGCGCACATACTGGTCACGCGGAATGAGATGAAAACGATCGATGGCATCAGCGGCGGTGCGCTTGGGAAACTCGGTTTTGGCAAAGTAACGGCCTCTCTGAAAGCTCAGCTCGAGTGGTTGGACACGAGCGAGGCGAATGACTACAGCACGCAGATCGACATTCACTCCAAGCCGCCAATGAAGCGGCAGCCATCCACGGTCAATGAGATGTTTGAGTTGGTAGAGAATATAGACGTGTCTGTTGCCAATGAGCAACATTACAAGTTCAGTGAGGCAAACATCACGGGAGTGCCGATACGCTGGGTGCTTGTACCCATTGCTCACTTCCTGGACGTTGACGTGGAGAAGCTCTACGTGCAGATCAGCGAGACTTTACTCTGCGACTTCAGAGCCATGCTCATCTCCCTGCAGGATTCTCGTCAGCCCGAATGCATTAAGAGGCGAGTGCTCGAGAAAGAGCATCGTCTCCAGCGTATCCTCTCGGACTCCAGCTCCCCACTCTCGCAAGACATTTCACAATACGAGAAGGAACTAAACAGAAATATCGAATCGTTCTTTATTTGTGCCTGTAAGGCTTTGAGAGACTATAAGCAAGCGGTAATCACATCCAGTGAGCTTCACAAGATCATAGAAGAATATGAAATGTCTCAGTTCAGCGCAGTTGACATATCTGCAAAGGTGGACGAATTCGTGATGGATGGAAAACACGAAATTGAGAACGCAGTTGTGCTGGTGCGTGAAGATTGGCACGCAGTGTTTGGCAAATCCTTGCCAATGATCACACCTTGTGAGTACGTGATGGTGCGTGGAATTATCAAACAACCAGATTTTTCCTCTGAACAAATATCAGCAATCATTAATAAAGCTCTGCCATATATCATGCAGACATTAAAAATGTGGGGAGGCAATATTCTTCGAGCAGATGCGATCTGTAGGTTGGGTCAAAGAGAAACTGAAACCGTCATCGGCCGTGCCAGTAAACGTCCCAATTTTACAGTTAACATTGGTAATGCACGCAATGCTCGGCAAACACGACAGAAGAACAAAGCTTCCCTGTCCGACTCGACTGCATCGTTGCTCTGCTCAGCTCTGCTGATTGCACAGTCGTTCAAGAGATGCTGCAGATAATGACCAAATTCCCAATGGCGCTCCCGCTGGTGATGCCAGATCTGGAACTTGCAGGCAAATTGAAGGTGATGCTTCCCCTGCTTGCCGGCAACACGATCAAGTGGGAGGCCCAACCTGGCGTCATTGCTGAGAACCACCTGTTCTCAGCCGTTTCAGACTCATCCTGGCCGTTAGACTTGGCAGCGGTTCTTGCGGGAAGAGCACAATCCTCAACCAGCTCATGGCCGTGGAGAACATGTTCTCATCGTGTGGGGAACCAGGAGCCCAGGGAGGGCCACCTCTGACCCTGGCCGGGACGGTGGAGTTCACGTGGCTCACACAGGAGACGTGCAGCGCCAGCCTGTGGGAATCTGTCATGCAGCAGTTTTACTCGCAGGGGCAGCTGGAGATTGTGCTCCTTGCCAACCTCCACGGCGATGCCCTCGAGACCAACATCTCTCGAGTTCCTGAAGCGTTCACCTCAGCATACCTATTTTCATGATGCCAGGAACAAAGAACGTCTTGGCAAAGAGAAGTGAGAGTTTAGCAAACATGCACGTTCTGAAGATGAATCCTTCTTCTTCTTGTCGATCCTTCAATGGACTGCGACGAAGCGGACGAAATCATCATTGAGACATCAACGCTGACAAAGGATGCCACTCTGGAGAAGGTGCGCTCCATTTTGAGAGAAATTCTAAAAATTCATTCTAAAAAATTACGCTCAACCAGAAGCTTGAAAGCACGAAATATGCGACCCACTTTCTCTCGCACACGGGATTGAACGTGTCGAATCACAACGAGTGGTAGATTTTGTTCGGCAGAAGACATGTAAAGAAATTAGAAAAGCCATGCATTTTCAAATGCATACAACAGTCCAAAAACAAATCTGATTAGATTATGGAGCGACAACGAGATACTCAGCAGCTGATGACACATTATGGGGCAGTTTTGAGCCTGCCTCTTTCAGAAAGACTAATAGCCATGGCTCAACTTGAGAGGGATATCTCACTCCTATCCAATGGAGAATCCTCGAATATTAGACAAAAAGTTGCAAAAAATTGAGACTTGCAAGACAATAGTTCAAAAAATCAAGACAAGACATTTGTGAATAAAATAAAAATGGATATTGATATAACTTGAAAGAGCTAGACCATATGTGCCTTGGTTTGGAGCATTTCTTTCGTGAGTTCGGTCATATTTATGAGATAGTACAAGGGGGTCAAAGTAAAAATGAAGACATATTAAATTTCCAAAATTGTATGGAGAGTTGCTCACCCAAGGCCATGCCATTGAACTACTCAACGGTGACACCAGCGAAATGCCCGGAGCGTGGTTGGCAGACATCTTTCAACACATTTCCCAACTTCCCAACTCCGCATATTCGTGATCTCCATACTGGGATTGCAGTCGTCTGGGAAATCCACACTCCTGAACGCCCTCTTCGCTTGCAAATTCGCCGTCTCTGTTGGCCGCTGCACCCGCGGTCTCTTCATGAGGCTGCTCTTCTTGGAGGAGAAGCTCGTGAAGGAGCTCAAATGCGACGCGATCGTGCTCATCGACACCGAGGGACTTGGGGCGCCGAGAAAATGAGCGACGAAAAAGCCGAACAAAAGGACCGAATACTCGCAACGTTCGCATGAGCGTGAGCAACCTCACGCTCATCAACGTCCTCGGGGAGTACATGCGGGATTTGACTGAAATCCTGCAGATCGCGATCGTCGCGATGGCTCGCCTCGAAGAGGTTAAGATGGCGCCGGACATTCTCATGGTGCAGCATCTCACGGAGAGAACTCGGCCATGATGTCATCGGCACAAAACCAATTCTGTCAAGCGATTGAAAAGGCACTGGAGCTTACGGAAAAGAAGATTTTGACATGGGCATTGCCGATGTCAGCTGCTTGAAGAACCTGACTGACAGGATCCAGAATGGGAAGCTTCTGAAACAATTCCGCCCGTTCAAGAACGGGGCTAGCGCTGGTTCTCCCCATCGAGCAGTACCACGAGGACGTGCGGGATCTGTATGAAACGATCCTGGATACTTGTGCAAAGTCGGGTGGCTCGGTGCTGTTCTCAGAATGGCACTCGCGTTTACAGAGCTTTTGGAGTGGTGTCTTCAAGGACAATTTTGCCGTCAGATTCAAAAACATAAAAGAGATTTACGAATTCATTGACCGTGGCCACGAATTGCAGCTGAAAGAGGCCGCTGATGCGGCATTTTTTTCACACACAGAGAAGCTGAAAAGACAAATGCGTACGGAGGTTCTGATTGGATGCAAAAACTCAACATCTGGCTTACCAAAATGTGTTGAGATATTCGAAGAAAATTGAATGCGGTGCCTTATGGTTGTAACGATGGTGCATCAAAAACATCCCGATGCGAGGCATGTGAAGATGTCTTTACAAATCAATAGTTTACAGACATATGCAAAAGAAAAACAGTGCGAGCTCGAGATAAGGAAAACGGTTAACAGCTATGTACAGCGCATCCGCCAGTCCACTTTGACGACCCTCACACAGATACTGGACGCTGCCGTGGTACGTCAAGGCTGCTCGGAGCAGTTTTTGGAGGAAATTAAGCGATGCCTAAAAACGGAATTGATAAAACGGCCCAATGGAAATTTCTCTGACGAGGAACGCAGCATTATTGTCGACAATATTCTATCGAGTCTCCTGGATCGCTACTTCGATGAGAAAGGATTTACCAGATGCTAGAAAACTCGAAGAGGAGCTAGAAGATGAATATGAGCAAGCGCCTGCTATAACTGTCAATACAGTAACAAGACGCCTCTGAAGTCACTTGAAATCAGAGAAGTAGAAGCAGTAGCGGTACAAAAATGTGTCATGGCCATGGCATGGTCATCAAAAAGACCGATAACAGCATAATTGAAAATATTGCTTCGCTCGAGAATGATTAGAATCATTGCCTAAGCTTATACTCAGGATAAGAAGGCTGAGCATTTTGAAAATGGTATGATTCGTGAACTTAAAAAAAGAATAGAAACATCTATACGTCATCATGAAGTAAACAACACGTTAAACTGCCGACAGATATCATGTGGGAAGCCCACTTATTCACTCTCGTAAATTTGGAGAACTCATGTCAGTCTGTCAAGATAAATGGGAAAAACAACACTGCCCAATTGCAATTGGAACAAAAGAGGGAGGAGTTCAGAGCAATAATAGACATTCAACTTCGAGGTGGATTTTCATCTGCCTCCGAAGGGAGAATCATTGCCAAATATCTCCTGGACGCTATTCAAAAGAGATCGATTAAGTCTGGAAATCGCAAGAAGGTAGAAGCCGTGCTGGATTTGCACTGGACAACCAATAGTGAGAAGGTTCGCCTCACCTACTTTGAGCATCTGGCCACCCAGATCGATAAGAAACAAACCGCAGAAGCGCTTCAGCACTTCGCACATCCAAATTCCACGATCGAAAAGTGGTTCTCCAAGAGGGTCGACAGCCACGTCTGTGATAAAACGACCGAGGCGTTTAAGGCGACGTACGCCGCTGAACTGAAGCTCGTCATTCAGGAAATCCGGAACTGTCAGGACATCGCATCAGTGCAGAAATTCACGCGTGATTACCTGACTGATGCCGAAGACCTCGAATACAACAGCTGCTTAGACGAACAAGATGTATCGAAAATGGACATATCTTTACTTCGTGACAGCGTCCTGCAAGTGCTCAATGACGCCGAGGCAAAGGGAGACCCCGACAGCGTGAACTTTGTGGCGTCAACAGACGAGAGGGTCCATAGTCGTCTCGGCTGCACGGCGCGATGCTTCTGGTGTGGAGCTCTGTGCTGGGGTCACGGGGTCACGACGAGAACGATGACGACACAAAGGCACCACAGCTGCCACCAGCCGTGTGGCCTTACGACATACGCGACAAAGACACCAAACATTTATTAGCAGAGCCATGCAATTATTCAAGGATGATTCGCTGTCCAATGGGGAAACAATCACATGAAGTGGTCCGAGGCAAAGGCCACGGAGTTCAAAACGTGGAAGTTTGACGCCCACTGTAATGACAAATTCGATGCACTCATGCGCTGGTTTTTTGAGGTGTTGCACGTAGAGATCGCTGCATCGCGGCAAGTGCTTCCTGCTACAAAAAGCAATTGGTAAAATACAAATGCCAAAACCTTCAACATCATTCTATACTGGCAGCAATTAGGGTGGCGATAAAATAGATGTAGTTAAAAACGGGCATTCATACGTAGAAATACTCGAGGAACCTGCTAATAATTATCGGTGTTTTGGATTATAGGGCAATCATTAGTAATCACGTAGACACATGCATATACAATTATTACAATTAACGTACACATCACCATAAACAGGTGCTTCGAAAACATGTTAACACTAACATGGGCCATCGTGTTTAATGGAAAAAAGAATGGATAATAATAGACTAACACAAAAACACATGTAATGTTAACAGCTTCAAAATGTTAAAGAGTCTCCCACTTGTTCGCCACGTTGTCAACGTGCGCCTGGAATCTTCTCCAAGAGCCCGGAGGCGCGTTTTCGTGGTATCGTTTGAACATTCTCAGGAGTGTTCACATCGTTGTGAATCACCCTGTGTGTGTGGGTGGGTGTGTGTGTGGATGTGTGTGTGTGGATGTGTGTGTGTAGATGTGTGGGTGTGTGTGTGTAGATGTGTGGGTGTGTAGATGTGTGTGTGTAGATGTGTGTGTGTGGATGTGTGTGTGTGGATGTGTGTGTGTAGATGTGTGGGTGTGTGTGTGTAGATGTGTGCGTGTGTGTGTGTAGATGTGTGTGTAGATGTGTGTGGGTGTGTAGATGTGTGCGGGTGTGTAGATGTGTGTGTGTAGATGTGTGTTTGTGGATGTGAATCCTTTGCCTGCACATTCTTGCATGACGCAATGCACGCAGTCGCAGATCAACGTCGCTTGTCACGTGGCCGTCGCTTCGGCGTGGATGCTCGAAGCGACGTCAACAAGGGTCGATTGTCAGCAGCGCTCGCGACAACAAACAAACAATAAACAATAAAAATAACAAAACCACAAACGACAAATACAAAAAACAACAACAAAAAGCAAAAACAACAAACAAGAACAACAAACAACATCAAACAATGACAACAAACCAGCTTGTTGGCCTGTCCAAGGACGGGTGTTGTGTGTTGCAGTCAAAATCTGAAATATTCAATAGAAAAATTGTTCAGCTCATGATTATTAATGAGGGGGCAGGCGGTGTTGGCATGAATGACGTCAGCAGCTCATGATTATTAATGACGGGGGTGCCTCGCGTCATCCGCTAATGGTTATTGGGGAGGGGTGCGGCATGTGGAGTGACGTCACGTGCGGGACACACACACGTTCTTGGTTTATACAGGTAGGAACAATGTTCCACACTGCCCACCAGGGATTGTCTGTCTGTCTGTCGTGCATAAATAAATATATAATACACACAGCTCTTTGATTGGTGGAGACCTTACAAACAGCTCTTTGATTGGTGGAGACCTACTGCCGGGTACGGAGAGGGGAGGTGCCTAAGGGAGGAGGGGTCAGGGGAGGGGCCTAAGGATATAGGGGGTTGGTCAGGGGAGGGGCTTAAGGGAGGGGGTAGTGGGAGGTGCCTAAGCAAGGGGGAGGGGTCGATAGTGAAGGGGGCTGTCTGCCTGGCTACCTCAAGTCAAGTTATATTTTATACAGGTAGGAACAACAGGTTCCACACTTGCCCACCAGGGATTATTTGTCTGTCTGTCGTGCACGAATGCGCTGTCCAACCAAGTTCCTACCTGCCCACTCCGAAGGAACGTGTTTATATAAGTAGTAATCTGCAATCTGCAATGCTCACCACGCTCTACGAATGCAGTTAGAGCCGCCACCAGACCTCGTTTGGAGTTGCGACCCCACGCACGCTTTGCTGACTCAACGCGCGGTACCCGGGCTACCAAATAATACAAACTGGCCGAGGCAGTGAAATATTTCATTTCTGGGACACAAATTTTTTACTCGGCGACTGGGGTACCAATCGATCCGACATCGGCGCCGCTCTACGATGTCGGAACGCCAAAACTTCAGCATGAAAAAATCCATCGTCGAAAAAGTTCGACTCTGAACGTCGCATCGTGGTGCACGGCTCTTCGAGATGAGTCGATTGCCGCGTCGCCGACCATCGACGGACTAAAAATTACCGCATCCCGGACATTCTGCGAGAGCCGGGGGTTACTGTTGGTACCCCGGGTACCGCCATGAGGTTCACCTATCAATCGTTGTCATGTTGTACCACTGAGTAATAAATGAGGATTACTTTGCTTGTGATTATATTTTAGCACAATTGCGCGTTTAATTCTGGGAGTTGGGGGGCTTCATGTTATTTGCTAGTTATGCTGCTCTTAGCTGTTGATTAGAATCAACGCCGATTCGAATTGTGACTTTATTTTGTCTGATGTAAAATGAGTGTGCGCTTCGTTAAAAAGGCAAAAGTAATAAAGTTCGCCTTGAATGCGTCTCCTCGTTTCACTTCACGTTGAGTCAACACGACGACGTTGAAACCTGTGACTCTTTGGTTGTCTCTTTGTGACTCTTTGGCTGTCCCCTTCTTGTTATCCGTGGCTTGACCAAGCTGAGTGTGAAATCGCAGCCGTTGTCTCTGCATCTACAGCAGCAGCGGTGCGATAAAAATACGAACACCACTCACACTCACCCAAACTCACCCTTACTCACGCACTTAATCACCCACCTGCTCACCCACTCAATCACCCAAATTTTCAACCACTCGCCCATTCACTCATCAACCACTAACTTACTCACCCAATCACCAACCCACTCTTCCACTCATCCAAATGTTCTCTTTGGCTTGAGCAAGCTGAGTGTGAAATCGCAACCATTGCTCTGCATCTGCATCAGCAGCCTACGACGCTACTTAGTCGTTCCGTGTGCATGGAACACATCGGTGCTGATCTCGACTCCGCCAACAGTTTGCACCTCATTGGAAATGCGTGGCGGGGGGGTACAGAATACATCGATGTTTGCACTTCACACACACACAAAGACACAAAAAGACACAAAGACATGCACACAAAGACACGCAAAGAAAAAGACACACAAAGACAAAAAGACATGCACACGTCCACTCAGTTTCACATCCTCCTGTACCACATCACTCCATCTCTTCTCTAGCCCGTGCTGCGCCCGTTGAGCCCCCTCTATCCGGCCGAACAAAAGCTGCTTAGGCATGTGGTGGCTGGGCATGCGGGCTACATGACCCAGCCAGTGCTGCCTTGCCTGCCGGACGAGCTCACTCAGAGGAATGTGTCCAGATATTTAAAGGATTTGTGACCTCCTCACACAAGCCAGCCTGCAGGTTAAACCAGCATGGATCATAGGCAGGGCCAGCCTCAATGTTTTTAACTGGTGAAGTTGTTCCATTTGAGGGGTCCATGTTTCGCAAGCGTAATGAAGGGAGGGAATAACCGTGGCAGAGGAGACCCGGAACTTTGAGATACAGTTAACATTTGACTACGGGCACCCAACGTTTGGCCAATATTATGACCTCTAAGCTGTGACACTCCATGTGAAATGTACGGACGCCGCTTATCGTGAATACTAATCGTGGTTTATTAATCAATAAAAGCCTGTTTCCATTCACCTCGTCCGTTTGACGGACTGCCTGACCTCTTGCCTAGACATTAGTTAATTTGTAAACGCACTACGTAGAATAGAATTATACCATGTTTAATGTGAGTGGGTGTACACGTGAGTGGGTGAGTGTTTAGGTGTCTGTGTGTGGGTGAGTGTACACATGTATGTGGGTTCACACGTTTGGTGTGAGTGGGTGGGTGTACATGTGTGTGTGTGGTGTACACACTTGTCTGTGTACAAGTGTATCGCTTGCGGCTGGGGTTGGCATCGTCTCAGCCTGGAAAACATCATTGGGCAAAGTGGGTATGACCATGCTGAGGCTGCGGTGCCTCAAATATTGGAAGAAGTCACCCCCTGTGAGTGGCTTGCTGAGATGCCATATGTTGATGTTCTGAAGGCGATCCAGAGTCAGATACCAGGAAAGGCACCGGGCAGAGATGATCTCCCAAACGAAATGCTGAGGGAGGGTGGCGTTTGTGCACAGACTGCCCTCCATGACATCATAACAATCTGGACCACTGGACGGGTTCCGCAGGATTGGAAGTATGCCCTGGTGGTCCCCTCTTTAAGAAGGGGGACCGCACAGACTGTAACAACTACCGGGGCATCTCACTCCTCAGTGTGCCGGGAAAGGTCCTCAGAAGGATTGTTCAACATCGCCTTGCCAGGTGGAAACAAACCGTGAAACTCCACATTAACAGCCCTCATGGTTGTTCTCCATGCGGGGCTATTCATACGATCGGATGAGGTTCCACACCATCGTCGCCTCGTGGTGCCCACTTCCCTTAGGGGGTGAGCTGATGCGAGCTGATGCGAGCGGTGCTTGAAGCTAAGCTGCTGCACCTCGGGCATCGGTAAACGCCGTTGACCTTGCAACAGGAAGTTTCCTGTCCTGGATTGTCGACCGATGTCCATTACCTGCATGGAGCGCGAGCACCGAAAGCCCCCGTTACAACAGGTCTCAGCCCCCCGTTGAAGTCCATCATGGTGTCCCGAATCAACGGATCAGTTTCGTTGGACATCCTGGGCCCCTATCCATGTTCGAAAAAAGGTGAACAGGCTTCGCCTGTGAGAGTATGTTTTCCCCTGGCAACTAAACAGCGGTGTTTAGATGTTAAAACACCAAACTGAAACCTCTTACAAGGAATCATGTCTGCATTAACCACATTACTTGTGGTCAGAATGCAATCAAAAAAGTACTCTAATAATATTATGCATTGTCTTTATAACTGATTGCTCCACACCAGAGACAGCTTTATTTTGAGCCTCATATCAAACGGTGATAGACCAGAGGACGCAAAAAGGTGTACAGCACAAAGTCAAGCATTATCAGAGTAATGAGGGCTCGGGGTGAGCCTGTTCGGGGTGGAGTATTTTACTCGGTGGCCAATGGCTTGGCCATTGCCGGACCAAACTGCTGCATCCATTGCCGAGGCATTCTTGCACGACCACGTGATGGACACGGGCGCCCCAGAGCAGCTTCTCACTACCAGGGTCGGAATTTGTCGTCTAAGCTGCCGCGCGAAGTGTGTGACGCACTGAGTACAAAAACAACATTAGAACATCGCCACACCACCCTCAAACGGATGGGATGGTAGAAGGCTTTAACAGGACCATAACATCCATGCTCTGTCAAGCGGTCAATGAGGCACATACAGACTGGGGCTTGCGTGTCCTGGGGTCCTGGCGGCCTACAGAATGACTCCACACGCCTCTATGAAATTCTCCCTTCTTTTTTTCTAATGTACAGGTGGGAAAATGAACCCACCATAGAGGCTCAGTTTGGTACCTCAGAGAAAAAGAAAGCAGCCATGCCTGTACCCCTGCAGGTTACGCTGGATCCTACATCAGAAGCGCACGAATCAGCCGGAGAAAACACTGCTGGGGCGCAATCCGCTAACGAAAGGAACACGGAGCGGCGTGAGCACGAGCTTCCAAGGGCAGTCAGGCACAAGGCGTGTTTACGTTGCCCGCAGGTGCCGCTGCCGTATGTCCCCACGTTATACCGGTGGAGATTATGGAGGTGAAATCGCCGCGGTGCGTGCCAATACAGGCAGGGCGTTGCCGTCGGTTCATCCACCCGTCACGCCTCAAGCCATACGCACATCCCGGCCAGACACCCTCGTCCCCATGTCCTGTACGGCCGGGGGTCCGGTGTGTCCGACGTGTCTGAGCAGTCGGCCAAAGTAAATTGCGCATCGGGGGAACTGCGTTGTGGCGCCCACAGACTGCGGAACTCTTCATGGCATAGGGGGCCACAGGAATCCGCCACGGGTGATGGAGCGGCGGTAGCAGCTTTGCAACCTCGAAATGGACTTTGAATTTCCTCGGGCAACCGGGTTTTTTTTATTTGGTATGTTGTTGGTGACAACACTCACTCGTCATACTGGGCCGTTATGCTTGAGATCATGGGTGTCGGATTGTTTTTTTTATTCTACAGGTTTGTGTGCGTGAGATATCATTCACACACACACAAAGGGGCCGTTCATAAAAGACGTCACGCACCTAGGGGGAAGGGGGGTCAGACATTTGTGACTGTGTGACGAGGGGGGTTGTTTGAGAAATGTGACGACACATCAAAATGCCAACTTTAAATAAATATAGAATTGTTATATCAACACAAATTGTCATAACACTCCTACAACATCAGAGTGCAGCACTACATTAAATACGCACTACAATGACAATAGTTAAAGCGATTTGAAGCATGNTTTTTATGGGGGGGGCAGAGCTTTGTGACGTCATATTTGCGGGGGTCTGACTTTTTGTGACGCCGTGTGACGAGGAGGGGGGGGGGTAAAACATCATCCAAAATAACTTATGGACGGCCCCGAAGACACACATACAAATGTTTGTGTCTTATCCTTCACAACGATAAAACAATGATTCCCCGTGTAGCCTTAACAGACTGTAGGGGCAAGTGCTGTTAGCGATAACCTATAAAGGCCAAAACGGTACATGAGGGGGTGGGTGGCCAGCACCACACCCGACCCCTTTGTCTCCCAGTGGCGATGTTTACACACCACACCAGGTACTCATTTGAGGTTGAGTCGACCTAGGGGAGGCCCGGAGCCGGTTCAGATAATCGTCACGGTGTTGGCCGTGAGCGGGACTCGAACCCGTGTCGCCAGGTTCATAGCGCTAACCGCTACACTACTGCTCCTTCACACACAAAGACATTCTCGTTTCTTCAAGTCCGGGAATATGCGCCACAGTTCAAGTTAAAACCAGCCAGGCAGGGCATAAATACCGCTCGCTCTTAAAGTTACAACCACCACAGCGGATTGGAATCACGAAGAGGAAGAAGGTAAGCACTTTAAACGCCTGCTCGTTCTACACCTTCACGAGAATACGCCTTAGAATTTTAACACAGTAGGTACTCGCGACCAATACTCATACTTGGGAGGGTTTGGTAGATAGCGTCAAATATCTAGCCCAAAAACAAATCCAATCAATCATGGATACGTTGTCATCACAATACACTAAAGTAATTCTCGCTCGCCAAAAGTTGCGTGATTTACTGTGATTGCTCTGCGGACATTTTTTTTGCGTTTCATTCTCACTGTACAATCCGTTCGACGCTTTTCTGTTATTTCTCTACTCCGACGAACGTGATTCTAATCCTACGACAAAACGCATCGAGGGCAATCAAATATGAAATGATCGTCCACGACTAACACTGAACCATAGACTCAACACTGCCCATATATACTCAACACTACCCGTAGACACAACAGTACACAGACTCAACACTACCCATATACTCAACACTACCCATAGAATCAACACTGCCATAGACTAACACTACCCATATAGATTAAACACGACCCATAGACTAACACTACCCATATAGATTCAATGAAATCGTCTGATAAAATCGTGTAAGATCTTACACGATCCGTTGTTGTTCTCTGGGAATGAACGAGGAGGGAGCTCTGCCTTGAGGCTCCGCCATCTTGGCCACTTTGCTGGATATTTGTCAGCAGCCACGAGGCCAGACAGGAAGCCTGTAGCTCTGGTGTGGGTCAAACAGTTTCCAGGGCAATGCGTAGGACCAGTTTGATGATCATGATTCTTAGTCTCAGAAAAGTGTTGTCGTTGGTCTTTAACGTTCTGCCACGAGCACGATGTGTGGTGGACGCACACTCTGATGGCGCCTTGGGATCGGTGTTCGTCAAGATTCGTAGTGCTGTGAAGCTAGGATGAGGGAATGGCCACAGAGCGATTAGGACGTTGCAGATCAAGGGTACTATTGGAGTTGTATAGACTGTGATTTTTTTAACAATGAGGATAAAGGAAAAAGTACTGAAATGTGCAAATTAATCTTACCTTTAAAAGTACATTTTTTTTCTGTCTGTGTGTCCTTGTAACGCTTTTAACAATAAAACTGGCCGGTTTACGTTTCATCAAAGAACACATATACAACGCACTCAGCCCCCGGACGAGCACTCGCTATTTGTCTTATAGCCCATGGTCCAATGGAAACGAATAAAATCACACTTTGTAACAATGTGTGCATCAAAGCACGCATCTTGCGCATGCGCGGAAACGCTGACTCGCGGTTGCCCCTAACAACGCACATGAGCTTGCTAAGAGGTGATGTGAGCGAGGTTCTCCTTCACAGTCACAAGCTCACGCTTGTGACTGCCTCTTCGTTTGTGCAGCTAAGTACTTTATACTAGGAAGGAATTGGCATGTTCTGTTAACGTGACAAACCGTACTAATTTGTATATTTACGCGATCTAACCCAAAAAATACTTGTATTATGGATTATATTCATCACTAAAGCCTTCTACGTGTTAAACAGAATAAAATATATATTATTTTTGTCTTTGGGGTTTTCATGAAAGCTTTAAGTCAAGAATGAAAGATGTTTGCGAAATCGAATGTAGACATATCTTGCCACGACTACAGAAGTCCTGGCCACTGTTAATTTAAAATCACTCCGAACTTTACAATTTGTCCTCCTGTCAATGCAATTTACTTAGCCACAATTATCCTTTAGATCCTAGAGAACATTAAACTAAATAACATCCTCGCAACACATCGCCTAGGCATATTAATACTTAACAAAGACTACTTTTAGTGCTCCTATAATGGATTTAGGATAGTGTCTTTTTACAATTCCTATTATTATGGAATATCTGTTGGACTAACGTAGAATTTCTCTGTGGCTTGTGTAAAACTATCAGGTGGATTGCAAACAGTCTGAACCCCAATGTCCACCTGCCTGACGATGTTGGATTGACCCACTCCTGCTTCCTCTTAAACACAAGGTGAGTGGTCAATGGGAAATTATTTGGTCAACGAAGTCATTTTATGTGCAGCTGTTAAAATGCACAACAACGATGCACTGTGCCAAGGCGGATCATAGGTGGGCTGAGTGGTGAGTGAGTAGGTGGGTGAGTAAGTGGGTAAATTGGTCAGTGAGTGGTTGGGTGGGTGAGTCAGTGGGTGGGTGAGTGAGTAGGTAAGTTTTGTCAGTGAGTGGGTGGGTGATTGGGTGCATGGGTTCCACGTCATAACGTGATAGCAATGGCCGTTCATGATAGCGTAGCAGTTGTGTGGCTTTAAATAGAATGCCTATTATGAATTATGCATTGCTTGTCGGTTTTGTGCAGTCATGTCAATGTTTGTGGTTTCTTGAAAATACATATTTAGAACAAAGTAATAATCTTTACACAATCCATTTACCAGTCAAATGTATTGTTGGTCCCATCGGAGTGCCAATCCATGTCCATGCGAATAACGTTCACTTTGTCTGTGGCGTTCTGGGTGTTTCAGACTTCCATTGGGGTCTCGACATGGAGACTACAGCAAAGCAAACAGTTGGACAGCCATCACAGGTAATTACAGGTCTTTGTTTGTATTATCTCTCCATACATTTGTATCATGTTATCCATCATATTGGCTGTTAGTTGTGATTCCTTGCGAAACGTCACAGTTACTCGAATGTGTTTTGTGAGTTTATCCTCCAACACTCAACAACTGGTTAGCGCTAAACTAGTAACGAATTGGCACCACGTTTTGTTTCTGTGACAAACCCATAACCGATTGTCTGTGGCGGCGGGGGTTGTGGTGGGTTTATCAACACATTTATAAGATTTATCCCCAAAAAACCCTATATTATGGATAATATTGCTTGCAAAAGCCCTGCTACTACTACGACTTGTTATACTGAATTTTACATTCATTGACCATTTAACACGTTTGTATTTTTTAGGCAAGTGGAAATATTGTCAAGAAAGATGACGTGTACATGGAAGACGTCACTATAGTTCTACCGATTGTAAAGAATGGTGTGAGTGGCCTTGGTGAGCTATGGAATTGTCATAGCTCTGAAACAACTCATCAAAACGTGTTCAAGAAACAACTAAAAGTGAACACCTAATTGCCCACCCACTCAAGAAGGTTGAGTACAGCTTAAACACATCAAGGGAACCGAAGACCAAGTCACAATGGTCAAAGCCCAAGGCTCCATGGGCTTGGAGCTGCTATGTGGTCTCATTAAAGTTGAAGGATTTGCAGAGTATAGCAATAAATCTGTGAGAAGCGTGAACGAAGAAAAACTAATCTGTCAGTACAATTTGGAAAACTTTTCAATCTCCTTGCTTCCAATAGCTAAAACGGAAATCGATGATACGTTCACAGCCAGCTGATGAAAGGACGCATCAAAGCAACACACGTGGCATATGGGTGATCTTGGGTGCGGAAGTGAATGCGCACATACTGGTCACGCGGAATGAGACGAAAACGAGACTGGCATCAGCGGTGGTGCGCTTGGGAAACTCGGTTTTGGCATTGTAACGCCCTCTCTAAAAGCTCAGCTCGAGTGGTTGGACACGAAGGAGCGAATGGCTACAGCACGCAGATCGACATTCACTCCAAGCCGCCAATGAAGCGGCAGCCATCCACGGTCAAGGAGATGTTTGAGTTGGTGGAAAATATAGACGTGTCTGTTGCCGATGAGCAACATTACAAGTTCAGTGACGCGAACATCACGGGAGTGCCGATTCGCTGGGTTCTTCTACCCATTTCTCAGTTCTGGACGTTGACGTGGAGAAGCTCTACTTGCAGATCAACGAGACTTTACTCTGACTTCAGAGCCATGCTCATCTCCCTGCAGGATTCTCGTCAGCCCGACTGCATTAAGAGACGAGTGCTCGAGAAAGAGCATCGTCTGCAGCGCATCCTCTCGGACTACAGCTCCCCACTCTCTCAAGACATTTCACAATACGAGAAGATACTAAACAAAAATGTCGAATCGTTCTTTATTTGCCTGTAAGCTTTGAAAGACTATAAGCAGGCAGTAATCACATCCAGTGAGCTGCACAAGATCATAGAAGAATATGAAATGTCTCCTTCAGCGCAGTTGACATAGCACAACGTGAACAAATTCGTGATGGATGGAAAACACGAACTTGACGGAATCCATGAGAAAGATGCAACCAAATGGAGGCTGAAATCTACACCTTTACCAACCGTGAATTGTTGAGCGAATGGATGAACACAGAGTCGAACATTAAAATATGTTGCAGACAAAGGGTGACCTTCCAGTGGAGTATTCAATCGCCTATTTAAAATCAGTCATGCACTGAAAGAGCATAACATTGATGTGGGAATTGCACTGCCTTCCATCTCGACAACTTCTCTCTTACAATTAAGGCTAGAGAACACCAAATCATTATCAGGTGGCTGATATTCCATCATCTTGGGATTGTCAGTGCCGCCGTGACACAGACTCGTCAGTGGAGATCAGTTTTACACGATCATGGCTTCACGCTTCAACATCACTTTGCCGCTTCAGCCGAACGAACTTAAAGACCTTCATCGCCTGGTAGAATTATTGAGAATAGGAGATGTACACATTGCCTCCTCCTACATAGAATCTTTAGAGTGCCTCTGGAGTGGCGACTCCCACTGGATGTTTTTCGTCCCAATCGATGCATTGGACTGCCTATGAATCCATAGTCGGCCTTCGCGACAACTTGAAACGACTCGCCTGTGCCAATGGAAAGTGGGTGGTGGGTAGGCTGGACATTGCCAACCAGCACGAAGCGCCCTTATTGTTTGTCCTTCGTGACAAGAAGTGAAAGCCATATGTCTAGACCATCTGGATATTATGATTCTTGTCGATCTCTTCAACAAAGCGGCAACCTCTGAAAACAATGAGCCCGATTTGTCCGACCTGTCGTCAGAGTCCCTGAAGTGTTCTATCTATCACAACAGAGCCATTACGCAGTGAAGACCATGGAACTCATGCATCAAGAAAATTATTTTGAGGACAATTATAATCACCTAAGGATGCAGTCGTTTGAGGATAATGTCGATGAGAAGCTTACCGATGCACTGCACATTGTACGTAGTTGTCTTTCCCGAGTAGACATGGATGTTTTGCAATGGTTACACATTTTGCCATAAGGGATAATCCAAAAATGTGCAGTATTCTCGAGAAACACGGATGGAGAAACGTGGATTGCAGTTTTGGCAAGGACCATCTCGAGCTGCAAGATTGTGAGTTGATCAGTACTGGGCTGCAAGAGTGGTTAAGTTCACATAATAATTTCTTAACCAAGGTTAAGTCAGCCAAAGTAATCATACAGCAATTTCAGTTGACATCTGGTCCTGCACTGATGATAGTATAACGAGGGTTAACAATGCTATGCAATTAGTTACAGATGACCCAGAATGCCCAGAATATATTGTTCATAAATTTCAAAGTTTGCAGGAGAGTGATTGCCATGATAAATGCAACGTATTTCTAGCAACAGCAGATGCCTATGTGGTCAGTTCTGAAAACCAAGCGGAATGACTCATGTAAAAGCACTGATATCCATTTTTAAACGGATGTATCAAAATGACTCATATTTCTTTAATGCCTATGATGCATAAATATATATGTTGGTCGAATTGATTTTAGTAACTCTCAATATTCCAGCTCGAACACATCCATTGCTCAATGCATGAGAAACGTCAGCTCACGCACTGATTCAACATCTCTCCAAATTACAGTATAATCATCACCTGGTCATGCTGCAGCTTGCTTTTGACAAACTCAAAGAGGCAAATGAGCCCAAGGCAGTTGTCGGGTTACTGAACTGCTGTCAAACTCTGAGCTGCAAAAAAATCAATGGAAAGATCTCTGGACCAATTCTTCGTTCAAGTACCTCATTAGACGTGTAATGAGGACTACGACGTGCTTCAAACGATGAACTTCATGAATCACACATTTATTCCAAGGGAATTTCAAGATAAGTTCCCATGCAAAGTGTGTTTCTAATGCCAAATGACTTTTCAAGTTTGGAAAGTGCTTTGAGCACGTTTCAGAACATCATTACTCTGAAAGAAATCCCACGACATTTCACTTACTTATTTGCACAATCCTTGCCAATGATGCACTTTGAGAAATCACTAAAAGAAGCGAACGCTCTGATATATTGGCAAGAAAATGATAAAATATTCTGCGATAGTTGGTCTCTGCAGACATTCAAGGATGCTGTGGACAATATTCAGAAGTTTAACAAGGATAAGGAGTCAGTCGAATTACATCAAATGCATAGAGATGTTGGTATCGATGTGACGGATTGCCGACTACCTACCTCCAGTGTGCAAGTTAAGAAAGTGGTTGTGCTGGTGCGTGAAGATTGGCACTCAGTGTTTGGCAAATCCTTGCCAATGATCACACCTTATGAGTACGTGATGGTGCGTGGCATTATCAAGCAACCATATTTTTCCTCTGAAAAACATCAGCATCATGAATGAAATTCTGTCATATATCATGCAGACATTAAAAATGTGGGGAGGCAATATTCTTCGAGCAGATGCGATCTGTAGGTTGGGTCAAAGAGAACCATCATGCCATGCCAGTAATCGTCCCAATTTTACAACTAACATTGGTAATGCGCGCAATGCTTGGCAACACGACAGAAAACAAACCTTCCTGTCTCGACTCGATTGCATCGTTGCTCTGCTCAGCGCTGCTGATTGCACAGTCGTTCAAGAGATGCTGCAGATAATGACCAAGTTCCCAATGGCGCTCCCGCTGGTGATGCCAGATCTGAACTTGCAGACAAGTTGAAGGTGATGCTTCCCCTGCTTGCCGGCAACACGATTAAGTGGGAGGCCCAACCTGGCGTCATTGCTGAGAACCACCTGTTCTCAGCCCTTTCAGACTCATCCTGGCCGTTAGACTCGGCAGCGGTTCTTGCGGGAAGAGCACAATCCTCAACCAGCTCATGGCCGTGGAGAACATGTTCTCATCGTGTGGGGAACCCGGAGCCCAGGGAGGGCCACCTCTGACCCTGGCCGGGACGGTGGAGTTCACGTGGCTCACACAGGAGACGTGCAGCGCCAGCCTGTGGGAATCTGTCATGCAGCAGTTTTACTCGCAGGGGCAGCTGGAGATTGTGCTCCTTGCCAACCTCCATGGCGATGCCCTCGAGCACCAACAACTCTCGCGTTCCTGAAGAAGTTCACCTCAGCATACCTGATTTTCATGATGCCTGGAACAAAGAACGTCTTGGCAAAGAGAAATGAGGAGTTTGGCAAACATGCACGTTCTGAAGATAAATCCTTCTTCCTTCTAGTCGATCCTTCAACGGACTGTGACGAAACGGACGAGATCATAATTCAGACATCAATGCTGACAAAGGATACCACTCTGGAGAAGGTGCGCTCCGTTTTCAGAGAAATTCTAAAAATGCCTTCTGAAAAATTACGCTCAACCGAAAGCTTGAAAGATACGAAATATGCGACCCACTGTCTATCGCACACGGGATTGAATGTGTCGATCACAACGAGTGGTAGATTTCGTTCGACAGAAGACGTGTAAAGAAATTAGAAAAGCCATGCATTTTCAAATGCATGCAACCAGTCAAAAAACAAATCTGTTAGATTATGGAGAGGCAACACGATACTCAGCAGCTGATGACACATTATGGGGCAGTTTTGAGCCTGCCTCTTTCAGAAAGACTAAAAGCCATGGCCCATCTTGAGAGGGATATCTCACTCTATCCAATGCAGAATCCTCGAATATTAGACAAAAAGTGCAAGTAAAATTGCGAACTTGGAACGACAAATTGTTCAAAAGAATCAAGACAAGACATTGTGAATAAAATAAAAATGGATATTGCTATAACTGAAAGAGCTAGACCATATGTGCCTTGGTTTGGAGCATTTCTTTCGTGAGTTGGGTCATATTTATGAGATAGTACAAGGGGGTCAAAGTAAAAATGAAGACATATTAACATTTCCAAATTGTATGGAGAGTTGCTCACCCAAGCCATGCCATTGAACTGCTTAACGGTGACACCAGCGAAATGCCCGGAGCGTGGTTGGCAGACATCTTTCAACACATTTCCCGCAACTTCCCACACTCCGCATATTCGTGATCTCCATACTGGGATTGCAATCGTCTGGGAAATCCACACTCCTGAACGCCCTCTTCGCTTGCAAATTCGCCGTCTCCGTTGGCCGCTGCACCCGCGGTCTCTTCATGAGGCTGCTCTTCTTGGAGGAAGCTCGTGAAGGAGCTCAAATGCGATGCGATCGTGCTCATCGACACGAGGGACTTGGAGCACCAGAAAATGAGTGACGACAAGCGGAACAAAAGGACCGAATACTCGCAACGTTCGCGATGAGCGTGAGCAACCTCACGCTCATCAACGTCCTCGGGAGTACATGCGGGATTTGACTGAAATCCTGCAGATCGCGATCGTCGCGATGGCTCGGCTCGAAGAGGTTAAGATGGCGCCGGACATCCTCATGGTTCAGCATCTCACGAGAAGAACTCGGCCATGATGTCATCGGCACAAAACCAATTCTGTCAAGCGATTGAAAATGCACTGGAGCTTACGGAAAAGAAGATTTTGACATGGGCATTGCCGATGTCAGCTGCTTGAAGAACCTGACTGACAGGATCCAGAATGGGAAGCTTCTGAAACAATTCCGCCCGTTCAAGAACGGGGCTAGCGCTGGTTCTCCCCATCGCAGAGTACCACGAGGACGTGCTGGATCTGTATGAAACGATCCTGGATACTTGTGCAAAGTCGGGTGGCTCGGTGCTCTTCTCAGAATGGCACTCGCGTTTACAGAGCTTTTGGAGTTGCGTCTTCAAGGATAATTTTGCCGTCCGATTCAAAAACATCAAAGAGACCGGGCCACGAATTGCAACCGTGAAAGAGGCTGCTGATGCGGCATTTTTTTCGCACACAGAGAAGCTAAAAAGACAAATGCGGACAGAGGTGCAAGATTGGAATGCAAAAACTCAACATCTGGCTTACCAAAATGTGTTGAGAATATTCGAAGAAGAATTGAACATGGTGCCTTATGGCTGTAACGATGGTGCATCAAAAACTTCCAGATGCAGCATGTGAAGATGTCTCTACAAAAATCTATAGTTTACAGGCATATGCAAAAGAAACACAGCGAGCTCGAGATAATGAAAACGGTTAACAACTATGTACAGCGCATCCGCCAGTCCACTTTGACGACCCTCACACAGATACTGGATGCCGCCGTGGTGCGTCAAGGCTGCTCGGAGCAGTTCTTGGAGGAAATTAAGCGATGCCTAAAAACGGAATTGAAGAAACGGCCAGCTGGAAATTTCTCTGACAAGGAACGCAGCATTATCGTCGAGAAGATTCTATCGAGTCTCCGCAGGATCGCTACTTCGATGAGAAAGGATTTACCAGATGCTAGAAAACTCAAAGAGCAGCTAGAAGTTGAATATGAGCAAGCGCCTTCTATACCTGCTCGATACGGTAACAAGACACCTCTGAAGTCATTTGGATTAGAAAAGCAGAAGCAGTACAGGTACAGAAAAATACGTGGCCATGGCCATGGCCATGGTCGAAAAGAATCGATAACAGCAAAGGGAAAATCACCCTTGGCTAGAGAATGATTTAGAATCATTGCCTAAGCAAATATTCACGGATAAGAAGGCTGAGCATTTTGAAAATGGTATGATTCGTGAACTTAAAAAACGAGTAGAAACATCTATTCGTCTTTATGAAGATAAACAACACGTTAAACTGCCGACAGATATCAAGTGGGAAGCCCACTTATTCACTCTTTGCAAATTTGGAGAAGTCATTCAGTCTATCAAGATAAATGGGAAAAACAACACTGCCCAATTGCAATTCTGGAACAAAAGAGGGAGGAGTTCAGAGCAATAATAGACATTCAACTTCGAGGTGGATTTTCATCTGCCTCCGAAGGGAGAATCATTGCCAAATATCTCCTGGACGCTATTCGACAGAAATCTATGATGTCTGGAAATCGCAAAAGGTAGAAGCCGTGCTGAATTTGCACTGGACAACCAATAGCGAGAAGGTTCGCCTCACCTACTTTGAGCATCTGGCCGCCCAGGTCGATAAGAAACAAACTGCAGAGGCGCTGCGGCACTTCGCACATCCACATTCCACGATCGAAAAGTGGTTCTCCGAGAGGGTCGACAGCCACGCCTGTGGCAACACGTCAAGGCTTTTAAGGAGACGTACGCCGCTGAACTGAAGGACGTCGTTCAGGAAATCCGGAACTGTCAGGACATCGCATCAGTGCAGAAATTCACTCGTGATTACCTGACCGATACCGAAGACCTTGAATACAAAGCTGCAGACGATCAAGCTGTATCGAAAATGGACATATTTTACTTCGTGACAGCGTCCTGGAAGTGCTCAATGACGCCGATGCAAAGGGAGACCCCGACAGCGTGAACTTTGTGGCGCCGTCAACAGACAAAAGGGTCCAAAGTCGTCTCGGCTGCACGGCTCGATGCTTCTGGTGTGGAGCTCTGTGCTGGGGTCACGGGGTCACGACGAGAACGATGACGACACAAAGGCGCACCACAGCTGCCACCAGCCGCGTGGCCTGCACGGCACGCATGACAAATACACCAAACATTTATTAGCAAAGCCATGCAATTCATACGAGGATGATTGGTGGTCTATTGGGAGACAATCGCATTAAGTGGTCCGAGGCAAAGGCCACGGAGTTCAAAACGTGGAAGTTTGACGCCCACTGTAATGACAAATTCGATGCACTAATGCGCTGTTTTTTTCAGATGTTGCACGAAGAGATCGCTGCATCGCGGCAACTGCTTCCCGCTACAAAAGAGGAATTGGAAAAATCCAAATGCCAAAACCTTGAACATCGTTCTATACTGGCAGCAATTAGGGTGGCGATAAAATAGGATGTAGTTAAAAAACGGGCATTGATACGTAGAAATACTCGAGGAACCTGCTTATAATTATCGGTGTTTTGGATTGTAGGGCAATCATTAGTAATCACGTAGAAACATGCATATACAATTAATTACAATTAACGTACACATCACCATAAACCAGGTGCTTCAAAAACATGTTAACACTAACATGGGCTATCGTGTTTAATGGAAAAAGAACGGATAATAATGGACTGTAACACGATAACAAATGTAATGTTAACAGCTTCAAAAGGTCAAAGAGTCTCCCACTAGTTCGCCATCGTTGTCAACGCGAGCCTGGAATCTTCTCCAAGAGCCCGGAGGCGCCTTTCTCGTGGTATCGTTTGAACATTCTCAGGAGTGTTCGCATCTTCATTTTGGAGCTTTCGTGACTGCAGGAATTATTCTTTGGTTCTTTCGGTTAAGTCACGTCTAAAGATAAAATAATAAATAAAAATGATAGCATATTACGACGTTTCGATTGCAACACAAGCAATCATCATCAGGCATAAAAGAAATAGCAATAAAAATCTAACTAGAAAACTATAGACAGACATACAAGCAGACAGACATCACAAGGACACACAGAGAGAGGACACATATCGGTACAAAGAGAGGGGTCGTTTCTGGACGGTCCCTTAAATATAGAGANGGGGGGCGGGGACGGAGAGAGGGAGGGGCAGAGAAAATTAGCATATCAATGAGTGGACGGCAACGCAAGTAAGATGACGACGTGGCACGGCACGCAAGCTTGAAAATTAGGAGAAAGGCACACTAAAATTAAATAACCTCGCAAAATATCGAAATGTGATGTAATGCAACACAGAGAGTCGGTCAACACACAATTAACGCATAGCCTGGTTGATTACGTATTTCAAAGATTGCTAAGTTAGAAATTAAGTGTGAAATTCCAAAGAGAGGACACAGGCAGAGAGAACAAATAGCCAGAGAGAGAAAAAAGATAAGCTTAAAACTTCCCCGTAGAAGTGGTTCAATCTTAATTTTGGAGCTTTCGTGACTGCAGGAATTATTCTTTGGTTCTTTCGGTTAAGTCACGTCTAAAGATAAATAATAAATTAAAATGATAATTCCTGCAGTCACGAAAGCTCCAAATTAAGATTGAACCACTTCTACGGGGAAGTTTTAAGCTTATCTTTTTCTCTCTCTGGCTATTTGTTCTCTCTGCCTGTGTCCTCTCTTTGGAATTTTCACACTTAATTTCTAACTTAGCAATCTTTGAAATACGTAATCAACCAGGCTATGCGTTAATTGTGTGTTGACCGACTCTCTGTGTTGCATTACATCACATTTAGATATTTTGCGAGGTTATTTAATTTTAGTGTGCCTTTCTCCTAATTTTCAAGCTTGCGTGCCGTGCCACGTCGTCATCTTACTTGCAGCATCACGTTGCTGTCCACTCATTGATATGCTAATTTTCTCTGCCCCTCCCTCTCTCCGTCCCCGCCCCCCCCTCTCTATATTTAAGGGACCGTCCAGAAACGACCCCTCTCTTTGTACCGATATGTGTCCTCTCTCTGTGTGTCCTTGTGATGTCTGTCTGCTTGTATGTCTGTCTATAGTTTTCTAGTTAGATTTTTGTTGCTATTTCTTTTATGCCTGATGATGATTGCTTGTGTTGCAATCGAAACGTCATAATATGCTATCATTTTAATTTATTATTTTATCTTTAGACGTGACTTAACCGAAAGAACCAAAGAAGGTTCACATCGTTGTGAAGCACCCTGTGTGTATGTGTGGATGTGTGTGTGTAGATGTGTGTGTGTGTGTAGATGTGTGCGGGTGTGTAGANGTGTGTGTGTGTGGATGCGAATACTTTGCCTGCACATTCTTGCGTGACGCAATGCACGCAGACGCAGATCAACGTCGCTTGTCACGTGGCCGTTGCTTCGGCGTGGATGCTCGAAGCGATGTCAACGCCTAGCCGAAGGGTCGAGTGTCAGCAGCGCTCGCGACAACAAACAATAAACAACAATAAAATAACAAAAACAACAAACAACAACAACCAACAAAACAGCTAAAAGAACAATCTTATCTGACAGGTACTATTTTACTTTACCGAGTGTTGACATACCCAGCGTTTACCAGTATTGCTTACTTTTATGCTTATTATCAGCTAACACCGGCCACAACCATGAGCCGATGTGCACCATTGTTCTCTTTAGCCCTGCTCCCGAGGACCATCAGGCCATACCCCTGGCTACCACATTCAGACAAGCCCCGCCCCTCCCCCCTTAACTTGTATTTAAGGACTTGTTTCTTGGATTTTTTCCTCACTTAATACAGTAAATTTAGCTGTGACGGTCCCACCTGATGACGGAGACTTGTGTTGCCTCCGAAACGTCGTGATTTGTTATTTTATTTCTATTATTACGTGACTTTACCGAATAAACCTAAGAGTAACAAAAAGAACAACAAAAAACGACAACAACAACAACACGAAGTGATCACTTGTAACAACAAATCAGCTTGTTGGCCTGACCAAGGACGGGTGTTGTGTGTGGCAGCAAAATCTGAAATAAAATATTCAATAGAAAAATTGTTCAGCTCATGATTATTAATGAGGGGGGGGGTGCCTCACGTCATCCGCTAATGGTTATTGGGAAAGGTGCGGCATGTGGAGTGATGTGACGCGCGGGACACACACACACACACGTTCTTGGCTTATGATATTAGTAGTAGTAATCTGCAATCTGCAATGCTCACCACGCTCTACGAATGCACTTAGAGCCGCCACCAGACCTCGTTTGGAGTTGCGACCCCACGCACGCTTTGCTGACTCGACGCACGGTACCCGGGCTACCAAATAATACAAACTGGCCGGGCAGTGAAATATTTCAGTTCTGGGACACTATTCTTTACTCCGCGACTGGGGTACCAATCGAGCCGACATCGGCGCCGCCAGCGATGTCGGAACGCCTAAACTTCAGCATGAAAAAAATCCGTCGTCGAAAAAGTTCGACTCTGAACGGCGCATCGTGGTGCACGGCTCGTCTAGATGAGTCGATTGCCGCGTCGCCGACCATCGACGGACTAAAAATTACCGCATCACAGACATTCTGCGAGAGCCGGGGGTCACTACGGTACCCTGGGTACCGCCATGAGGTTCACCTGTCAATCGTCATGTTGTACCACTGAGTAATACATGAGGATTACTTTGCTTGTGATTATATTGTAGCGCGATTGCGCGTTTATTTCTGGGAGTTGGGGGCTTCATGTTATTTGCTGGTTATGCTGCTCTTAGCTGATTCGAATGGTGACTTTTTTTGGTTTTATGAAAAATTAGTGTTCGCTTCGTTTGAAAGGCAAACGCAATAAATCGAAAGTTCGCCTTGAATGTGTCTCCTCGTTTCACTTCACGTCGCGTCATCACGATGACGTTGAAACCTGTGACTTTTTGGTTGTCTCTTTGTGACTCTTTGGCTGTCCCCTTCTTGTTATCCGTGGCTTGACCAAGCTGAGTGTGAAATCGCAGCCGTTGTCTCTGCATCTACAGCATCAGCGGTACCATAAGAATTCGAACACCACTTTCACTCACCCATACCCACCCATACCCACCCACACTCACCCACATCCATACCCACACCCACCCATACAACAACAACCGCCATTCGCCACTAAGTGGCGGTGACGTCACCACGACGCTTGTGCCAGGCCATGTGCACCTTGAGGCCACGTGAAGTGTCGAACGCCCGCTGGCAGGTCACGGGCAGACCCAGGTGCCACGGGTCGACTGACCGAGATGACTGGCTGATGCACCACCTGTGCCCCCTACTGTACCAACTTGCTGTGCTTGAGCCACCCGGCGCTCACCCATACTCACCCATACTCACCACACCCACCCCTACTCACCCACACTCACCCACACTCACCCATACTCACCCACACTCACCCATACTCACCCACACTCACCCATACCCATCTACACTCATGCACACTCACCCACACCACCCACACTCACCCACACTCACCCTCACTCACACANTCACCCTCACTCACCCTCACCCACACTCACTCACCCACACTCACTCACCCACACTCCCCATACCCACCCACACTCACCCTCACACACACTCACCCACACTCACCCTCACTCACACTCACCCTAACTCACCCACACTCACACTCACTCACCCACACTCCCCAACACTCACCCATACCCACCCACACTCACCCTCACACACACTCACCCACACTCACCCTCACTCACCCACACCCTCACTCTCACTCACCCACACTCACTCACCACACTCACCCACACTCACCCATACCCACCCACACTCAACCTCACTCACAAACTCACCCCACTCACTCACTCGCACACACTCACCCACACTCANCCTCACTCACACTCACCCACACCCTCACACTCACTCACTCACCCACACACACTCACCCTCACCCACACTCACCCTCACCCACACTCACCCTCACCCACACTCACTCACACTCACCCATACCCACCCACACTCACCCACCCACACTCACCCTCACTCAACCCCACTCACACTCACCCATACCCACCCACCCACACTCACACTCACCCATACCCACCCACACTCACTCACACTCACCCATACTCACCCATACCTGACCCTCACTCACCCTCATTCACCCTCACTCACCCTCACCCACACTCACCCACACTCACCCACACTCACCCATACCCACCCACACTCACCCACACTCACTCACACTCACCCATACTCACCCATACCCACCCACACTCACCCACACTCACCCATACCCACCCACACTCACCCACACACTTAATCACCCACCTGCCACCCACTCACTCAATCACCCAAAATTTCAACCACTCATTCACTCATCCACCCACTCATTCATCACCTACTCACCTAATCACCCACTCACTCTTCCAAATGTTATCCGTGGCTTGACCAAGCTGAGTGTGAAATCGCAGTCGTTGGCTCTGCATCAGCAGCCGTACGACAAGAAGATGACCAATACCACTCACCCTAACCCACACTCACCGAGACTCACCCACGCTCACCCATACACTCAATAACCCACCTGCTCACCCACTCAATCAACAACAACCGCCATTCGTCACTAAGTGGCTGTGACGTCACAACGACGCTTGTGCCAGACCAAGTGCACCTTGAGGCCACGTGAAGTGTCGAACGCCGCTGGCAGGAGGTCACGGGGCAGACCCAGGTGCCACGGGTCGACTGACCGAGATGACCGAAATGACTGGCTGATACACCACCTGTGCCACCTACTGTACCAACTTGCTGTGCTTTAGCCACCCGGCGCTCCGCTCGTTGTTGTGAGCGTCGCTCCTCCGCCCTCCGTTGTTGTTGGAGGGCGACTTCCTCCAACTGCCCAGTAGCGTCCGTCACGAGCCTCCTCCACAGAGGCCGATCTTGACACCGCTGGTACCAGTCATCGGCAAGTCCACTCAGCTCCACGTCCTCCTGTACCACATCACTCCATCTCTTCTCTAGCCCGTGCCCCGCCCGTTTTGCCCCCTCGATCCGGCCGAACAAAAGCTGTTTAGGCATGCGGTGGCTGGGCATGCGGGCTACATGACCCAGCCAACGCAGCCTTGCCTGCCGGAGGAGCTCACCGATGGGACTTTGCCCAGATCTTTCAAGGATTTGTGAGCTCCTCACACAATCCAGCCTGCTGGTTAAACCAGGATGGATCGTAGGCAGGGCCAGCCTCAATGTTTCTAACCGGCGAAGATGTTCCATTATGGTGGAGGGGGGGGGGGCATGTTTCATAAACATAGAGGAGGGAATGACCGTGGCCGAGGAGACCTGGAGCTTTGAGATGTAGTTAGCATTTGTTTACCGGCACTCAACGTTTGGCCAATATTTTAACCTCTAAGCTGACACTCCATATGAAAAGTACGTGAACTGCTTATTGCGAATACTAATCGTGGTTTATTAATCAATAAAAGCCTCTGTCCAATCACCCCGTCTGTTTAACGGACTGCCTGACCTCTTGCCGAGACATTAATTGCTTTCTAAACGCACTACATAGTGTGGAATTGTACAATTTTCAATGTGTGCAATTGTGAACATCCATTTTAACACGTGGGCTTTGCGACAAATATCATCCGTAAAATAGTTGTAAATGTTGTGGATTTGCTCTCCAACACACAATCGATGTAGTGATGTACTAGTATACTACACGAAACACTACACTATACACTACTATACACCACACTACTCTGTACTTCTCTATACACTACACTACTATACACTACAATATACACTAGTGCTGTACTAATAACGAATTGGCACCTTCTGTTTACGTGACACTAAACCTTACTGATTGGCTGTGCCAGATGGTGGCGGGTATAATGACACCATGTTTATATATTTACGCTATCAGACATACAAAAATCTTGTATTAAGTGTCTCGGCCTCGTTGTGCGCTGCATTGCACCACTGTCCGAGAAGTTAACCTCGCATTCAATAAACCATCAGAGCCAGGGTGAACATCCGACTCCAACGTATTTAATGAATGAGCATGAATGAACATCAATGAGCTTCGATGAGTTTCAACGAGTTTCAACGACTTTCTACGAGATTCATGGTTCCCAACGAGGTAAAACTGATGTAAAATAAAACACAAATACAGCATCCATTAATACGTGCAATATCAATACAGTGAATGAACACTGCAGCATCATAACATTGTCTTTGATAATATGAATCTCAACAAAAGACCCTGGATGGACCAGGCACCTACATTAGCACCAAATAGCTATACAATAAGATAATAAGCTACTGCGTTAAATAAGGTCACGTTGTGTAATCGCCATACTACAGGCTAAATGTACAGTGCTGCGTATAACACTTAACTGTGGATGAGATCATTCTTCCTCCTTGCTCTAAAGAACAAATTAAAGTTAGATGGGCACAAGTTTGTCTCAACTTATCAAATTACATTCACAATAATGCAAGTGGCAGGCATCGTTAACTAGGCCCCATATTCATTTTAACAATTTAACATTATAAAGGCATTTACAGCATTACAACGGCAATCCCAACATTGTAACATCATTCCCAGTATTATGAGAACATACACGAATTGACAGACAATGCTTCTCAAAGTCCCGCAATGTACAGATGCACCGTCTTCACTGAGACGCTAATTGTGCCTCCATTTTGTACTCTGTGTAATGGCCGCCACCCCTGCTGGCCCCGTAGCTTAGAGACCCTTAAACCGGAACTTCCTGGTCACGTGACCAAACTCAGCACCCTCATATCAGGAAAATCCTGAATAAACACACTCCCCATATCTGTCGTGGGACAGAACATCAGGAACAATAGCCATGTCCGACGTGAGCAACATCTACATCGGCATGATCGTTGGGTACCACTGCAGCGCAAAGACTCAGTCCCCAACAAGGGTGTGTGTGTGTACACGTGTGTGTGTGTGCACGTGTGTGTGTGTGTGTACACGTGTGTGTGTGTACACGTGTGTGCAAGTGGAGCAGGCTATGTGTGTGTGTGATGCAGGCTGTGTGTGTGTGGTACAGGTTGTGTGTACGCGCAGCCCTTGCTGTGTTCGGTGTGGAGGAGGGTTCACGCTAGGGCTGAACGATTCGTGTGTGGGGAGCGGTTAGCGCGCTGCGCTATGAAACTGGCGACCCGGGTTCGATTCCCACTCACGGCCAACACCAGTGACGATTATCTGAACCGGTCCCGGCCTCCCCTAGGTCGGCTCAGCCTCAAATGAGTACCTGGTGTGATGTGTAAACATCGTCACTAGGGAGACAAAGGCGGCGGGGCGTGGTTGGCCACCCACCCCTTCGTGTGCCTTGCCGGCCTTGATAGGTGCTCGCTAACAGCACTTGCCCCTACAGTCTGTTAAGGCTAAATGGGGGATCTTTATCTTTGTGTGTGTGTACACGTGTGTGTGTACACGTGTGTGGGTGGGTGAATACGTCTGTGTGGTGTTCATCTGGGAGGCAGTTCCAGTTCCATATGCAAACAGCAGATTGGTGAAGACGAAGAGGAACTTCTGTCCATGAACGAACTTCTGGTAACTGGCGGGGGAGGGGCTTGGCTAGACGTAGTCACAGACACAGACACGTGTACACACACATGTGTAGGCTATGTGTGTGGTGCAGGCTGTGTGTATGTGCAGGCCTTGATGCTGGGTGGTACAGGTTGTGTGTGTAAGTGGAGCCGGCTATGTATGTATGTGTGTGGTGCAGGCTGTGTGTGTAAGTGGAGCAGAATATGTGCGAGTGGTGTGAGTGTGGTGTGTATGCAGCTGTGGGTTGGTGTGGGCGAGGGGCTGGTAACCCTCCGAGTGGCACTTCAATTGCCAAGCACCACGGTGAACTCACCGATATTATCTCGTGCTGCGTTTCCTTTCCACTCCCTCTCTCTCTCACACATCAACACAGCGGTGGGTGGTGCCGATCTGATCCACGCGACTGACTTGCTGTGTTCGGTGTGCAGGAGGGTTCACGCTAGGGCTGAACGATTCGTGGAAAATATCTAAATGCGATTTTTGTGACATATCGCGATTTGACTTGCGATTACATTTTTGTAAAGTCAAACTTCAGTTCGATATTCAATACACTGTGTAATAGATTTAAAACATGTGATGGGAGCATTACTACATGGTACCATGAACATATGAACCGCTCTATATATGCTAATGCAAGGATGGTAACTTAAAATATACGAATTGCTTCCAACATGTATTTAAAAAAATTTTAAATAGAACAATCAAACATGGAACAATTGTTATGTTAAATAAATAAAGTTATAATCATAAAACAGAAAGTAATGGGACTTTCCAAATCGCAAAAAAATCGCAGCCTTTGCGATTTTCCAGTCGCATTGTGTCAAAATTGCGATTTCGATTTGGAATCGATTAATCGATAAGGCCTAGTTCACAGCGCAGTTGCATATCACGCTGCCTAACCCACGAAATCACTTTCTCACGAGGGCACTCTTCAAGCTGCACATTNCCCCCCCCCCCATGACTCCTCGCATCCGCACGCTTGTGGACTGATCCCAAGGGGTGGGGAGGTCTCTCAGTTTAACAAGTATAGCAGGCTGTCGCGACCAATATCATCCATAGTAGAGGTTTTTTTTGGTGGTTAGATCGCGTAAATATATACATGTGTCGTTAAAACCGGCACCACCCGACACAGGTGGCGTCTGACGCTGTCTCCCCGACAGACCTGGTCTTCACCTGAGGACGGCTGCTTGCGTTGTGGCCGAAACGTCGTGAGAATTATTTTATTATGTTTTATTTTATTATTTTATTACTTCCCTTCTACGTGACTTTACCGAAAGAACCAAGAAGATGAATCCCTGCAGTCACGAAAGCTTTAAATCGAAACCATATTACTATATACTACTACTAGCTTTACTACCCGACTACGCCCAGGACTTTGATTCACCACGCCCGGCCGCTTTTGTCTTCCCAGTGGCGATGTTCAAACACCACACCAGTTACTCGTTTGAGGCTGAGTCGACCTAGGGGAGGCCCAGGACCGGTTCAAATAATCGTCACCGGTGGTGGCCGTGAGCGGGAATCGAATTCGGGTCGCTGGGTTCGTAGCGCAGCGTGCTAACCACTACATTACCGCTCCCCCAAATACACATGTGCGCGCGTCCATAGGTACACTTACACGTGCTTGCTGCAGACACACTCAACTTTCAGGGTGCGTACAGCAGTAAACGACTCAAATAATAAAGCAATGCTGCACGAAGAACGCCTTAGACCTGCAACACATTTGTATGGCACTTTACTCGCAGAGGGTTGGGGGGTGACATCAGCAGGCACACTGCGTAACGCTTCCGCATGCGGGTGACATAACAGATGTGACATCACAGCTCACTTGCCGTGCAAAATATATCCATTATTGCGCCCCCTCCCCAGAAAAAATATAAAAGTCTATGTTTTTACTTTTTGCATGGTGTTCAGTCTGGAAACTACCCACATGCCAAATTTAAATTTTTTTTCATGCCGGGAAGTATGCTAAACATTTCGAACAGACACACATATTCACAAATGTCCCTTTTATATATATATAGATATTACAATATAATACTTTACTACTATTTTATTCTACTACTATATACTACTTTATCACTATACTACAATATACTACTTTCTAACTTTACTTCTATAAACTACTATATTACTATATACAGTGATACCTCGGTTCACGAACGCTTCTGTTCACGAACAACTCGGTTCACGAACAGAAAAGTTCATAAAAATATGCTCCGGTTCACGAACTCCGCTTCGGTTCACGAACAGGAGCCGCGGCCATTTTAATGCTATTTCCAGGCTGTCACATGGTCGTGACTTCCTGTAGGAAGATCGTGGAGAGAAGAACACAGAAAGAAGTAAGTACTGTGAAGACACTTTCAGTGACTTTTTGGTGTGCTTTTTAGCACATACGGTACTGTACTGTACTACTGTACTGTACAATACTGTACTTACTGTATTGTACAGTTCACCCGTTTGAGTGCTTACTGAAGTCATCTCAAGCAAGGTTAGCGTTCTCTCTTTATACATTACTATACTGTACAGTACTAATGTATATTTTAATTTGTTTCATATTTTTCTGCTTCAAAAACCAAAAAAAAGGTCAGAACGGATTAACCGGATTTACATTGAACCCTATGGGAAAATGTGCCTCGGTTCACGACCAATTCGGTTCGCGACCAGAGTCAGTTCACGAATTAAGTTCGTGAACCGAGGTATCACTGTACTACTAATTACTATAACTATATATTACNATACTACTAATGGCTATTGACGACTAGATTACAATATACTACTATATTACTATATACTACTATATACTGCAATTTTATTGTATATTACTACTATTACTATATACCACTATATCACTTACTATCACATTACTGTACGAGTGTACTCTACTGGTTATGAAAAATAGGAAAGATTCTATAGCTGGGTGGACTCGTTTCTTGTGCGGGTGATACGGGTGCAAGTGTAAGTACGAATCTGGGGTGGTCAGTCGCGGTACGAGCGGGAACCACGTACGCTGAGCCCCCACCGTGTACTGTGAGACCTTGCCGTATGTATCGACGGGGTGGATACCCGTCATCTATTTCCTAATTCTCTCGACATAATCGTTAATCTTCGCCATTCCGATCAGGTGCAACTTCAAGTTGTCGTACGTCCCCTGCCATTGCGCTTCTATCTTTGACGGGTTATTCTTGTGCAGATCGATCGCGGTATTGATCAGGCTCGCGACGTCGACGACGAGGAGCACGGAGCTCACCGCAATCCCGGCTATCCGCAAGCTGCTGCTCGCCACTCCCTTCACCACTGCCAATCCGACGTCATCGGCCGCGTTGGCCCCGACCGCAGCCACTTTTGCTGCACCAGCCAAATCGATTGCGTTGTCAACAACACTGAACGTCCCTTTCGCCGTGCTACCTGCCGCAAAAATTCCTCTACAAGCAGCTTTGATTTCCTCCCAATTTCCTTTGCGTTCTGAGCGTACCTCATCATCGTTGCCTTCTGTAGTGGAAACTCTCTCGGACACCAGCGTGCCCATGGTGACATCTTCGAGCTTGCTCACCATCAAGGAAACCGACTTCACCACTTCGGCGAGCTTCTTGCTGGCAATTTTATCCTTCTCGATATTTTCTTTTGCCTCCTTGGTTGAGGCGTTATTCATCACCAGCACGGCGATCGATGCCCCCACGGTCGTGATGCCTCCGACAGCCCCAATTACGGTGCCAGCGATGGTGAGGCCCAGTGATGCACCGAAGGTTACTGGGATGAGGGCTAAGCCGGTGATGGCCAGGACGCCACCAGCGATGCTTACGGAAGAGCCGGTGGCCTTGGAGATGTTGCCATCTTGCGTTCTCTTCCTCAGCTGAACGATCATGCCGGCGATCATCTTCAAGACCTCAATCCTCATCATCTTCCATTCTGGAAATATCCCAACGAGTTTGCTACACACTTTCAACTGTTATGGAAACAACAATGACAACAACAACGGTAAAAGGTGAAGCGAGGATGGGGAATGCAAAATAAATTAATTTTGACAGTAGCGTAAAGACAACTAATCACTTAAAGTCGTAACCCTTTCGGAGTACCCTTTGATGCGTATTGATCTAGTATGTGTGGAAATTCTGCAACATTAAAAAGCCACTGCAAATGGACATGTAGAATATCTGAGCACTCACAGTTCAGAAGAGGCTGCCACTCTTCTCTCGGGAGCTGGACCGGTTCCGCCTAGATCTCTGCGGTATTCAGGTTCGGTGGATTGGTTCTGGCTCCTGTCACCTGAGGTGTTTACAGTCCTCTACTCAGAGCAGGACAATGCTAAACCACAGGGAGTGGCTCTTCTTCTGAACAAATAATTAAGGGGGTGTAGGAGCGTGGAGGTGAGGTGTGGGAAGCTGTATGCCCCAGGTTCCTGTGGTCTCGCCTTCCCATAAATGGGAGGCAAGAAATCATGGTGGTGATTGCTTACAGGCAAGGCCGATGAGTTAGAAGCCTTCGATGACCTCATGTCACAGTTGCTAGCTTAAGTGGCCCCTCTGGATCGAGTCATCCTGTTGAGTGACTTCAATGCCCGAGTTGGTTATGATGCTGGCACCTAGTCTCGAGTAATTGGAAGACATAGGCCAGATCAGCTCAATAACAATGGTAGGAGACTGCGTGACTTCTGTGCAGCCTAAGGACTTGCAATAATAAACACGGTGTTCCGACATTGGCACATCCCCACAACATTATGGATGCACGCCGGTTCCAAGCAAGAACATCTGCTAGACTACATAGTGACAGAACAGTGGATGTGGGCCCATGTCTTGACACCAGGACCTACCGTGGAGCTGATCTGCCCACTGACCATCGACTCGTCATCTCTAAGATGCGCCTGCCATTCTTCCACTATGGTGGTGGATTTACACCTAGGGCCCTATTCAAATCCATAGTGGCATGGTCTCAGCTAGCTGATGAAAGTTGCAAACAAGAATTTAATCATCGCTTGCGGCTGGGGTTGGCATCGTCCCCCACTCCTCCTGATGCCGAGGGAAATGGGCGAGGTTTAGGACTGTGGCTCATGCAGTTGCAATTGCTGCTTTGGGAACGCGGTCCAAATCTCATCAGATACCCTGGCTGAGAGGAGGTGTTCAGGCTGGCTGAGAAAAAGCGACAGGCCCACGCCCACAATGAGAACAGCTCTAAAATTAAGAATGAGAACAGCCTTCACTCGGAGGTTTGGAGAGCCGTGAGGCACTGCAAGGATGTGTGGTGGAGGGAAAACCCGGAGTTTTCGGAGACAGAAGATCCACGCAACCACGAGAAGAGAGAGAAGGAGAGACACACAGAGGACAAGGGTTCGATCCCGACCCTGAAGACAGAATCGGAATCGAACCCCCGTCCTCCCACGTACCAGAAGAAAGTTTGGAGGACTCACCCATTCCTCACCACCGCCCTGTGCGGTGGGGATGATTGTGGTGAGGATGCGTTTCCCTCATCCGTTCCTCCTTCCTTTGCCGCCCGTCGTATTTCATCAAGTTTCTCAGACACGAGCTTCTGCCTCGCTGGCTCCACCAGAGTCTCCAGTGTCGTATCCTTCCTCAGCATGGTTTGCTCTCCCATCGCCGCCCACACTTAGCTTGTGGGCAGAGGAATACTGTCTGCGTCGATTCCAACTCCCAGTGGACCTCGACGCAGACCTCGCAGAAGCAGTGGCCGCACGGCATCCTCAACGGAATGTAAAATAAACACTCACAAATCTGGCAGGTGCATTCATCTTCATCCTCTTTGTATGTTTGTTTGTCACCTGTTTTGTCGGATCTGTAAAAGAAACACCACGAAGAAAAATGGCGATGATAGGGTTAAAAAATATATATCTGCCCATAGACTCACAATACATCAAAGACTCAACACTGCTACCCATAGACTCAACACTACAACTCATTGACTCTACACTGCTACCCATAGACTCAACACTACCCATAGACTCAACACTGCCCATAGACTTAACACTACCCACACACACGAGTGCTGTTGGTAGCGAGTAGCAGCTGCAGCAGCGCCTATAAAGTCCTGGCACGGCACACGAGGGTGGTGGTCAATACCACGCCCGGCCGCCTTTGTCTCACCAAGTGTCGATGTTTACACACCACACCAGGTACTCATTTGAGGCTGAGTCAACCTACGGAGGCCAAGGACCGGTTCTGATAATCGCTGTCAGCGGTGTTGGCCGTGAGCGGGAATCAAACCCGGGTCGCCGGGTGTTGGACCAAATGACGCCAAAAGGCGCAGAACTGAAAGACAATGCACCATCAGAGTATGAAAGCTCGGGTAAGCATTTACACCATTGGAACCTCCTTTGCCAGTAGCAAAATATGATACAAATATGGTAAAAAAAGGTGTCAGTTTTGTTGCCAGATAAATGGGTGCCCATAGACTGTAGTTGTAGTTTGTAGTTCACCTTTACTCTGTTCTGAGCCCATGTTGTTGCCAAGCCTCTTACAATCGCAGCCACGAGCGCTGTCCTTGCTATGGAGAGTCCTGTGGGCAACAGGGTGGCTTAGTGAGGTTAAGGGGGAGGAGCCAGGAAGGGCAGCGGGGGGGGAGTTGTGAAGTGGTCAATTACTGCTTTTGTTATACTGCTGGGTGGGTAAATGAACTAGACACGATTAAGCTGCTCTTTGTTATGCCGTTTGTGCGCAAGTCACTGTGGGATGAATGGGCTCGTGGTCAGGGACGTGTTGCGCAAGTAACTGTGGATGTACATAATAGAATAGGCGCGGAAATGCCCATGTTTATACCAGTGTTGGCTGACAATAAAGAGTACTGTTAAACGTTAGGGATGTTAACACTCGGTGAAGTAAAATAGTGCCTGTCAGATAAGATGGTCCAAAAATGTGTAATTAAATCTTTTTTGCATGGTTGAAAACATCTTTCCAATGATTACTAAGTTTGTACCCATCATCACGGTTGAAATTATGTCTGTGTTTGTATATCTGAATGGCTTCGTGTACAAACCTTTGATGGTAGCCAGAAGGCTTGCAGAGCACCTTAGTCTCGGAGAAAACAATCTCATGAGAGCCCACCGAGTTGTAGCAATGCCTCCGAAACGTCGTGATTTTTATTGTTTTATTTTTATTAATTTTAATTTCATTTTTACCTACGTGACTTTACCGAAAGAACTAAGAGTATGGATCCTTGCAGTCACGAAAGCTTCAAATCTAGAATTGGCTTAGTGAGCTTGTGTAGTGTATAGTAGTGTAGTGTATAGTAGTGTAGTGTATAGTGTAGTGTATAGTAGTGTATAGTGTAGTATATAGTAGTGTAGTGTATAGTAGTGTATAGTGTAGTGTATAGTATTGTAGTGTATAGTATTGTAGTGTATAGTGTAGTGTATAGTAGTGTAGTGAATAGTAGTGGAATGTTTAGTGTAGTGTATATTCGTGTAGTGTATAGTGAAGTGTATAGTAGTATAGTGCATAGTAGTGTACAGTTTAAATTTCGATTTAAAGCTTTCGTGACTGCAGGGATTCATCTTCTTGGTTCTTTCGGTAAAGTCACGTAGAAGGAAAATAATAAAATTAAAAAACATAACAAAATAATTCTCACGACGTTTCGGCCACAACGCAAGCAGCCGTCTTCAGGTGGAGCCTTCTCGACAGACCTGTTCTCCACATGAAGACGGCTGCTTGCGTTGTGGCCGAAACGTCGTGAGAATAATTTATTATGTTTTATTTTTATTATTTTATTATTTTCCTTCTACATGACTTTACCGAAAGAACCAAGAAGATGAGTGTACAGTTTGTGTATAGTGTCATGTATAGTAGTGTATAGTGTACTGTAAAGTGTACAGTATAGAGTAGTGTAGAGTGTACTGTATAGAATAGTGTATAGTAGTGTAGTGTATAGTAGGTAGGGTATAGTAGTTAAGTGTATAGTTTAGTGTATAATGTAATGCATGGCAATGTTTAGTTTAGTGTATAGTAATGTGTACTGTAAAGTAGAATAGTGTATACTGTAGGCTATAGAAGTGTATAGTGCATAGTAGTTTAGTGTATCGTAATGTACATTGTAGTGTACCGTGTAGAGTATAGTAGTGTATACTGTATGGTATAGTAGTGTAAAGTGTATTGTATAGTGTAGTGTATAATAGTGTACAGTGTAGTGTATAGTAGTGTAAAGGAATGTATAGTGTAGTGTACAGTAGTGTAGTGCTTGGCGTAGTGTATGGTGTAGTGAATAGTCATGTATAGTGTAGTGAATGGTAGTGTATAGTGTAGTAATGTACCTATCCCTTTTCCAAAAATTAATACTGAGTGTAATATTGTCTCTTTTGAATGTCAAAGCTCCTTGTGGCCATAGACGCGTTCCCTGCATCCCGAAAGTCGCAAAACCCAGATGACAAAGCCACACAGCGCCAGAATGGAAGCGAGGGGAAACACTTTACTCGAGGCTTTGATCGGATGGCCATGATGAACATCACCAGAGCCTGAGGCCGGTTCTTGTGAAGCCTCAATATAAGTTCGCTTTCCAGGAATTAAACCGAGTCGATGTAGCAGAAGGGCAAACGCGTCAAATGGCAGGGCCATGGAGGACATAACTCCTTGCGTGGGCAAGGGATGACCCCGGCACATTTACGAGAGATATGTTTACGAAAGGGAGGGACCCTACGGTCAAAGCAAAATGTCCCTTTGTCGCTCCAACGACTCTCTGAAGTAACAAACCCCGGTGCCTGGAAAGTTGAAACGTTCACAGAGACAACCGCCGCACATTAAAATAATCGCAAACGTCGTGTACTACTACTGCTGCACGGTAATCTAATGATGGGATCCATTGTTACATGGCAATGCAGCACAGTCGGGAGGTTTTAAACGCGACTCGTTTGCTTGTCCTTATTAACAATCGCAGTTATGACATACGGTCTGGTTTGAAGCATGTGGAAATTGGTAACGACGGCATTATGGAAGATCGTATCGAAGTATCGAACTTAAGCATTACTCAGGACAACAGCATATTGCGAGTATCAAGATATAACAGTGCAAACAGAAAACATTTTCAAGGAAACCTGTCTGCATTGACGACCATGCGGTACTTGTGGTGAAAATGCAATCAAAAACCCATGGCTCTGATAATACGATGCAGTGTCTTTGGTGTGGACCAATCAGTGTCAAAGACGATGCATCATATACGACGACGACGAATCTTAATGAACGCCGGTCCCAATGCGCCATAGGAGTGTACTTCGTAGAACATTAAAGACCACCAGCCAACAGTTGCTCTGATGCTAATAATGACAGCGTGCTGAAGAAATGTTAACACTTACATGGGACTATCGTGTAGTATATAGTGTAGTATATTGTAGTGTAGTATATAGTAGTGTAGTGTATAGTGTAGTATATACCAGATAAAAGGGTAAACCCCTATTACTATAAATGCTTACCCCGAGCTCTCAATATTCTGATAGTGCGTTGTTTTGAGTTGTACGCCTTTTGGCGTCATCTGGTCCAACACCAATGGAGATTAGGCTCTAAATAAGTATAACCCGTAAAACAAAGTTTTTACTATAAATCCTTTATATGCGTGGCAGCGAACTTAATATAAAGGATTTAAAAATACATTCGCCTGTGGAGGACGCGGGGATCGATCCGAGACCTTTGGCATGGGAAGCGAGGGCGCTACCAACTGCGTTACTCCGCCACGGCCTGTGGAGGGGTTACGCTCTGGGCTCTTACACTCTGACGTTCAGCCAAAGCCATGAATGCGTTCTATTTGAATATATGTAAATAATTTTTTTTGCCTAAAAAGTGTAAAATTTTGGGAATTTTTTTTCACGAACAATAATTGTCTGGCACAACGAGTCTGTGTGGAAAATGTCAGCTCGATTGGATCACGGGAAGTGGGTTNAAAAACGACCGAAAGATTTGCACGGTCCTAAGCAAGCAAGCAAGCAAACAAGCACGCAAGCAAGCGAACTTAATATAAAGGATTTAAAAAGCCGTCTCGGGTGTGGACCAATCAACTTCAAGGATAGTGCATATCATTATCAGAGTTGTTTCTTTTTTATGCATTTTGACTGCTTGTGTTGTGGTTATTGCAAACATGATCCCACGTATAAATGTGTCAGTTTTTGTACCAGATAAAAGGGTAAAACCCTATTACTATTACAATATTGCAGTGGAGTGTATAGTGTAGTATAAAGTAATAATAGGGTTTTTCCCCTTTATTCTGGCAACAAAACTGAAACAAGAAATCACGTGTACATTAACCACAATACTTTTGGTCAAAATGCAAAAAAATACACTTGTCAGAAAAACCCCTATTATTATATTTTGGTACTGGCAAAGGAGGACTAATGATATTGTATATCGTAGTGTAGTGTATAGTGTTGTACACAGGATGCTTAAATACAAATTGTTAACACTTATATGGGAGTATAATTTTTAACGGAAAATGTATGGATAATAATAGACTGTAAACACAATAACAAATGTAATGTTAACAGCTTCAAAAATTCAAAGAGTCTCCCACTTGTTCGCCATCATTGTCAACGCGCACCTGGAATCTTCTCCTGATTGTCTCCAGAGACCCCGCAGGCGCATTTATTGTGGTATCATTGCAAATTCTCGGGAGTGTTCACATTTTTTTGAAGCACCCCGTATAGTGTAGTGTATAGAGTAGTATCTTGTAGTGTAGTATATAGTAGTGCAGTGTATAGTGTAGTATATAGTATAGTGTATTGTAGTGTAGTGTATAGTAGTGTCGTGTATATTGTAGTATATAGTAGTGTAATAGATTGTAGTGTAGTGTATAGTGTAGTATATAGTAGTGTAGTGTATAATGTAGTGTAGACTGTAGTATATTGTAGTGTGTATACAGTAGCGTAGTGTATAGTGTAGTATATAGTAGTGTAGTGTATAGTGTAGTGTATAGTTTAGTGTATAGAAGTGTAGTGTATAGTGTAGTATATAGTAGGTTGTGTATAGTATACTAGTAACTACACAGGGTGTTGTAACGATCATCAAACTGGTCCTACGCATTGCCCTTGAAACTGTTTGACCCACACCAGAGCTACAGGCTTCCTGACTGGCCTCGGTGGCTGCTGGAAAATATCTGGCAAAGTGGCGCAAGATGGCGGAGCCCCAAGGCAGAGCTCCCTCCTCGTTCATTCAAAGAGAGCAACAACGGATCGTGCAATATCTTACACGATCCTATCAGACGATTTCATTGAATCTATATGGGTAGTGTTAGTCTATGGGCAATGTTGAGTGTATATGGGTCGTGTTAGTCTATGGGCAGGTAGAATCTATATGGGCAGTGTTGAGTCTATGGGTAGTGTTGTCTATGGGTAGTTTTATTTTATTATTTACTTTCTACGTGACTTTACCGAAAGAACCAAGAAGATCTATGGGTAGTAGTGAGTCTATGGGTAGTGCTGAGTCTATGGGTGGCAGTGTTGAGTCTATGGGCAGTGTTGAGTCTATGGGTAGTGCTGAGTCTATGGTGGCAGTGTTGAGTCGATGGGCAGTGTTAGTTGTGGACGATCATAGGAGACCATTTTATTGCCATCGATGCATTTTGTCCAAGGATTAAAGGCACGTTCGTCGGAGTAGGGAAATAACAGAAAAGTGTCGCGAACGGAACACGCAGCGAGACTAAAACGCTAACATATCCACTGTTTAATCACAATTATCAACATAACGTCTGGTGAGTGAACTGTACTTTAGTGTTTCGTGATGAAACGTATCCATAATTGAATTTTTTTAGGGGGTTAGATATTTGACGCGATCTAACAACCCTCTAATTATGAGAATTGGTCGAGAGCTCCGACTGTATTGAAATGCCAAGGCGTATAATTGTATAAAGTGTAAAAAGAGCAGGCGTTTTAAAGTTCTTACCGCTTCCTCCTCGCGACTCCAATGGGCTGTGGTGGTTGTAATGTTAAGAGCGAGCGGTATCTATATGCTGTGTGGGCGGTTTCGACTTTAACTATGACGCAAATTCCCGGACTTGAACAAGACAATACAAAGTCCAAGAAGCACACGCAAACACACCTGTGTGTGTGCGTGTGTTTGTGTGTGTATGTATGTGTGTCAAGTACAAAGATCAATGTATTCTGTACTCCCACGCATTTCTACGAGGTGCAAGCGGTTGGCGGAGTCGAGATCAGCACCGATGTGTTCAGTGCACACGGAACGACTAAGCAGCGTCGGCTACGATTAATGGGAAAATGTGGATGGCGGGAGGCCTGTGAGTGGTGTTGGTCTTCATCTTCGCCTTCTTGTCGTCCGGCTGTTGTAGATGCAGAGCCAACGGCTGCGATTTCACACTCAGCTTGGTCAAGCCAGAGATAACATTTGGATGAGTGGGTGAGTGGGTGGGTGACTGAGTCAGTGGGTGGAGGCCATTAAATAATAAAACCCCGGGGCAAAGAGAGGTTAATGACAATCTGCGGTGGGGGGACCATGGACACGACCTCCACGGACGTTTTGTGCAGGAAGAGCCTGGTCTCAAATCGAAACTTGCTGCACTACCCCATTCAGATCTCCACGGACGCAGAGCAGGGGCAATCAGACATTACAACTGGAGTTTTTTTAACAACGGTAAAAGTTCGAAACTTAGCGACAAGAATAAACCGACATTACAGACTGTCAGTAATACTCTCAGATTAAGAACCAGACTGCAGTCTATATTGATCGCTTTTATTATTAATTATTTGGTAACGGGAAGATGGCGTGTGAGTTGAGCTGAGTGAGCGTGAGCTGTGCGTGAGAATGAGTGAGAATGTGCTGCGTGTGAGTGAGTGTGAGTGAGCTGTGTGAGTGAGCTGTGTGTGTTAAGATCGGCGGGTGCAGGGGGTTTAATCGTGTTCTTTCTCCATATCACCATCATCATCTCTTTCCTTCATCTCTCTCGTGAGTGAATATAAATCTACGTGTCTGTATTCATTACAGCATTCATTACAATACAAATGCATGTTTATTTATTATAACTGTAAGGTTTATTAACTACGTTGATTTAGTGTTGATGCGTTTGAATGTGATTAAAGCCTAGTCCGTTAGCGCCTCGCCTAAAGCCCACGGCTTTTTGTATATTATTTTAAAGAGTTTGTTAATTTGTATAAATGTATGCACTTTCAGATATAAATGTACGTGTCTGTACTTATTCAAATACATTGAACTCGGTCACCGGGTTCATAATGCAACAACAAGATACAAATACACGTATATTTATTCAAATGTAAGATTTATTCACTTTGTTAATCGAGTTTAAATGTGATAAAGGTCTAGTCTGCCAGCACCTCGACTAAAGCCCTCGACTAAAGCTTTTTGTANTTTTTTTGTTTCTATTTATTTGTGTACATTTATGCACTTTCAAATATAAATGTACGTGTCTATATTATTATAATACGAATACAATGATATTTTTTCAAATATGGTTTATTTACTTTATTTATTGAGTACAAATTATCAAGGCCTAGTTCGCCAGCACCTCTCTAAAACCTAGGCTTCAGGCTTTTAGTAGTGTATTTATTATCCTTTAGGGTTTATGAATGAATATGAGGAAGCCACTGGGGCAGATTGAAAACTACTTTCTTTAGAACAGTTTTTTTGCGTGTTTAGTTTGCTGTCCTTCCCTGTACCTCCGATCATCGCGGTCGGCTGTGTACGGTGCGAAAGAAGTTCAACGTAGGTCTGTGAGCTGCTCACACGAGAAGGCCTGGTGACACCCAGGACGGGTCGTAGCAGGCCCCCGGCACGTTTAAAACAACGCAGATAGTCAACTCAAAACCCACACACAAACACACACACAGTGACAACAACCGCAATTTGCCGCTAAGTGGCGGTAACGTCATTACGATGCTTGTGCCAGGCTATGTGCACAACCCAGGTACCACGGGTCGACTGACACAACCACACTCAGACGAAGACCCCTTTTAGCCTTAACGTGCTTTTGGGGTAAGTGCTGTTCCCGAGCAGCATACATTGAGGCCGGCATGGCACAGGAGGAGGTGTGTGGGTAGCACCAGGCCGGCCGCCTTTGTCTCCTGAAGTCACAGGCAGGTGAGGAGTGACGCGTCGCTCATGCTCGTGTGAAGTGCACGGAGAGTCTGTGGCGGAGTGCTTGAGCAGACCGAGAGAGCCACGGCAGAAGGACTACGACGCCATGGCGGAGGTGACGGTGATGAAGCGGGCTGGCTCTACAAGCGTGCTGCAAGCTTATGACTCGGACGATGAGAAATCAGGCGCACAGGCCGACAAAGAGGGAACTGCAGACCACGCTACGGTCGCTGTCTTCTAAGCTCGAGGATATGAGCACATGCAACGACCTGATCGGCAAGCACGGAGATGCTCTCCAGCGCTCGCTCAACAACCTGGAAAACCTTAAGCTGCCGCCCGAGTGCAGCGAGAAGCTAAAGGCCGTCAATGAGCCCGCCACCCTCTTCCGCGTCACCTCCAATGCTATGATCAATAGTGATCTCTTGCTCCAATGACACATTGAAGGCGGTGCTCATCTCCAAAAACTCAAGCACACGTGCGAGTGCGGCGACAAGTTTCTTGCGCTCAGCCTACAAGTATTTTATTCACTTGTGTGTTAAACTGTGTATACCCTTGATATTTTAAAGATGGCAGTTCTCCTGCTGTGTATCCTACTGCTGTCCCTCCCGGTCATATCGAGTGCCACACTCAACTCTACCAACGACAACCCTCGTTACTTCTCGTTCATACTTGTTGCTCAATTTGCCACTACACCTGCTAATGAAACAGCTTATAGACACTTCTACACTCCATCATTGTATCCTTTTAAACCCTATATTTGTCCTATTACTTCACCAGCACTCCTTCAAAACTTCATTCTGCTCTTAAAAATGTCGCCATCTGCGAGCTGCTGCTATTCGTCCAAGGTTCATCGCTCTTCATCCTTTCACAGAAAATACCTGTGCAAACTATTCTACTTTTCTTATTTCTGGAGGTATTGAGCTTCATCCTGGCCCAAATGTAAAGAACTCGTATAATTCCGTATATTTTTCTGGCAGAAAAGGTGTTGGTGTTCTACATGTCAATATCAGAGGGCTTGTGATTAAATTAAGTCAACTAAAACTAGAAGTGGCAAATCTGGACCCGGACATTTTTTGCCTAACAAACATTTCTCACTCCTGCCTAAATGACTTGCAGATTACGATTAACAACTACAACTTTTTCGGCTTGACCGAGGTCTAAAGGAGGTGGAATTTCCACATATGTTCGTAGTACAATTGCATGTTCACCAGCTCACTCCTTGTTAAAAAAATGTTGCTTTGAAGGTCTGGCTCTCAGAATAACTCTCCCTAATAATCAACACATATTGGTAGTGTGCTGCTATAGACCGCCGAGTGGTAAGGATGTTGAAGCTGCGTCTGCACTGAAAGAGCTTCTTGGGCCTCCCTAAAGGTGAAATAGTTTTAGTTGGTGATTTAAATTGGAATTGGCTGAAACCGCCGGCCGTGGCCACAAATTTGCAGATGAATTTAACCCATTTCAATTAATAAATGTCCCCACAAGACCCAACCTAAAAGATCCGGGACAGTCATCTCTAATAGGGGTTTTCCCCTTTTTTCTGGCAACAAAACTGACACCTTTTGAAAGGAATCATGTTTACATTAACCACAATACTTGCAGTCAAATGCAAAAAAAAAAACAATACTCTGATAATTTTTGCATTGTTCTTGAAACTGATTGGTCCACACCAGAGGCAGCTTTTCTTAGAGCCTAGTCTCATATGGTGTTCGACCAGATGACGCCAAAAAGGGGAAAACCCTATTAGTATATTTTGATACTGGCAAAGAAGGCCTCATGATACAGTCATCTCTGCTTGATGTCCTAATGACAAATGCCCCTCACAATTTCACACTGACTGGTGTTCTGGGTAATAACCTTAGTGATCACTTCTTCATATTTGGAGTGAGATCATCAGCCAGACCCAAAGCCCCCCTAAATTGATTGAGAGGCACTCCATGAGACACTTCAGCATATAGGCATTTACTAATGATGTGCTTCACTTGGATATTGACAAGGTCTGTGATATCGCCAACCTGACAACAGCTTGGGAGACCTTCAGGTACACGTTTCTCTCAATTTTTAACAAACATGCTCCATTGGTTAGATTTAAAACTAAAGGCAACCGCCCACCATGGTTTGATCCTTTGATTACTAAGCTCATGAAAACTCGGGACAAGGCTTGGGCATGTGCTCAGAAAGGTTATTTGGTCAATGACTGGCTAGAATACAGGATTTTAAGGAAAAGATGCATCAAAAAAATACGGAATGCAAAAAATGCTTACTTTTCTACCACTCTCCTGGTATCACATGGCAATGCCAGGATCTTCTGGAAAACAATCAAATGTTTCGAAAAGGCATCCAAAACCGATAATCCGCCCATTGCACTTAACCGAAATGGGGACTTTTTCAGAGCCCCAAAAAATAGTCGACAATTTTAACCTTCATTTTTCTGAGCTGGTGACCTTTTTGATAATGTATTGGAGTCACCCCTGCTCATGCAATTTCCTACACCCCTGTCCAAACATTAAACGAATTTAGTTTCCAGCCTATCCACGAAAGTAATCTTCTGAAACAACTGTCCTACCTCAAAGGGTCCTCCTCTACCGGAGCGGATAGCATTCCCATCTTTGCTCTGATAACTGTTGATCACCTAATATACAAACTTATAGCCCATATTTTCAACCTGTCCATAAAAGAAGCATTAGTACCTGTAGAATGATAACATTCCTATTTTCGTCCACTTCACGAAGGGGGCCCTAAAGATGATCCAAATAACTACCGACCTATCTCAATTGTCCCCGTTGATGAAAATTTTTGAAAAAAATTTGAATTACCAAATTAGCAGTTTCCTGTCCGACAACAATCTATTACATCTAAACCAATCTGGATTCTGAAAAAAATACAGCACCACATCTGCTGCATTAGACTTTGAATCATGTTTACAGTAGCCTTGATAATAAGCAGTACTGCGCCAGTCTTTTTCTTGACTTGTCCAAAGCCTTTGATACAGCACCCTGCTTAGTAAACTAAGTTGCCTCCGTTTCTCCAAACACGCAGTAGAATGGTAAAAAAATACCTCTCTTCTCGCAACCAAACTGTATTTTACAGATGGTTGGAGGTCAAACAGTGTTAAGATAACAGAAGGGGTTCCACAAGGTTCCATCCTCGGCCCCCTCTTGTTCTCTTTATGTCAATGACTTGGGCACTGACCTGGATCATTCCAGGGTAAATCTATTTGCAGATGACACGATACTGATTACTACTGGCCGCTGTCCGGATGACATGATTGCTAAGCTCCAGGGTGATTTCAACAAACTACAACATCAGCTAGTTGCTCTTAAACTAGTCCTAAATACCTCCAAAACCAATATGCTATGCTTCTCACCAGGACTAAAGCAGGAAGTTATTTTTCCCCAATTATATTCCTTAAATAATCAAATAGAGCAAGTCAAGATTTATGAGTATCTTGGGGTCATCTTTGATTCAAAACTTAATTTTCAAGATTACATTGATTATATTGGTAGAAAGACAAAATTAAAAATAGGTTTTCTGTATCGACACAAGCGCTGCTTCCCCCCTATGTTCCGTTGGAATAGATAAAAGCTACCACACTGCCTCTAGATTACTATGACATCTTATGTAAATCAGACCCCAGTACTTTACTGAAGAAGCTTGAATCAATTCATCACTCGGCCTTAAGATTTGCATTGAACTGCCCATATAGGACCCACCACTGCGATCTCTACATTGGGTCAAACTTAACTTCTCTTAATGATCGACGGCTTGTGCATCAGATCTTATTTATTCACGATGTTCTTACGAAAAAATCAGCAGACGACCTGCTGTATCTCCTCACTGATTCGAAGAAAAAATGTGACCTAAGGTCTTTGCTCATTTACCAGCTTCACATTCCTTATTGCCATACAAATACTGGAGGAAGGACCTTTACTATTCATGCCCCAGGGTCTGGAATGCTATCGCAACCTGTGCGATCTTCACTCAAAACTGCTCTAGAGGAGTTGTACACCCCTAGCTGCCACTGCGATTCAGAATGGCCTGAAATCAAATGTATCGCTCTGGATGACCGCTGCAAAGTATGATCTTGAGTTTTGATTGTGGTGTGCTGATCTTTAAAGGTGTATTGAGAAATTTTGATTCTGCTACTGATGCTCCTGCTGTTATGGAGTGACTCATGGAGCCAGCTATGGCTGCGGGGTTTGGTCATACATGTTTTGTATATCTTTTGTTTTTGGATTTGAATCACAGTTCCTTTGATCACTGTTACATTGTTTTTGTAGCTTTATTTTGGTGATTTTGAGGACGGTTTGGTCTGGCCATGTTTGTTGTAGTACAGAGTTGGCCTTATAACTTTAATCTACAATGTCTTATGGTTGTTATTGTTTGACTTGCATCCCACTGGGATTTTTGCACACAGCGTTGATATACAATGTTTTTTCTGGAAGACTGCTGTTTTTTCCAGGATTTTTGTTGTTGCGTGTAGTCACTTTAAGATGTTTCTTGTTCATGTTTTTGTTTTGTTGCGGTTGCACCCGATTCAAGAGCCGCATGACTCACAGGGTTATACCTAATACATGAAACTGAAACTGAATTGTATTTAACCCTTATTCACCTCATATTTAGTTTGTTATTGTATCTTTCTATCTACGTGACTTTACCGAAAGAACCAAAGAATATGAATCCCAGCAGTCACGAAAGCTTAAGTCAAAACTTAGTTATATATCCAACCTCAGGATATCAAAATAAAACTCGAGAATATGAATCATGGATCCCTGGCGACACAGACGGAGACCAAAATGTAATAAAACCTTCGGAATACTTGTGGGAACAACTATTGTACATCATAAATCTTTGTTTAACATAAGCCAAATAATACTTATGCAGTATTAGACCTTGGGTAATTCAAAAGAGATACAAGGCGAAAAATGTCAATCACACACGGCCAAGATAATATCTATTCCATAGGACCAGAGCCTCCAAACCGCCTTTGTCTTCCAAAATTTGACAGCACATGGTAGCGATAAATTACGTATGAAGGGAGGGCGCCTCCCCTTGAGATAGCAAACATCACGAAGGCAGAGGGGAACGCAAACAAAAAAACATAAACATGGTGATGGAAAGCAGCCAGTCAAAGGTCAAAAGAGGGGGGGGGGGGCAACCAGGCGGCTGCGGCCATGGGAGTAGAACGAGACAGGGATTCTGGGTTTCTTTCGCAAGAGACACACAGAGGGGAGAAAATTTTAACATATAAGCAGGGACACAGATCATGCAACTGAGTCTTGCTGCGGAAAGCTCCGGGGGTGGGCCCGCAATCAACCATGGATGTCGAGTTTCACATAGGAGAGGGGCAAGGTGTTGCTAGGTGCTTAGTTCGGCGCCGACCGACATAGTATCGCTGAAAGTATTATTCTACATTCATCCTGATATTTTATGTCACTTGCAGAGTCAAAGATGAATACCCTCGCCGGGACACTACGTGTGTATGTGCTGCGTGTGTGTGTGTGTTGCATGTGTGTGTGTGCGGCGTGTGTGTGTTCAGGGCAGGGGGGAGTCACTGCGCTGCCGAAGTAGCTCCGTGGTCGTGGCACCACATACGTCTGACATGGCTATTGTTCGTGATGTTCTGTCCCACGACAAATATNGGGGGGGGGGGTGCTTATACAGGATCTTCCTGATATGATGGTGCTGAGTTTGGTCACGTGACTAGGAAGTTCCGCGTTAAGGATAGCGTCTCAGTGGAGACAGGTGCATCTGTACATTGCAGGACTTTGAGAAGCATTGTCTGTAAGTTCGTTTATGTTCTCATAATACTGGGAATGCTGTTAGAATGTTGGGATTGCCGTTATGCTCTAAATGCCTTTATAATGCTGTTAAATTGTTGTGATGAATATGGGGCCGAGTTAACAACAACGCCTGCCACTATCATTATGAATGTTATTTGTTGTTGGATAAGTCGAGCCAGATTTGTGCCCATGTATCTTTAATGCGATCTTGAGAGCTAGGATGAAGTATCTCATCCACAGTTCAGTGTTATATGCAACATTTAGGCTGCAGTATGGTGATTACACAAAGTGACCTTATTTAACACAGTAGCTTATTCTCTTGTTGTGGAGCTAGTCAGTGCTAATGTAGGTGCCTGGTCCATCCAGGACCTATTGTTGAGATTCATGTTATCGAAGACAATGTTATGATGCTGCAGTATTCATTAATTGTATTGATATTGCAATTATTCATGGATGCTGTATTTTGTGTTCTGTTTTTCCATCAGTTTTACCTCGTTGAGAACCATTAAACTCGTTGAAAGTCATTGATGCTCATCAGAGCTCATTGATGTTCATTCATGCTCATTAATTAAATACGTTGGAGTCAGTTGTTCACCCTGGCTTTGATGATTTATTGAATGCGAGGTTAACTATTCAGATAGTGGTGTAATGCAGCACACAGCGAGGCCGAGACACTTAATGAAAGTTGTTTTGTGGGTGAGATCGCGTCAATGTATAAATGTGGCGTTAAACCTACCACCACCTGGCACAGTCAATCAGAAAGGTTTAGTGTCACATAAACAGAACGTCCCAATTTATTAATCCTACAGCATAATCGTATAGTGTTAGTGTATTGTGTAGTAGTGTAGTGTATAGTGTAGTAGAAAGTAGTGTAGTGTATAGTTTAATGTATAGTGTAGTGTATAGTGCAGTGTTTCGTGTAGTATACTAGTACAGCACTACACCGGTTGTGAGTTGGAGAGCAAATCCACAAAATTTACAACTATTTTATGGATGATATTGATCGTGAAAGCCTACGTGTTAAAATGGCTGTTGTTCGCAATTGCACCCATTGAAAAATTTGTAAGCAAGGAATGTCACAGCAAGAGGTCAGGCAGCCCGTCAAACGGACGAGGTGATTTGACAGGCTTTTATTGATTAACAAACACCGATTAGTATTCACGAAAAGCGATGTACATAATTTTCAATGGAGTGTCACAGCTTAGAGGTCATAATATTGGCTAAACGTTGAGTGCCCGTAGTCAAATGTTAACTGCATCTAAAAGTTTCAGGTCTCCTCGGCCATGGTCATTCCCTCCCTTCTCTATGCTTGCGAAACGTGGACCCCCTAATTGAACATCTTTGCCGGTTATAAACATTCAGGCTGGCCCTGCCTACGATTAATCCTGGGTTTAACCTGCAGGCTGGATTGTGTGAGGAGCTCACAAATCATTGAAGCCCGCATGCCCAGCCACCGCATGCCTAGACAGATTTTGTTTAGCCGGATAGAGGGGGCTAGATGGGCGCAGCACGGGCTAGAGAAGAAATGGAGTGATGTGGTACAAGAAGATGTGGAGCTGAGCGGACCTGCAGATGACTGGTACAGCGGTGTTAAGATCGGCCTCTGTGGAGGAGGATCGTGAAGGACGCTGCTACTGGGCAGTTGGAGGCAGTCGCCCTCCAGTAACAGCAAAGGGCAGAGGAGCGACACTCACAACAACGAACGGTGTGCCGGGCAGATAAATCGCAGCAAGTTGGCACAGTAGGGGCATAGGTGCTGCATCTGAAAGTTATCTCAGTCGGTCAACCCATGGCACCTTCTGGGTCTGTCCCGTGACCTCCACCTGCACCTAGCCTGGCACAGCAGTACAACCCATGGCACCTGCCTGCAGGGTCTGTCCCGTGACCTCCTCCTGCACCTAGCCTGGCACAGAAATACAACCCATGGCACCTGCAGGGTCCGTCCCGTGACCTCCTGCCAGCAGCTCCTTCGACATTGACAATGTCAGTTGTATGTTGATCTTCATCCATGCTAATTGCATCTCACAACGCTGTGCGTAGTGCGATAATAATCCTTGCATAATCTCGTTCAGGGTTACATCGTATTCATGGCGATGATCATTGTTGTTACTTAGTACAGCGATTTAAATCCGTCGGATAATAAGAATGAATTAAAGCAATCGAGGAATGTGAATAAAAATTGGACGAGCAACGTCAACATGAAACCCGTCAGCTCAAAATCTAAAGCAGGAAGCGAAAATCAAGAAATGGTTACACAAATTAAAGGTATAAGCAACATAAAAGTTATCACACACACAGACGTATAGAAACTTACGTGTGTAGACGTGTGGAGTGAGTGTACACGTGTGTGGGTGTGTGTACACGTGTGTATGGGTGGGTGTAATTGTGTGTGCGTACACGTGTTTGTGTGTGCACACATTTGGTGTGTGTGTGTGTACACGTGTTTGTGGGTGTACACGTTTGGTGTGTGTGTGTACACGTGTGTGTGGGTGTGTGTACACGTTGGGTGCGTGTACACGTATATGTGACTCTTGTTTTTTGCGCTGTAAATTAATTATCATTCAATCGTTTTACTATTTACGTGTGGACAGTGATGTAGGCGGTGCCTCTGGAGACCGTCAATGATGGCGAACAAGTGGGAGACTCTTTGACTTTTGAAGCTATTAACATTACTTTTGTTATTGTGTTTACAGTCCATTATTATCCGTTCTTTTTCCATTAGACACGATAGTCCCATATGAGTGGTAAACATTTTTGAAGCACCCTGTATATCGATGTTGTTGTTGGGGTTAGGCATAGTGTTGGAATGATTATTTGAAATACGCCGCTCGTTGTGAACAGCTAAGAATGGGTGCTGTGTGCCCTATCTGGCGGTAGTGAAACAACAGGAGGTCGTGTTAAGATATTCAAACACCAAATATAAACCTTATGCAAGGAATCAAGTTTCTGCATTGACCACCACATGGAATTTCGATTTAAAGCTTTCGTGACTGCAGGGATTCATCTTCTTGGTTATTTCGGTAAAGTCACGTAGAAGGGAAATAATAAAATAATAAAAATAAAACATAATAAAATAATTCTCACGACGTTTCGGCCACAACGCAAGCAGCCGTCCTCAGGTGAAGAACAGGTCTGTCGAGAAGACAGAGTCTGAATGACACAACCCAGGCTTGGAGCGTCTATTTAAGCTGGGATAGAGGGGAACTTGTGGTGACCAGGCAAACAAAATCTATGTCTCTGGTCGTATATTGATGGCAGTGTCTTTGAAACTGATTGGTCTCCACGAGTGACAAGCAGCATGCTTCTTTAGGGGCTAGTCTCACTGCCAGTGTCAGTAGACCAGGATAATAATATATTGTTACTTATGTATAAATATCTTTAATTATAATGTAATTATAACGTTATATGGCATTGTCTTGGTAACTGATTGGCCTACACCAGAGGCAGCTGCCTTCTTTAGGGCCTAGTCTCACCACCATTGTCTCACTACCAGTGTCAGTAGACAGTATAATATATTATTACTTAGTAGACATGTCTTTATAATAATGTAACTACAATGTTACATGCATTGTCTTGGTAACTGAATGGCCTACACAGAGGCAGCAGCCTTCTTTAGGGCCTAGTCTCACCAGCAATGGAGACCAGAGAACGACGCCAAAAGGCGACCAGCACAAGAACCATGCTACACGTCTCAGAGCATTGACAGCTCGGGAAGAGCAGCTACACAATGGTCTCACTTCACAGCCCTGATCGTCTAATTCTAAATCAATGGGGAAAAGCCAATCTACGGTTTGCTAAATGTGCGTCTTTACACGCGGTTCCTGAAAAACGCAGTCAATTCGTGTCTATACAGTGAGGTCTCACTGTATACATATAGTAATGTTTCACTGTGTGTGTATACAGTGACGTTTCACTGTATATATATACAGTAATGTCTCAGAGTGTGTATATATCTATACAGTAATGTATCAGAGTGTATATTTGTGTGTGTCTACACAGCAATGAATCAGAGTGTATATGTGTGTGTGTCTACACAGCAATGAATCAGAGTGTATATGTGTGTGTGTCTACACAGTAATGTATCAGAGTGTATATTTGCGTGTGTGTGTCTACACAGTAATGTCTCAGAGTACGTGGTGGGGTCGGGTTCCGTGTGTCCCCTCCTTAGCACGAATTTCCATAAGTTGGGGTTCACCTACACGAGAGTCGATATACTTTGTATACCCTATTATATACTACTATGTTACTATACTACTATGTACTACTTTATTAATATACTACTATATGACTATACGAGTGTATTCTACGGTATATGAAAGATGCTATAGCTGGGTGGAATCGTTTCTTGCGCGGGTGATACGGGTACAAGTGTAAGTACGAATCGGGGGTGGTCGGTCGCGGTACGAGCGGGAACCACGTATGCTGAGCCCCCATCGTGTACTCTGAGACCTTGCCGTACGTATCGAGGGGGTGGATACCCATCATCTAATTCCTATTTCTCTCGAAGTAATCGTTGATCTTCGCCATTCCGATCAGGTGCAACTTCAAGTCGCTGTACTTCTCCTGCCAGTGCTTTTCTATCTGCGACGGGTTGTTCCTGTGCGCGCTGATCGAGGCCGAGATCAGGTTCAGGATGTTGACGCCGAGGAACCTGGCGGCCACCGCGAATCCAGTTATCCGATTGCTGCCTTTCACCACTGCCAACGAGAAGCAGTTGCCCATGTTGCTGTAGCCCGCCGCACCAATCCTCACCAACGCACTTGAGCTTTTGACGATGTCCATCGTCCCTTTCATCGTGCCGCCTGCCATCATCATTCCGCCCATGGTGACTTTGGCTGTTTCCGCGGTGCCCGAGGGCGCTTCTGTTTCTCCCTTGACGGACACGCTCTCGGACACCAGCGTGTCCATGGTCACGACGTCGCGCTCGGTTGCCACCGAGTAAACCCACCGCACCACTTCGGCGAACCTCTCGCCGGCAATTTTATCATTCTCGACATTCGCTCTCGCCTCCTTGGTCGAGGCTTTGTTCATCACCAGCACGGCGATCGACGACCCCGCGGCCGTGATGCTTCCGGCCACCCCCGTGGCCGTGCCGGCGATGGTGAGGCCCAGAGATGCGCCGAAGGTCAACGGGGCGAGGGCCAAGCCGGCAATGACCATGCACCGCCGACGATGCCCGCAGAAGCGCCGGTCGCTTTGGAGATTTTGCCGTCTCGCTTCCTCTTCCTCAGCTGAACGATCATCTTGAAGAGCATCTTCAAGACCTCAATCCTCCTCGTCCTCCATTCGGGAAATGTCTCCACGAGCTTCCTGCATGCTTGGGACTGTTGTGGAAGCGAAGATGATGACAGCAACAAAAGGTGGAGGCATTGAAATGTGACAGTGGCGTCATGACAAGTAATCACGCAAAGTCGTAACCCTTTCGGAGTGCCCTTTGAAACGTGTTCACCCAGTGTGTGTGTGTGTGTCTTTGTGTGTGTTTGGGGTGGTGGAAGAAGTAGTCACACCCTGTGAGTGGCTGGCTGAGGTGCCATCTGTTGAGGAAGTACTGAAGGCGATCCTGGGTCTGAGACCAGGAAAGGCACCAGGCAGAGATGATCTCCCATGCGAAATGCTGAGGGAGGGTGGCGTTTGTGCACAGACTGCCCTACATGACATAATAACAACAGTCTGGACCACTGGACGGGTTCCGCAGGATTGGAAGGGTCCCCCTCTTTAAGAAGGGGGACCGCACAGACTGTAACAACTACAGGGCATCTCACTCCTCAGTGTGCTGGGAAAAGTCCTGGCAAGGATCTTTCACCATTGCCTTGCTAGGCAGGCTGAGGAGAGGATTGCGGAGCCCCAATGTGTTTCCAGGACAAGGGGGTCCTACATGGATGCCATATTTTCTGTCTGTCTGCTACAGCAGGGATGTATGGAATTCCAACATGACCTAAATATCTGCTTTATCGACCTGGTCAAGGCCTATGATACCATCAGTAGGCCTGGGCTCTGGGTTCGTCTTCGTGCTTTCAGATTCCCAGACTGTCTACTCACTTTTCATTAAGGACCTTCATGATAGTGGTCAGGCCCAGGTAAAGTTGTGTGACTGGGTGTCGGAGCCATTTTTTGTTCTGAAGATTTCCACAGATGTACTGGTGGATTTTCCATATGATAAAGATGCAATTGGAGGCTGATCGATGCCTGGGTCCGGTCAAGGGATGGCTCCTTATTAGACAACCATGGTATGATGTGTGCAGATGATCTGGTGAGTGGGTGAGTGAGTGTGTGAGTGGGCCAGTAGGGGGTACAGCTGCTGGTGTATTTCTAAGTCATCTCAGTCGGTCAACCCATGGCACCTACAGGGTCTGTCTCATGACATATTGTCAGTGGGCGTTCGACACGTTGTAGAGACCCATAGAGATGCATAGAGACCCATAGAGATACGTAGAGACCCATAGAGACACGTGTAGATACAAAGATATCCATAGAGAGACACATAGATACACAGATACCCATAGAGATGCATAGAGACCCATACATACATAGAGACCCATAGAGAGACACAGAGATACATACGATACATAGAGATCCATAGAAATATATCGAGACCTATAGTGAACCAGAAAGCCATAAAGATACATTGAGACCCATAGAGATACATATTGACCCATATAGATACATAGAGATGACATATAATATACATAAAGACCTATAGAGACCCATAGAGATACAAAGAGACCCATACTAAAACTAAACGATGTTTATGTTATCAGGTGTGTAACGACATAAATGGGCCATTCTATGGCGACAGTGACTGTACTATACACAAGGGCTCACTAGAGGGCAGATTCTGGATGTCACGGAGGTCGGGTCAGGACATGACAGTCTGGGTGAACCGCGAGAGCACGTGACTGCACGAGGGGGCACGGGCTGCCAGAAGGGGGTGAGCGGGCCACGTGATGTGGACCCAAACTCTTCTGCGAAAGATCGAGGAGGGGGGCGTGACCACGAGCGGAGCCCGGCCACGTCACACGGGAGAGAGAAGCCGAGCCCCGAAGGGAGCGTGGCTATTCAACCAGAGAAAGAAGTCGTCTTCTCCGATCTTTGCTCTTCAGTACGCGACGACACGAGGTTCGTGTCGGCAGTTCTAGTTCAACCTTATTGGGAATCCGTTCAAGTGGTTAGGTGGTTAGGCCACCACCTTACGTAGTTTACCTGAAATGTACATAGTCGCTCGGAATGTACATAGTTAACCTTGGAACGTTGAATAGTGTTGGTTGTGTTAGAGAATAAAAACGTGTTGCCTCCCAGTCTTGGTGTGCGCCCGATTAGAACCCACTACAGGTGTAATGCCCCACTGATCTGCAATCTCCAACTATGCAGTAGCCAAGTCATCGTCAGAGTTGGGTTTGAACCCACGACCTCCTGTACACCAGGCGAGGTAGTCAACATATCCTAGCCACCGTGATGACGAGAGAGAGAGAGACAGCAGGCTCCAAATATACAGCAGCAGGCAGGTCATCGTCAGGGTTCCGGGATCGGAATCCCAACGACCTCCAGCGTACCGAAACGGAACGGCGTTCCGACCAAACTCACCTGCTCGTTTGCCCGCCACGCCGATCCGTCGCCGCAAAGTTTCGACGACACGAGGTTCTCCCTCTCTCGCTCGCCTGCGCTCTCAGCTCCTCGTCCGTCCGCAATTTCGGCTTCCACTCCCAGCGCAGCTTGCACGCCTGCTGCGGGCAGGGGCATTTCTTCCGCGTCCGTTCCAGCTCCCAGTGGACGTCGAAGCAAATGCGGCAGAAGGTGTGGCCGCACGGCAGGAACACGGGGTCGTAGAAGATGCCCTCGCAGATCGCACAGTTGAGGCCGTAAGCCTTGCATGGTTGGTTGGAGGTTGATTTCGCCTGCCCTGTAAAAGAACACACCCCCCACACACATAGCCATCATCATCATCTCGGCACACATCGTCACACGCGTCACAAATCATCACGCGCGTCACGCATCAAACACACACATCACACATCATCATCTCACACATCACACTCATCTCACACATCATCACACATCATTACACACATCGTCACATCACACACGTCACACATCACACACCAACACCACCACAAAAGATGGGGATGATAGGGTAAAAACAGCCTATTTCTGTCCATATACTCAACACTACCTATAGACTCAACACTGCCAATAGACTCAACACTGCCCATAGATTCATCTTCTTGTTTTTTTCGGTAAAGCAACGTAGAAGGGAAGTAATAAAATAATAAAAATAAAATAATAAAACAATTCTCACGACGTTTCGGCCACAACGCAAGCAGCCGTCCTCAGGTGAAGAACAGGTCTGTCAGAAAAACAGCGTCTGAATGAAAACCACCACGCTTGGCAGCGTATATTTAAGCTGGGTTGGAAGGGGAAGAGCGCCCCGACAAAGGAATTCGCATATCAAGAGGAATCTAGAGGAATCTAGCATACCCATGGTATGCTAGATTCCTCTTGATATGCGAATTCCTTTGTCGGGGCGCTCTTCCCCTTTCAACCCAGCTTAAATATACGCTGCCAAGTCTGGTGGTTTTCATTCAGACACTGTTTTCTGACAGACCTGTTCTTCTTCACCTAAAGACGGCTGCTTGCGTTGTGGCCGAAACGTCGTGAGAATTATTTTATTGTTTTATTTTATTATTTTATTACTTCCCTTCTACGTGACTTTACCGAAAAAAACCAAGAAGATGAATCCCTGCAGTCACGAAAGCTTTAAATCGAAACTGCCCATAGACTCAACACTGCCCATAGACTCAACACTACCCATAGACTCAACACTACCCATAGACTAAAAACTACCCATATACTCGAAACTGCCCATAGACTCAACACTACCCATAGACTAAAAACTACCCATATACTCGAAACTGCCCATAGACTCAACACTACCCATAGACTCAACACACCCATAGACTAAAAACTACCCATATACTCGAAACTGCCCATAGATCAACACTACCCATAGACTCAACACTACCCATAGACTAAAAACTACCCATATACTCGAAACTGCCCATAGACTCAACACTACCCATAGACTCAACACTACCCATAGACTAAAAACTACCCATATACTCGAAACTGCCCATAGACTCAACACTACCCATAGACTCAACACTACCCATAGACTGTAGTTGTAGTTTGTAGTTTACCTTTGCTCTGTTCTGAGCCCATATTGTTGCCGAGCCTCTTAGCCACGGGCGCTGTCCTTGCTGTGGAGTCCTGTGGGCAACACGGTGGCTTAGTGAGCTTGTGTAGTGTATAGTGTAGTGTATAGTAGTGTAGTGTATAGTAGTGTATAGTGTAGTGTATAGTAGTGTAGTGTAAAGTAGTGTATAGTGTAGTGTATAGTATTGTAGTGTATAGTGCAGTGTATAGTAGTGTATAGTGTAGTGTATAGTATTGTAGTGTATAGTATTGGAGTGTATAGTGTAGTGTATAGTATTGTATAGTAGTATATAGTAGTGTAGTGTATAGTTGTGTAGTGTATAGTAGTATCATGTTGAGTGTAGTGTATAGTAGTGTAGTGTATAGTATTGTAGTGTATAGTGCAGTGTATAGTAGTGTAGTGTATAGTAATGAATAGTGTAGTGTATAGTATTGTGGTGTATATTGCAGTGTATAGTAGTGTAGTGTATAGTAATGAATAGTGTAGTGTATAGTAGTGTAGTGTATAGTGAAGTGTATCGTAGTATAGTGCATAGTAGTGTACAGTGCATAGTGTCATGTATGGTAGTGTATAGTGTACTGTAAAGTGTAGAGTATAGTAGTGTCTACTGTATGGTATAGTAGTGTACAGTGTATTGTATAGTATAGTGTATATAGTGTACAGTGTAGTGTATAGTAGTGTATAGGAATGTATAGTGTAGTGTACAGTAGTGTAGTGCTTGGCGTAGTGTATGGTGTAGTGAATAGTCGTGTATAGTGTAGTGAATGGTAGTGTATAGTGTCGTAATGTACGTATCCCTTTTCCAAAAATTAATACTGAGTGTGATATTGTCTCTTTTGAATGTCAAAGCTCCTTGTGGCCATAGACGCGTTCCCTGCGTCCCGAAAGTCGCAAAACCCAGATGACAAACCCATACAGCGCCAGAATGGGAAGCGAGGGGAAACACTTTACTAGAGGCTTTGATCGGATGGCCATGATGAACATCACCAGAGCCTGAGGCCGGTTCTTGTGAAGCCTCAATATAAGTTCGCTTCCCAGGAATTAAACCGAGTCGACGTAGCAGAAGGGCAAACGCGTCAAATGGCAGGGCCATGGACGAAATAACTCCTTGCGTGGGCAAGGGGTGACCCCGACACATTTACGAGAGATATGTTTACGAAAGGAGGGACCCTACGGTCAAAGCAGAATGTCCCTTTGTCGCTCCAACGACTCTCTGAGTCAGGGTCGGGAACCTTTTTGACTGGGAGAGCCATAAAGCCAAATATTTCTAAATATATTGCATTGAGAGCCATATAGTATTTTTAACGTATAATAAATTAAATATGTCTTACTTTTAATGCAACTTCTGGTGCTGCGTGGTTTTGCTGATGGCCTTGTAGTAGTCTGGTTCGTACGTGGTGAGGTTGAGCTTCGTGCAGGCGTGACCGTGAAATTTATCTTCAAAACAAATTTCTGTTTACTTTAAAATGACACAGTATTATTAAGCAATATCACATGTATTTTAAAATCAGTTCCAAACTGATTTATTTTTTATTTTTTTTCAACTCAAATTTGTCTGGGAGCCATATGCCGTCACCAGAAGAGCCATATATGGCTCGCGAGCCATTGGTTCCCGACCGCTGCTCTGAGTTAACAAACCCGGTGCCTGGAAAGTTTAAACGTTCACAGTGACAACCGCCGCACATTAAAATAATCGCAAACGTCGTGGTTACTACTACTACTGCTGCATGGTAATCTAATGATGGGATCCATTGTTACATGAGGTTTTAAACGCGACTCGTTTGCTTGTCCTTATTAACAATCGCAGTTATGACATACGGTCTGGTTTGAAGCATGCTTGCCAACAGGGACACTCAATTGATATTAATAACGTTGAAGTGTTGTGTAAAACGAATTACTACTGGCAAAGACTAATTAGAGCATCCATTGAAATTGAGAGAACAGAAATAACTTTAATCGCTCAGACAGCTACAAGCTTAGTGCGGCCTGGAAGCGTATTATTAAATAATACATATTACAATTCCTTATAGGGGAAACAAATACTAATTAACTGATTACTAACGTAGCATATAATTACAATAACACACATTACAACTGATTACTAATCTACAACTCACATCGTAACAATTGCCTGATTACTAATCTAGTATATAATTACAATANCCCCCCCCTCTGCCTCAAATCGTTGCACCTGATGAGTTAAATTATGACGTCACCATGCTGCTGCTCTATTTAAGACCGGGAGCCAGAGCAGAGCCTCATCATTCATGCGAATTGCCCGATGATGCTGGATGCAATTATCAGCGAAACGTCGTACTCAAAAATTGTAAATGTTGCGGTTTCACGCTTCAACACACAGGTGGGCTAAAGTCGTGAACTATTTGTCTTTTGTCAACGTGACACTTTTTTTTGCTGATTGGCCGTGTNAGGTGGTGGAGGATTACGACACATTCATAAATGACGCCATCTAACCCAAAAACGTTGATTATGAATAATATTGGTCGCGAAAGCCTACTTGTTAAACTATACGGGCTGTGTTGAGTCTCTGGGTAGTGTTGAATCTACATGGGCAGAGAGAAACAACCGATCACGATCTGATCAGATAATTGTATTGCCGTCGAATGATTGTACATCGAGAATGAAACACAAATATTCGCAGGTTAATCACGGTTATCATACCAACGTCTGGCGAGCAAAACTTACTTTAGTGTATAGTGATGACAACGTATCAATAATTGGTGAGGTTAGATGTTTGACGCGATCTAACAAACCCTCCTAGCTTTGAGTATTTATCGCGAGCGCCTGCTGTGTAGAAATGCTACGGCGTAATATTGTGAAAGTGTACAAAGAGCAGGCGTTTTAAAGTGCTTACCTCTACTCGCGATTTCAAAAGCCTGTGGTGATTGTAATGTTAAGAGCGGGCGGTATTTATATGCTGCGTGGCTGTTTTCGACTTAAATTGTGACGCAAATTCCCGGACTAGAATACGACAATACAATTTCCAAGAAGCACACATAAACACACACACACCTGTTTGTCTGTGTGTCTTTGTGTGTGTGTGAAGTACAAAGATCGATGTATTTTGTACTCCCACGCATTTCCTACGAGGTGCAAACGGTTGGCGGAGTCGAGATCAGTACGATGTGATCAATGCACATGGAACGACTAAGCAGCTTCGGGTCTAATTAAGGGGGAATGTGGAAGGCGGGAAGCCTGCGAGTGGTGTTGGTTTTCGCCTTACGGCTCCTGTAGATGCAGAGCCAACGACTGCGATTTCACACTCAGCTGGGTCAAGCAACGGATAACATTTGGCTGAATGGGTGGGTGGATGAGTGAGTGGTGGGTGAACGAGTGAGTGGGTGGATGAGTGAGTAAGTGATTTGGTGAGTGGGTTAGTGGATGAGAATGTGGGTGATTGAGCGAGTGAATGATTGATTGGGTGAGTGTGTGGGTGTCAGGGTGGGTATGGGTGTGTGTGGTTGGATATCGATGAGTGTGGGTGAGTGTGGTTGTATCTGTACTAGATGGAAATTCCTCCGGTACAGCCATCGAAGGCTTCACGAGCTACGTGGTCAAAATAGATGTGAAATAATGTGAAAGCCAGATGACATCCCTGTCACACCCAAGGTAAACATTGAATGGCTCCGAATCTTGACCACGGAGGTCTACCCAGGCCTGCTCACCATCATGAAGGTCCTTAATGATTGTGAGCAAAGAGTCGGACTCCAAAAGCACGAATACAACCCAGAGCCCAGGCCTACTGATGGTATAATAGGCCTTGACCAGGTCAATAAAACAGATGTAGGTATTTTTGGAATTATCTACACCTCTGCTGTAGCAGATGGACAGAAAAATGGCATCTGTGCAAGACCGCCCTTTCCTGAAACCATATTGGGGCACCACAAGCCTCTACTCAACGTGCCTGGCACGGCGATGTTGAATAATCCTTGCCATGACCTTTCCCGGCACACTGAGGAGTGAGATGCCCCTGTAGTTGTTAGTCTGTGCAGTCACCCTTCTTTAAGAGGGGGACCACCAGGCATCCTTCCATTCCTGCAGAACCTGTCCAGTGGTCCAGACTGTTGTTATGATGTCATATAGGGCAGTCTGTGCACAAACGACACCTTCCCACAGCATTTCGCTTGGGAGATCATCTCTGCCCGGTGCTCTTTCTGGTCTCAGACTCTGGATCACCGTCAAAACTTGCTCAACAGATGGTGCCTCAGCCAGCCAGCACGGGTGACTTCTTCCTGTATTTGAGCAGGGTCATCTCCACCTGTACACCCACCCACACACAGACACCTGTACACTGTGTAAATATGCCTTTTCCAAAAAATAATGTTAAGCGTGATAATGCCTTTTTATGTAATGGTTATTATATATCTGGATTTAACGCGTTCTAAAAAAACGCAGGAACGAGGCCTGTGAATTTTTCCCTTGAGACAACAACGGCCAAAGGAGCAACCCCCGCCCCGCTGCCTCGCCCCCACACAAGGAGACTCGGCACCTGGAGGTTAATTATCAACAAGCCTTGACTTGGACAAGTTGTAAAATGGGATTGACCGCCACCTCACAGGAATATGTTCAAACATCGAGGTTTTAAGTGTTAACTTGATAGATTGAGTCGCTCACATTTCTGAAGGATGCCGCGATCGCCTTTACACCGACATCTGCTGCTGTCACTTCTCCTAATGCTAAACGGATCTTGTTCAGGGATGGCCTAGCCCTCATCTCAGAGAGAATAAGATTGCTCTGATTTGAACTAGACAATTTAAACAAGAATCTCCTGAAATCACACTTAACATTGACGGAATAAATGTCTACATCTGATTGGGAACATGTAGATAACATGACAGCCTCTTCAGCGGCCTCAATGTCAGCTCACCTAATTTCCAAGTTCAGCCTCCTTTCTAAGAAGAAGCCAGATCGACACTTTAAAAGTTAGACGCTGACAATACTGTTATCAATCAGAGTAACAGTCTAATTTCTGACAGCCTAAAATCGGTTCTAATTTAAGGTTGAATTTCGCAGTCACCTCTAAACACATCCCAGTGGATGATATTATTGCCCAGGCTGACGTAGCTCTTAAGGGTTTGGAACACATCACTGCAGATGTGGCAAGATCGAAAATCGCTGGAATCCTCAAAAACGCTAAGACACCTATCGGCAACATCAGTAAGGATGAGCGCTCTGAGCTTTCTCAATTAAAAAGAGAGATGACATCGTCATCCTCTCAGCCGACAAGGGCAATGCCACAGTCATCATGGACAAAACCACAAACAACAACAAAAATCAGGACCTTCTCAATGATGGTGGCTATACAAAAATGTAAAGAGATCCCACAACAGCCTCGTTGCGGAAACCAACAATATCATCACTGATTCGACATCTTTAATTGAACCAACCAAGCGGTTTTCTTAAAAACCTCTGCTGCTAGACCACCCAGATTGTATGGCTTACCAAAAATGTGTAAACAAGGTACACCCCTTCGTCCTATCGCCTCCACCATTGGCTCACCCACCTACAAACTGGCCCGAGACCTTACAACCAGTCACTGGTAAGACCGCCTCAGTTGTACTTAACTCAGCTCACTTGGTATCGATATTTTAGGACATCTCACTCTCCAGGTGATTTGCTCGTTAGTTTCGATGTAGTATCTTTATTTACCAAAGTTCCTGTGCCTGACACCATTGTAATCATTGAAGATTTGGCGCAACAAGGACTGAAATTTGATGTACCGGCCCTGGTGAAACACTGCTTCGCCAACACTTACTCCACCTGGAATGGAACATTCTACAAACAAGTTGAAGGTTCCCAATGGGTTCTCGCTTATCTGCGGTTGTAGCCAATGTTTTAATGGAAACATTGAGACAGACGCCAGCCAGGCATCCACTCTACGTCCGTCCTTGTGGAAGAGGTACGTAGATGACACGTTCGTTATCTGGCCACATGGCCGACCGGCTCTGAACCAATTCCTCAACCACATCAATTCCATACACCCAGCCATCAATTTCAGAATAATGGCAAGCTACCATTCTTGGATGTTATAATCTAAAACAGACCAGGTGGCTCAATGGGCCACCTTGTCTACAGGAAAGTAACCCTTACAGATGCCTACCTAAAACCTGACGGATGGTGACTCACCACCATCCGTCCCATCACCACCTATCCAGTGAACAGAAACACGTACACCAAGCTCTCAAGACGAATGGATATTCAGACTACACAATCTGTAAATCTATCACCCCAACCGTTGGGAAGTAACCATCTGAAGACCCAATCAAAACCATCATCTTGTCATACATAACAGGGGTCGCCAATTGTTTTTATCAAATAATGAGCAAACACAAGATTTAACACGGTACGTAAAATTCGTGATCTGATCCCATCTGTGAACAATGTGATCCTGACATGCAATACCCCAGCGTCTACAAACTAAGCTGTGTCTGAGGCAGTAGTTAATTGGGGAAACTAAGCACATGTCTCGAACCGAGTCTATGAACATAAAGCAGATCTGAAACACAGAAGGACGATACCTCAGCCGTAGCTGATCATTGCTTTAATGCGGTGGGCTCACGAAGATACTTGCAAACCCACTGGCTATCAACAAAGATTCGTTCATGAACAGGTGTAATGTGACTATTTTGTATATCTTCATTAACAATACTATTACGCCATACTGCCTGCAATAAGCAGATAAAACGTAATAATGCAAGGGATACAACCAAAGCCACACCCGACCGCTTTTGTCTTCCCAGTTGCAATCTTTTACGTGACAGACCAGTTAATCATTTAGGCTGAGTTGACCACAGGAGGAAGTCATAAAACAGCAGGGATCCGAAGAATCTAACTGAGTAAACCAGGCTACAAAGAGTCAAAAGACATTCCAAAGGGTAATTGTTCTCAATTGCATCCACACGAGCCTTGAGATAACCTCTGGAGGAAGGGCGGTGGGGGGGATTATGGCCTAGGTGGCAATCATTGGCTCCGGGCCACTAAAAACCGACCAGATGAATGTTGGGGGCGTCAAGGTGGGAGGGTAATTTTATCAGGGTTACAGCGACAGGCACCAGGAGGTCTGCAGAGCCAGAACCGGAGATGAAGTCGGGCTGACATCGCTCCCTCTCGATGCACCGCGCGTTCAAACGTCGGCAGAAGATTCGGACCTTAATGCGTCCTTAGAAAATGAATGAAACGATCCATAAATTCTTAGTTGGTTGCGAGTGGGACTCTAACGCGCCGAGCCGGGCTCCGTAGGGGTGAGGGATGAACCTGTACGTGACACCCAGAGAGGGAAGGCCTCCCACTATGACCATAAAGATCCCCGTGTAACCTAACAGACTGTAGGGGCAAGTCCTGCTAGCGAACAGCACCTATGAAGGCCGGCACGGCACACGAGGATGTGGGTGGCCAACACCACGCCCGGCCACCTTTGTCTCCCCAGTGGCGATGTTTACCCACCGCACCAGGTACTCATTTGAGGCTGAGTCGACCTAGGGAAGGCCCATGACCGGTTCAGATAATCGTCACTGGGTATTGGCCGTGAGCGGGAATCGAACTCGGGTCACCTGGTTCGAAGCGCAACGTGCTAACCGCTACACTACCACTCCCAACAACACACAGACACACACAAAGACACACAAACAATATGCACTCCGAGGGCAATTAAGTGGGTCTGTGCCCACACAATTCGTAAGATGACCTCTGGTGGGAGGGCATTTATGGGGGTTATTGCATCAGGTGCCAGGAGGTTTGCAGAACAAGAACCGAGAATGAACTCAGCTGACCCGCTGGATGCATCTCGTTGTACAGAGATGAGTGGAGGATGTTGGGCCATGAGGTGTCATAAGTAATCAACCACATGATCTAAACATTCGAAATGAACAGCACCCAAAATTGTAGTTATCAGTGGCGGACCGAGCCTACTGATCGACGCCCCCCCCCCCCCGTGGGACTTGAGGTATTTGCGGACACAGAGAAAACAGAAGACTGAAGACGCCTCGTGACCACACAGATGGCGGGTGCCAGGTTCGTGCGGTGGTGGAGCGTTGATCGCGATCGCCGACCCTGATGCACAAAGCCACGGAATCGAGATAAATGCTATCGTTGAGGTAGTAGCTATTTTTGTTTTGATCGCTTAATCTTGTTAATTCGATAGTTGATTCCCAGCCCCGCTCACTTCAGCACTCCCCCCCCCTCTATTTCTCCCCCCTTGCTCCTGCCCCCTCTCTAACCAATATAGCCTACTGTTACAGCAGCCCTTTTGCCCACTTCAACAATTGTTTCTTGCTGTGGTTGTCCCAACCTGATGACGGACGCTTGTGTTGCGCCCGAAACGACGTGATTTAGTTTAGTTTGAAACCTACGTGACTTTACCGAAAGAACCAAAGAGGATGGAGCCCTGATGTTCCTGGAACCATTAAATAAGCATTCAATTTGTGAACCCATATGCTTGTATTAATACTCTAATTTTTAATAGTAGCTGTTTTTTTACCTTTTAATCGCATAATCTTGCAAATCTGATCGTTGATGTTCTTATAATCATTTGATAAGAATTCAATGTATGAAAAAATATTAAATAAAAAATGTGTATTTTAATATTTTATCATATTTTAAAAAATCAATATATACAATAGCATCCAAATAGTCACAAGGGGGACCAAAGAGTCACAAGTGGACAGACAAAGAGTCACTGTATCAAGTAACCTGGTTGAGGTTCTCCAATTGTACCCTACCTTCTAGCCCTCCCCCACCGTTCCAGTCCCTCCCGTTAACTTGTATTTAAGATCTTGTCTCTTGGATTTCTCTTCACTTGATACAGTAAATTTAGCTGTGACGGTCCCACCTGAAGACGGAGACTTGTGTTGCCTCCGAAACGTCGTGATTTAATTGATTTATTTTCATTTATTATTATTTTATATTATTTTTTTACCTACGTGACTTTACCAAAAAAACTAAGAGTATGAATCCTTGCAGTCACGAAAGCTTCAAATCTCGGTTTCAATCGCGACGGTGAACGAACCAACGCCGGCGACCGTGACGAACGCGGACACCCCGAGGAGGCAAAACCTCAACAATTGTCATGGGCCCCTGCCATGGTTTGTGGAGCTTGGGAGAGGTGCCAACGGGCAATGAAGCCACACACCGCATCCCAACCGACCACGCTTTTGACCTCAGTGCACAACGCTCATCCCGAGCCTGGTCTTAGAGGTATTCAACCTGGATTTGAAGCTTTCCTGACTGCAAGGATTCATACTCTTAGTTTTTTTCGGTAAAGTAACGTAGGGAAAAATAATAATAAATAATAAACTAATAGAAATAATAACAGAAATAAAATAATAAATCTCGACGTTTCGGAGGCAACACAAGCCTCCGTCATCAGGCGAAACTGCCGGAGGCTTGTGTTGCTTCCGAAACGTCGTGATTAATTTATTTATTTTCATTTATTATTATTTATTTCATTTTTTACCTCCGTTACTTTACCGAAAAAACCTAAGAGTATATATTAACCTGGCAGCCTCCATCGCCCCGAACCGACTAAGGGACTTTCAGATGTGTTTAGCAGGGACGATTTCGACTTGGGTCGGACGTCCTTGTTGTCCCATCACGTAGACTCGGGTGACGCCAGCCCCATTCGCTTGAACCCGCATCGTATGGGCTGCCGATGACATGTTGGCTGCGGACATTATTTCGCCGTACACTCGCCCGTGGGGCGCCCCGGTGGTTTTGGTGGAGAAAAGGACGGTAACCTCCGGTTTTGTGTGGACTTTCGGCGTCTTAATAAGGTTTCCGTGTAGTGTAGTGTATAGTGTAATGTATAGTGTATAGTGTAGTGTATAGAGTAGTTTATAGTGTAGTGTATAGTTAGTATAGTGTATAGTGTAGTTTATAGTGTAGTGTATAGTAGTGTAGTGTATAGTGTAGTGTATAGTGTAGTGTATAGTGTAGTGTATTGTGTAGTGTATATAGACAGTAGTGTATAGTGTAGTGTATATAGTAGTGTATAGTGTAGTGTATTGCTGTGTAGTGTATAGTGTAGTGTATATAGTAGTGTATATAGTAGTGATATAGTAGTGTATAGTGTAGTGTATAGTGTAGTGTATAGTGTATAGTGTAGTGTATAGTGTAATGTATTGTGTAGTGTATATGACTGTAGTGTATAGTAGTGTATAGTGTAGTGTATAGTGTAGTGTATTGTGTAGTGTATATGACTGTAGTGTATAGTGTAGTGTATAGTGTAGTGTATATGAGTGTAGTGTATAGAGTACTCTATAGGATGAACGTTGAGATTTACAAGGGCACCAATAGATGTGTGGTAATAAGGTAGGTACTGATGAGTGTTGACAGCTAGTAGTGTAGTGTATAGTGTAGTGTATAGTGTAGTGTATAGTGTAGTGTATAGTAGTGTATAGTAGTGTATAGTAGTGTATAGTAGTGTATAGTAGTGTATTGTTTCTAGTGTAGTGTATAGTGTAGCGTATAGTGTATTATTTCGTAGTGTAGTGTATTGTGTAGTGTATAGTATAGTGTAGTTTATAGTGTAGTGTATCGTGCAGCGTACAGAATAAACGTTAAGATTCACAAGTATCACGGTGTGACCAGCAGCGTCTCCATTGGCCTGTAATCAGCCAGGGCATCAACAAGGGCTTGACAGGGAACGCGAGGCGTGGGTTGGCGTGAGGACGCTCGCTAATCGCATGGCGTGGGGGATGCCGCTTTAACGACCTGAAAGTTTCAGGTGACCAGAGTTCAGATGCCGCGAGCACTCGGAGTCCCGCAGCTGAGTGAACCACCACGAGATTTGTGAGGAATTTGTGTCACGATGTCTCCCCCGACTTGTCTGCCATCAATGTTCCGGGCGATTGCCATACTCTCAACCCCTTGACATCCTATGCACTACACTATACACTATACACTAACACTACATTGCACACTACACTATACATTACACTATACACTACACCATACACTACACTATACACTCATTGCACACTATACTATACATTACTATACACTACACCGTACACTACTATACACTACACACTACATTACACCACTATACATTACACTATACACTACACTATACAATACACTATACACTACACACTACATTGCACACTACACTATACATTACACTATACACTACACTACACACACTATACACTACTATACACTACATTACACACTATACTATACATTACACTATACACTCCACTATACACTACACTATACACTACACTACATTGCACTACACTATACATTACACTATACACTACACCATACACTACACTATACACTACACACTATACACTACACTATACACTATACTACTATACACCAGAGGTGGGACAAAGTCATTGTTATGCAAGTCCAAGTCGAGTCTGAAGTCATCAAATTCATGACTCGAGTCTGACTCGAGTCCAAGTCACATGACTCGAGTCCACACCTCAGAGGTGGGACAAAGTCATTGTTATGCAAGTCCAAGTCGAGTCTGAAGTCATCAAATTCATGACTCGAGTCTGACTCGAGTCCAAGTCACATGACTCGAGTCCACACCTCTGCTATACACTAANACTATAACTACACGACTATACACAACACTATACACTACACATACACTATCACTACACTATACACTACACTATACACTACACCATACACAACATATACACGACACTACACACACTAAGAGACCTACACATACACTATACTACTATACACTACACTACACACTACACTGTTCACTACATACATACATACACTATACACCTCACTATACACTACATACCTGTCAACCCTTATAGTACCTACATTATTACAGACCCATTCAGACCGTATTGGTCATCGTGTACCCTTGTGAACCTCAACGTTCATCCTACAAAGCCTGCATTGAAACGGCAACGCTCTCAACACTCTGTACATGAACACGGGGTGAACCGTGTGGGTTGACAGAGATAAGTGAGTCTATGGGTCTCTATGAGGTTAGTCTATGGGTCTCTGTGTGGTGAGTCTGTGGGTCTCTGTGTGGTGAGTCTGTGGGTATCTGTGTGGTGAGTCTATGGATCTCTGTGTGGTGAGTCTATGGGTCTCTGCGTGGTGAGTCTATGGGTCTCTGTGTGTTAAAGCTGTGGATCTCTCTGTGTGGTGATTATATGGGTCTCTGTGTGGTGAGTTTGTGGGTCTCTGCGTGGTGAGTCTGTGGTCTCTGTGGTGAGTCTATGGGTCTCTGTGTGGTGAGTCTATGGATCTCTGTGTGGTGAGTCTATGGGTCTCTGCGTGGTGAGTCTATGTCTCTGTGTGTTGAGTCTGTGATCTCTCTGTGTGGTGATTATATGGGTCTCTGGTGAGTCTGTGGGTCTGTGTGATGAGTTTGTGGGTCTCTGTGTGGTGAGTCTGTAGGTCTCTGTGTGGTGAGTCTGTGGGTCTCTGTGTGGTGAGTCTACGGGTCTCTGTGTGGTGAGTCTATGGGTCTCTGTGTGATGAGTTGTGGTCTGCGTGTGAGTCTGTGGGTCTCTGTGTGGTGAGTCTATGGGTCTCTGTGTGTGGTCTATGGATCTCTGTATGGTGAGTCTATGGGTTTCTGTGTGGTNAGTCTATGGTCTCTGTGTGTGAGTCTATGGGTCTCTGTGTGGTGAGTCTGTGGGTCTCTGTGTGGTGAGTCTATGGGTCTCTGTGTGGTGAGTCTGTGGATCTCTGTGTGGTGAGTCGGTGGGTCTCTGTGTGGTGAGTCTATGGGTCTCTGTGTGGTGAGTCTATGGGTCTCTGTGTTGTAAGTCTGTGGATATCTCCGTGTGATGAGTCTGTGGGTCTCTCTGTGTGGTGAGTCTGTAGGTCTCTGTGTGGTGAGTCTGTGGGTCTCTGTGTGGTGAGTCTACGGTCTCTGTGTGGTGAGTCTATGGGTCTCTGTGTGATGAGTTTGTGGTCTCTGCGTGGTGAGTCTGTGGGTCTCTGTGTGGTGAGTCTATGGGTCTCTGTGTGGTGAGTCTATGGATCTCTGTATGGTGAGTCTATGGGTTTCTGTGTGGTGAGTCTATGGGTCTCTGTGTGTGAGTCTATGGGTCTCTGTGTGGTGAGTCTGTGGGTCTGTGTGGTGAGTCTATGGGTCTCTGTGTGGTGAGTCTGTGGATCTCTGTGTGGTGAGTCTATGGGTCTGTGTGGTGAGTCTATGTCTCTCTGTGTGGTGAGTCTATGGTCTCTGTGTGTGAGTCTGTGGATCTCTCTCTGTGTGGCGAGCCTGTGGATCTCTGTGTGGTGAGTCTGTGGGTCTCTGTGTGATGAGTCTGTGGATCTCTGTGTGGTGAGTCTGTGGGTCTCTGTGTGGCGAGTCTGTGGATCTCTCTGTGTGGGTGAGTCTGTGGGTCTCTGTGTGGCGAGTCTGTGGATCTCTCTGTTTGTGGCGAGTCTGTGGTCTCTCTGTGTGGTGAGTCTATGTCTCTCTGTGTGGTGAGTCTATGGGTCTCTGTGTGGTGAGTCTGTGGGTCTCTGTGTGGTGAGTCTGTCTCTCTGTGTGGTGAGTCTATGGGTCTCTGTGTGGTGAGTCTGTGGGTCTCTGTGTGTGGTGAGTCTGCGGCAGGCAAGTTGACACGACGAAGTCTTTGGGCAGTGCCCGTGATGCCCAGCCCACAACGTCGCCTCTCAGCCTTTTCACTCAGCGTGGCGACGCTCATGATTATTCATCCTTGAATTTTTATTTGTAAATTAAACTCCGTCCACTATTATCGGTCAACGTGTCCCAAACTTAATAATTCTCTTTGCCCGAAGCCTCGATGGACACTAATTCACCTGGAACGCGCTGACTCTCGCATTCTGTCTCCGCTGTTTGCCTCATTTGCGTTGACTTCCATGATAGAGGTTTTTTTTAGGTTAGATCACCGCGTGAATGTGTAAATGTTGTGTCGTAAAACCCGCCACCACCCGACACAGCCAACTAGTAAGGGTTGTGTCGCGTAAACAGAACGTGCCAATTCGTAAATATTACAGCACTAGTGTGTAGTGTAGTGTATAGTAGTGTAGTGTATAGTGTAGTGTATAGTGTAGTGTATAGTGTAGTGTATAGTAGTGGAGTGTAAAGTGTAGTATACTAATACAGTACATTGGTGTGTGCTGTATTAGTATACTACACCAGACACTATACTATACACTACACTACTATACACTACACTACTACACTATACACTACACTATACATTACACTATACACTACACCAGACACTACACTATACACTACTACACTATATGACAACAACTAAATAAAATACAAAGACACTAACTATACATTATTATTTTAACAACAAAATATACTACAAATAACAACACAAAACTGAATACAAACAACAATTAAATCTAACTAAATCAAACTATTTAACTAAACGAAGGGAATATAAAATAAGGAAAAAATTAAGTCAACTAACAACCTTCAAGGAACGAAAGAAAAAAAGAAAAATAGAAAAAAAGAAAGGAAGAAAAAAATTAAGAAAACAAAAAAATGAGAAAATTGAAAAGAAGAGAATTTAAAGAAAAAAAGAAAAAGGGAAAAGAGAAAGAAAAAAAATAGAAAGAACTAAAAATATTAAACAAAATAAAAAGGAAATAAATTAAAGAAGAAATAAAAAAGAAAGAACTAAAAAAGGGAAAGAAGAAAAGAAAGATTATTTGACAAGAAGGTAAAAAAGGACAACAAACGTTATTTTTTTTAAGAAGCAAAGAAAGAAGAAAGAATAAAAGGAAGATGAATAGTTAAATCTAAAAATCAAAATATTTAAGGAAAAGAAGGAAAAATAAAAGAAGGAAAAAAATTAAGTCAACTAAAAACCTTGTAACGAAAGGAAAGCAAAAAGAAAATAGAAATGAGTTAAGAAAACTAAGTGAAAAATTGAAAGAAGAGAATTTAAAGAAGAGAAGACGGGAAAACAGAAAGAAAAAAATCGAACGAAGTAAAAATATTTAATTAAAAGAAGAAAGAATTTTTTAAGAAATAAAAAGAAAGAACTCACACCTGTTCTGAGTCATGGGGGGGGGGGGCAGCGCTGGTGGGCCACGTGCGTGTTGACACGTGCCACGTGGGTGGTGAGTGGCCAGTGGCGANGGCTATAAAAGGCGAGAGGTCAGCGAGAGAGGGAGGAGGATTGGAGAGTGAGTCGTCCCTGTAAGAGTTAAGCCCCTTGTGGTGAGTGGTGAGCGAGAGTGGTGAGTGGTGAGAGGTGAGTGGTGAGTGTTGAGTGCGAGTTCTGAGTGGTGAGTGTGAGTGGTGAGTGTGAGTGTGAGTGGTGAGTGTTGAGTGTGAGAGGTGGTGAGTTCTGAGTGGTGAGTTTGTGAGTGGTGAGTGTGAGAGGTAAGTGGTTAGTTGTGAGTGTTGAGTGGCGAGTTCTGAGTGGTGAGTTGTGAGTGTGAGAGGTGAGTTGTGAGTGTGAGTAGTGAGTGGTGAGTTGTGAGTGGTGAGGGAGAGTGGTGAGTGGTGAGGTGAGTTGTGAGAGGTGAGTAGTGAGTTGTGAGAGGTGAGTGGTGAGTGTTGAGTGTGAGTGGTCATTGTGAGTGTGAGAGGTGAGTAGTGAGGAGTGTGTGGTGAGTGTGAGAGGTGAGTTGTGAGTGGTAGTTGTGAGTGGTGAGTGTGAGTGGTGAGTGTTGAGTTGTGAGTGGTGAGTTGTGAGTGGTGAGTGTGAGAAGTGAGTTGTGAGTGGTGAGTGTGAGTGATGAGTTGTGAGTGTGAGAAGTGAGTGGTGAGTTGTGAGTGGTGAGTTGTGAGTGGTGAGTGTTGAGTTGTGAGTGGTGAGTGTGAGAAGTGAGTGGTGAGTTGTGAGTTTGTGAGTGGTGATTGTGAGAGGTGAGTTGTGAGTTGTGAGTGTTGAGTGGAGAGTGATGAGTGGTGAGTTCTGAGTGGTGAGTGGTGAGTGGTGAGTTCCTGAGTGGTGAGTTCTGAGTGTTGAGTGTGAGTGGTGAGTGTGTGATGTGAGTGTGAGTCGTGAGTGGTGAGTTGCGAGAGTGGTGAGTGTGAGTGTTGAGTGTGCGAGGTGAGTGTGAGTCGTGAGTGGTGAGTTAGTGGTGAGTGGTGAGTGTGATAGTGAGTGGTGAGTTGTGTGAGTGGTAGTTGTNTGATGGTGAGTGTGAGAGGTGAGTGGTTAGTTGTGAGTGGTGAGTTGTGAGTGATGAGTGATTATCGCGATTGAAATCGCCAAAGTAAATGTCGAATTATTGTTCTTGATATAAACGAATTACATTTAAGTCCATGCTCATAACGGCGTCGCGATTTGCACCGCTGTGCCGATGCTGTGCACATTGTTGCAGCATTGCAGTCTTTGGGTGTTTAGAGTACCGGTGAAGNTAAGTGTNGCATTTTTCTATAAAGGCCCTAAATAAAATAAAACACTTAAATATTAAGCACAAAGTTTAAGCACGGTGAAGTAATTGTATTTTGCTCACAGCCAGATTATACGACAAATCGCTAACCTTAAACACCCTAGTAGTTCGTAAAAATTAGGCGGTGTAGTACTATAGTAGTAGAGCAAGTGCAGAATCACTGAACCGGAATTGATAGTTTGAAAGCGTTTAGCGTGGGGCCCTTGAACGTGCGGAGCCCGTTGCTACAACATATGTAGTAGCTACATGTGTAATACTACATATGTAGTAGCANTACATACTACATGTGTAGTAGCTACACAAGTAGTAGCTGTAATAACCATAAGACAAAAAGTTAATGTATTATTTCTGTGTATACATTTCATGTACATCCGTCATACATTTGTTGACAGACTGCTTATATTTGATTTGGAATATTCCAACTTTAGAAACCCCTCCCCTGTGGTTGGACGCTTTGTTGGTTGAACCCGTGACGTCACTTCCGGTCTCACAGTATAAATGAGAAGTTGTGGGAAGAGTTGGGCAGGTAGCGAGTGGACACAGTCCTTGAACGTGCGGCAGCGTGACACGGCAGCGCGTGGACAGGCGAAGATATCAACTTTAGACATCGCTCGTTTTTGTGCAACTAATAATAAATAAAGAGTTTTGATTGAAGACACCTCAAACACGCGGCAGACTTATTGCTCCCGCAAGTTAAGGCGTCGCTTATTTTTTGGTATAAGAAAGCTGCGCCTACAGTAGTAGCTACTACATACTACATATGTAGTAGCTACTACCACCCACCCCACCCACCCACCCACCCACCCACCCACCCACCCGACAACACCCACCCACCCACCCACCCAACCCCACCCCACCCACCACCCACCTACCCACCTCACCCACCACACCCCACCCACCCACCTCACCACCACCACCCACCCCACCTACCACCCACCCCACCCATCAGTGACTCTGCACACAGAAACTCCGCACTCAGCGACTCTTAGAACTCCACCGCTGCACTCACCTACCGTTGCCTCATACCCGCTCACCCATCTGTCCCTTATCATCACCCCCCCCCATCTCCCGTTTCCCCGACGCCAACCTCCTGCCTCAACGTGCCCACCTGCTCGCCCTCGTTTGCACCCGCTTATCCCCATAGTTACCGGTGGTTTGTCGGTGCAAACCTCGTGTCGCAACGCGCACACACCTGTTCGTTCTCAGTTGCACCGCTTAACTGCCCGCACCGCGTACATCTCTCCTCTACACCAGTAACGAATTGGCCACGCTCTGTTTGCATGACAAACCCCTACCAGTTGGCTGTGTCGGTGGTGGCGGGGTTACACGTGGCTATCTAACCCAAAAAAAAACTCCATTATGGATGACGTTGGTCACAAAAGCCTTCTGCGCGTTAAACGGAGCTGTAATTCTCGTGGACGAGGGCTCTCTCGACCTCAAAACAGCGATGCTCGTCAATGCTCAAACCTTTCCGTCTTTGAGATTTGAACTTTTTTTCGTCGCCACCTATTTACCGGTCGTTAATTATCTGACCCAATGTCTGTTCCTTTTTGGGAATCGCCATAACGACGTCGGCTAAAGCGAATCTATCAAGCGACATTGCGCGCGTAGATTGACGCAGAGCTTGCGGGTGACCGTCGCGATGTTCGCGCGCGTGCGTGCGTCTTGCGCCGAGCAGGTCGAGAGAGAGAAGAGAATGCCGTACCCACTGGCCATACACACGTGCGGAGGACAAGGCGGCGCCGACTTCAGCTTCGACGGCAGGAACAACGGGGCGACGCTTGAGAAGATCTGGGTGTGGGTGGGCGGGTGGCAGGTGAAGTGCGTGAAGGCCTGGCTGACCAACGGAACCTCCGCGCAGTATGGCAGCCCGTCGGGATCCCACAGCGAGTTCGTCTTCCAGCCCGGCGAGCTCTTCTCGTCGCTGTCACTGTGGGGCAACGGCGCCGGGACGCGCCTGGGCGCCATCAAGTTCAAGACCAGCAGGGGCGGGAATTCTTCGTGAAGATGACCGACTGGGGGCTGAAGACGGAGTACCCCGTCGACATCGGCTCGGGGATCTGCCTTGGGATTGTGGGCAAGGGCGGCTCGGACATCGACTGCATGGGCTTCGTGTTCATCAATTCGGTGAAGCGGTCCGAGATGATCAACGTGACGTACCCGACGCTGCACCGGGAGCTCCCGAAGGTCCAGATGGAGGAGATCAAGTCCATCAGCTACAAGAACCGGGGCTCCGTCCCGCAAACCTACAAGGTGGAGACCTCCAAGACGCTGACCAAGACCTCGTCGTGGTCGATCGCGAACAAGCTCGAGGCGACCGTCAGCATCAGCGTCAAGGCCGGCATCCCGACGTCGTCGAGGTGCAGAGGGCTTCAGCTTCACGGTGGGCACCGAGAGCACCCGCGGCGTCACGAACTCCGAGTCGAAGACCGAGCTCCTCTCGTTCGACGTCACCGTGCCCCGGGCAAGACGGTGTCCATCGACATCAACATCGGCCGCGCGGAAATCGACCTCCCCTACAAGGGCACGGTGCGCATGACCCTGTTGAACGGCGCCACCTTCGACATCCCCATGGAGGGGGTCTACAAGGGCCTCGCCTACACCAAGGCGACGGCCGAAACGCGGGAGAAGTGACGAGGGCCGGCACCCGCCCCCTCGCGAGGCCTCCGAGCTTCTTCCACGCTTCTTCCGCGCTTCTTCCGTGCTTCTTCTGCGCTTCGCCAGCGGCGCCGCCGCCGCATGCCAACGCCGCCACCTACCTGTTCCCTGCGGAGGCCGTGCTGAGGGAGGGTAATTTGTTCGATGGGCTGCCGGAGGAGGAGGAGCCGAGGATAATTCCCCCGCGGCAAAAGCGAAACGACGAGGAGAGGAAAGAAAGAAGAAAGTGACTATGACGACGCACGTTGACGATGGCCGATAAGTCTGCACTGCTGGCAGAGTCAAGCGCAGAATCAATCGGTGGACTCAGTCCCCCAAAGGAGGGGGGGGGGACGTTCGACCGAAATCGGAGAGCGATGGNCACCACCACCACCANCGCCGCCACCACCACCACCACCGCCACCGCCCCCACCACCACCACTGCCACCGNCCCCACCACCACCACTGCCACCGCCCCCACCACCACCACCGCCACCGCCCNCACCACCACCACCACCACCGCTACCGCCCCACCACCACCACCAACGTACGAATGGCACGAAACGAAATAATAGAGATGCAAAGACTAAAGGATGTTCCCCCACGTAATTGGCCAAATGAATCACGTGCGTTTGGACGGCCATTTTACTAAACGCCCGAACACACAAACAATGACGACGACGACCGCCATTCGCCACCAAGCGGCGGTGACGTCACCACGAGCCTGTGCCAGGCTAGGTGCACCTTGAGGCCACGTGAAGTGTCGAACGCCCGCTGCAGGAGGTCACGGGGCAGACCCAGGTGCCATGGGTTGACTGGCGGAGATGCACCGGCTGTGGGGGACTACTGTGCCAACTTTGCATTTTATCTGCCCAGCGCTCCGCTCGTTATTGTGAGCGTCGCTCCTCCGCTGTTGTTCGAGGACTGCCCAGTAGCCTCAACGTGCACCTAGCCTGGCACTGCCCAGTAGCGTCCTTCACGAGGCTCCTCCTCCACAGAGTCGATCTTGACACCGCTGGTACCGGTCATCGGCAAGTCCACGCAGACACGCACGTGTGTGTGAGTGTGTGTGCGCGTGTGTGTGGGTGCGCGTGGGTGCGTGTGGGTGCGTATGTACGAGTGTGTGTGTGCGCGTGTGTGCACGAGGTGTGTGCACAGGTGTGCGACTGTGTCCACGCGCGTGTGTGCGTGCGTTTGTACGAGTGTGTGCGTGTGTGCACGCGTGTGTGTGTGTGTGGACTTGCCTTCAACTTCACACCACGAAGCACAAATCAGGAGGAAGGTGGTGGCCTCGAATTGGCGACAGCTCCTCCGACGTTGACGTCCAAAACGAGTTGGGGGTGGGGGANCCCCCCCCCCACCCCCCCCTCTTATCGCGTCCGTCGCCACCAATTCACGTTATGAGTCGCGTGCTCTTTGAATCGTGGGAAAGTGCATGCAAGCAGAAAGGGGTCGCGCGCGCGTTTCACTGCGCGTGAATCGGTGCTACGGGATGTCTGTGCAGGGTGAGAAATAAAATAAAATGTCTTTGAAAAAGAACGCCGGAACTGCGGTTGTCTGGGTGAGGGGTGGCATCGTCCAAAAACCCCCCAAAAAACACACACTTGGGTTCGAGTCCGGACGCGGTTAAGCCGGGACTTTCGGCCGCGGCGAGTTGGTGGCCATGGGAAGAAAAAAATGTCATAAGAAAATTATAATAAGGAAAAATATAAATATTTTTTTACAAATAATAAGAAAATTTATAAATAATACATTTGAAAATTAATAAGAAAAATATTAATAACTGTAAAAAATAATAATTTCTAAAAATAATAATAAAATATATAAATAATATTCCCCCCCGTGCTATTGCTTTTTTTAATAATAAGAAAAATATATATAATAATTTGAAAATAATAATCATAATTTTAAAAAATAACAAAATATAAATATTAATTAAAAAAAATAATCTTAAGAAAACATATAAATAATAATTATAATTTTTTTTTAATAAGAAGAAAATTTATATTGTTTTAAACCTGGTTAGCTGTGGCGGACAACTCACGTGGCGCCGCTGACATTTTTTCATTTATTCGATTTTCAATCGCACGTGATTAAGACGGAATTCTCGATTCTCCGTGTCTCTCCCTGTCTGCCGAGTGATCGACACCGTCGCTTTGAAGGGAAAAAATGCGGGCTCAGAAGTCCCATTTGGGGCCGTCCATAAATGACGTCACGCACCTGGGGGGGGGTCAGACATTTGTGACGATGTGTGACGACGGGGGGGGGGGTGAGAAATATGACGTCACATCAAAATGCGCAACTTTAAATAAATATAGAATTGTTATAACACTAATCGTCATAACAACACTCCTACAACATCAGAGTACAGCGCCACGTTAAATACGCACTACAATGGCAATACTTTAAAGCGATTTGAAGCATGTTTTATTTTCTAAATGTAAATATGGTTTTTGGGGGGGAGGGGAGCAGAGCTTTGTGACGTCATATTTGAGGGGGGGGGGTCAAAAATCGTTCAAAATCGCGTGACGTCATTTATGGACGGCCCATTTCCGACGAACCGCTCGCACAACGCGAGTGGCTTAACGTCCATTGATGACCGTACGAGGAACCCACGGTGATTTAAAGGCATGAATCCCCTCCCAACTCGCCCAAAAAAGCGCTCAAGTGGTGCCATCACGTCTATCCCTCTTTCATTCAGCAAAGCAGGAAGATTTCTCCACAAATCCGCGGCCGTCGCCTGATGATGCCGGTCGTTGTGGTGGTGTGGTGGTGGTGGTGTGGCGGTGGTGTAATGGTGGTGGTGTGGTGGTTGTGTGTGGTGGTGTGTGGCGGTGGTGTAGTGGTGATGGTGTAGTGGTGGTGTAATGGTGGTGGTGCGGCGGTGGTGTAGCGGTAGTGTAGTGATGGTGGTGTAGCGGTGACCTCCTACCGGTGGGCGTTCGACACTTCACGTGGTAGCCTCAAGGTGCACATGGCCTGGCACAAGCGTCGTGGTGACGTCACCGCCACTTAGTGACGAATGGCGATTGTTGTTGTGTCTCTGTGTTTGTGTGACTGTGTGTATCTACCGATGTGTATATCCGGCAAAAACAACCCCCTACCTCCTCGTGGTGCCGGACGGTAACGCTGTGGTGGGCAGTGTGCACTTTCCCTTCATGGCGTTTGTAACCACCACAGCGTTTCTTTACGACAATGTATATACTGTGTCTTTGTGTGTGTGAAGGATAAGACACACACACACCTGGATGTCTTTTTAGTAGTGTAGTGTACAGTATAGTTTAGTGTATAGTAGTGTAGTGTAATGTGTAGTGTAGAGTGTAGTGTATCGTAGTGTAGTGTATAATAGTGTATAATGTAGTGTAGTGTATAGTAGTGTATAGTGTAATGTATAGTGTATAATGTAGTGTATAGTGTAGTGTAGTGTAGTGTATAGTGTAGTGTATAGTAGTGTAGTAGTGTATAGTGTAGTGTATAGTAGTGTATAGTAGTGTAGTGTATAGTGTAGTGTATAATAGTGTAGTGTATAGTGTAGTGTATAGTAGTGTATAGTGTAGTGTATAGTGTAGTGATGCACCCCAGGTGAGGGAGGAGCAGGGTGCTCGCTCGTCACACAACAGAAGCAGACGGACGCCATCGTCGTCGTCGTCGTTGTTTATGGCAAGGCAGACGCGCACGCACTCGCGTCGAGGGTGGTGTGTAGCGGTGGTGTAGCGGTGGTGGTGGTGTAGCGGTGGTGGTGTAGTGGTGGTGGTGTGTAGTGGTGGGGTGAGACAAAGGCGGCCGGGCGTGGTGGTGCTGGCCACACCACCCCTCTGTGTAGCCACAGTGCCAGTAGCCTTCATAGGTGATGCTGCTACTAACAGCACTTGCCCCTACAGCCTGCTCGAAGCTACACGGGGATCTTTATCTGTGTGCAGGTGCTACTGACAGCACTTGCCCCTACAGCCTGCTAGAGGCTACCTGGGGGTAGCCGAGGTAGCGCAATCGAACTAAGAGGAGTGAGTGAGTGGGTGAGTGTATGGGTAGGTGAGTGGATGGGTGGGTGAGTGGGTGAGTGTGTGGGTGGGTGTGTGGGTGGGTGAGTGTGTGTGGGTGAGTGTGTGGGTGGGTGAGTGGATGGGTGAGTGTATGTGGGTGGGTGAGTGGATGGGTGAGTGTATGGGTGGGGGTGTGTGGATGGTGGGTGAGTGTGTGGATGGGTGGGTGAGTGGGTGTGTGGATGAAAGAAACATTCTGTATAATAATAATTAAATATATTTTACAACTTGGCCCAAGTTTTCTTTTTAAAATTTAAACTCGCCAAGTTGATGTTCGTCAACTCAAGGAGTTCCACACGAACCACCACCATCAACAGCAGCTGTTTGGCCGCGTAGAGGGAGCTAAACGGGCACGACATTGGCTGGAGAAGAGATGGAGCTGATGGTCCACTGCCCATAGACTAACACTGCCCATGTAGATTCAACACTGCCATAGAATAACACTGCCCATAGACTCAGCACTGCCCATAGACTCAACACTGCCCATAGACTAACACTGCCCATAGACTCAACACTGTCCATAGACTAACACTGCCCATAGACTCAGCACTGCCCATAGACTCAACACTACCCATAGACTCAACAGTGCACCTCCAATTAGCCGCGTTTGGCTACGTACGGTGTGAAAGAAGTTCAACGTAATGATGATCACACAGCGGTAATGATGATCACAGCGGTGATGATGATCACACAGCCGCTTGTCCACCTCGTAGGCTGGTAATACTGCTCAGGGTAATAATGGGAGGGTGAGTGGCTGAGTGAGTGACAGGAGACAGAGGCAGAGACACAGAGACACACAGAGACAGACACAGAGACAGACACAGAGACACACAGAGACACACAGAGGCACACAGACACACACAGACACAGACACAAACAAAGAGACAGAGACACACACAGACACAGAGACACACACACACAGAGGCAGAGACACACACAGACACAGAGACACACACACAGACACACACACAGAGGCAGAGACACTTCTGGAATTCATTTCCGGCTTCAGTTCCTGCTCCAGTTCCGGATTCATTTCTGGTTTACGTTCTGGGTTCAGTTCCAGTTCCGGATTCAGTTCCTGCTCCAGTTCTGGATTCCATTTCTGCTCCGGTTCCGGATTCAGTTCCGGATTCAGTTCTGGTTTACTTTCTCATTTCAGTTCCAGTTCCGAATTCAGTTCCTGGTCCAGTTCCGGATTCAGTTCCGGATCCGGTTTCCAGGTCCCGGCTCCGGCCGGCGATCACTTCCTGGGCCGCCTCCCTGAGCGTCGCCACCGCCATTCCCCTCATCACTGCGCCTCTCCAATCCACCACCACCACCCCACCACCACCACCAACTCCTCCTCCACCACCTCCACCAACTTCTCCTCCACCACCACCTCCCACCTCCTTCCCCAACCCCCCGCATCAGCCCCTCCTNCCCCTCCTCCTNCCCCCCTCCTCCTCCCCTCCTCCTCCCCCCTCCCCCCCCGCCCCCCCGCCAGCACGAGCCCCCGAGCTGGGCGTGCGAGGCCTCGGTGAGGGCGCGAGTCTGGAGGCAGGCGCGGCGCTGAGCCCCGCCAGGCCCCGCGGGCACCGCTTGGCGTGGTGCAGGTGGAAGAGGCCGCGGGCCGGAGCGCGAACCACCACAAAGCCTCCTCCTCCTCCTCCTGCTGCTGCTGCTGCTCCAACCGCCCCTCCAACCGCCCCTCCAACTGCCCCTCCAACTGCCACTCCTCCAACCGCCCTTCCAACTGCCACTCCTCCAACTGCCACTCCAACTGCCACTCCAACTGCCCCCACTCCTCCTGCCCCTGCTGCTGCCCTGCAGCTGCCCCGCCGCTGTGCCCGCCGCCGCCGCCGCGCCCGCTGGAGGTGCTTGCGGTAGAGAGCCACGTCCTCCCCACCCCAGCCACGGATGTCCGGGTCGAAACCGCCTGGTGGGGGGGTGGTGGTGGGGGGGGGGGGGGAGATAGTGGGGGGTGGGTGGTCGGATAGGTGAGTGAGTGAATGGGTGAGTGGGTGGTGGGTGAGTGGGTGGGTGGGTGGGTGAGTGGGTGGGTGGGTGGGTGAGTGGGTGGTGGGTGGGTGAGTGGGTGGGTGGGTGAGTGGGTGAGTGAGCAAATGAGTAGGTGGGTTAGTGGGTGATTGAGTGGGTGAGTGAGTGTGTGAGCGAGTGAGTCAGTGACTGTGTGGGTGAGTGAGGAGGTGAGCGAGTGAGTAGGTGGCTGAGTGGGTGAGTGAGTGGGTGAATAGGTGAGTAGGTTAGTGAGTGAGTAGGTGAGTGGGTGAGTGAGTGGGTGGGTGCGTGAGTAGGTGAATGAGTGAGTAGGTGGGTGAGTGTGTGGGTAGGTGAGTGGGTGAGGAACTCACCAACAGCGAGGTAGTCTGAGAGGTACTGGCAGTCATGCCGAAGCCAAAGTCTCTCCAGAAGCCGGTCTCCTTCTTGATCACCTGGCCTCTCACATCATCATCAACATCACCATCACCACCATCACCATCACCACCATCACCACCATCACTACCATCACTATCAACCACCATCACCACCACCATCACTACCACCATCACCACCACCATCACCACAATCACCATCATCACCACCATCACCACCATATCACCACCATCACTACCACCATCACTACCACCATCACTACCACCATCACCACCATCACACCATCACTACCACCATCACTACCACCATCACCACCACCATCATCACCACCATCACCACCATCACTATCACCACCATCACTACCACCATCACCACCACCATCACTACCACCGTCACTACCACCATCACCATCACGACCACCATCACCACCAACATCACCACCATCACCACTACCACCATCACCACCACCATCACCACCACCATCATCACTACCACCACCATCACCACCATCACCACCATCACCACCACCATCATCACCACCATCACCACCATCACCACCACCATCACGATCACCATCACCACCATCACCACCATCACCACCACCATCACCAACACCACCATCACCGCCATCACCATCATAGTACTATCACAGCACTATCACAGCACCATCACTACCACCATCATCACCCCAATGACCCCGTGACCCAGTGACCCCAGTGACCCCCGTGACCCGAGTGACCCACCAGCTGTTGCGTGAGGGGCGGCATGCTGTCGTGGTGAGCGTAGACGATGGCCGGGTTGTAGAGGCTGAACACCACCGGGTAGTAGACCCTGCTGCCTGTACACACACAGTGTACACACACAGTGTACACACACACACAGTGTACACACACACACACATACACACACACACACAGTGTACACACACACACACAGTGTAACACACACACACACAGTATAGACACACACGCACAGTGTACACACACACACAGTATACACACACACACAGTGTACACACACACAGTGTACACACACACAGTGTACACACACATAGTATAGACACACACGCACAGTGTACACACACACAGTGTACACACACATAGTGACACACACACAGTGTACACACACACAGTGTACACACACACAGTGTACACACACACACACACACACACAGTGTACACACACACAGTGTACACACACACACAGGTACACACACACAGTGTACACACACAGTGTACACACAGTGTACACACACACAGGTACACACACAGTGTACACACACACAGTGTACTCACAGATACACACAGGTACACACACACAGTGTACACACACACTATACACACACACGATACACACACTATACACACACACAGACTACACACACACACTCTACACTACAACAACCTACATACACCACTAACTATGATACACTTACGTCACCACTATCATACACACACTCTACACACACACACACACACACTATACACTACACTACACACTACACTACGATACACTACACTATACACTACACACTACACACTACACTACGACACACTACACTATACACTACACTATCATACACTACTCTACACTACACTATACACTACACTACGATACACTACACTCTACACTATGATACACTACTACTACACTACACACGACACTGCCCCTGGTACCCACCAGGCCGTGCGTGCGTGCGACAGGAAGTGAGGAACTCCGCCGTGAAGACGACGTCCACATCACAGAAGAAGAGCAGCACCTCCCCCCGGTAGGCCACGCCCCTTTCCCCCAGCAGGCCACGCCCCCCGCCGCCACCCTCCCCCACCCCCACCGGCCACGCCCGGCCCCTGCGTCGAGCCCAACCCCGCGGGAGAACTCCCCGGCCAGCGGCACCATGGAGACGTTGGGGAAGCCCTCCAGCCTGGGGGTGGGGTGGGGTGGGAGGGGGGGAGGGAGGGGTGGGGGAGGGGGTGAGGGGTGGGGGAGGGCATTCATAGGTCAAAGTTGGGTCTCACTGTGTGTGTGTATGTGTATCTCTGTATGTGTGTGTTTGTGTGTATGTGTCACTGTGTGTGTATGTACGTGTGTGTGTATGTGTGTGTGTGTATGTGCGTGTGTGTGTGTGTATCAGTGGGAGCGGTAGTGTAGTGGTTAGCGCGCTGCACTACGAACTTGGCAACCCGGGTTCGATTCCCGCTCACGGCAAACACCAGTGACGATTATCTGAACCGGTCCTGGCCTCCCCTAAGTCGACTCAGCCTCAAATGAGTACCTGGTGCGGTGTGTAAACATCGCCACTAGGGAGACAAAGGCGGTCGGGCGTGGTGCTGGCCACCCACCCCCTCGTGTCCGTTCCGGCCTTCATAGGTGCTCGCTAACAGCACTTGCCCCTACAGTCTGTTCAGGTATAGACGGGGGGATGTCTTTATGTTGTGTGTGTATGGTGTGTATGTGTGTGTATGTGTGTGTATGTGTGTGTGTGTGTGTATGGGTGTGTGTATGTGTTGTGTATGTGTGTGTATGTGTGTGTGTGCGTGCGTGCGTCTATGGGTGCTCCTCAGGATGTCTTCCACCTGGGAGTGAGTAAGTAAACGACGGTCAGATGCGGGCGTGGCTGTACCTGCCTGTAGCGAGAGTACACACGAACAAGCATACACACAAGAGTGGGTACGACAAACACAGCATCCACACATGCGTCACACAGGTTACACCACAGCGTCATACACCACACAGCCGTCCCACAGGTCCACAGTACACGACAGTCACACACACCGCGTCACACTGTCTCACAACTACCAGCGTACAGAGCCACACAGAGTCACACACGAACACAGCATCACACACACAGCGTCACACACAGCGTCACACACGAACACAGCATACACACACACAGCATCACACACACAGCGTCACACACACAGCGAACACAGCGTCACACACACATCCACACACACAGCGTCACACACACAGCGTCACACACACAGCGTCACATACACAGCATCACACACACAGTGTCACACACACACACACACACTCACACACACAGCGTCACACACACAGCGTCACACACACAGCGTGTCACACAGCATCACACACACAGCATCACACATACACAGCGTGACACAAGGTGTCACACTCACAGTGTGACACACACATCTTGACACACGCACAGCGTTACACACACAGCGTCACATACACACACAGCGTCACACACATTGTGACACAACAACAACCGCCATTCGCCACTAAGTTGTGGTGACGTCACTACAACGCTTGTGCCAGGCCATGTGCACCTTGAGGCCACGTGAAGTGTCGAACGCTCGCTGGCAGGTAACGGGGCAGACCCAGGTGCCACGGGTCGACTGAGATGGCTTACCGCTTCCCACACCTCACCACCAGGCTCACACACCCCCTTAAGATTCAATCTCCTGGCTCCACCAAATAGGAGTTGGCCAGGAGACGTCATAGACGCCTGTCCCCCTGGGGCCTCCAGCACAAGCTTATTTATTAATTTTTCATTCGTGGTTTAATGGTAATTTATTGAAGGTGGAGGGGTTACCAGCCCCTCGCACCCGCCAGAGCCCCCATTTGGCCGCTGTGGTGTCACAAACGCCATGAGGGAAAGGCCAATCGGAATTGGCACTCCCCCCAACAGCACTGTCCACAGACACACACACAGATAGACACACACACATAGACACACACATACAGACAGAAACACACACACAGACACAACCACCATCAACACCATCACCACAGTCACCACCACCATCACCACCACCACCACCACCGTCACCACCACCCACCTAAAGTTTTGCATGAAAGCGCGGAACGCGTTGGTGCGCCGTGCCAACGGCACCACCACGTGGAGCGGCGGGAGATACCCGCCACCACCGCCACCACCACCGCCACCACCACGCCACCACCACCACCGCCAACGTCGCCACCGTCTTCCACGGCCACCACCACGGGCGGTGCCAGCGGGCGGAACAGCGTGACCACGCGCAGCGGCGATCCGCCAACCCCGGCCGAGTCGTCGGAGCCGTCGGTCTCCGCGGGGCGGCGGAAGGCGAGTCGATACTCGGTGCCCTTGTCGCGCTCGCTGCGGAACAGCCCTGCGGTGGGGAGGGTGGGGGGGTCGGTGGGGGTGAGTGGGTGGGTGAGTGGGTGGGTGGGTGACTGAGTGGTTGAGTGGGTGAATGGGTGGGTGAGTCAGTGAGTGGGTGAGTGAGTGGATGGGTGAGTGAGTGGGTGAATGGGTGGGCAAGTGAGTGGGTGAGTGAGCGGGCGAGTGAGTGGGCGAGTGAGTGAGTGGGTGTATGGGTGGGTGGGCAAGTGGGTGGGTGGGTGAGTGGGTGGGTGAGTGGGTGGGTGAGTGAGTGGGTGAATGGGTGGACGAGTGAGTGGGTGAGTGAGTGGGTGAGTGGGTGAGTGAGCGGGCGAGTGGGTGGGTGGGCAAGTGGGTGGGTGGGTGAGTGAGTGGGTGGGCGAGTGAGTGGGTGAGTGAGTGGGTGAATGGGTGGACGAGTGAGTGAGTGAGTGGGTGGGTGAGTGGGTGAGCGAGTGGGTGTGTGGGTGAGTGGGTGGTTGGTTGGGTGAGTGGGTGGGTGGGTGAGAGCTACCCTCAGCGAAGTGGGCGAGTGAGTATCCGTCACCCCCGCCCGCTCCCCGCCGTTGAGGGCGACGATGGCGGCGTCTACGGCTTGCACGAGCTCCTCGCGGCGGTCGCGACGGAGAGGCCGCTCCTCAGGGTGGCGCGTCAGCCCGTCTCCAGCTGGTACACCTGGCGCAGTGAGTGACTCAGTGAGTGAGTGAGTGAGTGAGCGAGTGACTGAGCGAGTGAGCGGGTGACTGAGTGGGTGACTGAGTGGGTGACTGAGTGACTGACTGAGTGAGTGAGTTACTGAGTGAATGACTGAGTGGGTGACTAAGTGAGTGAATGAGTGAGAGAGGGACTGAGTGAGTGACTGAGTGAGTGACTGACTGAGTGACTGAGTGAGTGAATGAGTGAGAGAGGGACTGAGTGAGTGACTGAGTGAGTGACTGACTGAGTGAGTGGATGAGTGAGTGAATGACTGAGTGAGTGAGTGACTGAGCGAGCTGACTGACTGAGCGACTGAGCGAGCAAGCGAGGTGACTGAGTGAGTGACTGAGTGAGTGACTGACTGAGTGAGTGACTGAGTAAGTGACTGACTGAGCGAGCGGTGCACCACCTTGTGTGCAGTAAAGCTGTCGTAGGGGATGACCGCGTACTCGCTGGAGTAGCGNCCCCCCCACAGAACCTCCGCGCGCTCGGCCTGCGACGTCAGGAAAGCCTGCAGGCTCGCCTGGCCGCCCGGGCCGAGGCATCCACGGGAGCGGGGGGAGCGGCTTGGGCCGCCTCCCCCCCACCACGGAGGCCCCGCCCACCACGGCGGAGGCCCCGCCCACCACGGCAGAGGCCCCGCCCACCACGGCGGAGGCCCCGCCCACCACAGCACCCTGCAGGGTCTTCAGCTGTTCCGTGCGGTGGTGGAGCTCGGACTGGGGAGAGGGGTGGGTGGGTGAGTGAGTGGGTGGAGGGGTGGGTGGGTGAGTGGGTGAGTGGGTGGGTGGGTGAGTGGATGGGTGGGTGAGTGGATGGTNGGTGAGTGGATGGGTGAGTGAGTGGGTGGATGGGTGAGTGGATGGATGGGTGGGTGAGTGGGTGGGTGGGTGGGTGAGTGAGTGGGTGAGTGGATGGGTGGGTGAGTGGGTGGGTGAGTGGGTGGAGGGGTGGGTGAGTGGGTGAGTGGGTGGAAGGGGTGGGTGAGTGGATGGGTGAGTGGGTGGAGGGGTGGGTGAGTGGGTGAGTGGGTGGAAGGGGTGGGTGAGTGAATGAGTGGGTGGGTGAGTGGGTGCATGGGTAATTGGGCATATGGGTGATGATGATGGTGGTGATGGTGGTGATGGTGGTGATGGTTGTGATGATGGTGGTGAGGGTGGTGGTGATGATGGTGGTGAGGCTGGTGGTNGATGGGGTGAGGGGTGAGGCTGGTGGTGAGGCTGGTGAGGGTGATGATGGTGATGATGCTGGTGATGATGGTGGTGATGATGGTGGTGAGGCTGGTGAGGCTGGGGTGAGGGTGGTGAGGCTGGTGGTGAGGCTGGTGAGGGTGATGATGGTGATGATGCTGGTGATGATGGTGGTGATGATGGTGGTGAGGCTGGTGAGGGTGATGATGGTGATGAGGGTGATGATGGTGGTGATGGTGGTGAGGCTGTGATGGTGGTGATGATGGTGGTGAGGCTGGTGAGGCTGGTGAGGGTGGTGAGGCTGGTGGTGAGGCTGGTGGCTGGTGGTGAGGCTGGTTAGGCTGGTGAGGGTGGTGGTGAGGGTGGAGAGGGTGAGGCTGGTGGTGAGGCTGGTGAGGCTGGTGAGGCTGGTGAGGTGGTGAGGCTGGTGAGGGTGGTGAGGAGGCTGGTGGTGAGGGTGGTTAGGCTGGTGAGGCTGGTGAGGGTGGTGAGGGGTGCTCACCTTGAGCTGCTGGAGCTGTTTGCGTAGCACCTGCAGCTGGCCCCGGTGCTGTGCCGCCTGCTCCACCAGCTCGGCCTGGTGCTGCCCAGGCTGCCTCTCGCCTGAGCCCCACCACGCTCGAGACACGGGGGGCAGANTCCTCGGCTGGGGGTGGGGGGTAGGTGGGGGTAGGTGGGGGTAGGTGGGGGGTGGGTAGGTGGGGGTAGGTGGGGGTNGTAGGTGGGGGTGGGTGGGTAGGTGGGGGTAGGTGGGGGGGGGGGGTAGGTGGGGGGGTGGGGGGGGTAGGTGGGGGGGTAGGTGGGGTAGGTGGGGGGGTAGGTGGGGGGGTAGGTGGGGGGGGTNGGTGGGGGGTAGGTGGGGGTAGGTGGGGGGGGGTNGGGGTAGGTGGGGTAGTGGGGGGTNGGTGGGGGGGTAGGTNGGGGGGTAGGTGGGGGGGGTGGGGGGGTAGGTGGGGGGGGTGGGGGTAGGGGGGGGGGGTAGGTGGGGGGGGTAGGTGGGGGGGTAGGTNGGGGGGTAGGTGGGGTAGGTGGGGGTGGGGTAGGTGGGGGGGGTAGGTGGGGTAGGTGGGGGGGGGTAGAGAGGGTAGGTGGTGTAGTGGGTAGGGGTGCATTCAGTCACAAAGACAAAGATCCCCGTGTCGCCTCTAGCAGGCTGCAGGGGCAAGTGCTGTCAGTGATTTAGGCCACGCCCACCGTGGTCTAGGCCACGCCCACAATTGTTTAGGCCACGCCCGCCGTGGTTTAGGTCACACCACCGTGGTTTAGACCACTCCCACCGTGGTTTAGGCCACACCCACCGTGGTTTAGGCCACACCCATAACAGTATAGGCCACGCCCACAACTGTCTAGGCCACGCCCACAATGGTTTAGGCCACACCCACCGTGGTTTAGGCCACACCCAGCGTGTGCAGCAGCCAGAGCAGAGCTGCCACCGCGAGGCAGGCGCCAGGCACGAGGCGCCTCGGCCAATGGGAGAGCAGCTTGCGGGTCACCATGGCGACGGGCGGCCAATCAGGCGCGGCCCTGCGGGGGGGGGGGGGGGAGACAGAGGCGATTTGAGACAGAGCCCTGTGAGACCCATTGATTAACACTGAACACCATTGATTAACACCGAACCCATTGATTATTACCGAGAACCATTGATTAACACTGAGACCCATTGATTAACACTGAGACCCATTGATTAACACAGAACCTCATTGATTAACACCGAACCCCATTGATTAACACTGAGCCCCATTGATCAACACTGAACCACATTGATTAACACTGAGACCCATTGATTAACACTGAGCCCCATTGATCAACACTGAACCACATTGATTAACACTGAGACCCATTGATTATCACCGAACCCCATTGATTAACACTGAACCCCATTGATTATCACCGAACCCCATTGATTAACACCGAGACCCATTGATTAACACCGAACCCATTGATTAACTCTGAACCCCATTGATCAACACTGAACCACATTGATTAACATTGAACCCTGTGGTGAGTTGAGGCCCCATTGATTAACACTGTTGACCCAATAGTGATGCTACCCGCTGACAACATGGGGAGTGCGTAAACACATTCTTGCTGCGGAGGGAGCTGGTAGGAACACGTTGGGTTGCTCGGTCAATGGCCTGTAGGGTCAACGGCGGCGTGGTGGATTCCAAAATATGCCCGACTGCGAGGGCGGGCACAAGCCGGCGTGAGTAGGTTAAACGTTGAGGTTTATAAGGGCACCACGGGTGACCAGCCCCTCCCCACACAGCCCCACCCCTCCCACCCAGCCCCTCCCCACCCAGCCCCTCCCCACCCTCCCTCTCCACCCAGCCCGACCCCTCCCATTTTTGGATGCACGACGGACGGACACAATAATCCCATTTGGGCTGGTGTAACCAGGAGGTTCCTACCAGTATAACACCTCTACAGTATAGTGAAAGGTTTTTACCCTTTCAACTGGTACAAAAACTGACACCTTTATACAAGGCATCATGTTTGCAATAACCGCAACACAAGCAGTCAAAATTTTACGAGTAGTAGTAGTATTTGTAGTAGTAGTATTTGAGTAGTAGTATTTGTAGTATTTAGTTGTAGTATTTATAGTATTTGAGTATTTGTAGTATTAGTAGAGTATTTGTAGTATTTGAGTGACCTCACCTCTGCTGGTAGTGGTGAGGTCACATCTGGGGCGGTGAGTTCAGAGTTGAGCTTCGGTGACCTGGTGTCAGAGGTCAACCATCACCACCATCACCACCATCATCACCACCATCATCATCACCACCACCACCATCATCATCATCACCACCATCATCATCATCACCACCGCCACCATCACCACCATCATCATCATCATCACCACCATCAATCATCTCACCACCATCATCATCATCATCACCACCATCATCATCATCACCACCATCATCATCACCACCACCACCTCATCATCATCACCACCACTGTCATCATAACCACCACCACCATCACCACCACCACCATCATCATCACCACCACCATCATCATCACCACCATCATCATCATCATCACCACCACCCATCATCACCACCACCCATCATGATCATCACCACCACCAGCAACAGCAACAGCACCACCACCATCACCACCACCATCATCATCATCACCACCATCACCATCACCACCATCACCACCATCATCACCACCACCATCACCACCACCATCACCACCACCATCACCACCACCACCACCATCATCATCATCACCATCACCACNATCACCACCACCATCACCACCACCATCACCACCACCACACCTCATCACCACCATCATCATCATCATCACCACCATCATCATCATCATCACCACCACCACCATCATCATCATCACCACCACACCATCAGCAACAGCACCACCACCATCACCACCACCATCATCATCATCACCACCATCATCATCATCATCACCACCACCATCATCATCATCACCACCACCATCATCATCATCACCACCACCACATCAGCAACAGCACCACCACCATCACCACCACCATCATCATCACCACCATCATCATCATCACCACCACCACATCATCACCACCACCACCATCATCATCATCACCACCACCATCAGCACCACCACCATCACCACCACCATCATCATCATCACCACCATCATCATCATCACCACCACCACCACCACCACCACCATCATCTCACCATCATCATCACCACCATCATCATCATCACCACCACCATCATCATCATCACCACCATCATCCCACCACCACCACCATCATCATCATCACCACCACCATCATCACCATCACCACCACCATCATCATCACCATCATCATCATCACCATCATCACCACCACCACCATNACCACCACCACCATCATCACCACCACCATCACCACCATCACCACCACCACCATCATCATCACCACCATCATCATCATCATCACCACCACCACCATCATCATCATCACCACCACCACCATCATCATCATCACCACCACCACCATCAGCAACAGCAACAGCACCACCACCATCACCACCACCATCATCATCATCACNACCATCACCATCACCACCATCACCACCATTACCACCATCACCACCACCACCACCACCACCATCACCACCACCACCACCATCATCACCATCATCACCATCACCACCACCACCACCATCACCACCACCATCACCACCACCATCATCATCACCACCACCACTCACCATCATCATCATCANCACCACCATCATCATCATCACCACCACCACCATCATCATCATCACCACCACCACCATCAGCAACAGCACCACCACCATCACACCCCATCATCATCATCACCACCATCACCATCACCACCATCACCACCACCACCATCACCACCACCATCACCACCTCACCACCACCACCACCATCATCACCATCATCACCATCACCACCATACCACCACCATCACCACCACCATCACCACCACAACCATCACCACCACCATCACCACCACCATATTATATCACTAATATGCAGAATCGGTGCATTACACACACACGAACACACACAAACACTGACACACACACGAACACACACAGAGACTGACACACACACTACACACACATAGACACATATTTGTCAGTGTGTGTGTTGTTGTAGTGTATCTGTCAGTGTTGTGTGTCAGTATCAATGTGTGTGTACAAGTGTCTGTTTTTTTGTACACGTGTGTGTTGTACACGTGTGTGTGTGTACACGTCTGTGTGTGTACAGTGTGTTTGTGTACAGTGTGTGTGTGTACCCGTGTCTGTGTGTGTACACGTGTCTGTGTNTGTGTGTGTCACTTGGCAGTGTTGTGTGTTTGGGTGTGTGTGCTGTGTGTACTTGCCCTAGAGTCAGTTGAGGCTAAGGGTGATCTTTGTTTAGTNCTACGTGCAGAGTTTGACATGTGGGTGGTGTNGAGNTTACGCAAACTGGGCAGTGCTCAGTGTGTGGGTCAGTGCTGAGTCTGTGGGCGTGCTGAGTCTATGGATAGTGTTGAGTCAATGGGTAGTGTTGAGTCTATGGCAGTGTTGAGTCTATGGTAGTGCTGAGTCAATGGTAGTGTTGAGTCAATGGGTAGTGTTGAGTCTATGGGCAGTGTTTAGTCTATGGGCAGTGTTGAGTCTATGGGCAGTGTTGAGTCAATGGGCAGTGTTGAGTCAATGGGCAGTGTTGAGTCAATGGGCAGTGTTGAGTCTATGGGTAGTGGTGAGTCTATGGGCAGTGTTGAGTCTATGGGCAGTGTTGAGTCTATGGGCAGTGCTGAGTCTATGGGCAGTGTTGAGTCTATGGGCAGTGTTGAGTCTATGGGCAGTGTTGAGTCTATGGGCAGTGTTGAGTCTATGGACAGTGTTAGTCTATGGGCAGTGTTGAGTCTATGGGCAGTGCTGAGTCTATGGGCAGTGNTGAGTCTATGGGCAGTGTTGAGTCTATGGGCAGTGTTGCGGGCAGTGTTGAGTCTATGGGTAGTGTTGAGTCTATGGGCAGTGTTGAGTCTGGCAGTGTTGATGAGTCTATGGGCAGTGATGAGTCTGTGGGCAGTGTTGAGTCTATGGGCAGTGTTGAGTCTGTGGTGCAGTGTTGAGTCTGTGGGCAGTGTTGAGTCTATGGGCAGTGTTGAGTCTGTGGCAGTGTTGAGTCTGTGGGCAGTGTTGAGTCTGTGGGCAGTGTGAGTCTGTGGGCAGTGTGAGTCTTGGGCAGTGTGAGTCTGTGGGCAGTGTTGAGTCTGTGGGCAGTGTTGAGTCTATGGGCAGTGTTGAGTCTGTGGGCAGTGTGAGTCTATGGAGTGTGAGTCTGTGGGCAGTGTTGAGTCTATGGTGCAGTGTTGAGTCTATGGACAGTGTTGAGTCTATGGGCAGTGTTGAGTGTTGAGTCTATGGNTAGCAGTGTTGAGTCTATGGGCAGTGTTGAGTCTATGGGCAGTGTTGAGTCTATGGGCAGTGTTGAGTCTATGGGCAGTGTTGAGTCTATGGGCAGTGTTGAGTTTATGGGCAGTGATGAGTCTATGGGTAGTGATGAGTCTATGGCAGTGTTGAGTCTATGGGTAGTGTTGAGTCTATGGGTAGTGATGAGTCTATGGGCAGTGTTGAGTCTATGGCAGTGTTGAGTCTATGGGTAGTGTGAGTCTATGGGCAGTGATGAGTCTATGGGTAGTGATGAGTCTATGGGNGACAGTGTTGATGAGTCTATGAGTCTACAGTGTTGAGTCTATGGGTAGTGTTGAGTCTATGAGTGCTGAGTCTATGGTGCAGTGCTGAGTCTATGGGCAGTGTTGAGTCTATGGGCAGTGTTGAGTCTATGGCAGTGTTGAGTCTATGGCAGTGTTGAGTCTATGGGCAGTGTTGAGTCTATGGGTAGTGTTGAGTCTATGGGCAGTGTGAGTCTATGGTAGTGTGAGTCTATGGCAGTGTGAGTCTATGGACAGTGTGAGTCTATGGCAGTGTTGAGTCTATGGGCAGTGTTGAGTCTATGGGCAGTGTTGAGTCTATGGTAGTGTTAGTCTATGAGTCTATGGGTAGTGATGAGTCTATGGACAGTGTTGAGTCTATGGGCAGTGTTGAGTCTATGGGTGCAGTGTTGAGTCTATGGCAGTGATGAGTCTATGGGTAGTGATGAGTCTATGGGAAGTGTTGATGAGTCTATGGGCAGTGATGAGTCTATGACAGTGTTGAGTCTATGGCAGTGTTGAGTCTATGGGTAGTGCTGAGTCTATGGGCAGTGCTGAGTCTATGGGCAGTGTTGAGTCTATGGGCAGTGTTGAGTCTATGGGCAGTGTTGAGTCTATGGGCAGTGTTGAGTCTATGGGCAGTGTTGAGTCTATGGGTAGTGTTGAGTCTATGGCAGTGTGAGTCTATGGTAGTGTGAGTCTATGGGCAGTGTTGAGTCTATGGCAGTGTTGAGTCTATGGGCAGTGTTGAGTCTATGGGCAGTGTTGAGTCTATGGTGCAGTGTTGAGTCTATGGGCAGTATTGAGTCTATGGGTGACAGTGTTGAGTCTATGGGCAGTATTGAGTCTATGGGCTGACAGTGCTGAGTCTATGGGCAGTGTTGAGTCTATGGGCAGTGTTGAGTCTATGGGCAGTATTGAGTCTATGGTGCAGTGTTGAGTCTATAGTGCAGTGCTGAGTCTGTGTGTTGCGTCTACTATCGATTGCACCACCACCACCCCGAGCCTCCTATCTCGCCCGAGGCTCCTGGCCAACCCGAGGGCCCACCCAGCGCCCCCATACCCCCCCAAGGCCCAGCGGCCCCCCACTGACCTGAGTGGTGAAGTATGGCGGTGGCGAGACAGCGAGCAGTAGATAGAGCGTGCCGCTCATAGCGGCCACTTCACAAACGCGCTGCGCTTCTCGATCCTCCGTCTGGGATCCCGTAGGGGCGGGGCCTAGCGGGGGGAGGGGCGGGGTTGGTGGGTAACGGGTTCGGTGGGTGGGGCCTAGCGGGGGGAGGGGCGGGTTGGTGGGAGGGAGAAGTGGGCGGGGCGATGAGGATAAGGGGGAGGGGCGAAGGGGAGGGAGGGCGGGCGCGAGGGCGGAGTTGGTGGGGAGGGGGCGGTGGGCGGGGCGATCGGGATAAAGGGGCNGGGCGAAGCAGAAGGAGGGACGGGTGATGGGGAGGGGCGACAGCATAAGGGCGGGCGAATGAGTAGGGGCGGGCTATGCAAATGAGCAGACGGTTGAACGGGGGGGGTGAGGGGCGTGGCTAATGAACTTGGGGGGGGGGGCTGTCTTATGGGCGGGGCGATCGCGCCGTAGGGAGCGCGGCGAGAATCGGAGATGGGGACGAGGCGGGCCGAGGGGTGAGACGCGTCGCTAAGTGGGTTATGCCAAGTCAGGACAACATCGAAGCCCATTGGCTGCCCGTGTCTCATTAACATAATTTATTAAAGCACGTGACCGCAGGGAGATTGACGTTGGAAACGAAGCGGGTGGGGTTCTGGGTAGAGCGGTGGAATCGCTCCGCCATGTTGGGTAGGGAAACCGCCACTGGCAAAGCAATGGACGCATTGCGCCATGTTGGTTAGGGAGACAGCCATTGTCAACGCATTGGAGGGCATTGCCGCCATATTGGTTAGGGGGGCCGCTTTTGTCAAAGCATTGGACGGTATCTCCGCCACATTGGCAGAACGCGATTGTCAATGCATTGGAGGGCATTCCCGCCATGTTTGGTAGGGCGGCCACCACATTTCGATAGATAGAGCGCCGCCATGTTGGGTAGGGAGTGCCGCTATTGGATCGCCGCCATATTGGGTAGGCGGGGTGCCACTTGTTAATCCGTTAGATGGCATCGCCGCCATGTTGGGTAGGGGTGCCGCCATTGGATCTCCGCCATGTTGGGTAGGCGGTGCCGCCGTTGGATCGCCGCCATATTGGGTAGGGGGGCCTCTTATCAAACCATTGGAGGGCGTCGCCGCCATGTTGGGTAGGGGGGCCGCCTTAATCAATCCATTGGAGGGCATAGCCGCCATGTTGGTAGGGCGAGCGGGGGGCGCCGCCATTGGAGGGCGGGGCTTGCCGCCAGTGACGTCACCGCCATTGAGGAACAGAATCCGAGGTACGATCCTGTCGATTGACATTCGATTAAAGTGACGAGTTAAAGACACAAGATGTCTCAGGCTCACAATCATCACTGGGGGAGAGACAAAGGCGGCCGGGCGTGCTGGTGCTGGCCACANCACCCCCTCTGTGTGTAGCCACAGTGCCGGTAGTCTTCATAGGTGATGCTGCTACTAACAGCACTTGCCCTACAGCCTGCTAGAGGCTACACGGGGGAGCTTTGTCTAGGTGCTACTAACAGCACTTGCCCCTACAGCCTGCTAGAGGCTACCTGGGGGACTTTGTCTGTGTGTAGGTGCTACTAGCAGCACTTGCCCTATAGCCTGTAGAGGCTACCGGGGATCTTTGTCTGTGTGTAGGTGCTACTAACAGCACTTGCCCCTACAGCCTGTAGAGGCTACACGGGGATCTTTGTGTGTAGGTGCTACTAACAGCACTTGCCCTACAGCCTGCTAGAGGCTACACGGGGATCTTTGTCTGTGTGTAGATGCTACTAGCAGCACTTGCCCCTACAGCCTGCTAGATGCTACACGGGGATCTTTGTCTGTGTGTAGGTGCTACTGACAGCACTTGCCCTACAGCCTGCTAGAGGCTACACGGGGAGCTTTGTCTGTGTGTGGTGCTACTGACAACACTTGCCCTACANCCTACTAGAGGCTACACGGGGATCTTTGTCTGTGTCTGTGTGCTTGGCATAGTAGGTGGCACAGGTGGTGCATCAGCCATCATCTCGGTCATCTCAGTCAGTCGACCCGTGGCACCTGCTGGGTCTGCCCCGTGACCTCCTGCCAGCGGGCGTTCGACACTTCACGTTGCCTCAAGGTGCACTTGGCCTGGCACAAGCGTCGTGGTGACGTCACCGCCACTTAGTGACGAATGGCGTGTTGTTGTTGTTGTGTGTGTGTCTGTGTGTGTGGTGTGNCTGTGTACAGTCGTGTAGTGTGTCTGTGTGTGTGTCTGTGTGTGTATGTGTGTGTCTGTGTGTGTCTGTGTGTGTGACTGTGTGTGTGTCTCTGTGTTGCTGTGTGGGTGTGTGTCTGTGACTGTGTGCAGTGTGTATGTCTGTGTGTGTGTGTTGTGTGTGTTTGGGTGTGTGACTTGTGTNTGTTGTGTTGTCTGTGTGTGTGTGTGTGTGTGTCACTGTGTGTGTGTGTGTGTCTGTGTGTGTGTCTGTGTGTGTGTGTGTTCNGTGTGTGTGTCTGTGTGTGTGTGTGTGTGTGTGTCTGTGTGTGTCTGTGTGTGTGTGTGTCTGTGTGTGTGTCAGTGTGTGTGAGGTGTGTGTGGTCAGCGCTGCGTACGAATCCGGCGCGAGTTCGATTCCCGCTCACGGCCAACACCGGTGACGATTATCTGAACCGGTCCCGAGCCTCCCCTAGGTCGACTCAGCCTCAAATGAGTACCTGGTGTCATGTGTAAACATCGCCACTGGGAGACAAAGGCGGTCGGGCGTGGTGCTGGCCACCCACCCCCTCGTGTGCCATCCCACCCTTCACAGGTGCCGCTCGCTAACGAACTTGCCCCTACAGTCTGTAAGGCTACACGGGGGACCTTTGTCTGTGTCTTTGTCAGGCTGCATGGAGGTGATGGGGCCTGCCGCTCTACTCATCCTGTCCCTCGCCTGGATCACGGCCACGTGGCCTCCACTCACGCAGAGCGCCGGTGAGGGTTACCCCGTGGCCGTGTTGTTACCACGGTAACCGCGGTCTCCACGGTAACCGCTGCTCCAGGTAACCTCAGTCTCCACGGTAACCGCGGTCTCCACGGTAACCTCAGTCTCCACGGTAACCACGGTCTCCACGGTAACCGCGATCTCCAGGGTAACCTTGGTCCCCACGGTAACCTCAGTCTCCACGGTAACCTCAGTCTCCATTCTAACCTCGGTCTCCACGGTAACCTCAGTCTCCACGGTAACCGTGGTCTCCACGGTAACCTCGGTCTCCACGGTAACCTCGGTCTCCACGGTATCCTCAGTCTCCACGGTCACCTCAGTCTCCATGGTAACCGTTATCCCTCCGCGTGTATCCCAGAGTTGCTGGGCGGTGCGCAGCTGGAGCACGCTGAGCTCGCGGTGCACAACGAGCTGAAGCTGCCTCTCACCCTCACCTGGGTCTCTAGCGACTGCTTCCAGGTGAACCATCAACAACTACTCACCAACTACTCACCACTCACCACCCACTCACTCACTCACCACCTACTCACCAACTACTCACCAACTACTCACCGCTCACCCTCACCTGGGTCTCCAGCGACTGCTTCCAGGTGAACTCACCAACTACTCACCCTACTCACCACTCACTCACCACCCACTCACCACTCACTCACCACTCACTCACCACCTACTCCTCACTCATCAACTACTCACCGCTCACCCTCACCCTCTAGCGACCTTCCAGGTGAATTCAACAACTACTCACCACTACTCACCAACTACTCACCACTACTACTCACCACCTACTCACACTCACCACTNACTCACCACTCACCAACTACTCACCACTCACTCACCAACTCACCAAGTACTCACCACTCACCACCTACTACTCACCACTCACTCACCACTACTCACCCTCACACTCACCACTACTCACCACTCACCAAACTACTCACCAACTACTCACCACTCACTCACCACTCACCAACTACTCACCGCTCACCCTCACCTGGGTCTCTAGCGACTGCTTCCAGGTGAACTCACCAACTACTCACCCACTACTCACCACTCACTCACCACTCACTCACCAACTACTCACCCTCACCTGGGTCTCCAGCGACTGCTTCCAGATGAACTCAACACCACCACCAACTACTCACCACTCACTCACCACCTTACTCACCAACTACTCACCAACTACTCACCGCTCACCCTCACCTGGGTCTCTAGCGACTGCTTCCAGGTGAACCACNAACTACTCATCAACTACTCACCACTCACCAACTACTCACAAACTACTTACCACTCACCAACTACTCACCCTCACCTGGGTCTCTAGCGACTGCTTCCAGGTGAACCACCAACTACTCACACTCACCTACTACTCACCAACTACTCACAAACTACTTACTCACTCACCAACTACTCACCCACTACTCACCTACTCACAACTCACCAACTACTCACCCACTCCTCACCAACTCACCAAATACTCACCAACTACTTACTCAATCACCAACTCACCCACTACTCACCAACCACTACTCACCAACTACTCACCCACTACTCCAACGACTCACCAACGACTCACCAACTACTCACCACCTACTCACCACTACTCACCAACTACTCACCACAGTGCAAGCGAGAATTTCATCATCGCTTGCGGCTGGGGTTGCATCGTCCCCCACTCCTGATGTCGAGGGTAAATGGGCGAGATTAAGGACTGTGACTCATGCAGCTGCAATGGCTGCTTTGGATACGCGGTCCAGACCTCCCAGAGACCCTGGCTGACAGAGGAGGTGTTCAGGATGGTTAAGAAAAAGCGACAGGCCCACTCTCATCGGCTACAGCATCCCACGTCAGAGAATGAGGAGGTTTACCGCAGCCTTCGCTCGGAGGTTCGGAGAGCCGTGAGGCGCTGCAAGGATGGGTTGGTCGCGGGTTGCTGAGGAGATGGAGTCTGCCTCAGTCGCCCGCGATCACAAATCGCTATTTAACTCCATCATGAAAGTAACCTGCAGCGCCACACCGATTACCATCATTAGGGGAAAAAACGGTGATTCAATCTCCGACCCCAGGAACAGGTTTGCAGATTTGCTGAGCATTTCTGTGGGGATAACCCTGCTGAGGCTGCGGTGGCTCAAATATTGGAAGAAGTCACCCCTGTGAGTGGCTGGCTGAGATGCCATCTGTTGAGGAAGTACTGAAGGCGATCCAGAGTCAGAGACTAGGAAAGGCACCGGTGATGATCTCCCAAGCGAAATGCTGAGGGAGGGTGACGTTTGTGCACAGACTGCCCTATATGACATCATAACAAAAGTCTGGACCACTGGACGGGTTCCGCAGGATTGGAAGGATGCCCTGGTGGCCCCCTCTTTAAGAATGGGGACCGCACAGACTGTAACAACTACAGGGGCATCTCACTCCTCAGGGTGCCGGGAAAGGTCCTGGCAAGGTTTATTCAACATCACCTTGCTAGGCACGCTGAGGAGGGCTTGTGGAGCCTCAATGTGTTTTCAGGAAATGGCGTTCCTGCACAGATGCCATATTTTCTGTCCGTCTGCTACAGCAGAGGTGTAGGGAATTCCAACAAGACCTACATCTCTGTTTTATTGACCTGGTCAAGGCCTAAGATACCATCAGTAGGCCTGGGCTCTGGGTTGTTCTTCGTGCTTTCGGAGTCCCTGACCCTCTGCTCACGATCATTAAGGACCTTCATGATGGTGAGCGGGCCTGGATAAAACTACATGGCCGGGAGTCGGAACCATTCCCTGCACACCTTGGGGTGCGACAGGGATGTCCTCTGGCTCCAACATTATTTAACAGGCAAGGCTCTGTTGGCTGGGTCATGTAGCCCGCATGCCCAGCCACCGCATGCCTAAACAGCTTTTGTTCGGCCGGATCGAGGGGGCTAAACGGGCGCGGCACGGGCTAGAGAAGAGATGGAGTGATGTGGTAGGAGGACGTGGAGCTGAGTGGACTTGCCGATGACTGGTACCAGCGGTGTCAAGATCGGCCTCAGTGGAGGAGGCTCGTGAAGGACGCTACTGGGCAGTTGGAGGCAGTCGCCCTCCAACAACAACGGAGGGCGGAGGAGCGACGCTCACAACAACGAGCGGAGCGCCGGGTGGCTAAAGCACAGCAAGTTGGTACAGTAGGGGGCACAGGTGGTGCATCAGCCAGTCATCTCGGTCATCTCGATCAGTCGACCCGTGGCACCTGGGTCTGCCCCGTGACCTCCTGCCAGCGGGCGTTCGACACTTCACGTGGCCTCAAGGTGCACTTGGCCTGGCACAAGCGTCGTGGTGACGTCACCGCCACTTAGTGGCGAATGGCGGTTGTTGTTGTTGTGTGTCTGTGTGTTCCAGGCTGCGCTGTGTGCAGAGCGTGATAGGCCGTGTCCTGCATCGTCCGGATAACCACACGCTGCTGAATAACGTGAGACACACATACACACACATACACACACACATACAACAACAACAACAACTCCATTCGCCACTAAGTGGGGAGTGAGATGCTCCTGTCGTTGTTACAGTCTGTGCGGTCCCCCTTCTTAAAGACGGGGACCACCAGGACATCCTTCCAGTCCTGCGGAACCCATCCAGTGGTCCAGACTGTTGTTATATCATGTAGGGCAGTCTGTGCACAAACGCCACCTTCCCTCAGCATTTCGCTTGGGAGATCATCTCTGGATCGCTTTCTGTACTTCAGTACGCCCATGGGCTGCACAAAAATGTAGCAGCCTCCTACCGTTGTTATTGAGCTGATCTGGCCCATGCCTTCCAATCACTCCAGACCAGGTGCCAACATCATGACCAACTCGGGCATTGAAGTCAACCAACAAGATGACTCTATCCGGAGAGGCCACGTTAGCCAGCACCTGCGACAGGTCATAGAAGGCATCTGACTCATCGGCTTTGCCTGCATCCTTCCACGGATGTTCGTCTTCGTGGGGGCATAACTAACCACGACCACCACTCCTCGCCTCCGTTGATGGGAAGGCGAGCCCAAAGTAGCCTGGGGCTTACAGCTTCCCACACCTCACCGCCACATTCTGACGCCCCCTTCATTATTTTATTCAGAAGAAAGCCACTCCCTGTTGTTTGGCAGTCTCCTGCCCCGAGTAGAGGACTGTCCACCCTCATGGTGGTAGGAGCCAGAACCGGTCCACCGGACCTCCTGAATGCCACAGAGATCCAGGCGGTACCGGTCCAGCTCCCGACAGAGAGTGGCAGCCTCTCCTCCGCAGTGAGCGTTCGAACATTCCACGTGACCACACGTGGCTTTTTGTTGTTTCTGGAGGAGCCCCGAGGGTAAGATTCAATCTCCTGGCTCCGCCAAATGGGTTTGGCCAGGAGACGTCATAGACACCTGTCCCCCGGGGCCTCCTGCACAAGCTTATTAGTTACATATTTTATTCATGGTTTCTGGTAATTAATTGAAGGTGGAGGGGTTACCAGCCCCTCGCACCCATCCAGAGCCCCCGTTTAGCCACTGTGGTGGTCACAGACGCCATGAGGGAGAGGCCAATAGGCGTTGGTCCACCCCCACAGCAATGACCACGATAGAGTTGCCGTCCGGCACCGCGAGGAGGTAGGGGGTTGTTTTGCCGCACACACACACACGTACACACACGTACAAACACGTTAAAGAGCATGATGATAATCGATGACAATAATCGATGATGATACGATGATAATCAATGATGNTCCCACTGCAGGAGGCGATGGTGCCCCACACCCAGATCCTCCCTCAAACTCCACCACCGCCACCTCCACGCAAGCGCAGAGGCTGCGGTCACTCGACACATTCAGAGGGTACCACCACCACTACACAGACTCATAGACAACAAGAACAATAGAGATACATAGAGCACATAGAGACTCATTGAGAAGTGTAGTGTATAGTGTAGTGTATGGTAGTGTAGGTATAGTGTGTATTTAGTAGTGTAGTGTATAGTTTGTATATAGTGTGTGCATAGTGTGTGTATAGTGTNGTGTATAGTAGTGTGTATATNGTGTGTGTATAGTGTGTGTGTATGTAGTGGTGTATAGTGAGTATAGTGTGTAGTGTATGTGTAGTGTATAGTGTAGNGTGGTAGTGTATGTAGTGTATGTATAGTATGTATAGTGTGTGTNNAGTGTGTGTGTATATGTGTTTAGTGTATAGTAGTGNATAGTGTGTAGTAGTGTGTGTATAGTGTAGTGTATTGTAGTGTATAGTGTATGTATAGTGTATTGTGCTCCGCAGGATCTCCACGTCCTCATGGTGTTCGTCAACTACGGCGGCGGAAAGTACTGGTACTTTAAACACTCAGCGTGGAACGGTGAGTCACATACACTACACCACTATACACACACTATACACTACACTATATACNACACTACACACACACTGTACACACACTATACTTACTATACTACACACTACACATACACTACACATGCACTACACATACACTACACATACACACACATACACTACCCATCTGTGAGTGATCAACCAACTCCCATTGGTGTCTGTGTCCATGCAGGGCTGACAGTGGCAGACCTCGTGTTCCCCTGGTGAGTGTCTGGTGTAGTGTATAGTGTAGTGTATAGTGTAGTGTATATTGTAGTGTAGTGTGTAGTGTGTGTAGTGTATATAGTGTAGTGTATAGTAGTGTATAGTGTAGTGTATAGTGTAGTGTATAGTAGTGTATAGTGTAGTGTATAGTGTAGTGTAGTGTAGTGTGTAGTGTATAGTGTAGTGTATAGTGTAGGTATAGTGTAGGTATAGTGTAGTGTATAGTGTAGTGTGTAGTGTATAGTAGTGTAGTGTATAGTGTAGTGTATAGTAGTGTAGTGTATATTAGTATAGTGTATAGTAGTGTAGTGTATAGTGTAGTGTATAGTAGTGTTGTGTATAGTGTAGTGTATAGTGTAGTGTAGTGTGTAGTGTATAGTAGTGTAGTGTATAGTGTAGTGTAGTGTGTAGTGTAGTGCGGTGTGCGTGCTGCAGGTTTGTGTTTGCGCTGGGCTCTGCCGTGGGTCTCTCCACGGCCGGCCCGCTGCGCCGGGCCGCCCGTCCCGTCTCCGCCTCTCCTCCGCGCTCTGTGGCGAAGCCTCCTCCTCTTCCTCATCGGAATCTTCATCGTCACGCCAAACTACTGCCACGGGCCTCGTGAGACGCATACACTACACTACACTATACACTACACTTCTATACACTCTACACTACACTATACACTACACTATACACTACACTACACACTACACACTACACACTACACTACTATACACTAACCACTCTACTACACTACTACACTATACACTACACTATACACTACACTAGACACCACACTATACACTACACTATACACTACTAGACACTACACTATACACTAATAAACTACTGTAGAGGAGTTGTCGCCCCCCGTGACGTGAGCCGGGGGTCGTCATGGGGTTGCCGGCGATGGTGAGCGGCCGGAAGGCGGTGAAGCTAAAGATGGCTACAGGGGTGGGCGGGGCTCATGGGAGTGGCCGCTAGGAGGCGTCAGGGCTGAGTAAAATGGCCGCTAGGAGGCGTCAGGGGCTGAGTAAAATGGCCGCAAGAGGCGTCAGGGCTGAGTAAAATGGCCGCTAAGAGGCGTCAGGGGCTGAGTAAAATGGCCGCCAAGAGGCGTCAGGGCTGAGTAAAATGGCCGCTAAGAGGCGTCAGGGGCTGAGTAAAATGGCCGCTAAGAGGCGTCAGGGGCTGAGTAAAATGGCTGCTAGGAGGCGTCAGTGGCTGAGTAAAATGGCCGCTAAGACGCGTCAGGGCTGAGTAAAATGGCCGCTAGAGGCGTCAGGGCTGAGTGAAATGGCCGCTAAGAGGCGTCAGGGGCTGAGTAAAATGGCCGCTAGGAGGCGTCAGGGGCTGAGTAAAATGGTCGCCAGAGGCGTCAGGGGCTGAGTAAAATGGCTGCTAAAACGCGTCAGGGCTGAGTAAAAGCCGCTAAGAGGCGTCAGGGCTGAGTAAAATGGCCGCTAAGAGGCGTCAGGGGCTGAGTAAAATGGCCGCCAGGAGGTGTCAGGGGCTGAGTAAAATGGCCGCTAAGAGGCGTCAGGGGCTGAGTAAAATGGACGCTAGGAGGCATCAGGGGCTGAGTAAAATGGCCGCTAAGAGGCGTCAGGGGCTGAGTAAAATGGCCGCCAAGAGGCGTCAGGGGCTGAGTAAAATGGCCGCCAAGAGGCGTCAGGGGGTGAGTAAAATGGCCACCAATAGGCGTCAGGGGCTGAGTAAAATGGCCGCTAAGAGGCGTCAGGGGCTGAGTAAAATGGCCGCTAGGAGGCGTCAGGGGCTGAGTAAAATGGCCGCCAAGAGGCGTAAGGGGCTGAGTAAAATGGCCGCCAAGAGGCGTCAGGGGCTGAGTAAAATGGCCGCCAAGAGGCGTCAGGGGTGAGTAAAATGGCCGCCAATAGGCGTCAGGGGCTGAGTAAAATGGCCGCCAAGAGTCGTCAGGGGCTGAGTAAAATGGCCGCTAGGAGGCGTCAGGGGCTGAGTAAAATGGCCGCCAAGAGGCGTAAGGGGCTGAGTAAAATGGCCGCCAAGAGGCGTCAGGGGCTGAGTGAAATGGCCGCTAGGAGGCGTCAGGGGCTGAGTAAAATGGCCGCTAGGAGGCGTCAGGGGCTGAGTAAAATGGCCGCCAAGAGGCGTCAGGGGCTGAGTAAAATGGCCTCCAAGAGGCATCAGGGCTGAGTAAAATGGCCGCCAAGAGGCGTCATGGGGCTGAGTGAAATGGCCGCCAAGAGGCGTCAGGGGCTGAGTGAAATGGCTGCCAAGAGGCGTCAGGGGCTGAGTAAAATGGCCGCTANGAGGCGTCAGGGGCTGAGTGAAATGGCCGCTAGGAGGCGTCAGGGGCTGAGTGAAATGGCCGCTAGGAGGCGTCAGGGGCTGAGTAAAATGGCCGCTAGGAGGCGTCAGGGGCTGAGTGAAATGGCCGCTAAGAGGCGTCAGGGGCTGAGTAAAATGGCCGCTAAGAGGCGTCAGGGGCTGAGTAAAATGACCGCTAGGAGGCGTCAGGGGCTGAGTAAAATGGCCGCTAGAAGGCGTCAGGGGGTGAGTAAAATGGCCGCTCTCCTACCACACAACTACCACACTACTCTACTCTGCTGTCTCCCCACACACACCACACACCACACACACCACACACACATACACACACACCACACGCACACACCACACACACACCACACACACCACACACACACACCTACACACACACACCATACACACACCACACGCACACGCACCAAACACACACCTACCACACACACCACCACACTACCCTACACACACACCTAGACACACCACACACGCCACACACACCACACACACCTACACACACACACACACCACACACCACACACACACACTACATACACCACACACCACACACACACAACACACACACGCCCCACACGCACATCTACACACGCACGTGTCCCGGAGTGCTCCAGCGGCTCGCCCAATGCCTCCTTGCTCGAGATTTACGCCGGCCTCACCACTCACCGCTGGTGAGGAACACTCACCACTCACTCACCACTCACTACTCCACTCACTCACTCACACACCATCACACTCACCTACACTCACCCCCACCCACTACTACAACACTCCTCACTCACCACACTCACTCACNCCACTCACTTACCACTCATCACCACTACTCACCTTACTCACTCACCACTCACTCCTCACTCACAACTCACCCTACTCACCACTCACTCACCCTACTCACCACTCACTCACCGCTCACTCACAACTCTGTGTGTGTAACTGCCTGTGTGTGTGTCTGTGTGTGACTGCGTGTGTGTCTGTGTGTGTAACTGCCTGTGTGTGTCTGTGTGTGTCTGTGTGTCTGTGTGTGTCTGTGTGTGTCTCTGTGTGTGTCTGTGTGTGTGAATGTGTGTCTGTGTGTGTGTAACTGTCTGTGTGTCTGTGTGTGTAACTGCCTGTGTGTGTGTGTCTGTGTAACTGTGCGTGTGTGTCTGTGTGTAACTGCCTGTGTGTCGGTGTGTGTGTCTGTATGTGTGTCGGTGTGTGTGTGTCTGTGTGTGTCGGTGTGTGGTGTGTGTGTGTGTCTGTGTGTGTGTGTGTAGCGGTGCGCGTTATGAACCTGGTGTGTGTGTATCTGGGTCTGCCTCGGTGTGTGAGTCTGTGGGTGTGTGACTGGGAGGCGGTCGGTGTGTGTGTGTGTCTGTGTGTGTGTCGGTGTGGGTCTTTGTTTGTCTGTGTGTGTAGGCTAGGGTGATGCGCTGGCCGTGGTTGAGAGATTTGCTGCCATTCTGGCCCCAGTGGCTCCTCTTGGGGCTCCTCCAAGTGGCCTGGCTCAGCCTCACGCTGCTGCTGCCTGTACCAGGCTGCATGACGTACGTGGGAGTGAGTGTGTGTGGGTGATGGTGAGTGGTGGTGAGTGTGAGTGAGTGTGAGTGGTGGTGAGTGTGTGTGTGAATGAGTGTGTGTGTGTGTGAGTATGTGAGTGTGTGTGTGAGTGAGAGTGTGTGTGTGAGTCAATGAGTGTGTGAGTGTATGTGTGAGTGTATGTGTGAGTGAGTGAGTGTGTGTGACTGTGTGAGTGAGTGTGTGACTGTGTGAGTGTGTGAGTGTATGTGTGAGTGTGTGTGTATGTGAGTGTGTGAGTGAGAGTGTATGTGTGAGTGAGAGTGTGAGTGTATGTGTGAGTGTATGTGAGTGTGTGAGCGTATGAGTGTGTATGTGTGTGTGTGAGTGTGTGTGAGTGTGTGTGTGTGACTGTGTGACTGTGTGAGTGAGTGTGTGAGTGTGTGAGCCCTGCCCACACCTACTCTGCCCGCCCTCCCAGTGGCTACCTGGGCCCCGGAGGGATCGGCAGTGGAGGTTCCAGGCCAACTGCACGGGAGGAGCCCGGGTACATCGACCGCTGGCTACTCACGGACAGACACTTGTACCAGACTCCTACCACACGGGTAACACACACACAGACACACACACAGACACACACACAAAGTGTGTGTCTGTGTGTGTTACACTGTGTGTACACTGTGTGTACACTGTGTCTGTGTGGTGTACACTGTGTGTGTGTCTGTGTGTACACTGTGTGTCTGTGTGTGTCTGTCTGTACACTGTGTGTCTGTGTGTTCTCTGTGTGTCTGTGTCTGTGAGTGTCTGTCTGTGTGTACACTGTGTGTGTGTGTCTGTGTGTTACACTGTGTGTCTGTGTGTACACTGTCTGTGTGTTACACTGTGTGTTCTCTGTGTGTCTGTGTGTTACACTGTGTGTCTGTGTGTACACTGTGTGTCTGTGTGTTACACTGTGTGTTCTCTGTGTGTCTGTGTGTGCTCAGAATCTGTACAGGACCACGGTGCCATACGACCCCGAGGGGATTCTGGAACGCTCAACGTGGTCCTCAGCGCCTTCCTGGGTCTGCAGGTCGGTGGGAGAGAGAGGGGCGGAGCTGGGGGGGAGCTGGCGAGGGATCAGCGATTTGCGGGACATTTTAATTGCGATTTTCACGACAGACATTGCGATCGCGATTTGATTTGCGATTAAACATTTTAAAGTCAAACTTCAGGTCAATATTCACTGCGTAACAGATTTAAAACATGTGATGGAGCATTACCACATGATACCGTCAAAGAATGAACCGCTCTATATATTCTAATGCGAGGATGATAGCTTAAAATAGACGAATTGCTTCCGAGTGTATTTATAAAAAATGTGTTAATTGAAATGGAACGATCGAACGTAGAAACAATGATATTCTTGCTTCTTTCGGTAAAGTCACGTAGAAGGGAAACAATAAAATAATAAAAATATAAAACAATTAAAATTCTCACGACGTTTCGACTGCAACACAAGCAAGCATCATCAGGTGTGAAATCCACAGCAAGAACATTTGAAAAAAGTGGTGGGTTTTTTCCTGACGTCAGCACCACGAACTGCGATTTGGCAGTTGGTCAGATGGACTCGTCAATGTGGCCAACTGCCAAACCGCTGTCTGTTGTGGTGGTGGTTGTTGTGGTGGAGGTGGTGGTTGTGGTCGTTGTTGTGGTTGTTGTTGTGGTGGTTGTGGTGATTGTTGTTGTGGTGTTGTTGTGATGTTGTTGTGGTGTTGTTGTGGTTGTTGTGGTGGTGGTTCTGGTGGTTGTTGTTGTGTTGTTGTGGTGGTTGTTGTGGTTGTTGTGGTTGTTGTTGATGTTGTTGACGTTGTTGTTGTTGTTGATGGCTGTGCAGGCTGCCCGCACCGTCCTCTCCTTCCCGGGCGACCATCGCGGCATCGTCCGGCGCTTCCTCCTGTGGGCAGCTCTGCTGGTGAGACACAACACAACAACCACAACGCCACCACCACGGCCATTCCACGCCACCGTGGCAGGGGCCAAGTCCATCCGTGGGCCGTGCACAAGAGGGCAGCGACAAAGCGGTTCCACCCACTCCACTTTATCCACCCAGAGGGAGAGCGGGGGTGGTGATGGTGGTGATGGTGGTGGTGGTGTGATGGTGGTGATGATGGTGATGAGGGTGGTGATGATGGTGGTGGTGGTGGTGATGATGGTGATGGTGATTGGTGGGTTTGAGATGGTGGTGATGGTAGTGGTATGATGATGGTGGTGGTGTTGATGGCTTCGTGCGTCTGAACTCACGGCCACCTCGGAACCGCTGGAAAGGTCACGGTGGTCAGTGTGGACAGTGTGTAGGTGGTCAGTGTAGGTGGTCAGTGTGGACTGTGTATGTGGTACAGTGTGGACAGTGCATCGACGGTACTGTGGATAGTGTGCTACGACACGTGTCTGTCTGTGTGTGTGTCTGTGTGTGTCTGTCTGTGTGTCTGTGTCCACCACCCCCAGGAGTGATCTCCGCCGTGCTGACCAAGTGCACAAGGGACGAGGCTTCCTGCCGGTCAACAAGAACCTGTGGTGAGTAGACGCCACCACCACCACCACCATCGTCACTGTCACCACCGTCACCACCATCACCACCGCCACGGTGTTTGTTGGGTGACTTCCCCCGCAGTCGACGTCGTTTGTGACGGTCACCGCCTGCTTTGCGTTCCTGCTGCTGCAGCGCTGCACTCGCCACAGACGCCTCAAGTGTGACAGGAACTCCCTTCCACTACGCAGTGACTCAGTCACTCACTCAGTCAGTCAGTCAGTCAGTCACTCACTCAGTCACTCACTCAGTCACTCAGTCACTCAGTCAGTCACTCACTTAGTCACTCAGTCACTCACTCGCTCAGTCAGTCAGTCACTCGCTCGCTCACTCACTCAGTCAGTCACTCACGGTCAGTCACTCAGTCGCTCACTCACTCAGTCACTCGCTCACTCACTCAGTCACTCCGTCAGTCAGTCACTCACTCACTCCACCGTGACTCCCGTGACCCCCCCGTGCGTGACCCCCAGGCATGAACCCGCTGCTGCTCTACGTGGGCCACGAGCTGCTGGCCTCCTTCTTCCCCTTCCGCTGGGGGCCCCCCGGCCCCCCCGGGGCCCCTCCCCCACGCGTGGCCCCTGCCCAGAACCTGGTGGCCTGCGCCATCTGGGTGGTGGTGGCCTGGCGCCTCCACCACCACCGCCTCTACCTCAAGCTGTGACCATCGCCACAACCATCGCCACCACCCTCATCGCCACCACCACCATCACCACCACCACTATCGCCACCACCCTCATCGCCACCACCACCATCACCACCACCACCACCATCGCCACCCTCACCACCATCGCCACCGCCATCACCACCGCCATCACCACCATCGCCACCACCATCGCCATCGCCATCGCCACCACCACCATCGCCACCACCACCATCACCACCACCATAGCCACCACCATCACCACCTCTACCTCAAGCTGTGACCACCACCACCACCATCGCCACCACCACATCGTTTGTGGCCAGGGTCACAGCGGTGGCCGTGTGAGGTTGCGTACAACTTGATAGTGTTTGTAAAAGATGATATCAGGCTCACTCAAAGTGGCCGTGCTGGGTTCATAAGGGATGTGGCTGGGTTTACAACGGACGTGTCAGATTATCGGTGGCCGTGCTGGGTTTATAAGGGATGTCCTGGGTTTATAACGAGCGTGTCAGATTAACGGTGACCGTGCTGGGTTTATAATGGTTTTATAAGGGATGTGCTGGGTTTATAACGAGCGTGTCAGATTAACGGTGGCCTTGCTGGGTTTATAAAGGACCCTTTGGGTTCACAACGGACCATATCAGAGCTCCTGCTTAGCTAACAAGCTGTAGGGGACAAGTGACACACGCAGNCACACGCACATAGACCAATACCAGCCATTCGCCACTAAGTGACGTCACCACGGCGCTTGTGCCAGGCTAGGTGCACGTTGAGGCCACGTGAAGTGTCGAACGTCCGCTGGCAGGAGGTCACGGGGCAGACCCAGGTGCTGTGGGTTGACAGATGAGTGGCTGATGCACCACCTGTGCCCCTACTGTGCCAACTTGCTGTATTTCATCCGCCCAGTGCTCTGCTCGTTGTTGTGAGCGTCGCTCCTCCGCCCTCCGTTGTTGTTGGAGGGCGACTGCCTCCAAGTACCCAATAGCAAACAAAAGCTGTTTAGGCATGCGGTGGCTGGGCATGCGGGCTACATGACCCAGCCAACGCAGCCTTGCCTGCTGGAGGAGCTCACCGATGGGACTTTGTCCAGACCTTTCAAGGATTTGTGAGCTCCTCACACAATCCAGCCTGATTAAACCAGGATGGATCGTAGGCAGGGCCAGCCTGAATGTTTCGAACCGGCGAAGATGTTCCATTAGGGGGGTCCACGTTTCGTAAGCGTAGAGAAGGGAGGGCACGAACTGGTTTTACCCCTGATCTGGCAGTAGTCTGCAGATGTTAAAACACCAAACGGAAACCTTTTGCAAGGAATCAAATTACCACACACGGGACTAATGATGATGATGATTTAAGGTTGCAAATTTCCCCAGTGGGGTCCTAAATGAGACAGCGTCCCAGACAAGCCGCAGGAGCGGCAGCGTCTGTACGTCGCACGTGCGTTCGAACGTCTTTGGCGCCGTACGTTGCCAAAGCGCGCTAGCCGGAGGCAGCCGTGGAAGGTGAACGACACCAAATGGAGCAAGCGAGCCGCATATTCTGTGGGTCTTTCGCTCACGTCGCGTAGATGGGTTCGGGGAAGGACAACAAACTTCACAACAACAACAGCAGCAAGCAGCAGTTATAAAGATATAATTTTCTCAACATAGATCACGACAATGATTACGACGACGATTTCACAAGTGCACCGCGGCTCCCGGTGTGGGGGACTCATCTTGGTTCTTCGTGTCACACGAATCGGAATAAAGGTCAAACACGATCGGTGGTCTCGCTGTGCCGTTACTTCCCGTCGGCAGTGAAATTGCAACAGCAGCCGCCATACGCCACTGAGCGGCAGTGAAGTCACCACGACTCTTGTGCTAGGCTAGGTGCACGTCGAGGCCACGTGAAGGGTCGAACGCCCGCTGGCAAGAGGTCACGGGGCAGACCAGCAGGTGCCGTGGGTTGTACCGACTGAGATGAGTGGCTGATGCACCACCAGCTGTACCCCCCTACTGTGACAACTCGCTGCGCTTTATCCGCCCGGCGCTTTGCACCTAGCCTGGCACTGCCCAGCAGCCTCACGGTGCACCTAGCCTGGCACTGCCCAGTAGCCTCACGGGGCCCCCGGTGAGCCAGAGACGAGAAAAAAAACGAAAAACCCCAAAAAACCAACAGAAACCAGACCCGCCCGCCGCACCACCACCACCACCACCTCCTTAACCGTACCGGCTCCGCCGTGCCGGTGAAAAACGAGCGGCACACCGCCGCCGACACCGTTCACCGGCGTCACCGCCGTTCACCGGCGCCCCACGATGCTCACGGTGCCCTGGTGCGCGGCGAGCGCCGGGCGCAGCGGCTGCGTGAACCGATGGCGGAAGTGGTGCAGCAGCCTCCCCGAGTCTCCGTCGTAGAACGCCAGCAGCCCTCGGGCGGCACCAGCCGCACCACCACCCTGCGGGCAGCGGCGCCGCGGTGCCGCCCGTGCCCCACCCTCCTCCTCGCCGCCACCGTCACCGCCACCGTCACCGCCGTCGTCGCTGTGACCCCCAGCGGCGTCTCGGCCTCGGCGTGCAGCGCCGTGAGCCGCCCGCCGCGCTTCCTCAGCGCCCAGGAGCCGGCGTCGGCGCCCAGGGGGGACACCGGCGGTCGGCGTGGCCGGCGGCGGTGTCGGCGTTGGCGGCGCCGAAGGCGCAGTCCTCGCTGCCCGAGATGTCCACCAGCCAGCAGCTGAGCTCCGACGAGAGGCGCTGGGAGCAGAGCGCCGCCGGCGGAGCGGCAGTGGCGGTTGTGGTTGCTGTGGTGGTGGCGGTGGTTGCGGTGGTGGTGGTGTTGTGGGTGAGGCGGCGTAGGTCGGGCGACACGGAGAGCGGCGGGGAGACGGTGGCCACGTCCAACGTCGGGGAGCAGTCGACTGGTGGGGGGCGCACGCACCGACACACAGACACACACAGACACACACACAGGTACAACAACCGCTATTCGCCACTAGGTGGCGGTGACGTCACCACGACGCTTGTGCGAGGCCATGTCCACCTTGAGGCCACGTGAAGTGTCCAATGCCCGCTGGCAGGAGGTCACGGTGCAGACCCAGCAGGTGCCACGGGTCGACTGACCGAGATGAGTGGCTGATGCACCACCTGTGCCCCCTACTGTGCCAACTTGCTGTGCTTTAGCCACCCGGCGCTCCCTCGTTGTGAGCATCGCTCCTCCGCCCTCCGTTGTTGTTGGAGGGCGACTGCCTCCAACTGCCCAGTAGCAGCAGCGTCCTTCACGAGCCTCCTCCACTGAGGCCGATCTTGACACAGCTGGTACCAGTCATCGGCAAGTCCACTCAGCTCCATGTCCTCCTGTACCACGTTACTCCATCTCTTCTCTAGCCCGTGCCGCGCCCGTTTAGCCCCTCTATCCGGCCGAACAAAAGCTGTTTAGGCATGCGGTAGCTGGGCATGCGGGCTACATGGCCCAGCCAACGCAGCTTTGCCTGCCGCAGGAGCGCACCGATGGGACTTTGTCCAGATCTTTCTAGGATTTGTGAACTCCTCACACAATCCAGCCTGGTTTAACCCAGGATTGATCGTAGGCAAGTTTCTAACCGGCGAAGATGTTCCATTAGGGGGGGTTCAAGTTTCGCAAGCGTAGAGGAGGGAATGACTGTGGCCAAGAAGACCCGAAGCTTCGTACGGAGCGACAGACCAGGTAGCTTCCACACAGCGTTACGCAACCGATGAAAAGATATTGCCGCTCGACTGATTCGGAGTGAGACCTCTGCTGTTAAACTGGAGCCGGTCATAAAGCACACTGCCCAGGTATGGGAAACTCTCCACTCTCTCTACAACTGCCCCATCACCGATCAGGAGTTGTGGGGGTGGAGTGCCCGATGGTACAAAATACCCAGGCAGGTGCTTAGTTTTGGTGGGGCTGATGGCACACTCCAGGTTCAGCAGCAGCACCTCCAACTCCTCCTCTGAGTGAGCTGCAATTACCAGGTCGTCGGCATACATAACGTGGTTGAACAATAGGGAGCCATCCCTTGACCGCACCGGGCATCAAGCAGCCTCCATTATATCTGTACCAAATGGAAATTCCTCCGTACAGCTACTGAATGCTTCACGAACTACGTGGTCAAAATATATGTTAAATAATGTGGGAGCAAGAGGACATCCCTGTCGCACCCCAAGGTGTACAGGGAATGGCTCTGACTCCCGGCCACGTAGTTTTACCCAGGCCCGCTCACCATCATGAAGGTCCTTAATGAGCGTGAGCAGAGGGTCAGGGACTCCGAAAGCACGAAGAACAACCCAGAGCCCAGGCCTACTGATGGTATCATAGGCCTTGACAGGTCAATGAAGCAGAGATGTAGTTCTTGTTAGAATTCCTACACCTCTGCTGTAGCAGACGGACAGAAAATATGGCATCAGTGCAGGTCCACCCTTTCCTGAAAACGCATTAGGGTTCCGCAAGCCTCTCCTCAGCGTGTCTAGCAAGGCATGTTGAATAATCCTTGCCAGGACCTTTCCCGGCACACTGAGGAGTGAGATGCCCCTCTAGTTGTTAAGTCTGTGCGGTCCCCTTCTTAAAGAGGGAGACCACCAGGGCATCCTTCCAATCCTGCGGAACCCGTCCAGTGGTCCAGACTGTTGTTATGATGTCATGTAGGGCAGTCTGTGCACAAACGCCTCCCTCCCTCAGCATTTCATTTGGGAGATCATCTCTGCCTGGTGCCTTTCCTGGTCTCAGACTCTGGATCGCTTCAGTACTTCCTCAACAGATGGCACCTCAGACAGCCACTCACAGGGGGTGACTTCTTCTTCCAATATTTGAGGCACCGCAGCCTCAGCAGGGTCATCCGCACTTTGTGCCACTATGTTTTCCAAGATGAGGGATTTCCCCTCCCCAGGACCTCACAGAAATGCTCAGCAAATCTGCAAACGTGTTCCTGGGGGTCGGAAATTGGATCACCGTTCTTTCCCCTAATGATGGTAATAGGTATGTGTGTGTGTGCGTGTACGTACGTTTGTGTACCTGTGTGTGTACCTGTGTACGTGTGTCTGTGTTTGTGTACGCACGTGTGTGTGCGTGTACGTACGTTTGTGTACCTGTGTGTGTACCTGTGTACGTGTGCCTGTGTGTGTGTGTATGCACGTGTGTGTGCGTGTACGTACGTTTGTGTACCTGTGTGTGTGTGTACCTGTGTGTGTGTGCCTGTGTGTGTGTGTACGCACGTGTGTGTGCGTGTACGTACGTGTGTGTGTGTGCCTGTGTGTGTGTACGTACGTGTGTGTGTGCGTGTGTGTGCGTGTACGCACGTGTGTGTGCGTGTGTACCTGTGTGTGTACGTGTGTGTGCGTGTGTACGTGTGTGTGTACGTGTGTGTACGTGTGTGTGTGCGTGTGTACGTGTGTGCGTGTGTGTGCGTGTGTGTGTGTGCGTGTGTGTACGTGTGTGTGCGTACTCACACATCACGGCCTGCATCAGCAGCACGGGGCCCTCCAACTCCTCCACTGGGCTCAGGCCGAGGGGCCGCGGGTCGGGGAGCGGCGTGCACAGCAGCGCCTGGAGCCTGCACACACACACACGGAACCATGTACACACACACACACAGCACTACGTGCACACGCACACACGGGACCATGTACACACATACACACACACCACGGAACCATGTACACACACACACACGGCACCACGTACACACACACACACGGGACCATGTACACACACACGGCACTACGTACACACGGAATCACGTACACACACACGGCACCAAGTACACACGCACACACGGCACCACGTACACACACACACAGCACTACGTACACACGGAACCACGTACACACGGAATCACGTACACACACACGGCACTACGTACACACGCACACACGACACCACGTACACACACACACGGCACTACGTACACACGGCACCACATGCACACGGAACCATGTACACGCGGAATCACGTACACACACGGCACCACGTACACACGGCACCACGTACACACGCACACATGGCACCACGTACACACGGCACCACGTACACACGGCACCACGTACACACGGCACCACGTACACACGCACACACACACGCACGGCACCACGTACACACGTACACACGGAATCACGTACACACACACGGCACCACGTACACACGCACACACGACACCACGTACACACACACACAGCACTACGTACACACGGAACCACGTACACACACACGGCACTACGTACACACGGCACTACGTACACACGGCACCACATGCACACGAATCCACGTACACACGGAACCATGTACACGCGGAATCACGTACACACACGGCACCACGTACACACGCACACACAGCACCACGCACACACGGCACCACGCACACACACGCACATCCTTTCACACGTACACACATACACACGTACACATACACACGTACACACACACGGCACCACGTGTAACCGTGACACGCGTCATCGTGAGCTGAGCAGCGCTCTGTCCGTACCTTTGCATCTCCCCCTCGGAAATCTGTGGGAGAGACAAAGACGGCCGTGAGCAGCCTNCCCCTCTCCTCCTTCACCCCCCTCTCCTCCTTCACCCCCCCCTCTCCCTCCTTCACCCCCCCCTCCCTCCTTCACCCCCCCTCTCTCCCTCCTTCACCCCCCCTCTCTCCCTCCTTCACCCCCCTCTCTCCCTCCTTCACCCCCCCTCTCCCTCCTTCACCCCCCTCTCCCTCCTTCACCCCCCTCTCTCCTCCTTCACCCCCCTCCCTCCTTCACCCCCCCTCTCCCTCCGTCACCCCCCTCTCTCCCTCCTTCACCCCTCTCCCTCCTTCACCCCCCCTCTCCCTCCTTCACCCCCCCTCTCTCCCTCCTTCACCCCCCCCTCCCTCCTTCACCCCCCCCTCTCCCTCCTTCACCCCCCTCTCCCTCCTTCACCCCACCTCTCTCCCTCCTTCACCCCCCCTCTCTCCCTCCCTCANCCCCCTCTCCTCCCTCACCCACCCCCCTACCTCCTTCACCCCCCCTCTCTCCTTCAACCCCCCCTCTCTCCTTCAACCCCCCCTCTCTCCCTCCTTCACCCCCCCCCCCCCCCTTCCCCCTCCCCCCTTGCCCCCACCTGCCACGCCCCCCTCCCCCCTTNCCCCCACCTCCACCCCCCCTCCCACCTCCACCCCCCCTCCCCCCTTGCCCCCACCTCACGCCCCCTCCCCCCTTGCCCCCACCCCACGCCCCCCTCCCCCCACCTGGCCACGCCCCCCTCCCCCCTTGCCCCACCCCCGCCCCCTCCCCCCCACCTGGCCACGCCCCCCTCCCCCCTTGCCCCACCTGGCCACGCCCCCTCCCCCCACCTGGCCACGCCCCCCTCCCCCCTTGCCCCCACCTGGCCACGCCCCCTCCCCCCTTGCCCCACCTGGCCACGCCTCCCTCCCGCCTGCTGCAGCTGCTGTTGCTGCTGCAGCTCCCTGAGGAGTCTGCGGCAGCGTTGTGCTTCTCCCTCGGCCCGCGAGAGGCTCCGTGCCAGGCCACGTCGAGACGCAGCGACGCCTCCGACTCCTCCTCGTCCAGCGCCGAGCGCACGCGGGCAAACGCCTCGCGGGAGCGCGCTCGCGACGCGCTCACCAGCACCTGTGTGGGGTGTGGGGGTGTGTGTGTGGGTGTGTGTGGGGGTGTGTGTGTGGGGGTGTGGGGGTGTGTGTGGGGGTGTGTGTGGGGGTGTGGGTGTGTGTGTGGGTGTGTGTGTGGGGGTGTGTGGGGGTGTGTGGGGGTGTGTGTGGGGGTGTGTGGTGTGTGTGGGGGTGTGTGGGGGTGTGTGGGGNTGTGGGTGTGTGTGTGGGGGTGTGTGTGTGGGTGTGTGGGTGTGTGGGGGGGTGTGGGTGTGTGGGGGGTGTGTGTGGGTGTGTGTNGGGGGGGTGGGGGTGTGTGTGTGGTGTGTGTGTGTGGGTGTGTGTGGGGGTGTGTGTGGGTGGGTGTTTGTGTGCGTAGGTGGTCACTCAATAGGTAGGTCGGTTGCTCACACAGTCACACTCACTCACACACTCACTCACACACTCACTCACACACTCACTCACACACTCACAGTCACACACTCACTCACACACTCACTCACTCACTCACTCTCACACTCACTCACACACTCACTCTCACACTCACTCACACTCACTCACACTCTCACACTCACTCACTCACTCACTCACACACTCACACACTCACTCACACACANTCACACTCACACACTCACACACTCACTCACTCACTCACACACTCACTCACTCACTCACACACTCACACAGTCACTCATACACTCACACTCACTCATACACTCACACACTCAGTTAGTCACCACACACTCACACACACTCACACACTCACTCACACACTCACACACACTCACTCACACACTCACTCACTCACTCACACACTCACTCACTCACTCACNCAGTCACTCACACAGTTACACACTCACTCACCTGTCCGTCCCTCTCCACGGCCTCCAAGCGCCTGAGGCAGCCCTCCACCTCGCCCAGCTTCCTAGACAACTCCACCTCCTCGCTCCTCGACACCTGGGGGGGGGAGGTGAGACCCAAGCGGGGGTCAAACCCAGGCACCTGCACCTCAGCAACCACCACGATCACACACCCACCACCACCACCGATCACCACCATCACCATCACCACCATCATCACCATCATCACCACCACTCACCACCACCATCACCACCACACCACCATCATCACACTATGACCACCACCATCACCACCACTCCACGATCACAACAGCCTTCACCACCACCACTACCACCATCACAACCCTACCACCACCACCATCACCACCAACACCACCATCACCACTCTCCACCACTACCACCACCATCACCAACCCACCACCACCACCATCACNAACCCTCACCACTCACCACCACCACCATCACCAACCACCACACACCACCACCACCACCGCCACGGCCTTCACCTGCTCATCCACCGCGCCCATCTCCAGATCTCCTCCTCCTCCACCNTCACCACCTCCTGCACCACCTCCGTGCGGAACCACCACCGCCACCACCACCGCCATCACCACCGCCACCATCATCACCATCACCATCTCCACCATCACCACCACCATCACCACCATCATCATCATCACCACCATCACCACCATCTCCACCATCACCACCATCACCATCATCACCACCATCACCACCACCATTACCACCAACCCTACCACCACCACTCACCACCACCACCGCCACGGCCCTTCACCTGCTCATCCACCGCGCCCATCTCCAGATCTCCCTCCTCCTCCACCATCACCACCTCCTGCACCACCTCCGTGCGGACACCACCGCCACCACCACCGCCACCACCGCCACCACCGACGTCCACCAGCGGGTGCCCGCGCAGCCTGGGGTTGACAAGGTGCGGCTGGACGTGCTCCCCGCAGAAGGACATCTCGCACTTGAGGCAGCTGCTCACGGCCGGTACGGCCGGCGGCCCTCGCAGTAGTCGCACGCCGGCGGCGGCGGCGCCCTCAGCGTCCCGTCGGGAGCGAGCTGGGCCACCAGGCCGGCCAGCGCCACGTTGCAGTTGAGGGTGGGGCGGCTGGGGAAGGCCGCGCGGCACTGCGGGCAGGTGAAGGGCCGCCGCCGTAGTCGCCGCCGAAGCCGCCGGCGGCGACGCAGCTTCGTGCGGTGGCGGCCCAGGCTCCCTCCAGGCAGCCGCGGCAGAAGGAGTGACCGCACGCGAGCGTGGCGGGGCAGGAGAAGGTGCACAGGCAGATTGGGCAGCTGAGGTCCTCCTCCGAGACGCCGGAGGGGGGCCGGAGGAGTGGCGGGCTGACGCCATCGTGTGGTGGGTGAGTGGTGGGTGGGTGAGTGGGTGAGTGGGTGGGTCAGTGAGTGAGTGGGTGAGTGGGTGGGTGAGTGGGTGAGTGAGTAGGTGAGTGGGTGGGTGAGTGAGTGGGTGGGTGGTGAGTGAGTGGGTAGGTGAGTGGGTAGGTGAGTGGGTGGGTGAGTGGGTGAGTGGTGGGTGAGTGAGTGTGTGAGTGGTGAGTGGGTGAGTGCGCTGTGGGTGGGTGGCCTCTTGTGGGTGGCCTCTTGGAATTCCTGTGGGTGACAAAGAGGAGTGGTGGCGCTGTGGTTAGCGCTATGCTGCGCTACGAACCCGGCAACCCGAGTTCGATTCCCGCTCACAACCAACACCACCAGTGACGATTGTCTGAACCGGTCATGGGCCTCCCTTAGGTCGCTTAGCGTGTAGTGAGTGGTGTGTAGCGGTGGTGGTGGTAGCGTCGTAAACATCGCTAGCACTGGGGAGAGACAAAGGCGGCCGGGCGTGGTGCTGGCCACCCACCCCTCGTGTGCCGTGCCCGGTGGCCTTCATAGGTGCTGCTCACTAACAGCACTTGCCCTACAGCCTGCTAGAGGCTATGAATGATTATAACTTCATAATCACTATAATCACCTCGTTACTAATGATTATGAAGTTATAATCACTAATTATAAAGTTATAATCACTAATATAAAGTTATAATCACTAATCACTTTATAATCACTAATATAACGTTCTAATCACTAATCGTCACTTTATAATCACTAATATAAAGTTATAATCACTAATATTAAGTTTTAATAACTAATAATTTACACCATTGGAACCTCATTTGCCAGTAAAAATATTTGTTTTGTACCCTTTTATCTGGCAACAAAACTGACACCTTTTTTACAAGGAGTCATGTTTGCATAGACCACAATACCTGCAGCCATAATGTAAACAAATAACATAACTCTGATAATGATATGCACTGTCCTTGAAGTTGATTGGTCCACACCTGAGACAGCTTTCCTTAGAGCCTAGTCTCACATGCGGTGGACCAGATGACGCCAAAAGGCGCACAACTCAAAGACAATGCACCATCAGAGTATGAGAGCTCGGGGTCAAGCATTAACACGGAACCTCATTTGCCAGTAAAAAAGTATGATAATTGTTTTTTCCAACCCATGTGAGACTAGGCTCTAAGGAGAGCTGTCTCGGGTGTGGACCAATCAACTTCAAGGATAGTGCATATCATTATCAGAGTTATGTTTTTTGTTTATATTATGACTGCAGGTATTGTGGTCTATGCAAACATGACTCCTTGTAAAAAAGGTGTCAGTTTTGTTGCCAGATAGAAGGGTAAAAAAACAATTATCAACTAATAATAACTTTATAATCACTAATCGTCACCAACCGTCACTAATCGTCACCAACCGTCACTAATCGTCACCAACCGTCACTAATCGTAACCAACCGTCACTAATCGTCACCAACCGTCACTAATCATCACCAACCAACCGTCACTAATCGTCACCAACCAACCGTCACTAATCGTCACCAACCAACCGTCACTAATCGTCACCAACCGTCACCAACCGTCACTAATCGTCGTTCTCACCTCGTCGCTCGCCCCGCGGGGACCTCCGACCCAGCCCAGCTCGGCGTACAGTGCGGAAGTCGGGGAAGGCGGGCGGAAACGGAGGTGACGTCACGCCCGTGAGTGGTGGTGAACTTAACAAGATGGCGGTGTTACAGCGAATCGTTGGAATGGACTTAACAAGATGGCGGGTATGATGGTAAGTGTGAACTTAACAAGATGGCCCTTTGCTATTTGTGGTGGGTTGTGAACGTAACAAGATGGCGGAGTTGTCGCGAGTCGTTGGAATGAACTTTACAAAATGGCCGGTTTGACATTAATGGGCAAGGGCGAACTTAACAAGATGGCTTACTTCGTGCTGAGTGGTGGTGAACTTAACAAGATGGCCGGTTGCTTCCAGTAGTAGGGATGAACTTAACACGATGGCCGGTTTGATGGTAAGGGTGAACTTAAAAAGATGGCCGTTTGCCATAGCGGTGGGGATGATCTTAACAAGATGGCCGGGTTACACAGTGAGTGGTTGGAGTGACCTTAATAAGATGCTCTTAGATTTTTTCGGTAAAGTCACGTAGGTAAAAAGAAATAATAAAGTAAATAATATGATAATAGAAATAAAATAATAAATCACGTTTCGGAGGCAACACAAGTCTCCGTCATCAGGTAGGACCGTCACAGCTAAAAAAATATATTTTATATTTATTTTTCCTAAGTGACTTTACCAAAAAACCTAAGAGTATGAATCCTTGCAGTCACGAAAGCTTCAAATCTAGACTTAATAAGATGGCCGGCTTTGTACGGGAGTTGGGGGTGTACGAGCCGACTGACCACATTCCTGTTCTGCGTACTTTCGGCTCAGCGCTCCACGTCCCAACGTGGCGCCGAGGGGCCGCCTCCGGCTTCTCCATTGGTCGGCGCCCTCAGCGCCGCCAACCAATCCCGACACGGGGGAGGGGAGGTGGGGGCGAGTGAGGCCGAGCGTGCGCTGTGATTGGCTACTCGGCAGGCCCCGCCTGTCGCCCCTCCCTGCTCCCTCCGCCCACGCCCGCCCCTCCCACCTTCGTCCCGCCCCTACACTATCGCCCGCCCACTCCACACAAGCCCCGCCACTCCACCACAAGCCCCGCCCACTTTACCCTCGGCCCCGCCCCTCGACGTCTGGCTCCGCCCCTTGACGCCCGGCCCCGCCTCCACCGCATTCCTCGTCGCGAGACCGAGAAGAGCCCAGCCTACTGTACACGCAGCCTGTAGCACACTGCACGCACTGCACGCACTGTACATACTGTACACACTGCACTCACAGCCTTTACATACACACACTCACACAGGCTGTACACACACACAGCATACACACACAGGCTGTACACACACTCACAGGCTGTACACACACTCACACAGGCTGTACACACACACTGCATACACACACACAGGCTGTACATACACACACAGCTATACAACACAACAACAGCAACAACATCAGCAACAACAACAGCAACAACATCAACAGCAGCACCACAACAACGACGACGCCGCCTGTGCCGGGCTCGGGCGCCTTGTGACGCTGCTGCTGCTGCTGCCCAGCAGAGGGACATGGAGACTGCGAACCCCAACAAGAGAGTGCGGACTGGGGCTGTGTCCAGCTGGGTGAGTGGTGGGGGGTGGTGAGGGAGGTGAGGGTGGTGAGNAGAGTGGTGAGTGGTGGGTGATGTGGTGGTGAGTGGTGAGGGTGGTGAGTTTGAGTGGGTGAGTGGTGAGTGGTTGTGGTGAGTGAGNGGGAGNGTGGTGGGGGAGGGAATATGTGGTGAGGTGGTGAGTGGGTGGTGGGGGGTGAGGGTGGTGAGGTGGAGTGGTGGTGGTGANGGTGGTGAGTGGTGGTGAGGGTGGTGAGTGGGTGGTGAGTGGGTGGTGAAAGTGGTGAGTGAGTGGTGAGGGTGGTGAGGGTGGTGAGGGTGGTGTGGTGAGTGGTCTGTGGGTGGTGAGTGGTAGTGGTGAGGTGGTGGTGATGTGAGGGGTGAGGGTGGTGAGTGGTGTGAGTGGGTGGTGAGTGGAGTGGGTGGTGGTGAGGGTGGTGANTGGGTGGTGAGGGTGGTGAGGGTGGTGGGTGGGTGGTGAGAGTGGTGAGTGGGTGGTGAGGGTGGTGAGGGTGGTGTGGGTGGTGAGAGTGGTGAGTGAGTNGGTGGTGAGTGGTGAGGGTGTGAGGGTGGTGAGTGGTGGTGAGGGTGGTGAATGAGTGGTGGTNTGGTGGTGGGTGAGTGGTTGGTGGGGTGGTGAGGTGGTGAGGGTGGTGAGTGGGTGGTGAGGTGGTGAGTGGGTGGTGAGGTGGTGAGGGTGGTGTGGGTGGTGAGAGTGGTGAGAGTGGTGAGGGTGGTGAGTGTGAGGGTGGTGAGTGGTGGGAGGGTGGTGTGGTGGTGAGGGTGGTGAGTGGTGGTAGAGTGGTGGTGGTGGTGGGTGGTGAGTGGTGGTGAGGGTGGTGGTGGTGAGAGGGTGGTGAGTGGGTGAGGGTGGTGATGAGTGGTGAGGGTGGTGAGTGGGTGTGTGGGTGGTGAGTGGTGGTGAGGGTGGTGAGGTGGTGAGTGGTGGTGAGGGTGGTGAGGGTGGTGAGTGGGTGGTGAGGGTGGTGAGGGTGTTGGGTGGGTGGTGAGTGGTGAGAGTGGTGANGGTGGTGAGTGGGTGAGGTGGTGAGTGGGTGGTGAGTGGTGGTGGTGAAGGTGTGANGGTGGTGGCTGAGTGAAGANTGGTNGGTGGTGGGGGGTGAGTGGTGAGGGTGGTAGTTGGTGAGTNGTGAGGTGTGGTGATGAGTGGTGAGTGGTGAGTGGTGGGTGGTGTGGGTGGTGAGTGGTTGGTGAGTGGGTGGTGAGGCTGGTGAGTGAGTGGTGAGGTGGTGAGGGTGGTGAGGGTGGTGAGTGAGTGGTGAGGGCGGTGGGTGGGTGGTGAGAGTGGTGAGGGTGGTGAGTGTGGTGAGGNTGGTGAGGGTGGTGAGTGGGTGGTGAGGGTGGTGGTTCAATAATTTTTCAACACGTTTCATCAACGGGGACAAAGTTGAGATAGGTCCGTATTATTTGGATCATCTTAGGGCCCCCTTTGTGAAGTGAACGAACATAGATTGTTTACATTCTAGAGGTACTGATGCTTCTTTGATTGACAGGTTGAAAATATGGGCTATAGGTTTGTATATTAGGTGACCAACAGTTAGTAGCGCAAAGACGGGAATACTATCCGCTCCGGTAGAGGAGGACCCTTTGAGGTAGGACAGTTGTTTCAGAAGATTACTTTCGTGGATAGGCTGGAAACTAAATTCGTTTAATGTTTGGACAGGGGTGTAGGAAAATTGCATGGGCAGGAGTGACTCCAAATACATTATAAAAAAGGTCACCAGCTTCAGAAAATGAAGGTTAAAATTTCGATTTAAAGCTTTCGTGACTGCAGGGATTCATCTTCTTGGTTCTTTCGGTAAAGTCACGTGGAAGGGAAATAATACAATAATAAAATAAAACATTAAATAATTCTCACGACGTTTCGGCCGCAACGCAAGCAGCCGTCCTCAGGTGCTTGCGTTGTGGCCGAAACGTCGTGAGAATTATTTTATGTTTTATTTTTATTATTTATTATTTCCATTCTACGTGACTTTACCGAAAGAACCAAGAAGAAGGTTAAAATTGTTGACTACTTTTTGGGGCGCTGAAAAATAGTCCACATTTTGGTTAAGCGCAACGGGCAGATTATCTGTGTTGGATGCCTTTTCGATACATTTTACTGTTTTCCAGAAGATCCTGGCATTGCCGTGTGATTCCGGAGAGTGGAGGAAAAGTGAGCATTTGTTGCATGCCGTATTTTTTTGACGCATCTATTCCTTAAAATCCTCTATTCTAGCCAGTCTTTGACCAAGTTACTTTTCTGAGCACATGCCCAAGCCTTGTCCCTAGCCTTCACGAGCTTAGTAACCAAAGGATCAAACCATGGTGGGTGGTTGCCTTTAGTTTTAAATCTAACCAACGGAGCATGTTTGTTGATAATACTCAGGTTGGGGATATCGCAGACCTCGTCAATATCCGAGTGAGTGAGTGGTGAGTGTGGTGAGTAGTGTGTGAGTGGTGAGTGAGTGAGTGGGTGAGTGAGTGAGTGAGCAGGTGAGTGGGTGAGTGAATGAGTGGGTGAGTGAGTGAGCGGGTGAGTGAGTGAGCAGGTGAGTAAGTGAGCGGGTGAGTGAGTGGGTGAGTGAGCGTATGGTTGAGTGAGTGAGCAGGTGAGTGAGTGAGCGGGTGAGTGAGCGGGTGAGTGAGTGTCCAACACCGCCTGTGATGATTCTCTGAGAGCTAAAGTGTCTCATGGAGTGCTTCTCAACCAATTTAGGGGAGGGGCTTTGGGTCTGGCTGACGATCTCACCCCAAATATGAAGGAGTGATCACTAAGCTTATGACCCAGAACACCAGTAAGTAGGAAATTGTGAGGGGCATTAGTCAACAGGATGTCAAGCAGAGATGACTGTCCCGGATTTTTTAGGTTGGGTCTTGTGGGGACATTTATTAATTGAAACACGTTAAATTCACCTGCAAAATGTGTGGCCACGGCCGGCGGGTGTAGCCAATTCCAATTCAGATCACCAACTAAAACTAATTCACCCTTAGGGAGGTCCCAAGAAGCTCCCTCAGTGCGGACACAGCTTCAACATCCTTACCACCAGGCGGTCTTTAGCAGCACACAACCAATATCTGTTGATTTTTAACAAGGCCGCTCTTCATCCTTTCACAGAAAATACCTGTGCAAACTATTCATTCTACTTTGATTATTTCTGGGAGGTATTGAGCTTCACCCTGGCCCAAATGTAAAGAATTCTAAAAACAATTCTGGCAGAAAAGGTGTTGGTGTTCTACACGTGAACATCAGAGGGCTCGTGATTAAATGAAGTCAACTAAAACTAAAAGTGGCAAATCTGGACCCGGACATTTTCTGCCTTCCAGAAACATTTCTCATTCCGGCGGTCAATGACTTGCAGATTACGATTGACAACTACAACCTTTTTCGGCTTGACCGAGGGTCTAAAGGAGGTGGAATTGCCACCTATGTTCGTAGTGCTATTGCATGTTCACCAGCTCATTCACGTAGATATACAATTAAATAAAGAATGTCTACCCACGTGACCTTACCGAAAGAACCAAAGAGTATGGATTGCTGCAGTCACGAAAGCTTCACATCAAGATTCGGCAACATGTTTTAACAAGGAGTGAGCTGGTGGCGGTGGTGGTGGTGATGATGGTGGTGGTGGANGTGGTGGTGGTGGTGATGGTGGTGGGTGGTGATGGAGGTGGTGGTGGAGGTGGTGGTGGTGGTGATGATGGTGGTGATGGAGGTGATGGTGGTGATGGAGGTGGTGGTGGAGGTGGTGATGGTGGTGGCGGTGGTGGTGATGGTGGTGGTGGTGATGGAGGTGGTGGTGATGATGGAGGTGGTGATGATGGTGATGATGGTGGTGGTGGTGGTGTTGATGATGGTGGTGATGGAGGTGGTGGTGGCAGTGTTGGTGATGGAGGTGATGGTGGTGATGGAGGTGGTGGTGATGATGGAGGTGGTGGTGATGGTGGTGATGGAGGTGGTGGTGGAGGTGGTGGTGGTGATGATGGAGGTGATGGTGGTGATGGAGTTGATTGTGGAGGTGGTGGTGATGATGGAGGTGGTGGTGGAGGTGATGGTGGTGATGGAGGTGGTGGTGGTGATGGTGGTGATGATGGAGGTGATGGTGGTGGTGGAGGTGGTGGTGATGATGGAGGTGGTGGTGGAGGTGATGGTGGAAGTGATGGTGATGGAGGTGGTGGTGATGATGGAGGTGGTGGTGGTGATGATGGTGATGATGGTGGTGGTGGTGGTGTTGATGATGGTGGTGATGGAGGTGGTGGTGGCAGTGGTGGTGATGGTGGTGATGGAGGTGATGGTGGTGATGGAGGTGGTGGTGGAGGTGGTGGTGATGATGGAGGTGGTGGTGGTGATGATGGTGGTGATGGAGGTGGTGGTGGAGGTGGTGGTGGTGATGATGGAGGTGATGGTGGTGATGGAGTTGGTGGTGGAGGTGATGGTGATGATGGAGGTGGTGGTGGAGGTGGATGGTGGTGGCGGTGGTGGTGATGGTGGTGGCGGTGGTGGTGATGGTGGTGGTGGTGATGGAGGTGGTGGTGATGATGGAGGTGGTGATGATGGTGATGATGGTGGTGGTGGTGGTGTTGATGATGGTGGTGATGGAGGTGGTGGTGGCAGTGTTGGTGATGGAGGTGATGGTGGTGATGGAGGTGGTGGTGATGATGGAGGTGGTGGTGATGATGGTGGTGATGGAGGTGGTGGTGGAGGTGGTGGTGGTGATGATGGAGGTGATGGTGGTGATGGAGTTGGTGGTGGAGGTGGTGGTGATGATGGAGGTGGTGGTGATGATGGTGGTGATGGAGGTGGTGGTGGAGGTGGTGGTGGTGATGATGGAGGTGATGGTGGTGATGGAGTTGATTGTGGAGGTGGTGGTGATGATGGAGGTGGTGGAGGTGATGGTGGTGATGGAGGTGGTGGTGGTGATGGTGGTGATGATGGAGGTGATGGTGGTGGTGGAGGTGGTGGTGATGATGGAGGTGGTGGTGGAGGTGATGGTGGAAGTGATGGTGATGGAGGTGGTGGTGATGATGGAGGTGGTGGTGGTGATGATGGTGATGATGGTGATGATGGTGGTGGTGGTGGTGTTGATGATGGTGGTGATGGAGGTGGTGGTGGCAGTGGTGGTGATGGTGGTGATGGAGGTGATGGTGGTGATGGAGGTGGTGGTGGAGGTGGTGGTGATGATGGAGGTGGTGGTGGTGATGATGGTGGTGATGGAGGTGGTGGTGGAGGTGGTGGTGGTGATGATGGAGGTGATGGTGGTGATGGAGTTGGTGGTGGAGGTGGTGGTGATGGAGGTGGTGGTGGAGGTGGTGGTGGTGGTGATGGAGGTGTGGTGGTGATGATGATGGAGGTGGTGGTGATGATGGAGGTGGTGGTGGTGATGATGGTGATGATGGTGGTGATGGTGGTGGCGGTGGTGATAGTGGTGGCGATGGAGGTGGTGGTGATAGTGGTGATAGTGGTGGCGGTGGTGATGGTGGTGGTGGTGGTGGCGGTGGTGGTGGTGATGATAGTGATGATGGTGGTGATGGTGGTGGCGGTGGTGGGGGTGGTGATAGTGGTGATGGTGGTGATGGTGATGGTGATGATGGTGGTGATGGTGGTGGTGGGGGTGGGGTGGTGATGGTGGTGATGATGGAGGTGGTGGTGATGGTGGTGATGGTGGCGGTGGTGGTGTCCGGGTTTGCGGTGTCGTGACGGATGGACGTGGGGGGGTCAGCGAGCCCCGCCCTTAACATAACTTTAACAAACATTTATACTAACTTAACATAGCTTAATAAATATTTATACTTAAACAAACATTTATAGTGACTTAACATCACTTTAACGTAACTTTATACTAACTTAACGTAACTTTAATAAACATTTCGAGTAACTTAACATCACTTTAATAAACATTTATACTAACTTAACGTAACTTTAATAAACATTTAGACTAACTTAACATAACTTTAACAACATTTATACTAACTTAACGTAACTTTAATAAACATTTATACTAACTTAACGTAACTTTAACAACATTTATACTAACTTAACATCACTTTAATAAACATTTATACTAACTTAACATAACTTTAACAGACATTTATACTAACTTAACATAACTTCAACAACATTTATACTAACTTAACATAACTTAAACAAACATTTAGACTAACTTAACATAACTTTAACAACATTTATACTAACTTAATGTAACTTTAATAAACATTTATACTAACTTAACGTAACTTTAACAACATTTATACTAACTTAACATCACTTTAATAAACATTTATACTAACTTAACATAACTTCAACAACATTTATACTAACTTAACATAACTTTAACAAACATTTATACTAACTTAACATAACTTTAACAGACATTTATACTAACTTAACATAACTTCAACAACATTTATACTAACTTAACATAACTTTAACAAACATTTATACTAACTTAACGTAACTTTAACAACATTTATACTAACTTAACATAACTTCAACAACATTTATACTAACTTAACATAACTTTACAGACATTTATACTAACTTAACATAACTTTAATGAACATTTATACTAACTTAACATAACTTTAACAACATTTACACTAACTTAACATAACTTTAACAGACATTAATACTAACTTAACATAACTTTAACAACATTTATACTAACTTAATGTAACTTTAATAAACATTTATACTAACTTAACGTAACTTTAACAACATTTATACTAACTTAACATCACTTTAATAAACATTTATACTAACTTAACATAACTTCAACAACATTTATACTAACTTAACATAACTTTAACAAACATTTATACTAACTTAACATAACTTCAACAACATTTATACTAACTTAACATAACTTTAACAAACATTTATACTAACTTAACGTAACTTTAACAACATTTATACTAACTTAACATAACTTCAACAACATTTATACTAACTTAACATAACTTTAACAGACATTTATACTAACTTAACATAACTTTAACAGACATTTATACTAACTTAACATAACTTCAACAACATTTATACTAACTTAACATAACTTTAACAAACATTTATACTAACTTAACATAACTTCAACAACATTTATACTAACTTTAACAGACATTTATACTAACTTAATGTAACTTTAACAACATTTATACTAACTTAACGTAACTTTAACAACATTTATAGTAACTTAATGTAACTTTAATAAACATTTATACTAACTTAACGTAACTTTAACAACATTTATACTAACTTAACATAACTTTAACAAACATTTATACTAACTTAACATAACTTTAATAAATATTTATACTAACTTAACATAACTTTAACAGACATTTATACTAACTTAACAACTTTAATAAATATTTATACTAACTTAACATAACTTTAACAGACATTTATAGTAACTTAACACAACTTTAATGAACATTTATACTAACTTAACATAACTTTAACAACATTTACACTAACTTAACATAACTTTAACAGACATTAATACTAACTTAACATAACTTTAACAACATTTATACTAACTTAACGTAACTTTAACAACATTTATACTAACTTAACATAACTTTAACAACATTTACACTAACTTAACATAACTCTAATAAACATTTATACTAACTTAACATAACTTTAACAACATTTACAGTAACTTAACATCACTTTAATAAATATTTATAGTGACTTAACGTAACTTTAACAAACATTTATCGTAATCTCATGTAACTTCTACTCTCAAAACCGTGAGTGAGTGGTTGAATGAGTGAGCGGGTGAGTGAGTGAGTGAGTGGTGAGTGAGTGAGTGTGTGAGTGGGTGGGTGAGTGGGTGAGTGGTGAGTGAGTGAGTGGTTGAGTGAGTGAACGCGTGAGTGAGTGGGTGAGTGAGTGGGTGAGTGCGTGGGTGAGTGAGTGGTGAGTGAGTGTATGAGTCTGTGAGTGAGTGAGTGTGTGAGTGAGTGTGTGAGCGAGTGTGTGTGTGTCTGTGTGTATGTGAGTGGTAGTGTCGTGGGTAGCGCTACGCTTTGCTATGAACGCGGCCATCCGAGTTTGATTTCCGCTCACGGCCAACACCGCCAGTGACGATTCTCTGAACCGGTCCTGGACCTCCCCTGGGTCGACTCAGCCTCAAATGAGTACCTGGTGTAGGTGTAGCGGTGGTGGTTGTGTAGTGGTGGTGTAGTGAACATTGCTAGCACTGGGGAGACAAAGGCGGCCGGGCGTGGTGCTGGCCACCTACCCCCTCGTGTGCCATGCAGCCTGCATAGGTGCTCGCTAACAGCATTTGCCCCTACAGTCTGTTAAGGCTAAATGGGGGATCTTTGTCTTTGTGTACGTGTGTATGTGTGTCTGTCTGTGTGTGTGTCTGTGTGAGTGTGTGAGTGTACGTGTGTGTGTGTGAGTGTACGTGTGTGTGTGTACGTGTGTGTGTGTGTCTGTGTGTGTGTACGTGTGTATGTGTGACCCCATTCAAACCCACGGTGGCCTGATGTCCGCTATCTGATGAAAGCCGCAAGCGAGAATTTCATCATGACTTGCAGCTGGGGTTGGCATCGTCCCCACTCCTCGAGATGTGGAGGGTAAATGGGTGAGGTTTAGGACTGTGACTCATGCAGATGCAATGGCTGCTTTGGGCACGCGGTTTAGACCTCCCCAGAGACCCTGGCTGACAGAGGAGGTGTTCAGGTTAGTTGAGAAAAAGTGACAGGCCCACTCCCATCGGCTACAGCATCCCACGTCGGAGAATGAGGAGGCTTACTCCTCATTCTCTGCAAGGATGGGTGGTGGTCGCGGGTTGCTGAGGAGATGGAGTCTGCCTCACTGGCCCGCGATCACAAATCGCTCTTTAACTCCATCAAAAAGTAACCTGCAGCGCCACACCTATTACCATCATTAGGGGAGGGAACGGTGATCCAATCTCCGACCCCCAGGAACAGGTTTGCAGATTTGCTGAGCATTTCTGAGGTCCTGGGGGAGGGGAAACCCTCAGCCTGGAAAACATCATGGCACAAAGTGGGGATAACCCTGCTGAGGGGCTGAGGGGGGGTGAGGGCGGTGCGTGGCTGCCTGAGGTGCCATCTGTTGAGGAAGTACTGAAGGCGATCCAGAGTCTGAGACCAGGAAAGGCACCCAGCAGAGATGATCTCCCAAGCGAAATGATGAGGGAGGGTGGCGTTTGTGCACAGACTGTCCTACATGACATCATAACAACAGTCTGGACCACTGGACGGGTTCCACAGGATTGGAAGGATGCCCTGGTGGTCCCCCTCTTTAAAAAGGAGGACTGCACAGACTGTAACAACTACAGGGGCATCTCACTCCTCAGTGTGCCGGGAAAGGTCCTGGCAAGGATTATTCAACATCGCCTTGCTAGGCACGCTGTGGAGAGGTTTGCGGAGCCCCAATGCGGTTTCAGGAAAGGGCGGTCCTGCACAGATGCCATATTTTCTGTCCGTCTGCTCCAGCAGAGGTGTAGGGAATTCCAATAAGACATACATCTCTGCTTTATTGACCTGGTCAAGGGCCTATGATACCATCAGTAGGCCTGGGCTCTGGGTTGTTTTTCGTGCTTTCAGAGTCCCTGACCCTCTGCCCACGATCATGAAGGACCTTAATGATGGTCAGCGGGCCCGGGTAAAACTACGTGGCCGGGAGTCAGAGCCTTTCCCTGTTCACCTTGGGGTGCGACAGGAATGTCCTCTTGCTCCCACATTTTTTAACATCTATTTTGACCGCGTAGTTCGTGAAGCCTTCAATAGCTGTACTGGAGGAATTTCCATCTGGTATAGATACAATGGAAGGCTTAATGATGCCCGGGTGCGGTCAAGGGATGGCTCCCTATTGCTCAACCACGTTATGTATGCTGATTATCTGGTGATTGCCGCTCACTCATAGGAGGAGTTGGAGGTGCTGCTGCTGAACCTGGAGCTTGCCACTAAGAGGTGGGGCCTTACCATCAGCCCCACCAAAACGAAGCACCTGCTTGGGTATTTTGTACCATCGGTCACTCCACTCCCACAACTCCCAATTGGTCATGGGGCAGTTGTGGAGAGAGTGGAACGTTTCCAATACCTGGGCTGTGTGCTCATGACTGGCTCCGGTTTGACAGCTCTCACTCTGAATCAGTCGAGCGGCAATATCTTTTCATCGGTTGCGTAACGCTTTGTGGAAGCTACCTGGTCTGTCGCTCTGCACAAAGCTTCGGGTCTTCTCGGCCACAGTCATTTCCTCCCTTCTCTACGCTTGCGAAACGTGGACCCCCCTAATGGAACATCTTCGCCGTTAGAAACATTTAGGCTGGCCTGCCTACGATCCATCCTGGGTTAACCTGCAGGCTGGATTGTGTGAGCTCCTCCGACTGGCAACGAGGCTGCTTTCGCTGAGTCATGTAGCTCGCATGCCCAGCCTAAGGATATGAAAGGATCTTTGTTTCTGTGTGTGAGAGAGCGTGTGTGTACACTGTGTGTGTGTACACTGTGTGTGTGTGACACTGTGTGTGTGTGTTAGTGTGTGGGGAGCGGTAGTGTAGCGGTTAGCGCGCTGCGCTATGAACCTGGCGACCCGGGTTCGATTCCCGCTCACGGCTAACACCAGTGACGATTATCTGAACCGGTCCTGGGCCTCCCCTAGGTCGACTCAGCCTTAAATGAGTACCTGGTGCGGTGTGTAAACATCGCCACTAGGGAGACAAAGGCGGTCGGGCGTGGTGCTGGCCACCCACCCCCTCGTGTACCGTTCCGGCCTTCATAGGTGCTCGCTAACAGCACTTGCCCCTACAGTCTGTTCAGGCTATACGGGGGATCTTTGTCTTTATCTTTGTGTGTTAGTGTGTGTGTGAGTGGTAGTGTAGTAGGTAGCGCTACGCTGCGCCATGAACCCGACGACCTGGGTTCGATTCTCGCTCACGGCCAACACCAGTGACGATTATCTGAACCGGTCCCGGGCCTCCCCTAAGTCGACTCAGCCTCAAATGAGTACCTGGTGTAGCGTAGTAAACATCGCTAGCACTGGGGGAGAGACAAAGGCGGCCGGGCGTGGTGCTGGCCACCCACCCCGCGTGTGCCGTGCCCGGTGGCCTTCATAGGTGATGCTCACTAACAGCACTTGCCCCTACAGCCTGCTAGAGGCTACACGGGGATCTTTGTGTAGGTGNTACTAACAGCACTTGCCCCTACAGCCTGCTAGAGGCTACACGGGGGATCTTTGTGTGTAGGTGCTACTGACAGCACTTGCCCCTACAGCCTGCTAGAGGCTACACGGGAGATCTTTGTGTGTAGGTGCTACTGACAGCACTTGCCCCACAGCCTGCTAGAGGCTACCTGGGGATCTTTGTGTGTAGGTGCTACTGACAGCACTTGCCCCTACAGCCTCCTAGAGGCTACACGGGGATCTTTGTGTGTAGGTGCTACTGACAGCACTTGCCCTAGAGGCTACACGGGGATCTTTGTCTGTGTAGCTACTGACAGCACTTGCCCCTACAGCCTGCTAGAGGCTACCTGGGGGATCTTTGTCTGTGTGTGTGTATTAAACCCTGGATGAATCGAATGTTTTATGAATGTTTTCCCAACATTTTCTGGACGTTTTCTGAACGTTTCCATTCAAAGCGAAAACCGGTTCAGTGGGAGTCGCGCCGAACCGGTTTTTCGACTCCACTCCCTCCCCCCCATTGACCACGCCCCGTTGACCCCGCCCCTCATTGACTCCTCCCCCTTGACCCCGCCCTTGACCCCGCCCCCTTGACCCCGCCCTTGACCCCGCCTCCTGACCCCGCCCCTCATTGACTCCGCCCCCTTGACCCCGCCCTTGACCCGCCCCTCATTGACTCCCCCACTCCTCCCCCTCCCCTCGGGGTTTCCCTGCCTGGGCGTGGGCAGAGGTTGATGGGGCTGAGGGGAGGGGCTGAGGGGGTAAGGGGCTGAGGGCGGTGAGGGGAGGGGCTGAGGGGGGTGAGGGCGGTGAGGGGAGGGGCTGAGGGGGTGAGGGGAGGGCTGAGGGGGGTGAGGGGAGGGCTGGGGGGGTGAGGGGGGTGAGGTGAGGGCTGAGGGGAGGGGCTGAGGGGCTGACTGCCACGTGGCAGTCAGCGTGGAGGGGGCAGGAGGTGGGGGGTGGGACAGGGTGGGGGGGGGGCATTGTGGGGAGGGGTGGGACAGGGTGGGGGGGACAGGGTGGGGGATGTGATGGTGGGTGGGTGGGTGGATGGTGGGTGGGTGTGTGGATGTGATGGTGGGTGGGTGGGTTAGTGGGTGGATGTGATGGTGGGTGAGTTAGTGGGTGGGTGTGATGGTGGGTGGGTTAGTGGGTGGGTGTGATGGTGGGTGGGTGGGTGTCATGGTGGGTGGGTGTGATGGTGGGTGGGTGGATTAGTGAGTAGGTGGGTGTGATGGTGGATGGGTGGGTGGATTAGTGGGTGGGTGTGATGGTGGGTGGGTGTGGGTGGGTGGGTTGGTGTGATGGTGGGTGGGTGGCCGAGTTAGTGGGTGGGTGGGTGTGAGGGTGGGTGGGTGTGATGGTGGGTGGCTGTGTTAGTGGGTGGGTGGGTTGGTGTGATGGTGGGTGGGTGGCTGAGTTAGTGGGTGGATGAGTTAGTGGGTGGATGTGAGGGTGGGTGGGTGTGAGGGTGGGTGATTGCGATGATGGGTGGGTGAGTTGGTTGGTGTGTGTGTCAGCCTCACCCACCCACTCACCTAACCAACCACCCACCCCCCCAACCACACCACCCACCCCACCACCACCACCCACCCCCTACCCACACCACCCACCCACCCCCAACCACACCACCACCAGGACCCACACCACCCACACCACCCANCCCCCAACCACACCATCCACACCACCCACCCACCCACCCCCCAACCACACCACCCACCCAGGACCCACACCACCCACACCACCCACCACCACACCATCCACCCACCCACACCACCCACCCAACCACACCACCCACCANCCCCCAACCACACCACCCACCCACCCCCAAACCACACCACCCACCCCACCCTCCACCACCCACCCACCCAGCACCCACACCACCCACACCACCCACCACCACACCGCCCACCACCCCACCCACCCACCCACCCACCCACACCGCCCACCCANCCCACCCACCCCACCCACCACCCACCACCACCCACACCACCCACACCACCACCACCCACACCGCCCACCCACCCACCCACCCACACCACCCACCGCACCCACCACCACCCACACCACCACCACCACCACCCACACCACCCACACCACCCACCACCACACCGCCCACCCACCCCACCCACACCACCCACCCCACCCACCACCACCCACANCACCACCACCCACCACCACCCACCACCACCCACACCACCCACCCACACCACCCACACCACCCACCCCACCCACCCACCATCACACCACACCACCCACACCACCCACATCACCCACCCACCCCANCCCCCACCCACACCACCCACCCACCCACACCACCACACCACCCACCCACCCACCACCACTCACCACCACTCACCACCCACCCCTCCCACCATCCACCCACCCCACCCACCACCCACACCACCCACCCACACCACCCACCAGGGCATGCTGACTGTCGCTGGACTGATGAGCGCCGTGACGCCCCACGGCGCTGCTGACTCGTCAGTTGCGCGCAACCTGCGATCACACAGAGACTCGTAGAGACCCACAGAGACTCATAGAGACACACACTCATAGAGACCCACAGAGACTCATAGAGACCCACACTCATAGAGACACACTCATAGAGACCCACAGAGACTCAAGAGAGATCCACAGAGACTCAGAGACCCACAGAGACCCACAGAGACTCACAGAGACCCAAAGAGACTCACATAGGCCCACAGAGACTCATAGAGACCCACAGAGACCCACAGAGACCCATAGAGACCCACAGAGATCCAGAGACCCACAGAGGCCCACAGAGACTCATAGAGACCCACAGAGACCCACACTCATAGAGACCCAACCCACACTCATAGAGACCCACAGAGGCCCACAGAGACCCACAGAGGCCCACAGAGACCCACAGAGATTCATAGAGACCCACGGAGACCCACAGAGACCCACACTCACAGAGACCCAGACTCAGACACAGAGACCCACAGAGACCCACAGAGACTCAGACACAGAGATAGAGACCCACAGAGACTCACAGAGACCCGAACTCATAGAGACCCACAGAGACCCACAGAGACTCACAGAGACTCACAAAGACTCGCAGAATGAGATGAGGGTGAGTGAGTGAGAGAGGTGAGTGAAAGGTGAGTGGTGAGTGGCAGGTGATTGCGAGCTGACGCGGCGAGGTAAATGTCAGTGACGCAAGCCACTGATCTTGTAGGGTCAGCACGTTCAGAGCTGTCATTGTGCGTGTGTGGGTGTGTGTGGGTGTGTGTGTGTGCATTGTGTGTGTGTGAGTGTGTGTGTCATTCTGCGTGTGTGTGTGTCTGTGTGTGTGTGCATTGTGTGTGTGTNATTGTGAGTGTGTGTGTGTCATTGTGTGTGTGTGTGTGCATTGTGTGGTTGTTGTTGTTGTTGTCATNGTGTGTGTGTGTCTGTGTGTGCGTGTGTGGGTGTGTGTGTGTGAGTGTGTGCGTGTGGTGGTGTGTGGGTGTGTGTGTGTGTGTGTCTGTGTGTGCGTTATGGGGTGTGTGTGTGTGTGTGGGAGCTGTGTAGCTAGCGCGCTGCACTATGCACCCGCGACACGAGTTTGATTCCCGCTCACGGCCAACACCGGTGACGATTATCTGAACCGGTCCCGGGCCACCCCTGGTGACTCAGCTCNAATAGTGCCTGGTGCGGTGTGTAACATCGCACAGGGAGACAAAGGCGGTCGGCGTGGTGCTACCCCCTCGTGTGCCGTGCCGTTNATAGCATTGCCCCAACAGCCTGTAAGGCTACACGGGGATCTTTGTCTTTGTGTGAGTGCACACAGTGAACCACACACACAGTGTACACACAGCACACCTAGTGTATACACAGCACANCAACAACCGCCATTCGCCACTAAGTGGCGGTGACGTCACCACGACGCTTGTGCCAGGCCATGTGCACCTTGAGGCCACGTGAAGTGTCGAACGCCTGCTGGCAGGTCACGGGGCAGACCAGGTACCACGGGTCGACTGAGATGACTGATGCTGATGCACCGTGCTAACTTGCTGTGCTTTAGCCACCCGGCGCTCCGCTCGTTGTTGTGAGCGTCGCTCCGTTGTTGGAGGGCGACTGCCTCCAACTGCCCAGTAGTGTCCTTCACGAGCCTCCTCCACAGAGGCCGATCTTGACACCGCTGGTACCAGTCATCGGCAAGTCCACTCGGCTCCATGTCCTCCTGTACCACATCACTCATCTCTTCTCTAGCCCGTGCCGCGCCCGTTTAGCCCCTCGAGCTGGCCAAACAAAAGCTGTTTACGCATGCGGTCGCTGGGCATGCGGGCTACATGACCCAGCCAACGCAGCCTTGCCTGCCGGAGGAGCTCACTGATGGGACTTTGTCCAGATCTTTTAAGGATTTGTGAGCTCCACACACAATCCAGCTGGTTAAACCAGGATGGATCGTAGGCAGGCCAGGCTAAATGTTTCTAACCGGCGAAGANGCTCCATTAAGGGGTCCACGTTTCGCAAGCGTAGAGAAGGGAGGGAATGACTGTGGCTGAGAAGACCTGAAGCTTCGTGCGGAGCGACAGACCAGGTAGCTTCCACACAGCGTTACGCAACCGATGAAAAGATATTGCCGCTCGACTGATTCGGAGTGAGACCTCTGCTGTTAAACTGGAGCCAGTCATAAGCACACTGCCCAGGTATGGGAAACTCTACACTCTCTTCACAACTGCCCCATCACCGATTGGGAGTTGTGTGGGTGGAGTGTTCGATGGTACAAAATACCCAGGCAGGTGCTAAGTTTTGGTGGGGCTGATGGTAAGGCCCCACCTCTTAGTGGCACGCTCCAGTCTCAGCAGCAGCGTCTCCAACTCCTCCTCTGAATGAGCAGCTATTACCAAATCATCGGCATACATAACGTGGTTGACCAATAGGGAGCCATCCTTGATCGCACCGGGCTTCGATCAGCCTCCCATTATATCTGTACCAAATGGAAATTCCCCGGTACAGCTATTGAAGGCTTCACGAACTACGTGGTCAAAATAGATGTTAAATAATGTGGGAGCCAGAGGACATCCCTGTCGCACCCCAAGGTGTACAGGGAAAGGCTCTGACTCCCGACCACAGTTTTACCCGGGCCTCACCATCATGAAGATCCTTAATGATCGTGAGCGAGGGTCAGGGACCCGAAAGCACGAAGAACAACCCAGAGCCCAGGCCTACTGATGGTATCATAGACCTTGACCAGGTCAATAAAGCAGAGATCTAGGTCTTGTTGAAATTCCCTACACCTCTGCTGTAGCAGACGGACAGAAAATATGGCATCTGTGGACCACCTTTCCTCAAACCGCATTGGGCTCCGCAAGCCTCCCTCAGCGTGCCTAGCAAGGCGATGTTGAATAATCCTTGCAGGACCTTTCCCAGACTGAGGAGATGCCCCTGTAGTTGTTACAGTCTGTGCGGTCCCCTTCATCCTGTGGAACCCGTCCAGTGCTGTTGTTATGATGTCATGTTGGGTAGTCTGTGCACAAACGCTACCCTCCTCAGCATTTGCTTGGGAGATCACTCTGCCCGGTGCCTTTGTCTCGAGACTCCGGATCGCCTTCAGTACTTCCTCAACAGATGGCACCTCAGCCAGTCCACTCACAGGGGGTGTACTTCCAATATTTGAGGCACCGCAGCCTCAGCAGGGTTATCCCCACTTTGTGCCATACCTGGCTAGGGATTCCCCTNCCCCACGGACACTGACACACACACACTGACACACACACTGACACACACACTGACATACATACTGACACACACTGACACACAGACACACACACACACACANACACACACAACTGACACACACCACACACACNCACACACACACACACACACACACTACACACACGCTGACACACACATGCGCAACACACACACACANACACCACACACACACACACATGCACTGACACACACACTGACACACACTACACACACACTCACACACACACGACACACACACACGCACACACTNACACACACACTGACACACACACACGCACACACACTGACACACACACGCACACACACTGACACANGACACACTGCGCACACACACACACTGACACACACTACACACACACTGACACACACACACTTACTGAGTTTTACTCACACGAGGTAAGTGCTGAGGTGACAGCATTCTTAGAGTGACCATCCATTCCTCCCGGAGGGCGGGGCTAAGGGATTAGGGGCGGGGCTAAGGGATTNGGGGCGGGGCTAAGGGATTAGGGGCGGGCTAGGTAGGTAAGGGGTGGGGCTAGCTGTGTTAAGGGCGGGGTTAGAGGGGCGGGGCCAGGGTGTAAGCGGTTGGGCAATGGGGTGGGGAGGGCTAAGGGGGGGGCTTGGGTGAGGGTGGGCTAGGGGGTGAGGGGTGAGGGGCGGGCTAGGGGGTATATTTCGCTGTCCCACGCGGAGTCAGATCCACCGCCACGCTCCACCACCACTGCAACTACCACCACCATCACAACCACCACTACCACCACAACTACTACCACCACCACAACCACCACAATTACTACCACCACAACTACTACCACCACCACAACGACCACCACAACTACCACCACAACTACCACTACCACCACTACAACTACCATCACCCGTCACGAAGACACCATCACCACCACTCATCACGGTACGCAACACACGCACAGTGTGTGTCAGTGTGTGTGTGTCAGTGTGTGTGTGTCAGTGTGTGTGTGTCAGTGTGTGTGTGTGTGTGTGTCAGTGTGTGNGTGTGTGTGTGTGTGTGTGTGTGTGTGTGTGTGTGTGTCAGTGTGTGTGGTGTGTCAGTGTGTGTCAGTGTGTGTGTCTGTGTGTGTCAGTTTGTGTCAGTGAGTGTGTGAATGAATGAGTGTCCTGTCCTGGTGAATTAATCTACTACCAGCAGGGGTGCTAACTGCCATTAAGACATAAACCCACAGACTCAACACTGCTCCCATAGACTCAACACTACCCTTAGACTCAACACTACCCACAGACTCAACACTGCTCCCCATAGACTCATCACTACCCATAGACTCAACACTACCCATAGACTCAACACTACCCATAGACTCAACACTGCCCATAGACTCAACACTGCCATCCATAGACTCAACACTGCCCATAGACTCAACACTGCCATAGACTCAACACTGCCATCCATAGACTCAACACTGCCACCCATAGACTCAACATTGCCACCTATAGACTCAACACTGCCCATAACTCATCACTACCCATAGACTCAGCACTACCCATAGCATCAACACTGCCATAGACTCAAAACTACCCATAGACTCAACACTACCCATAGACTCATCACTGCTACCCTTAGACTCAACACTACCATAGACTCAACACTGCCACTCATAGGCTCAATACTACCATAGACTCAACACTGCCCATAGACTCAACACTGCTACCCATAGACTCAACACTGCCCATAGACTCAACACTACCCATAGACTCAACACCACCCATAGACTCAATACGATCTATAGACTCAACACTACTCATAGACTCAACACTAACCATAGACTCAACACTACCCATAGACTCAGCACTACCATAGACTCAACACTGCCCATAGACTCAACACTACCCATCGACTGAACACTACCATAGACTCAGCACTACCCATAGACTCAGCACTGCATGTGTGTTGGATTGTGTGCGTGCGTGTGTTAGGCTATGCTTGTGTGTATGTAGGACTGTGTGTGTATGTAATGTTGCGTGTGTATGATTATGTGTGTGTCAGTGAGTGTGTGTCGGTGTGTGTGTCAGTGAGTGAGTATGTCAGTGTGTGTGTGTGTCAGTGAGTGAGTATGTCAGTGTGTGTGTCAGTGAGTGAGTATGTCAGTGTGTGTGTGTGTCAGTGTGTGTGTGTGTCAGTCGGTGAGTGTGTCACGACACTTCACGTGGCCTCAACGTGCATATGTCCTGGAACAAGCATCGTGGTGACGTCACCGCCACTTAGTGGCGAATGGCGGTTGTTGTTGTGTCATGACTTAAATATGTAACTAATAAGCTTGTGCCGGAGGCCCCGGTGGACAGGCGTCTATGACGTCTCCTTGCCAAACTCCAATTGGCGGAGCCAGGAGATTGAATCTTTACCCTCGGGGCTCCTCCAGAAACAACGAAAAGCCATTTTGTTAGGCCACGTGGAATGTTTGAACGCTCATTGCGGAGGAGAGGCTGCCACTCCTATGTCAGGAGCTAGACCGGTTCCACCTGGATCTCTGTGACATTCAGGAGGTCCGGTGGACCGGTTCTGGCTCCTGCCACTATGAGGGGTGGACAGTCCTCTACTTGGGGCAGGAGACTGCTAAACAACAGGGTGTGGTTCTTCTGAACAAAAGAAGGGAGCGTGGCAGTGAGGTGTGGGAAGCTGTAAGCCCCAGGCTACTTTGGGCTCGCCTTCCATCAACCGGAGGCGAGGAGTGGTGGTCGTGGTTACTTATGCTCCCAGTGAAGACGAACATCCGTGGAGGGATGCAGGCAAAGCCGATGAGTCAGATGCCTTCTATGACCTCCTGTCACAGATGCTGGCTAAAGTGGCCACTCAGAATAGAGTCATCTTGTTGGGTGATTTCAGTGCCCGAGTTGATCATGATGCTGGCACCTGGTCTGGAGTGATTGGAGGGCATGGTCCAAATCAGCTCAATAACAGTAGGAGGCTGCTAGATTTTTGTGCAGCCCATGGCTTCATAGTGAGGACCAGCGGATGCGAGCCCATGTCCTTGACACCAGGACCTACCGTGGAGCTGATCTGCCCTCTGACCATCGACTAGTCATCTGTAAGATGCGCCTGCCATTCTTCCACTCCGGTGGTGGTGTACACCCAGGACCCATTCCAACCTAAAGTGGCCTGGTCTTAGTTAGCTGATGAAAGTTGCAAGTGAGAATTTCATCATCGCTTGCTGGCTGGGGTTGGCATCGTCCCCCACTCATCCAGATGTCGAGGGTAAATGGGCGAGGTTTAGGACTGTGACTCATGCAGCTGCAATGGCTGCTTTGGGTACGCGGTCCAGACCTCCCCAGAGACCCTGGCTGACAGAGGAGGTGTTCAGGATAGTTGAGAAAAAGCGACAGGCCCACTCTCATCGGCTACAGCATCCCACGTCAGAGAATGAGGAGGCTTACCGCAGCCTTCGCTCGGAGGTTCGGAGACCCGTGAGGCACTGCAAGGATGGGTGGTGGTCGCGGGTAGCTGAGGAGATGGAGTCTGCCTCAGTGGCCCGTGATCACAAATCCCCATTTAACTCCAACTTTAAAGTAACCTGCAGTGCCACACCTATTACCATCATTAGGGGAAAAAACGGTGATCCAATCTCCGACCCTCAGGAATAGGTTTGCAGATTTGCTGAGCATTTCTGTGAGGTCCTGGGGAGGGGAAATCCCTCAGCCAGGAAAACATCATCACAAGTGGGATACCCTGCTAAGGGCGGTGCCTCAAATATTGGAAGAAGTCACCCTCTGCGAGTGGCTGGCTGAGGTGTCATCTGTTGAGGAAGTACTGAAGGCGATCCGGAGTCTGAGACCAGGAAAGTCACCGGGCAGAGATGATCTCCCAAGCGAAATGCTGAGGAGGGTGCGTTTGTGCACAGACTGCCCTATATGACAGTCTGCCTGGTGGTCCCCTCTTTAAGAAGGGGACCACACAGACTGTAACAGCTACAGTGGCATCTCACTCCTCAGTGTGTCGGGAAAGGTCATGGCAAAGATTATTCAACATGGCCTTGCTAGGCACGCTGAGGAGAGGCTTGTTGAGCCCCAATGCGGTTTCAGGAAAGGGCGGTCCTGCACAGATGTCATATTTTCTGTCCATCTGCTACAGCAGAGGTGTATGGAATTCCAACAAGACCTACATCTCTGCTTTATTGACCTGGTCAAGGCCTATGATACCATCAGTAGGCCTGGGCTCTGGGTTGTTCTTCGTGCTTTCGGAGTCCTTACCCTCTGCTCACGATCATTAAGGTCCTTCATGATGGTGAGCGGGCCTGGGTAAAACTACGTGGCGATTCCCTGTACACCTTGGGGTGCGAGGGATTATTTTAACATTATTTTGCCACATAGTTCGTGAAGCCTTCAACAGCTGTACCGGGGGAATTTCCATGTGGTAAAGATATAATGGGAGGCTGATTGATGCCCGGATGCGGTCAAGGGATGGCTCCCTATTGGTCAACCACATTATGTATGCCGATGATTTGGTAATACTGCTCATTCGAGGAGGAGTTGGAGACGCTGCTGCTGAGACTGGAGTGTGCCACTAAGAGGTGGGGCCTTACCATCAGACCCACCAAAACTAAGCACCTGCCTGGGTATTTTGTACCATCGGACACTCCACCCCACAACTCCCGATCGGTGATGGGCAGTTGTGGAGTGGAGAGTTTCCCATACCTGGGCAGTGTGCTTATGACCGGCTCCAGTTTAAAAGCAGAGGTCTCACTGAATCAGTCGAGCGGCAATAACTTTTCATCGGTTACGTAACGCTGTGTGGAAGCTACCTGGTCTGTCGCTCCGCATGAAGATTCAGGTCTTCTCGGCCACAGTCATTCCCTCCCTTCTCTACGCTTGCGAAACGTGGACCCCCCTAATTTCTGCCGGTTTGAAACATTTAGGCTGGCCTGCCTACAATCCATCCTGGGTTTAACCAGGCTGGATTGTGTGAGGAGCTCACAAATCCTTGACGGATCTGGGCAAAGTCCCATCGGTGAGCTGCTCCGGCAGGCAAGGCTGCGTTGGCTGGGTCACGTAGCCCGCATGTCCAGCTACCCCATGGGTTAGAGAAGAGATGGAGTGATGTGGTACAGGAGGACGTGGAGCTGAGTGGACTTGCCGGTGACCAGTACCAGCGGTGTCAAGATCGGCCTCTGTTGAGGAGGCTCGTGAAAGACGCTCCCTGGCAGTTGAAGGCAGTCTCCCTCCAACAACAACGGAGGGCGGAGGAGCGACGCTCACAACAACGAGCGGAATTCCGGGTGGCTAAAACAAGTCAGTCGACCTGTGGCATCTGCTGGGTCTGCCCCATGACCTCCTGCCAGCGGGCGTTAGACACTTCACGTGGCGTCAAGGTGCACATGGCCTGGCACAAGCGTCGTGGTGACGTCACCGCCACTTGTGGTGAATGGCGGTTGTTGTCTGTGTGTGTGGTGTCTGTTGGTGTGTGTCTGTGTGTGTCTGTGTGTGTCTTCTGTGTGTGTGTGTCTGTTGTGTCACTGTGTGCTGTGTTCTGTGTGTGTGTGAGTGTGTGTCATGGTGAATGAATGAGTGAGTGTGTCAGTGAGTTAGTGAGTGGTTGAGTGTTCAGTGTANGTGTCAGTGAGTGTGTGATGAATGAGTGTCCGTCCTGGTAACTGTACCAGCAGGGGTGCTAACTGCCATTAAGACTAAACCCATAGACTCAACACTCCACCCTAGATTCAACACTACCCACTAGACTCACCTGCCACCCACTAGACTCTAACCTCCAATACTCTACAGTCTACACTATCCATACAACACTACCCTAGACACAACACTGCCATAGACTACTGCCCTAGACTCAACCTACCANGACTCAACACTACATNGACTCTACACTACCCATAGACTCAACACTCCACCTGACTACACCGCCATAGACTCTAAACACCACTCAACACTANCATAGNCTCAACACTCACGCCACCCATAGACTCAACACTACCATAGACCAACACTACAAAAGACTCAACACTACNCATAGACTCAACACTACTAGACTCAACACTGCTAGACTCAACATACTAGACTCAACACTGCCCATAGATCAACACTACTATAGACTACACTGCCCATCGACTTACATTGCCCATAGAGATAGACTCAACATGCCCATAGACTCAACACTACTAGACTCAACACTACCATAGACTACATACCCACGACTCAAACACTGCCCATAGACTCAACACTGCTAGACTCAACACTGCCCATAGACTCAACACTGCCCATAGACTCAACACTACTAGACTCAACACTACCCTAGACTCTACACTAATAGACTCACACTGCCACCCATAGACTCAACACCGCCCATAGACTCTAAACTACCCTAGACTCAACACTGCTAGACTCAACATACCATAGATACACTGCCATTGATCTCAACACACTAGACTCAACACACCCATAGACTCTACACTACCCATAGACTCACACTCCACCCATAGAAACACATAGACTCTAAACTACATGACTACATATAGACTCAACATACCCTAGACTCAACACGCCCATTACTACAACACTACCCATAGACTCAACACTACCATAGACTACACACCCATAGACTCAACATACCCATAGACTCAACACTGCCACCCATAGACTCACACTGCCACCCATAGACTCAACACTAACCAAAGACTCAACACTACCCATAGACTCAACACTACCCATAGACTCAACACTGCCCATAGATCAACACTACCCATAGACTCACACTGCCATCGACTTAACATTGCCCATAGACACTCCCATAGACTCAACACTACCCATAGACTCACATACCCATAGACTCAACACTACCACAGACTCAACACTGCCCATATACTCACACGCCCATAGACTCAACACTGCCCATAGACTCAACACTACCCATAGACTCAACACGCCCATAGACTCAACACTACCCATAGACTCAGCACTGCATGTGTGTTGGATTGAGTGTGTGTCAGGCTATGTTTGTGTGTATGTAGGACTGTGTGTGTATGTAAGGTTGTGTGTGTGTGTGATTATGTGTCAGTGTGTGTGTGTGTCTCTGTGTGTCTCAGTATGCGTGTCTCTGTGTGTGTGTCAATGTGTGTCTGTGTGTGTGTGTGTCTGAGTGTGTATGTGTGTCAATGTGTATGTGTCTCATTGTGCGTGTCTCCGTGTGTGTGTGTCTGAGTGTGTCAATGTGTGTGTGTCAGTGTGTGCGTGTCTCTGTGTGTGTGTGTCTGAGTGCGTCAATGTGTGTGTGTTAGTGTGTGCGTGCGTGTCTATCAGCTGTCCCATCGGGTTCAGAGTTACGTGAGGTGAAGGGACACTCATTGAAGCGTGGTGATAAACCCCTGCTCCGTACCAGTCCAGAGTCCAACCACCACCACCACTACAACAACCACCACCACCTCCACCCACCACCTCCACCACCCACCTCAGCCACGTCCACCACCACCAGCTGGCTGTGTATGAGTGTGTGAGTGTGTGAGCGTGTGAGTGTCTGAGTGAGAGAGTGTGTGAGTTAGTGTGAGTGAGTGAGTGTGAGTGTGTGTGAGTGTGTGTCTCTGTCTCTGTGTGTCTCTCTGCGTCTCTCTGTGTCTCNGTGTGTCTCTGTGTGTGTCTCTCTCCTGTGTCTCTGTGTCTGTCTCTCTGTCTCTGTCTCTCTCTCTCTGTCTCTGTCTCTGTGTGTCTCTGTGTGCGTTTCTCTGTGTCTCTGTGTGTGTCTCTCCTCTCTGTGTGTGTCTCTGTGTGTCTCTCTGTGTGTGTCTCTGTGTGTGTCTCTGTGTGTGTGTGTGTGTGTGTCTCTCTCTCTCTGCGTGTGTCTCTGTGTGTGCCTCTGTGTGCCTCTCTGTGTCTCTCTGTTTGTGCCTCTCTGTGTGCCTCTCTGTGTGTCTCTGTGTGTCTCTCTGTGTGTCTCTCTGTGTGTCTCTCCCTCCAAAAACATCCGAACCATCACCATCACCACCACCCCACAATGATCACCACCCCACCACCGTTACCCCCACTTTGTGCAGAGTCACGACTCCACACTGAGTCGCTTTCATCAGAATGTGCTGCTCCTTAATCCCGAAGTTTGTCTAGAGGCTCTGAGTGTTTGCAAGTGTGTGTGTGTAAGTGTGCGTGTAAGTGTGTCAGTGTGTGTGTGTTTCAAAGTGTGTGTGTATGTGTGTAAGTGTGTGTGTCAGTGTGTGTGTGTAAGTGTGTGTAAGTATCAGTGTGTGTGTGTAAGTGTGTTTGCGTGTGTAAATATCTGAATGAGTGAGTGGGTGAGTGAGTGAGTAGGTGAGTGAGTGAGTGGGTGAGTGAGTAAGTGAGTGAATGAGCAGGTGAGTGAGTGAGTGGGTGAGTGAGTGGGTGAGTGAGTGGGTGAGTGGTGTGGGTGGGTGAGTGAGTGAGTGAGTGGGTGAGTGAGTGAGTGAATGAGCAGGTGAGTGAGTGGGTGAATGGGTGGGTGAGCAGGTGAGTGAGTGGGTGAGTAGGTGAGTGAGTGATGTTGTTGGTGATGTTGTTGGTGATGTTGATGATGAGTCTGTACCGGGAACAGGGGAATGTCTCCCCTCTAACCCTCCCCCGCTATCTCTGTGCGGTCGACGAACCCCTAGAGCCCAAAGACAAAGATCCCCGTGTAGCCTCTAGCAGGCTGTAGGGGCAAGTGCTGTTAGTGGCACTACACAGACAAAGATCCCCGTGTAGCCTCTAGCAGGCTGTAGGGGCAAGTGCTGCTAGTAGCACCTACACACAAAGATCCCCCGTGTAGCCTCTAGCAGGCTGTAGGGCAAGTGCTGCTAGTAGCAGCACCACCACGCCCGGCCGCCTTTGTCTCTGCCCCAGTGCTAGCGATGTTCACTACAACACCACTATATCATCACTACACCGCTACACCAGGTACTCATTGAGGCTGAGTCGACCTAAGGGAGGCCCAGGACCGGTTCAGACAATCGTCACTGGTGTTGGCCGTGAGCGAGAATCGAACTCGGGTAGCCGAGTTCATAGTGCAGCGTAGTGCTACCTACTACACTACCACTCACACAGACACTCACACACACGTGTACACACACACAGACACACACACTGACACACACACACAGACACACACACACTCGCACAGTCACACACACTCACAGACCCACTCACACACACACTACACACACAGTGTCACACACTCACACACTCACACACACACTACACACATNACACACACACATGTTACACACACAGTTNACACACACACACACTCACACACACTCACACACACACACATACTCACACACACGTTCACACACACACGCTCATACACTCACACACTCACACACACACAGTGTCACACAGACACACACTCACACACTCACTCGCTCACCCACACAGTGTCACACACTCACAATGTACACCCTGAGTGAGGTCATGGGCCTATGAGTGAGGTCCTCCTGAGTGAGGTCATGGGCCCTGAGTGAGGGCTCCTGAGTGAGGTCATGGGCCCCTGAGTGAGGGCCCCTTAGTGAGGGCCCCTGAGTGAGGGCCCCTGAGTGAGGTCATGGGCCCCTGAGTGAGGTCATGGGCCCTGAGTGAGGTCAAGGGCCCTGAGTGACCTGGTCGATCTTATGGAGCTCTGGCGGGCCCATGACCTCACTCAGGAGCCCTTGACCTCACTCAGGGGCCCTTGACCTCACTCAGGGGCCCTCACTCAGGGCCCATGACCCTCCGCGGGGCTCCGCCCACGGCCGCTGCCGGCTACTAAAGCGGCGCTCACGGCGCTCACACTCACAGTCTCTCACAGTCACACACACACACAGTCTCTCTGCCTGTGTCTCTCTGTGTGTCTCAGTGTCTCTCTGTGTCTCTCTGTGTCGCTTGCAGTGTCTCTGTGTCTCTGTCTCTCTGTGTCTCTCTCCCAGTGTCTCTCTGTGTCTGTGTCTCTCTGTCTCTCTCTCCAGTGTCTCCGTGTCTCTGTGTGTGAGTGTCTCTCTGTGAGTGTCTATCTGTGACTCTCTCCAGTGTCTCTGTGTCTCTCTGAGTCTCTGTGTGTCTCTCTGTGAGTGTCCCTGTGAGTGTCTCTGTGAGTGTCTGAGTGGTAGTGCCATGGCGTTCCTCAGCACATGGGTTCCTAAAGTAAGTGACAGCGAAAATGCCTGTGTGGTGGTGGTAGTGGTAGTAGTGGTAGCAACAGCACTTGCCCCTACAGCCTGCTAGAGGCTACACGGGGATCTTTGTCTGTATAGGTGCTACTAACAGCACTTGCCCTACAGCCTGCTAGAGGCTACACGGGGGTCTTTGTCTGTGTGTAGGTGCTACTAGCAGCACTTGCCCTACAGCCTGCTAGAGGCTACACGGGATCTTTGTCTGTGTATAGGTGCTACTAACAGCACTTGCCCTACAGCCTGCTAGAGGCTACACGGGGATCTTTGTCTGTGTGTAGGTGCTACTGGCGGCACTTGCCCCTACAGCCTGCTAGAGGCTACACGGGGATCTTTGTCTGTGTATGTGCTACTGACAGCACTTGCCCCTACAGCCTGCTAGAGGCTACACGGGGGATCTTTGTCTGTGTGTGTGNTGTTATGGGGAGCGGTGGTGTAGTGGTTAGCGCACTCGACGCCTGGCGACCCGAGTTCGATTCCCGCTCACGGCCAACACCGGTGACGATTATCTGAGCCGGTCCCGGGCCTCCCTAGGTCGACTCAGCCTCAAATGAGTACCTGGTGTGGTNTAGTGTAGTGAACATCGCCACTGGGAGACAAAGGCGGCCGGCGTGGTGCTGGCACCCACCCCTCGTGTCCGTGCTGGCCTTCATAGGTGCTGCTAACAGTACTTGCCCCTACAGTCTGTTAAGGCTATATGGGGATCNTTTTGTGTCTGTGTGTATCTGTGTGTATCTGTGTGTACTGTGTGTGTCTGGGTGTCNGTGTGTGTGTGTGTCTGTGTGTGTCTCTGTGTGTGTATCAGTCTCACTGTGTGTGTGTCTGTGTGTGTGTGTCTGTGTGTGTATCTGTGTGTGTATCTGTGTGTGTATCTGTGTGTGTGTATCAGTCTCACTGTGTGTGTGTCTGTGTGTGTCTGTGTGTGTGTGTATCAGTCTCTGTGTGTGTACGTGTGTGTGTGTCTGTGTGTGTGTGTATCTGTGTGTGTGTATCAGTTCACTGTGTGTGTCTGTGTGTGTGTCTGTGTGTCTACAGGACATGCAGCGTGCTACGAATGTGGTGTATCAGTCTCACCACGTGAGTCGCTCCAAGCGTGGCCAGGTGGTCGGGAACCGGGCCGGGTTCAGGGATGCACCATCTGGCTTACAGGTACACACACACACATACACACACATACACACACACACATACACACACATACATACACACACACATACACATATACATACATACACACAGATACACACACATACACACATACATACAGACACTCATATATACATACATACACACACACACATACACACATACACACACATACACACACATACATACACCAACACAACAATCGCCATTCGCCACAGTGGCGGTGACGTCACCACGACGCTTTTGCCGGGCCATGTGCACTTTGAGGCATCACGTGAAGTGTCGAAATCCCGCTGGCAGGAGTCACGGGACAGACCCAGCAGGTGCCACGGGTCGACTGACTGAGATGACCGAGATGACTGGCTGATGCACCAGCCCCCTACTGTACCAACTTGCTGCGCGTTAGCCACCGGCACTCCGCTCGTTGTTGTGAGCGTCGCTCCTCCGCCTCCGTTGTTGTTGGAGGGCGACTGCCTCCAACTGCCCAGTAGCGTCCTTCACGAGCCTCCTCCACAGAGGCCGATCTTGACACCGCTGGTACCAGTCATCGGCAAGTCCACGCAGCTCCACGTCCTCCTGTATCACGTCACTCCATCTCTTCTCCACACAGAGACACACAGAGACACACAGAGACACACAGAGACACGAGACACAGAGAGATACACGGAGACACAGACACACAGAGACACACAGAGATACAGAGACAGAGACACACAGACACACAGAGACACAGCAGAGACACGCAGAGACACTCAGAGACACAGAGACACGCAGAGACATGCAGAGACACAGAGAGATACACGGAGATACAAGGAGACACGGAAACACACAGAGACACACACAGAGACGCAGAGACGCACAGAGACACACACAGAGACACGCAGAGACACACAGAGACACACACAGAGACGCGCAGAGGCGCACAGAGACGCACAGAGACGCACAGAGACGCACAGAGACGCGCGGAGACACGCGGAGACACGCAGACACGCGGAGACACACATTGTAAAGATACACAGAGAGACACAGAGACACACAGAGACACACAGAGACACACAGACACACAGAGACACACACAGAGACACACAGAGACACACAAAGACTCACAGACACACACAGACACACAGAGACACAGAGACACACAGAGACACACCGAGACATCTACACAGAGACACACAGAGACACACATTCACTCACTCACACACACTCACTCACTAACTAACTCACTCACTCTCACTCACTCACACACACTCACTCACACTCACNCAGACTCACTCACACTCACTCACACTCACTCACCCACTTACCCACTCACCCACTCGCTCACACACTCACTCACACACACTCAATCACACACTCACTCGCACACTCGCACACTCGCACACTCACTCACACACTCACTCACTCACACACTCTCTCACTCACACACTCACTCACTCACTCACACACTTACCCACTCACACACTCACACTCACTCACTCACAAACTCACACATTCACTCATACACTCACTCACTCACACACTCATTCACTCATTCACTCACTCACTCACACACACATTCACTCATACACTCACTCACTCACACACTCATTCACTCACACACTCACTCACAAACTCACACATTCACTCACTCAGACACACGAGACACACAGAGACACACAGAGACATCACACAGAGACGCACAGAGACACACAGAGACACCCACACGCGCTCCGTGTGTCCGCCAGGTCTGTCCGGAGCGGGCAAGACGACCCTGGGCTTTGCGCTGGAGGAGTATCTGGTGGTGCACGACATCCCCTGCTACTCGCTGGACGGTGACAACGTCCGCCACGGCCTCAACAAGAACCTGGGCTTCACGCCGAGCGACCGCGAGGAAAACATCCGGCGCATCGCAGAGGTGGCCAGGCTGTTCGCTGACGCGGGGCTGGTGTGCATCACCTCGTTCATCTCTCCCTACCAGCGGGTAACTACTCAGTCGCTTAGTCAGTCGCTCAGTCAGTCAGTCGCTTAGTCAGTCAGTCAGTCGCTTAGTAAGTCAGTCACTCAGTCAGTCGCTCAGTCAGTCGGTCAGTCGCTCAGTCAGTCGCTTAGTCAGTCACTCAGTCAGTCAGTCAGTCAGTCACTCAGTCAGTCACTCAGTCACTCAGTCAGTCACTCAGTCAGTCAGTCACTCAGNCACTCACTCAGTCAGTCACTCAGTCACTCAGTCAGTCACTCAGTCAGTTACACACTCAGTTACACACTCAGACAGTCAGTCAGTCACTCAGTCATTCAGTCACTCAGTCAGTCACTCAGTCACTCAGTCAGTCACTCACTCAGTCACTCAGTCAGTTACACACTCAGTTGCACACTCACTCAGTCAGTCACTCGGCGAGTCACTCAGTGTGTGTGTATGTCTATGTGTCTATATCTGTGTGTGTCTCTGTGTGTGTCTCTGTGTGTGTGTGTCTATTTGTGTGTGTCTATGTGTCTATGTCTATGTGTGTGTCTATGTCTCTATATCTATGTGTGTGTGTCTCTCTGCGTGTGTCTCTGTAGGACCGTGAGAATGCCCGTAAGATCCACTCTGACGCTGGGCTGCCCTTCTTTGAGCTCTTTGTGGACGCTCCGCTGGAGGTCTGTGAGCAACGAGACGTGAAAGGCCTCTACAAGAAGGCCAGAGCCGGGGAGATCAAGGGTGAGACACACACAGACACACACACACACAACAACAACCGCCATTCGCCCCTAAGTTGCGGTGACGTCACCACAACGCTTGTGCCAGGCCATGTGCACCTTGAGGCCACGTGAAGTATTGAACGCCCGCTGACGGGAGGTCACGGGGCAGACTCAGCAGGTGCCACGGGTCGACTGACTGAGACGAGTGGTTGATGCACCACCTGTGCCCCCTACTGTGCCAACTTGCTGCGTTTTAGCCACCCGGCGCTCTACTCGTTGTTGTGAGCGTCGCTCCTCCGCCCTCCGTTGTTGTTGGAGGGCGACTGCCTCCAACTGCCCAGTAGCGTCCTTCACGAGCCTCCTCCACAGAGGCCGATCTTGACACCGCTGGTACCAGTCATCGGCAAGTCCACTCAGATCCACGTCCTCTTGTACCACATCACTCCATCTCTTCTCTAGCCCATGCCGTGCCCATTTAGCCCCTCGATCCGGCCGAACAAAAGCTGTTTAGGCATGCGGTGGCTGAGCATGCGGGCTACATGACCCAGCCAACGCAGCCTTGCCTGCAGGAGGAGCTCACCGATGGGACTTTGTCCAATCCGGCCTGGTTAAACCCAGGATGGATGGTAGGCAGGCCAGCCTCAATGTTTCTAACCAGTATCATAGGCCTTGACCAGGTCAATAAAGCAGAGATGTAGGTCTTGTTGGAATTCCCTACACCTCTGCTGTAGCAGACAGACAGAAAATATGGCATCAGTGCAGGACCGCCCTTTCCTGAAACCGCATTGGGGCTCCGCAAGCAATCCTTGCCAGGACCTTTCCCGGCACACTGAGGAGTGAGATGCCCCTGTAGTTGTTACAGTCTGTGCGGTCCCCCTTCTTAAAGGAGGGACCACACAGACTGTGTGTGTACACTGTGTGTGTGTGTACACTGTGTGTGTGTACACTGTGTGACTGTGTGTGTGTGTACACTGTGTGTGTGTGTACACNGTGTGTGTGTGTGCTTGTGTGTGTGTGCGTTCGACACTTCACCTGGCCTCAAGGTGCACTTGGCCTGGCACAAGCGTCGTGGTGACGTCACCGCCACTTAGTGGCGAATGGCGGTTGTTGTTGTTGTTGTGTGTGTACACTGTGTGCGTGTGTGTACACTGTGTGTGTGTTCACTGTGTGCACTGTGTGTGTGTACACTGTGTGTGTGTGTGTACACTGTGTGTGTGTATTCACTGTGTACACTGTGTGTGTGCGTCTGTGCGCAGGCTTCACCGGCATTGACTCGTCGTACGACAAGCCGGAGACTCCGGACCTGGTGCTCAAGACGAGCGAGACGACCATCGATGAGTGCGTCATGCGGATCGTGGAGCTCCTGCAGGAGGGGGTGAAACACTCACTCAGTCACTCACNCACTCACTCACTCACTCATCACTCACTCACNCACTCAGTCACTCAGTCACTCACTCAGTCACNCAGTCACCACCAGTCGCTCACTCACTCAGTCACTCACTCAGTCACTCACTCAGTCACTCACACTCAGTCACTCACTCAGTCACTCACTCAGTCACTCACTCACTCACTCAGTAACTCACTGTGTCACTCACTCACTGTGTGTGTCACTCACTGTGTGTGTCTCACTGTGTGTGTCACTGTGTGTGTGTCACACACACAGGGTATTGTGCCCATGTCCGCCACAGTGGAGGTCAAGGAGCTCTTCGTAGCTGAGAACGCCGTGAGCGCCCTGCAGGCCGAGATGCAGGGCTTGCCCACACTGAGCATCACAGAGGTGAGTGGGTGGGTGAGTGGGTGAGAGAAAGGGTGAGTGGGTGAGTGAGTGAGCGTGGGAGTGAGTGAGTGGGTGAGTAGGTGAGTGAGTCAGTGGGTGAGTAGGTGAGTCAGTGAGTGAGTTTTTGAGTGTGTGAGTCAGTGGATGAGTGAGTGGGTGAGTGGGGGAGTGTGTGAGTGTGTAAGTGACTGAGTGTGTGAATGAGTGGGTGAATGAGTGGGTGAGTGAGTGGGTGGGTGAGTTGGTGAGTGAGTGTGTGTGTCTGAGTGGGTGAGTGAGTGTGTATCTGTGTAGTATGTGTCTAAATGTGTGTGTGTGTGAGTGTGTGTGAGTGTGTGTGTATGTGTAGTATTTGTATATATTTGTGTCTGTGTGTATCTGTGTAGTATGTGTATATATATGTGTGTGTCTGTGTGTGTGCAGTTGGACCTGCAGTGGGTGCAGGTGCTGTCTGAGGGCTGGGCTACGCCGCTGGCCGGCTTCATGCGTGAGAGGGAATACTTACAGTGCCTGCACTTCAACTGCCTGCTCGATGGTACTCACCACTCACTCACCACTCACCGCCTCACTCACTCTGGACCGCTNACCACTCACTCCTCACCACTCANTCACCACCTCCACTCACACNACTCAGCCAGTCACTCACTCACACTCACTCACCACCACNCACTCACCACTCACTCACCACTCACTCACTCNTTCACTCACTCACTCACTCACTACACTCACTCACCACCACTCACCACCACTCACTCCNCTCACTCACCACTCACTCACTGACTAACCCACTCACTCACTCACCACTCAAACACCCACTCACCCACTCACTCACTCACTCACNACTNACCACACCACACACTCACTCACTTCCTCACTCACTCACNACCANCACGCACACTCACCCCACTCACTCACTACTCACCACCACTCATACACTCACTCATACACTCACCACCACCACCACTCACTNACCACTCACTCACCACTCACTCACTGACTAACCCACTCACTCACTCACCACTCACTCACCACTCAAACACCCACTCACCCACCCACTCACCACTCACTCACCCACTCACTCACCTACTACCACCTCACTCACACNACCACTCACTCACTCACCTACTCACCACTCANCACTCAACTCACACCACCACCCACCNCACAAATAAGCCATCATCCAGTCACCACCCGACACNACCAACCACANCCACTCAGTCACGGTGGTCACNCANTCCACCATCACTCANCANTCACTCACCACTCACTCACCACTCACTCACTCACCACTCAAACACCCACTCACCCACCCACTCACCACTCACTCACCCACTCACTCACTCACANCCACTCACCACTCACCACACCACCCACTCACTCACTCACCANCCACTCACTCACCCACTCACCCACTCACCACTCACGACTACTCTGTGTCTATCTGTGGTGTCTGCTAGGCGGGGTGATGAATCTGTCTGTCCCTGTGGTGCTTCCCGTCTCCACGGAGGACAAACAGCGGCTGGAGGGAGGTGCGGCCATCGCCCTCGTGTACCAGGTACACACACACACATACACACACACACAGGTACACACACACATACACACCACATAGCGTCACACACACAGCATCACACACACACAGACACACGCAGGTACACACACACAACAACAACAACCGCCATTCGCTACTAAGTGGCGGTGACGTCACCACGACGCTTGTGCCAGGCCATGTGCACCTTGAGGCCACGTGAAGTGTCGAACGCCCGCTGGCAGGAGGTCACGGGGCAGACCCAGGTGCCACGGGTCGACTGACCGAGATGACCGAGATGACTGGCTGATGCACCACCTGTGCCCCCACTGTACCAACTTGCTGTGCTTTAGCCACCCGGCGCTCCGCTCGTTGTTGTGAGCGTCGCTCCTCCGCCCTCCGTTGTTGTTGGAGGGCGACTGCCTCCAACTGTCCAGTAGCGTCCTTCACGAGCCTCCTCCACTGAGGCCGATCTTGACACCGCTGATACCAGTCATCGGCAAGTCCACTCAGCTCCACATCCTCCTGTACCACATCACTCCATCCCTTCTCTAGCCCGTGCCGTGCCCGTTTAGCCCCCTCGATCCGGCCGAACAAAAGCTGTTTAGGCATGCGGTGGCTGGGCATGCGGGCTACATGACCCAGCCAACGCAGCCTTGCCTGCCGGAGGAACTCACCGATGGGACTTTGTCCAGATCTTTCGAGGATTTGTGAGCTCTCACACAGTCCAGCCTGGTTAAACCCAGGATGGATCGTAGGCAGGCCAGCCTAAATGTTTATAACCGGCGAAGATGTTCCGTTAGGGGGTCCACGATTCGCAAATGTAGAGAAGGGAGGGAATGACCGTGGCCGAGAAGACCTAAAGCTTCGTGCGGAGCGACAGACCAGGTAGCTTCCACACAGCGTTACGCAACCGATGAAAGATAGTGCCGCTCGACTGATTAGGAATGAGGCCTCTGCTATTAAACCGAGGTCTCACTGCCCGGTATGGGAAACTCTCCACTCTCTCCACTACTGCCCCATCACCGACTGGGAGTTGTGGGGGTGGAGTGTCCGATGGTACAAAATACCCAGGCAGATGCTTAGTTTTGGTGGGGCTGATGGTAAGGCCCCACCTCTTAGTGGCACGCTCCAGTCTCAGCAGCAGCGTCTCCAACTCCTCCTCTGAATGAGCAGCAATTACCAAATCATTGGCATACATAACGTGGTTGACTGCGTGTGTCTGTATGTGTGTCGCAGGGGGTGAAAGTTGCTGTGCTCCGTAATTTGGAGTTCTTTCCGCACCGCAAGGAGGAGCGCTGTGCCCGGCAGTGGGGCACCACCTGCAAGGAACACCCCTACATCAAGGTGACAACAACCACCACCACAACAACCACAACAACAAACACCACCACAACAACTATAACAACCACCACAACAACACAACAACAACCACCACAACAACAACAACAACTCTGACAACCACCACAACAACAACCACCACACCACAACAACTCTGACAACCACAACAACTGTAACAACCAGCACAACAACAACAACTCTTAACAACCACAATAACAACCACCACCACAACAACTCTGACAACCACAACACCAACAGCAACAACAACAACCACCACAACACCAACAGCAACAACAACAACCACCACAACAACAACCACCACACCACCACAACAACAACTCTGACACTACCCCGCATCTCCCCAGATGGTGCTGGAGAGTGGCGAGTGGCTGGTGGGCGTGACCTGGAGGTGCCGGAGCGAATCCGCTGGGGTGACGGGCTGGACGAGTACCGGCTCTCGCCCGTTGAGCTGCGCAACAAATTCCGTCAACTCAACGCCGGTCAGCGACAGCGCCTCTGTCTGTGTGTGTGTGTGTCTGTGTGTCTGTCTGTGTGTCTGTGTGTCTGTCTGTGTGTGTCTGTGTGTGTGTGTCTGTGTGTGTGTGTCTGTGTGTCTGTGTGTGTCTGTGTGTCTGTCTGTGTGTGTCTGTGTGTGTCTGTGTGTGTGTGCTGTGTGTATCTGTGTGTATCTGTGTGTGTGTCTGTGTGTCTGGTGGTGTGTGTGTGTGTCTGTGTCTGTGTGTCTGTGTGTGTGTCTGTGTGTGTGTCTGTGTGTGTGTGTCTGTGTGTGTGTCTGTGTGTGTGTCTGTGTGTGTGTGTGTGTGTGTCTGTGTGTGTGTCTGTGTCTGTCTGTGTATGTGTGTGTGTGTGTGTCGTGTGTGTGTGTCTGTGTGTGTGTGTCNGTGTGTATGTGTCTGTGTGTGTGTGTGTCTGTGTGTGTGTCTGTGTGTGTGTCTGTGTGTATCTGTGTGTGTGTCTGTGTGTGTGTCTGTGTGTGTGTCTGTGTGTGTCTGTCTGTGTGTCTGTGTGTGTGTGTGTGTCTGTGTGTGTCTGTGTGTGTGCTGTGTGTGTGTGTGTGNCTGTCTGTGTGTGTCTGTGTGTGTGTGTGTGCATCNGTGTGTGTGTCTGTCTGTGTGTATGTCTGTGTGTGTGTGTCTGTGTCTATCTGTGTGTGTGTGTCGTGTGTGTGTCTGTGTGTGTGTTTGTTGTGTGTCTGTGTGTGTGTGTGTGTCTGTGTGTGTGTCTGTGTGTGTGTGTCTGTGTGTGTGTGTCTGTGTGTGTGTCTGTGGTGTGTGTGTGTCTATCTGTGTGTGTGTCTGTGTGTGTGTGTCTGTGTGTGTGTGTCTGTGTGTGTGTCTGTGTGTGTGTGTCTGTCTGTCTGTGTCTGTGTGTCTGTGTGTCNGTGTGTGTGTCTGTGTGTGTCTGTGTGTGTGTGTGTGTGTCTGTGTGTCTGTGTGTCTGTCTGTGTGTGTCTGTGTGTCTGTGTGTGTGACTGTGTGTCTGTGTGTGNCTGTCTGTGTGTCTGTGTGTCTATCTGTGTGTCTGTGTGTCTATCTTATCTGCGTGTCTATCTGTCTGTGTGTCTATCTGTGTGTCTATCTNCGTGTCTATCTGTCTATCTGTGTGTCCATCTGCGTGTCTAACTCCCCCCCTCCCCCCCGCCCGCCCAGACGCGGTCTTCGCCTTCCAGCTGCGCAACCCGGTGCACAACGGCCACGCGCTGCTCATGAGCGACACGCGCCGGCGCCTTCGCGAGCGGGCTACGCTCCCCGTGCTGCTGCTGCACCCACTGGGCGGCTGGACCAAGGAGGACGACGTGCCACTGGCTGGCGCATGCGGCAGCACGCCGCCTCGTGGAGGACGGAGTGCTGGACCCACTCACACCGTACTCGCCCATCTTCCCCTCGCCATGATGTACGCCGGGCTACGGAGGTGAGTGTGGGTTGGTGGGTGGGTGGTGGGTGGGTGGGTGGGTGAGTGGGTTGGTGGGTGAGTNGGTTGGTGGGTGGNTGAGTGGGTGGTGGGTGGGTGGGTTGGTGGGTGAGTGGGTTGTGGTGGGTGGGTGAGTGGGTGGGTGGGTTGGTGGGTGAGTGGTGGGTGGGTGGGTGAGTGGGTTGGTGGGTGGTGGGAGTGGGTGGGTGGGTGGGTGAGTGAGTGGGTGAGTGAGTGGGTGGGTGAGTGGGTGGGTGGGTGGGTGGGTGAGTGGGTGGGTGGGTGGGTGAGTGAGTGGGTGGGTGGGTGGTGAGTGGGTGGGTGGGTGGTGAGTGAGTGAGTGGGTGGGTGGGTGGGTGAGTGGGTGGGTGGGTGAATGAGTGCGTGGGTGGGTCGGTGGGTGGGTGGGTGAGTGGGTGGGTGGGTGGTGAGTGGGTGGGTGGTGAGTGGGTGGGTGGGTGGGTGAGTGGGTGGGTGAGTGGGTGGGTGAGTGGGTCGGTGAGTGGTGGGTGAGTGGGTGGGTGAATGGCTTAGTGATGGTGGTGGTGATGATGATGATGGTGGTGATGGTGGTGATGATGATGGTGATGATGGTGATGATAGTGATGATGATGGTGATGACAGTGGTGATGATGATGGTGATGATGGTGATGCCCCCCAGGTTCAATGGCACTGCCGCTGCCGGATGATTGCCGGAGCGAACTTCTACATCGTGGGGCGAGACCCAGCGGGGATGCCTCACCCAGAGAGCGGCGTGGACCTCTACGACACTCACACGGGGCTAAGGTGGGGGGGTGGTGGGGGGTGGTGGGGGGGTGGGGGGTGGTTGAGTGACTGAGTGACTGACTGACTGACTGAGTCACTGACTGACTGACTGACTGACTTAGTGAGTGACTGACTGACTGACTGAGTGAGTGACTGACTNACAGAGTGACTGACTGAGTGAGTGACNGATTGACTGAGTGACTGACTGAGTGAGTGAGTGACTGACTGACTGACTGACTGAGTGACTGACTGACTGACTGAGTGACTGACGGTGTCTGCAGGTACTGACGATGGCGCCTGGCCTCACCTCGCTGGAGGTGATCCCCTTCAGAGTTGCTGCCTACAACGTGGCCGCCGGCAGATGAGTTCTATGACGCTGAGCGGTGAGTGGGGTGTGAGTGGTGAGTGGGGGTGGTGAGTGAGGGTGGTGAGCGGTGAGTGGGGTGGTGAGTGGGTGGTGAGTGGTGAGTGGGGGTGGTGAGTGAGGTGTGAGCGGTGAGTGGGGGTGGTGAGCGTGGTGAGTGGGGTGGTGAGTGTTAGGGTGTGAGTGGTGAGTGGGGGTGGTGAGGGGGTGGTGGGGGTGGTGAGTGGGGGTGGTGGTGGGGGTGGTNTGGGGTGGTGAGTGGGGTGGTGGGTGGTGAGTGGTGAGTGGGTGGTGAGTGGGGGTGGTGAGGTGAGGTGGGATTAAGTGGCATGTCTTGGATAGTGTCTCTGTGTCTCTGTCTCTCTTTCTCCCCGGTGCTAACACTGTCTCTCTCGTGTGTGCGTCTGTGTGTGTGTAGCCATGCCGAGTTTGACTTCATCTCCGGCACGCGCATGCGTAAGATGGCACGGGAGGGGGTGGACCCTCCGGAGGGGTTCATGTCCACGCGAGCCTGGAGGGTGCTCACAGAGTACTACCGCTCCTTAGACAAAGACTAGACAAAGACACACACAGACACACACAGACACACACACAGAGACACACACACAGAGTACATACACTCCTTAGACAAAGACTAGACGCACACACAGACACACACACAACAACAACAACCGCCATTCGCCACTAAGTGGCGGTGACGTCACCACGATGCTTGTGCAGGCCAAGTGCACCTTGAGGCCACGTGAAGTGTCGAACGCCCGCTGGCAGGAGGTCATGGGGCAGACCCAGGTGCCACGGGTCGACTGACCGAGATGACCGAGATGACTGGCTGATGCACTACCTGTGCCCCTACTGTGCCAACTTGCTGTGCTTTAGCCACCCGGCGCTCCGCTCGTTGTTGTGAGCGTCGCTCCTCCGCCCTCCGTTGTTGTTGGAGGGCGACTGCCTCCAACTGCCCAGTAGCGACCTTCACGAGCCTCCTCCACTGAGGCCGATCTTGACACCGCTGGTACCAGTCATCGGCAAGTCCACTCAGCTCCACGTCCTCCTGTACCACATCACTCATCTCTTCTCCAGCCCGTGCCGCGCCCGTCTAGCCCCTCGATCCGGCGAACAAAAGCTGTTTAGGCATGCGGTGGCTGGGCATGCGGGCTACATGACCCAGCCAACGCAGCCTTGCCTGCCGGAGGAGCTCACTGATGGGACTTTGCCCAGATCTTTCAAGGATTTGTGAGCTCCTCACACAATCCAGCCTGGTTAAACCCAGGATGGATCGTAGGCAGGCCAGCCTAAATGTTTCCAACCGGCGAAGATGCTCCACCAGGGGGTCCACGTCTCGCAAGCGTAGAGAAGGGAGGGAATGACCGTGGCCGAGAAGACCTGAAGCTTCGTGCGGAGCGACAGACCAGGTAGCTTCCACACAGCGTTACGCAACCGATGAAAAGATATTGCCGCTCGACTGATTCGGAGTGAGACCTCTGCTGATAGACTGGAGCCGGTCATAAGCACACTGCCCAGGTATGGGAAACTCTCCACTCTCTCCACAACTGCCCCATCACCAATTGGGAGTTGTGGGGGTGGAGTGTCCGATGGTACAAAATACCAGGCAGGTGCTTAGTTTTGGTGGGGCTGATGGTAAGGCCCCACCTCTTAGTGGCACGCTCCAGTCTCAGCAGCAGCGCCTCCAACTCCTCTTCTGAATGAGCAGCTATTACCAAATCATCGGCATACATAACGTGGTTGACCAATAGGGAGCCATCCTTGATCGCACCCGGGCGTCGATCAGCCTCCCATTATATCTGTACCAAATGGAAATTCCCCGGTACAGCTATTGAAGGCTTCACGAACTACGCGGTCAAAATAGATGTTAAATAATGTGGGAGCCAGAGGACATCCCTGTCGCACCCAAGGTGCACAGGGAAAGGCTCCGACTCCCGGCCACGTAGTTTTACCCGGGCCCGCTCACCATCATGAAGGTCCTTAATGAGCATGAGCAGGGGGTCAGGGACTCCGAAAGCACGAAGGGGAGCGGAGAGCGTCGGCCCAAGGTTGAGGGTTGCCCCAGGCCGTGGCACTCTGGTTGACCCCGTAGACACGTGATCCGGAGTGATCACGTGTCTGGAGCTCTCGAGAGGGAGCTGGAGAAGGCTCCTCTCGATCCGATGGGTCTACCCCCTCATGGCAGTCTCCTGGCCCGAGTAGAGGACTGTCCACCCGCATGGTGGCAGGAGCCAGAGCCGGTCCACCCGACCTCCTGAATGCTACAGAGATCCAGGCGGTACCGGTCCAGCTCCCGACAGAGGAGTGACAGCCTCTCCTCCGCAGTAAGCGTTCGAACATTCCATGTGGCCACACGAAGTGGCTTTTCGTTGTTTCTGGAGGAGTCCGAGGGTGAAGATTCAATCTCCTGGCTCTGCCAATTGGGGTTTGGCCAGGAGACGTCATAGACGCCTGTTCCCCAGGGCCTCCGGCACAAGCTTTTTAATTAGATATTTTTCGCCTGGTTTAGTGGTAATTTATTGAAGGTGGAGGGGTTACCAGCCCCTCGCACCAGTCCAGAGCCCCCATTTAGCCGCTGTGATGGTCACAGACGCCATGATGGGATAGACGCATCGGAATTGGCACTCCCTCCACGGCACTGACCACGACAATGTTGCCCGTCCGGCACTACGGGGAGGTAGGAGGTTGTTTTGCCGGACTACACACAGACACACATGCAGATACACACAGACACACACACAGACACGCACAGACACACACACAGTGACACACACACACACAGACACATATATGTTGTGGGTAGAAACGTGGAGCGAAACTTCTCTTGGAGGCAATGCGTCTTTTCAACAAACGTTAATAACACCCGCAACACTGAAGGGGTACGGCCCCTTCACCCGATAACCTAAGGGAGGTACTGCCTCCCTTCCAGCGGGGCCCTACAGGCTCCGCTCTCTCGGGTCCTCCGCTACTGGACCTAGGGGAGGCTGGGCTGACCCGACCTCGCCAGGGTGTACGGGTCTCACCGTTGGTCCGCTACAACGCGGCTCTTACTAGAGCCTCGGTTGAGGGTCCCAGGGTGCTGGCCGAGTGTTCAAGTCTTCAGGCGTCTTCGGGTCTTGAGTGGACGAACTCTGCCGGTCCCGTTGAGAGGGCCGGCTTTTATACACAAGTTGGGGCTAATCCCGCCCCTAGCCACAACCTTCCCCCCAGAACCATCCAGAAGTGTCTGGAAGGGTCTGAAATGAACCGTTGGCCCCCAGCCCCCACCCCCTTGGAGGTCTGGGGTCTCTACCCCCGGTCACGAGGTACCCGGGGGGGGGGGGGGTTACTCCAGGTCAACCCCCACACCTCCCGATCACTCTCTCGGCTGCCCCCTATCGGCCTGTGAGGGTGGTGACCATAAGAATACCCACAGCGCCTTGGTGTGGCGCAACATCTATATAGACACACATAGACATACACATATATACATAGAGACACATAGAGATATATACACAGATACACATAGACACACATATATATAGACACACATAGACACACACGTATATATATAGACACATATATATATAGAGACACATAGAGATATATACATACACAGATACACATATATATATAGACACACATAGACATACACACATATATACATAGAGACACATAGACATATATACATACACAGACACACGTATATATATAGACACACATAGACACGTTTATCTATCTATCTACTCACGGTGTACCGGACCAGCCGATTGTGAAGGAGCTTCCCCCTCACCGATCCCATTGCCCAAAACCAGAACCACAAATCTGCACCGGGTATCGCCGCACCGTGCCGGCAACTGCTCACGGCACGCGCCGATACGTCACGGCACGCACCGATACGTCACGGCACAGACAGATACTTCACCGGCACGGCCGATACGTCACCGGCGATACGTCACGGCACAGACAGATACATTACCAGCACTGCTGATACATTACCAGCACGGCCGATACGTCACCGGTGATACGTCACGGCACAGACAGATACGTCACGGCACTGCTGATGACGTCACGGCACTGCTGATGACGTCACGGCACTGCTGATGACGTCACGGCACGGGAACGTATAGCAGCTTCCCACGAGGGCAACGAGCGACGATGTCGCGGTGCGTGAGGAGCGGTGGTTGTGGACTACCGCTGCAGTAAGTGCGGTGACGTCACTGCATTGAAGTTACTGCGGTGACGTCACTGCATTGACATTACTGCGTTAACGTCGCTGTGTTAACATTGACATTACTGTGTTGACATTACTGTGTTAAAATTGACATTACTGTGTTGACGTTACTGTGTTAACATTGACATTACTGTGTTAACATTGACATTACTGTGTTGACATTAATGTGTTAACATTGACATTACTGTGTTAACATTGACTGTGTTGACATTGACGTTGCCGTGTTAACATTGACATTACTGTGTTAACATTGACGTCACTGTGTTAACATTGACATTACTGTGTTGACATTGACGTTACTGTGTTAACGTTGACGTCGCCGCATGAACCACACAGGGTACCCGTGGCGAGAACGTGGAGTGGTGATCCCCCCGGTCTAAGATTTGTCCTCACCCCTTTCCGGCAGTGACAAAGCGGTGATTGTGTGAAGATGTTGTAACACCAATTAGAAACTTTGTTTTGCAAAGGAATAAATATACTCGCATTTAACCATCATACGCGCCGTGAAGTTGTGGTGTTCACACATCTCAGTCGGTACAACCCATGGCACCCGCTGGGTCTGTCCCGTGACCTCCTGGTGTACCTAGCCTGGCACAGGCGCTGTGGTGACGTCACCGTCACTTGGTGGGGTGGAGGAGGTGGTGGAGGAGGTGGTGATGGTGGTGGTGATGGTGGTGGTGATGGAGGTGGTGATGGAGGTGGTGGTGATGGTGGTGGTGGTAATGGTGGTGTTGGTGATGGCGGTGATGGAGGTGGTGATGGAGGTGGTGATGGTGGAGGTGGTGATGGTGGTGATGGAGGTGGTGATGATGGAGGTGGTGATGATGGAGGTGGTGATGGTGGTGATGGAGGTGGTGATGGTGGAGGTGATGGTTATAGTGGTGATGATGGTGGTCTTGATGATGACGGTGATGGTGGAGGTGGTGGTGGAGAGCTCCGCCCAGACACGTGACCACCCCTAGCCCTCCCCCACCTGGGGTCCTCTCTGTGGACACTCCGGGTCACGTGTCTACGGGGTTACCCAGAGTGCCACGGCCCGGGGTAACCCTCTCCCTCTGATCAGTTTTCATTTATTTGGTGTTGAGCGCTGTGAGCCATTTGGCTCTTGAATCGGGTGCAACCGCAACAAACAACAAACAAAAACATGAACAAGGGAACATCTTGAAGTGACTATGTGACTAAGTGCAAACAGAAAATCCAAGAAGAGACGGCAAAATATTGCAGAAAAGGCACCGGACACCAACGCTGTGTGAAGAAATCCCTTGGGCGACGCTCTCCCGCTCCCCCTTGTGGGAGACCCCAACCACACGCCACGCGTGGTGCCAGCGCTCACCCAGCCCAGCCAGCCCCGCTAGGGCTGGTGCCACACCCAGCCCCGGCAGGGCTGGTGCCACACCCAGCCCCGCTTGGGCTGGCCCTCTCAGCCCGGCACCACGCAGTGACGTCCGATGCCACTGCATGCGCAGCGCCACTTTGTTATCGGTAGGGGGCGATAAACGCCGGAGTGGGCTCCATTAATGTCGCTGCACGTGCGTGTTCCTGTCGTGATGCACATAGAAACACCACTACACACACAGACACATACACACACAGACACACCACACACACACAGCCACTCATTCACTCACTCACCCACTCACCCACCCACCCACTAACCCACTCACCCCTACACACACACCACACACACCCGCCCACTCACCCACTCACATAATCACCCACACACATATCCACCCACACACTGACCCACTCACCCACCCACACTCACCCACCCACACACACACCCCACACACTCACCCACTCACTCACACACCCACTCACCCACACACACACCCACACACACACCCATCCACCCACCCACACACACACCCATCCACCCACCCACACACACACCCACAAACACACCCACTCACCCACTCTCCAACCACTCACCCACCCACTCACCGAACCCACACACTCATCCACACACACACACTGACACACACAACAACCGCCATTCGCCACTAAGTGGCGGTGACGTCACCACGACGCTTGTGCCAAGCCATGTGCACCTTAAGGCCACGTGAAGTGTCGAACGCCCGCTGGCAGGAGATCACGGGGCAGACCCAGGTGCCACGGGTCGACTGACCGAGATGACCGAGACGACTGGCTGATGCACCACCTGTGCCCCTTACTGTGCCAACTTGCTGTGCTTTGGCCACCCGGAGCTCCGCTCGTTGTTGTGAGCGTCACTCCTCCGCCCTCCGTTGTTGTTGGAGGGCTACTGCCTTCAACTGCCCAGTAGCGTCCTTCACGAGCCTCCTCCACAGAGGCCAATCTTGACACTGCTGGTCATTGGCAAGTCTACTCAGCTCCACGTCCTCCTGTACCACATCACTCCATCTCTTCTCTAGCCCGTGCAGCGCCCATTTATCCCCCTCGATCCGGCCGAACAAAAGCTGTTTAGGCATGTGGTGGCTGGGCATGCGGGCTACATGACCCAGCCAACGCAGCCTTGCCTGACGGAGGAGCTCACCGATGGGACTTTGCCCAGTTCTTTCAAGGATTTGTGAGCTTCTCACACAATCCAGTCTGGTTAAACGCAGGATGGATCGTAGGCAGGCCAGCCTAAATGTTTCCAACTGGCGAAGATGCTCCATTAGGGGGTCCACGTTTCCTACACGTAGAGAAGGGAGGGAATGACTGTGGCCGAGAAGACCTGAAGCTTCATGCGGAGCGACAGACCAGGTAGCTGCCACACAGCGTTACGCAACCGATGAAAAGATATTGCCACTCGACTGATTCGGAGTGAGACCTCTGCTGTTAAACTGGAGCCGGTCATAAGCACACTGCTCAGGTATGGAAACTCTCCACTCTCTCCACTACTGCCCCATCACTGATTGGGAGTTGTGGGGGTGGAGTGTCCGATGGTACAAAATACCCAGGCAGGTGCTTAGTTTTGGTGGGGCTGATGGTAAGGCCCCACCTCTTAGTGGCACGCTCCAGTCTCAGCAGCAGCGTCTCCAACTCCTCTTCTGAATGAGCAGCTATTACCAAATCATCGGCATACATAACGTGGTTGACCAATAGGGAGCCATCCCTTGATCGCACGTGGGCGTCGATCAGCCTCCCATTATATCTGTACCAAATGGAAATTCCTCCGGTACAACTATTGAAGGCTTTACGAACTACGTGGTCAAAATAGATGTTAAATAATGTGGGAGCCAGAGGACCTCCCTGTTGCACCCCAAGGTGTACAGGGAATGGCCCGCTCACCACCATGAAGGTCCTTAATGATCGTGAGCAGAGGGTCAGGGACTCCGAAAGCACGAAGAACAATCCAGAGCACAGGTCTACTGATAGTATCATAGACCTTGACCAGGTCAATAAAGCAGAGATGTAGGTCTTGTTGGAATTCCCTACACCTCTGCTGTAGCAGACGAACAGAAATATGGCGTCTGTGCAGGACCGCCCTTTCCTGAAACCGCATTCACACACACACTCACCCTCACACACGCACACAACAACAACCCACACACAACAACCCACACAACACCACAACAACTGCAACATGAATAAAGTACCACACGAGACAATCACATCGACACATTCGCTGTATTGAGGATTGGATCGATCATCATTGGAGGAGGGATGGGGGGTGGGTGGGTTGGTTAGTGGTGGGTGTGTGAGTGGGTGGGTGAGTAGANGGGTGAGTGGGTGAGTGGTGGGTGAGTGGGGTGAGTGGGTGGGTGAGTGGAGGGGTGAGTGGTGAGTGGAGGGGTGAGTGGTGAGTGCGTGGGGGGGGGGTGGATGGGTGGGTGAGTGTGAGAGTGATTGGGTGAGTGGAAGGGTGAGTTGGGTGAGTGAGGTGAGTGGAGGGGTGAGTGGTGAGTGGAGGGGTGAAGGTGAGTGGGGTGAGTGGAGGGGTGAGTGGAGGAGTAAGTGGGTGAGTGATTGGGTGAGTTGAGAGGTGAGTGGGCGAGTGGAGGGGTGAGTGGAGGGGTGAGTGGAGGGTGAGTGGAGGGTGAGTGGGTGGGTGAGGGGGGGGGTCACGATCACCGTGACGGGGGGACCATCAATTTGCATCCCGGGGGAGAGATTCTACGTCAATCGCGACGTCACAGTCACGTGGTGGTGCGGTGGTGGTGTGGTGGTGGTAGTGTAGTGTATAGTGTCGTGTATAGTGTATTGTATAGTAGTGTATAGTAGTGTAGTATATAGTAGTGTATAGTGTCGTGTATAGTGTATTGTATAGTAGTGTATAGTGTAGTGTATAGTAGTGTATAGTAGTGTAGTGTATAGTGTCGTGTATAGTGTATTGTATAGTAGTGTAGTGTATAGTATTGTAGTGTATAGTGTCTTGTATAGTAGTGTAGTGTATAGTGTAGTGTGTAGTGTATAGTGTAGTGTGTGTAGTGTATAGTGTAGTATAGTAGTATAGTGTATAGTGTAGTGTGTAGTGTAGTAGTGTATAGTAGTGTATAGTGTAGTGTATAGTGTATAGTGTAGTGTATAGTGTAGTATACTACTACAGCACACCGGTGTGTTCAAAAGAAAATCCACAACATTTACCATCACATTGGTGGCTTTCGCTACCAACATCATCCATACAGAGCGGCTTCTGCTGGGTTTCATGGCGTCAATAAAACATGTTTGTGTCGTCGTAGTGCAACCCGCCACCACCCGACACAGCCAATCAGTCAATGTGGGTTGAGTGTCACGTAAACAGAAGCTGGCAATTCGTCACTAGTACAGCACTAGTGTATAGTGTAGTGTATAGTGTAGTGTATAGTGTAGTGTATAATGTAGTATATAGTGCAGTTTATAGTGTAGTGTATAGTGCAGTTTGTAGTGTATAGTGTAGTGTAGTGTGTATTGTAGTGTATAGTTTTGTGTAAAATGTAGTGTAGAGTGTAGTGTATAGTATACACTGTATAGTATACACTACACTATACACTACATTATACACTACATTATACACTACACACTATACACTACACACTATACACTACACTATACACTAAACTATACACTACACTATACACTAGTGCTGTACTAGCAGCGAATGACTGAGTTGGCCGTGTCGGGCAGCGTGGCGGGTTTTGACCGACGCGACATTTTCACATTTCCGCGATGATCAAACCGAACAAGGGAACAAAAAAAAACCCACCTCTGTTACGAAATGAAAGTCGCCCGAGTAAACATCAACGCAACATCACGTTCGGCATCGCCGTTGCCACTATAAAAGCTTTGAAATACAAAAAACAATAATAATAACACTGGTCAACAAAAAAAACATTTTTTTCTGGTCTGGACTTTTGCAGCTGTTTTAGACTAATTTCAGGGTGCTGATTCCAAATCTGATCTCAGATTTGCTCAATCACATCTAATTTTATGCTATCGGCATTCCCCATTTTCATTGATTTTACCCAAAATTAACTGTCACTTATGATTGCAAATTGTTGCGAGTCAGTGACTGCTTTAGTGTTAAAATATGGTGCTGTATTTTTAGGATAGTGTGTTTATAATATAATTTTATGTAGATATCCACATTTATTTAATATTTTTCTTCTGCAGTTTTTATTGAAAATGCAATATTTGATATCTCAAAAACCTGATGTGATAGACAAAAACTGATGCCAGATTTGGAATCAGCACCCCAAAATTATCTTAAACCCGTTGGAATACCTTATGCCAGAAAAAGTGTGTTGACCAGTGTAATAGACTACTCGCTGTTGTTTGACAAATTGTTTTTGTTAAACAACACGGCAGGGGCTGTGTTGAGGTGGTCAAATACCACAAGCGGTACTTTGCGGTGAACATGGAGATACAACGTGACTGATACAAAATCTATGATGGCTTTGTCTTTAAAACTAATGTCACTATAATGTTACATGCCACTGTCTTTAATAACAATGTTACTATAAAACGTCGTGATTTATTTATTTTCTACCTACGTGACTTTACCGAAAGAACCAAAGAGTATGGATTCCTGCAGTCACGAAAGCTTCAAATCAAGATTGCTTTCAGGGTGTTTCAAAAAGATGGACCCAATTTAAAAGCGTATATTTCTCGACAAATGTTATTAATTATCAAGTTTTACTAACCAGTTTATAAATGCTCTAAGTGCCCTCCACCTGCTGTACGGACAACATCGAGACGATAGTTAAATTCGTCCAAACGCCTCTCAAAGTGTCTCTTCCACTGAAGTCACCGCTGCCGTGATTCTGTTTTTGAGGTCATCCAGATTAGTCGCTAATGGTGGCACAAAAACACCACCGTCTCTTGTGCCACCATGCGCTTCGACATTGGCGGATCAATGCCAACACGCCGTTGAAACGCACGCCGCACCGCAATTACGGATTCAGTCTCGCCGAACTGCAGAACGCAAATCGCCCTTGCATTGCGGGGGTCACCGCCTTGTGAACGACTGAGGCTAGAGGCTGTTTGTGCGCTGGGAGAGGCATCGAGCGGTAATCATTTGAAACTCTATTTCCCGCCCTTTCAAGTGGTAAGAGTTTAATTCATGAGCGGTTCGTAGTTGCAGAGATTTTGCGATTTCAGATCGGGTCCATCCTTTTTGAAACACCCTGTAGTGTAATGTGGCACTGTCTTTACTAACAATGTAACTGTAATGTTACATGGCACTGTCTTTAATAACAATGTAACTGTAATGTTACATGGCACTTGTCTTGTGAAACTGGTCAACATAATAACATCAACAACAACAACGACGACAACTTTCACAGCATAAAGACGCAACCGAACGCTCGGATCGGCGATTACCAAACTCTTAGACGATTCCACAGCACGCATCGAACGATCCGAGGTTGTGACGTCACAATGGGGGTGGGGGGGTGGGATGATGACATCACTGGCATAGCCCACCCCCTCCCCAAAAATGGCGTCGGTGACATCACAATCAGCAGCAGCAGCACGTGGCACCATGAGTTGTTACCGAACAGTCCGCGATTGTGACGTCACACTGGGGGGGGGGGGTAAGGACATGGTGGTGACGTCAATGGGGTCGTCTACANCCCCCCCCCACACCAATAAAATGGCGCCTGGTGACATCACAATCACCAGCAGCAGCAGCACGTGGCACCGTAAGTTGTCACCACGTCGTCGTGCGAACGATCCGAGATTTTGACGTCACACTGAGGGGGGGGGGGGGGAGAGGGGTGACGTCATTATGGTCGCCCCCCACCCCCCACACCAATAAAATGGCGCCTGGTGACATCAAGAGCAGCACCACGTGGTCACCTTGGGCTGCGGGCGGCGTCGTTGTGCGAGTGGCCATTTGGAAGTTTAAACATTTTGACTGTTGAAGAATACAATAAAAATTCCTCATCCTCGTGTGGGGTNGGGGGGGGTGGGAAGAGGGGGGTTAGGGGGTGAGGGGGGCTCGGGAGGTGATGAGGGGGAATAAGGGGGGGATGAGGGGGAGCGAGGGGGGCGAGGGGGGTGGGTAGGGTGGGTGTGTGTGGGTATATGTGTTTTGTGTGTCTATGTGTGTGCATGTGTGTAATCCGGCAAAAACAACCCCTACCTCCTCGTGGTGCCGGACGGCAACGCTGTGGTGGGCAGTGCCAAGGGGGAGGGCCAACTGAGATGGCCTTTCCCGTCATAGCGTTTGTAGCCACCACAGCGGCCAAAGGGGCTCTGGACGGGTGCGAGGGGCTGGTAACCCTCCACCTTCAATAAATTACCACTAAACCACGTATAAAATATCTACTTAATAAGCTTGTGCCGGAGGCCCCAGGGGACAGGCGTCTATGACGTCTCCTGGCCAAACCCCATTTGGTGGAGCCAGAAGACAAAAACCACTGCGGATGGCCACGTGGAATGTTCTAACGCTGAATACAGAGGAAAGGCTGCCACTCCTCTGTCGGGAGCTGGACCGGTACCGCCTGGATCTCTGTGGTATTCAGGAGGTCCGGTAGATCGGCTCTGGCACCTGCCAACATGACGGGTGGACAGTCCTCTACACAGGGCAGGAGACTACCAAACAACAGGGAGTGGCTCTTCTTCTGAACAACAGAATGAAGGGGCGTGGAGAGTGGCGGTGAGGTGTGGGAAGCTGTAAGCCCCAAGCTACTTTGGGCTTGCCTTCCCATCAACCGGAGGCGAGGAGTGGTGGTCGTGGTGGAGCTGATCTGCCCACAGACCATCGACTTGTTATCTGTGGTGGGTGTCCACCCATTGAAACCCAAGGTGGTCTGGTCTCAGCTAGCTGATGAAAGTTGCAAACAAGAATGTAATAATCGCTTGCGGCTGTGGTTGGCATCGTCCCTCACTCTTCCAGATGACGAGGGGAAATGGACAAGGTTTAGGACTGTGGCTCATGCAGCTGCAATTGCTGCTTTGGGTACATGGTCCACACCTCCCTAGACCCTGGCTGACAAAGGAGGTTTTTCAAGCTGACTGAGAAAAAGCGACAGGCCCACTCTCATCGTTTGCAGCATCCCACGTCATAGAATAAGGCTAATCACAGCCTTCGTTCGGAGGTTCGGAGAGCCGTGAGGAGCTGTAAGGATGGGTGGTGGTCGCAGGTTGCGTGAGGAGAACGAGTCTGACTCAATGGCCCGCGATCACAAATCATTATTTAACTCCATCTAAAAGTAACCTGCAGCGCCACACCTATTACCAACATTAGGGGAAAAAACGATGATCCAATCTCCAACCCAAGCACCAGTTTTGCAGATTTGCTCAACATTTCTGTGAAGTCCTGGAGGAGGGAAAAGCATTGTTGGACAAAGTGGGGATGACCCTGCTGAGGCTGCGGTGTCTCAAATATTGGAGGAGGAAGTAACCCCTGTGAGTGGCTGGCTGAGGTGCCATCTGTTGAGGAAGTACTGAAGGCGATCCAGAGTCTGAGACCAGGAAAGGCACCGGACAGAGATGATCTCCCAAGCAAAATGCTGAGGGCGGGTGATGTTTGTGCACAGACTGTCCTACAGGATATCATATCAACAGTCGGGACCACTGGATGATTTCTGCAGGATTGGAAGGATGTCCTGGTGGTCCCCCTCTTTATGAACGGGACCACACAGACTGTAACAACTACAGGGGCATCTCACTCCGCAATGTGCCGGGAAAGGTCCTGGCAAGGATTATTCAACATCGCCTTTCCAGGCACGCTGAGTAGAGGCTTGTGGAGCCCCAATGCGGTTTCAGGAAAGGGCGGTCCAGCACAGATGCCATATTTCTGTCCGTCTGCTACAGCAGAGGTGTAGAGAATTCCAACAAGACCTACATCAGTAGGCCTGGGCTCTGGGTTGTTCGTTGTGCTTTCAGAGTCCCTGACCCTCTGCTCATGATCATTAAGGACCTTCATGATGGTGAGCGGGCCCGGGTAAAATTATATGGCCGGGAGTCGGAGCCATTCGCTGTACACCTTGGTGCGACAGGGATGTCCTCTGGCTCCCACATTATTGAATATATATTTTTCGACCACGTAGTTTGTGAAACTTTCGATGGCTGTACCGTATGAATTTCCATCTGGTACAGATACAATGGGAGGCTGATCGATGCCGGATGCAGTCAAGGGATGGCTCCCTATTGGTCAACCACGTTATGTATGCCGATGATCTGGTGATTGCTGCTCACTCAGGGAGGAGTTGGAGGCGCTGCTGCTGAACCTGGAGTGTGCCACTAAGAGGTGGCCTTACCATCAGCCCAGCAAAATGAAGCACCTGCCTGGGTATTTTGTCCCATTGGACACTCCACCCCACAACTCCCAATGATGGGCAGTTGTGGAGAGAGTGGAGAGTTTCCCATACCTGGGCAGTGTGCTCATGACCGGCTCAGGTTTGACAGCAGAGGTCTCACTCCGAATCAGTCGAGCGGCATTATCTTTCATCGGTTGCGTAACGCTGTGTGGAAGCTACTGGTCTGTTGCTCCCCACGAAGCTTCAGGTCTTCTCGGCCACAGTCATTCCGTCCTTTCTCTATGCTTGCGAAACGTGGACCCCCTAATGGAAAATCTTTGCCGGTTAGAAACATTTAGGCTGGCCTGCCTACAATCCATCCTGGGTTTAACCTGCAGGCTGGATTGTGTGAGCTCACAAATCCTTCAAAGATCTGGGCAAAGTTCCATCGGTGAGGTCCTCCGGCAGGCAAGGCTGCGTTGGCTGGGTCATGTAGCCATCATGCCCAGCTACCACATGTCTCAACAACTTTTGTTTGGCCGGATAAAGGGGGCTAAATGGGTGCGGCACGGGCTAGAGATGAGATGGAGTGATGTGGTACAGGAGGATGTGGAGCTGAGTGGACTTGTCGATGACTGGTACCAGCGGTGTCACGATCAGCCTCTGTGGAGGAGGCTCGTGAAGGATGCTGCTGGGCAGTCGGAGGCAGTTGCCCTCCAATAACGGAGGTCGGAGGAGCGACGCTCACAACAACGAGCGGAGCACCAGGTTGGCTAAAGCACAACAAGTTGCACAGTAGGGAGCACAGGTGGTGCATCAGCCACTCGTCTCAGTCAGTCGACCTGTGGCCCCTGCTGGGTCTGCTCCGTGACCTCCTGCCAGCGGGCGTTCGACACTTCACATGGCCTCAAGGTGCACATGGCCTGGCACAAGCATCCTGGTGACGTCACCGCCAATTAGTGGCGAATGGCGGTTGTTGTTGTGTGTGGGTAGGTGTGTGGGTGTGTGTGGCGGTGGTGGCGTGGTGGTGGGGTGATGGGTTGGTGGGGTGGTGGTGATGGGGTGGTGATTGGGGTGGTGATTGGGTGGTGGTGTTGGTGGGGTTGGTGGGGTGTTGGTGATGGGGTGGTGGGGTGGTGGGGTGGTGGTGGGGTGGTGGGGTGGTGATGGTGGTGATGATGGAGGTGGTGATGGCGGTGGTGGGGTGGTGGTAGGGATGGGGTGATGGGGTGGTGAGGGTGTGGGGTGGTGGAGGGGTGGTGGTGTTGGTGGGGGTTGTGGGTGGTGGAGGGGTGGTGGTGTTGGTGGGGGTGGTGGGCTTGGGGTGGGAGGTGGTGGTGCAGTGCTCAGCGGGTTGCCTGGAGGAGGAAAAAGGTGGGGGGGGGGCTGAGTTAGACACGCAGAGTGTGAGTAGGTGGGTGAGTGAGTGGTGGGTGAGTGGTGGTGAGTGAGTGGGTGAGTGGTGGGTGAGTATAGGTTGGTGGGTAAGTATGGTGAGTGGGTGAGTGTGTGGGTTGGTGTGTGTGGGTTAGTGAGTGTGTGTGCATAAACAACCCCCACCTCCTCGCGGTGCCGGACGGGCAACACTGTCGTTGACAATGCTGTGGGGAGGAGGGCCAATTCTGATTGGCCCTCTCCCTCATGGCGTCTGTGACCACCACAGTGGCTAAATGGCGGCTCTGGATGGTGCGAGGGGCTGGTAACCCTCCACCTTCAATAAATTACCACTAAACACGAATAAATATCTAACTAATAAGCTTGAGCCGGAGGCCCGAGAAGCTAGGCGTCTATGACGTCTCCTGGCCAAACCCCATCTGGCGGAGCCAGGAGATTGAATCTCCTCCAGAAACAACGACAAGCCACTACGGATGGCCAAGTGGAATGTTCGAACGCTCACTGCAGAGGAGAGGCTGCCACTACTCTGTCGGGAGCTGGACTGGTACCACCTGGATCTCTGTGGCATTCACGAGGTCCGGTGGACCGCTCTGGCTCCTGTCACAATGAGGGGTAGACAGTCCTCTAATCGGGGCAGGAGACTGCCAAACAACAGGGTGTGGCTCTTCTTCTGAACAAAATAAAGAAGGGGGCGTTGGAGCGTGGCATTGAGGTGTTGGAAGCTGTAAGCCCAGGCTACTTTGGCTCGCCTTCCCATCAACCGGAGGCGAGGAGTGGTGGTCGTGGTTACATATGCCCCACCGAAGAGGAACATCCGTGGAGGGATGCAGGCAAGGCCGATAAGTCAGATGCCTTCTATGACCTCCTGTCACAAATGCTGGCTAAAGTGGCCCCTCGGGATAGAGTAATCTTGTTGGGTGACTTCAATGCCCGAGTTGGTCATGATGCTGCCACCTGGTCTGGAGTGATTGGAAGGCATGGGCCAGATCAGCTCAATAACAACGGTAGGAGGCTGCTAGATTTTTGTGCAGTCCATGGGCTTGTAATTACCAACACGCTGTTCAGGCATTGGCACATCCACACAACATCATGGGATGCATGCCGGGTCCAAGCAAGAACATCTGCTGGACTACATAGTGACGGATCAGTGGATGCGAGCCCATGTCCTTGACACCAGGACCTACCGTGGAGCAGATCTGCCCCTTGACCATCGACTAGTCATCTGTAAGATGCGCCTGCCATTCTTACACTCCGGTGGTGGGTGTACACCAAGACCCATTCCAACCTAAGGTGGCCAGGTCTAAGTAAGCTGATGAAAGTTGCAAGCGAGAATTTAATCATCGTTTGCGGCTGGGTTGGCATCGCCCCCACTCATCCAGATGTCGAGGGTAAATGGGCGAGGTTTAGGACTGTGACTCATGCAGCTGCAATGGCTGCTTTGGGTACGCGGTCCAGACCTCCCCAGAGACCCTGGCTGACAGAGGAGGTGTTCATTATAGTTGAGAAAAAGCGACAGGCCCACTCTCATCGGCTACAGCATCCACGTCAGAAAATGAGGAGCTTACCGCAGCCTTCGCTCGGAGGTTCTGAGAGCCATAAGGCACTGCAAGGATGGGTGGTGGTTGTGGGTTGCTGAGGAGATGGAGTCTGCCTCAGCGGCCCACAATCACAAATCACTATTTAACGCCATCAAAAAAGTAACCTGCAGTTATAAGCATGTATCTGTCTGTGCGTGTGTCTGTCTCTGTGTATGTATGTATCTATGTGTATGTATCTATGTGTATGTATATATGTATATGTGTGTATCTGGCTGTGCGTGTCTGTCTCTGTGTGTATGTATGTATGTGTATGTATCTATGTGTATGTATATATGTATATATATCTATACGTGTGTATCTGGCTGTGCGTGTCTGTCTCTGTGTGTATGTATCTATGTGTATGTATATATGTATATATATTTATATGTATGTATCTGTCTGTGTGTGGCTGTCTCTGTGTGTATGTATCTATGTGTATGTATATATGTATATATATCTATGTCTGTGTGTATCTGTCTGTACGTGTGTCTGTCTCTGCGCGTATGTATGTATCTATGTGTACGTATCTGTGTATGTATATATGTATATATCTATATGTATCTGTATCTGTGCGTGTCTGTCTCTGTGTGTATGTATCTATGTGTATGTATCTATGTGTATGTATATATCTATCTATGTCTGTGTATGTATCTGTATCTGTGTGTGTCTGTATCTATATATCTCTGTATCTATCTATATGTGTGTATCTGTGGGTGTCTGTCTCTGTGTGTATGTATGTATATATGTGTATGTATCTATGTGTATGTGTATGTATATATATATCTATATGTATGTATCTGTCTGTGCGTGTGTCTGTCTCTGTGTGTATGTATGTATCTATGTGTATGTATATATCTATCTATGTCTGTGTATGTATCTGTATGTATATGTGTATGTATCTATGTATATATCTGTCTGTGTGTATGTATCTGTGTGAATGTTTGTATGTATGTATCTGTGTGTATGTGTCTGTGTCCTTGTGTATGTGTATGTATATATCTGTCTATGTATATATGTGTATGTGTATCTGTATGTATGTGTGTGTATGGCTGTATCTATATATCTATGTCTGTGTGTATCTGTCTGTGCGTGTGTCTGTCTCTGTGTGTATGTATCTATGTGTATGTATCTATGTGTATGCATATATGTATATATATGTATCTGTCTGTGTGTGTGTCTGTGGGAATGTATGTATCTATGTGTATGTATATATATCTATCTGTGTATGTATCTGTGCGTGTGTCTGTCTCTGTGTGTATCTATGTGTATGTATCTATGTGTATATATCTATGTCTGTGTATGTATCTGTGTGTGTCTGTATCTATGTATCTATGTCTGTGTGTATGTATCTGTGTGTGTGTACGTGTCTCTGCGCGTACCGACCTCACATACCGCGAAGTTTCCCGCGGCCTCCCAGGGGGGCGTGACCACCGCTCCTCCCGGCATGCACAGCGCCTGCACCACGTGGTCGGCCTCCCCGGAAGGGCGTGGCCACCGCTGCCTCCGGCATGCACAGCGCCTGCACCACGTGGTCGGCCTCCCCGGAAGGGCGTGGCCAACGCTGCCTCCCGGCATGCATAGCGTCTGCACCACGTGGTCTGCCGCCAGCAACTTCGCCTCCTCCACAGAGACACACAACTTGCTGGGCTGGAACGGGTGCCTGGTGGTGGGAATAGTGGGGGGGGGGTGGAGGGAATAGTGGGGGTGGGGTGGTGAGATGGTGGGGGAATAGTGGGGAGTGGGGTGGGGAGATGGTGGGGGAATAGTGGGGGGGGGGAATGGTGGGGGGAATAGTGGGGGGGAATAGTGGGGGGGGGGGGGAATAGTGGGGGGGGGGGGAATAGTGGCTGGCTGAGTGACTGCTGAGTGACTGGTTGAGTGACTGGCTGAGTGACTCGCTGAGTGACTCGCTGAGTGACTGAGTGAGTGACTGAGTGACTGGCTGAGTGACTGGGTTGGTGACTGGGTGAGTAACTGAGTGAGTGACTGGCTGAGTGACTGGGTGCGTCTCCTCACGTGTGTGCCAGCTGGCTTGCGAGTGCCGGGATTGCGACTTTGTAGAGGAAAAGTTGTCGCTGGTCTGGAGACACGGCAGAGTGCAGCTGGTAGATCGGCTGTCCCCAGCTGTTAGTCTGGCATAACTCCTCTAGTAGCTGAGACACAAAGACACACACAGAGACACACATAGACTCACACAGAGACACACAGAGACACGCATAGACTCACACAGAGATACACACAGAGACAGAGACACACACAGAGACACACACAGAGACCCACACAGAGACTCACACAGACACAGACAGACACACACACAGAGACACAGACACACACACAGACACACACACACAGACACACACAGACACACACAGACACACACACAGAGACANACACACACAGACACACACACAGACACACACACAGACACACACACAGACACACACAGACACACACACAGACACACACAGACGCCACCTGTGTGGGACTCCGAGCCGCTCCTTGCACGCGCACTGATGCAGGATTCGTCGGGGTCAGCTCCATGCCGGGCAGGAGGTCAAAGACGCGCGGCTCCACGCGACCCCACGTGACCCCCTCCCAGCTCCACCCCTCCACCCCTCCTCCACCCCCTCCACCCCCTGAGAGGCTCTCCCGTGCCCCCGTTCCAGACCCCTGGACCTGGGGTAGCCCCCACGGCCTCCGGCGAGACCCGACAGCCTGCAGCTCCTGGATGGGAATACGGGGTGATGGGATACTCACTCATTCAGTCACTCATTCATTCACTCATTCACTCACTCATTCACCCACTCACTCACTCATTCACTCACCCACTCATTTACTCACCCACCCATCATTCACTCACCCACTCATTCACTCACTAATTCATGCACTCACACACTCACCCACTCACCCACTCACTCACCCACCCACTCACCCACTCATTCACTCACCCACTCATTCACTCACTCATTCACTCACTAATTCATTCACTCACACACTCACCCACTCACTCACCCACCCACTCACTCACCTCCCAACCCCTACCCACTCACCCACTCACCCACTCACTCACCCACTCACCCACTCATTCACTCACTCATTCACTCACTAATTCATTCACTCACACACTCACCCACCCACTCACCTCCCAACCCCTACCCACTCACCCACTCAACCTGCTCACCCACCCACTCACCCGCCTACTCACCCCCCCACTCACCCCACCCCCTCACTCACTCACCCCCACCCACACCCCCACCCCCACCTCTGAGCGCGCGAGCCACCAGGACCCCCCCCTGCAGTTCCCCTGCCCACGTGCAGCGGCCACCCCACCCCGGACACCACGTGGGGGTGCGCCCCTCCCCCATAGCCACGCCCCTCCCCCGTAGTGGTGGTGGTGGGGGGAGGCGGGGCCGTGGTGTAGTAGACGGGCGGGCCCAGGTAGGGGAGGGGCCTCCCGTGGGGGAGGAGTCGAACACCCCAGGGCCCCGCCCCAACAGCGCCGCCCCGACGCTGTAGAAGCCAAAGCACTCGCCTGGCCTGTACGGGAGGGCGGGGGGTGAAGGGGGTGGGGGGTGGGCAAGATGGGGAGGGCGGGGTGAGGGTGAAGGGGGGGATGAAGGGGGGAGGAGGGGGAGGGTGGGCAAGATGGGGAGGGCGAAAAGGGGGCGGGGCAAGGGAGACAGACGCCTTATGAATGTCCACGTGGTGTGATGGTGATGATGTCGATGGTGGTGATGGTGATGATGGTGGTGATGGTGGTGGTGGTCGTGATGGTGGTGATGGTGATGGTCGTGATGGTGGTGGTGATGGTCGTGATGGTGATGATGGTGATGATGGTGATGGTGGTGATGATGTTGATGTCGATGGTGGTGATGGTGATGATGGTGATGGTGGTGATGATGTTGATATGAGTCACGTGGTGGAGCCTCTATGGAGTCGTTATGGCCCAGGAAATCTCAAATAGTGCAGCTCGTTGGTTTAGTCGATGGGTCTCTGTGTACCTCTAATGGGTCTCTGTGTGTATCTGTGCATCTCTATGGGTCTATGTCTCTCTCTGTGTGTCTCTGTGTGTCTGTGTGTGTCTCTGTGTGTATCTCTGTGTGTCTCTATAGTTATCTGTGTGTCTCTGTGTGTCTCTGTGTGTGTATGTGTCTCTGTGTGTATCTCTGTGTGTCTTTATAGTTATATGTGTGTCTCTGTGTGTCTCTGTGTGTCTGTGTGTGTCTCTGTGTGTATCTCTGTGTGTCTCTATAGTTATCTGTGTGTCTCTGTGTCTCTGTTTCTCTGTGTCTCTGTGTCTGTGTGTCTGTGTATCTCTGTGTGTCTCTGTTTCTCTGTGTGTCTCTGTGTGTCTCTGTGTCTCTGTGTGTGTGTGTGTGTGTGTGTCTGTGTCTCTGTGTGTCTCTGTGTGTCTCTGTGTATCTCTGTGTATCTCTGTGTCTGTGTGTGTATCTCTGTGTGTCTCTGTGTGTGTCTGTGTGTTTGTGTGTCTGTGTATCTCTGTGTATCTCTGTGTGTGTCTCTGTGTGTCACCTGCTGCAGCATGGAGCTGCGGCTGCCCGCTCCGCGTGTGTAGCGGACGTAGCTATCGCGGTCCACCGGCTTGGCCAGCGTCACCTCGATGGGAGAGCCGTCGAGGTGCTGGGAGGGCGCAGAGCGACGGTCACCTCCCTCATGTATCCACAGCTCCCTCCTTCACCCACAGCTCCCTCCTTCACCCACAGCTCTCTCATTCACCCACAGCTCCCTCCACCCACAGCTCTCTCCTTCACCCACAGCTCGCTCCTTCACCCACAGCTCCCTCCTTCACCCACAGCTCCCTCCTTCACCCACAGCTCTCTCCTTCACCCACAGCTCCTCCACCAACAGCTCCCTCCTTCACCCACAGCTCTCTCCTTCACCCACAGCTCTCTCCTTCACCCACAGCTCTCTCCTTCACCCACAGCTCCCTCCTTCACCCACAGGTCCCTCCTTCACCCACAGCTCTCTCCTTCACCCACAGCTTTCTCCTTCACCCACAGCTCTCTCCTTCACCCACAGCTCTCTCCTTCAACCACAGCTCTCTCCTTCATCCACAGCTCCCTCCTTCACCCACAGCTCCCTCCTTCACCCACAGCTCTCTCCTTCACCCACAGCTCTCTCCTTCACAGCTCTCTCCTTCACCGCTCTCTCCTTCATCCACAGCTCCCTCCTTCACCCACAGCTCCCTCCTTCACCCACAGCTCTCTCCTTCACCCACAGCTCCCTCCTTCACCCACAGCTCCCTCCTTCACCCACAGCTCACTTCTTCATCCACAGCTCCCTCCTTCACCCACAGCTCCCTCCTTCACCCACAGCTCTCTGCTTCACCCACAGCTCTCTCCTTCACCCACAGCTCCCTCCTTCACCCACAGCTCCCTCCTTCATCCACAGCTCTCTCTTTCACCCACAGCTCCCTCCTTCACCCACAGCTCCCTCCTTCACCCACATCTCCCTCCTTCACCCACAGCTCTCTCCTTCACCCACAGCTCCCTCCTTCACCCACAGCTCTCTCCTTCACCCACAGCTTTCTCCTTCACCCACAGCTCTTTTCTGCCAAGCGTCGAACTGGCACGTCTGTTGATTGGCGGCAGGGAGCTCACCTTCCCGTTCATCACTTCCATCGCCTTGAGGGCTTCCTCCCGCTTGCCGAAGTGGATGAAGGCGTAGTCCCGGATCTTTTTCACTCGCTCCACCGCTCCTGCGGAAGACCGGTGTTGTTTTGTGTGTGTGTGTGTATGTGTGTGTGTATGTGTATGTGTGTATATGTGTGTATGTGTATGTACTTGTGTGAGTGTGTATGTATGTGGGAGTGGTAGTGTAGCGGGTAGCGCTACGCTGTGCTATGAACCTGGCGACCCGAGTTTGATTTCCACTCACGGCCAACACCAGTGACGATTATCTGAACCGGTCCTGGGCCTCCCAAGGTCAACTCAGCCTCAAATGAGAACCTGGTGTAGCGTTGGTGGTGGTGTAGTAAACATCGCTGCTAAGAAGACAAAGGCGGCCGGGCATGCTGCTGGCCACCCACCCCCTCATGTGCTGTTCCGGCTTTCATAGGTGCTACTCGCTAACAGCACTTGCCCCTTCAGTCTGTTAAGGCTATACGGGGCATCTTTGTATTTATGTGTCTATGTGTGTATCTCCACTATCTATATGAGTCTCTATGTATCTCTGTGTATCTCTGTGTGTTTCTGTGTGTCTCTGTGTATCTCTGTGTATCTCTGTGTATCTCTGTGTATCTCTGTGTGTCTCTATAGGTCTCTGTGTATCTCTGTGTATTTCTAGGACACTAACCAGGCGTGATGCTGAAGGACTGTAGGAGGGTCTCCTCTGTGGTGCCCAGCATGAGGTTTCTCACATAGAGGATCTTGACGCTCGCCATCGTCTCAGCGTCCACCTCCACCTCAGGCTCTGCCCAGTCCACCGCTATTGGATGGCCCCACAGCTGGATACGACCTGGCACAGGTACAGTGGTGGTGGAGTGGTTAGCGTGGTGGTGGGGTGGTGGTGGGGGGGGGGTGGTGGTGAGGTGGTGGTGGTGGTGAGGGTGGTGGTGTTCGTGGTGGTGGATGTGGTGGAGGTGATGGTGGAGGTGGTGGTGGTGATGGAGGTGGTGGTGGTGAGGGTGGTGGTTTCCCCCTCATCCCTCCCTCCCACTCACCCGCACCTCAACCCACCCACCACCACCCCTCCCCACCAACCCAAACACCAAAACACCACCCTCCACTCACCCACCCACCCACCCACTTGCTCATCCACCCGCCCGCCCACTCACTCATTCACCCACTCATCCACTCATTCACCGCCCACTCACCCACCCACTCACTCATTCACCCACCCACTCGGTCATCGACCCACCCACCCACCCACTCTCTCACCTACTCGCTCACCCACTCACTCACCCACCCACTCGCTCATACACCTACCCACCCACCCACCCACTCATTCACCCACTCACCCACCCACCCACCTCCACCCACCAGGCAGGAGCTTCCTGCGTGCCATGGCCGCGTCGCGGTGACTGCGGTACTCCACGAAGGCGAAGCCACGGTTCTTGGCCTTGTCGCTGGCGCTGGGGTAGACGATGACCGCCACCACCCCTCCGTGACCTTGGCCACCTCCTGACGGATCTCCTCGCGACCTTTGCCCCTCGGGATGCCGCCCACAAAGAGGCGGCAGTTGTCCACGCTGGGACACACCCCTAGAAGGCGGCCCTTCCTGTGTGGGGGGTGGGGGGTGTGGGGGTGTGGGGTGGTGGTAAACAGGGGGCATGGAGAGACTCAAAACTGAGACCCATTGACTCAGCATAGACTCAACACTGCCCATAGACTCTGGAAGTCTGGACCACGTACCCAAAGCAGCCATTGCTGCTGAATGAGCCACAGTCCTAAACCTCGCCCATTTACCCTCGACATCAGGAGGAGTGGGGGACGATGGCAAGCCCAGCTGCAAGCGATGATGAAATTCTCACTTGCAGCTTTCATCAGCTATCTGAGACCAGGCCACCTTAGGTTGGAATGGGGTCTTGGGTGTACACTCACTACCGGAGTGGAAGAATGGCAGGTGCATCTTACAGATGACTAGTCGATGGTCAGTGGGCAGATCAGCTCCACGGTAGGTCCTGGTGTCAAGGACATGGGCTCGCATCCGCTGACCCATCACTACATAGTCCAGCAGATGTTCTTGCTTGGACCAGGCATGCATCCATGATGTGGTGTGGATGTGCCGATGCCGGAACAGCGTGTTGGTAATTACAAGCCCATGGGCTGCACACACACAGACACACCCCACCTGATCTCGTAGTTGTTGAGCTGGCGTATCGCTTCCTGTGCCTCCTGCCTGCTGGTGAACGTGACGAAGGCGAAGCCGCGATTGTCTCCGTTGAAGTTCATCATCATCCGCATCTCGTAGATCGTTCCCATCTGCGACGGGACGCACAGACAAAGGTCACCACCCCCAACAACACCCTCTTGTAGCCTCGAACACCTCCCCCCCCCACACACACACAGTCAGTGTCACCCCCCCCCCCCAACAACAACACCCTCCTTGTAGCCTCGAACACCCCCCCCACACACACACAGTCAGTGTCANCCCCANCCCCCCCCGTGTAGTCTCGAACACCGTGACCCAAACTCCCCGCAACCCTCATCTTTGTGACGTCGCACCCACTCCATTGTGACGTCACCCCCCCCATTGTGACGTCCCCCCCTGTGACCTCACCTTCTGGCACACCGGCACGAGTTCGTCCTCGAAGAGGTCCCGCGGCAGCTTCCCAGGAAGACTTCGCAGCCTCGTTGGGGGGGGGGGCCCTCCCAGCCCGGTGGGGGCCCCCGAACTTGCGCTGCCCGTTCTCCTGGGGGGGGGGGTCAGGGGGGTGGGGTGGTGGGGGCGGATGGAGAGGTGTGCTTGTAATACAATAAACTGCCACTACACTATACACTACACTATACACTACACTACTATACACTACACTATACACTACACTATACACTACACTATACACTACACTAGTATACACTACACTACTATACACTACACTACTATACACTACACTATACACTACACTATACACTACACTATATACACTACACTACTATACACTACACTACTATACACTACACTACTATACACTACACACTATACACTACACTATAACACTACACTATACACTACACCATACACTACACTAAACACTACACTACTTACACTATACACTACACTACTATACACTATACACTACACTATACACTACACTACTAACACTACACTACTATACACTACACTACTATACACTATACTATACACTACCCATACACTACACTATACACTCACTACTTACACTATACTATACACTACACTATACACTACTACACTATACACTACTACACTATACACTACACTACACACCACACACTACACACACTACACTACACACTACACTATACACTACACTAAACACACTACACTATACACTACACACTACACTATACACTACACTATACACTACACTACACACTACACTACACTACACACTACACTATACACTACACTACTATACACTATACACTAAACTATACACTACACTATACACTACACACTACACTAAACACTACACTACTATACACACTATACTATACACTACTATACACTACACTACTATACACTACACACTACACTATACACTACACTATACACTATGTAATGAGTTCCCGGAGACACTTGTAGAGGTAACTTCTTTATTACAATACAACACTCCAACAGTCCTGATACTCTGTTACAGCCTAGGTACACAGCCTAGGTACACAGCCTAGATACACTACTCTGGCTACGCTCTGGGGTCCTCCGGCTACAATTACCCTAGGGGAGGCTACCTGACCCGACCCAGCCAAGGTGCAGGTCTGGACTCTGGCTTCCTCGGAACTCGCCCTTACAAGGACGTAGAGCCGGGAATCCCAGAGTCCCACCACTGGCCTCACAGCGTCCCGGCCCTTACAAGGACAAGCGGGACGAGGGGGTCCAGGGTCCTAAGCCGGCTGGCTGGCGGGTCTTGGGTCTTGAGTTGCGACTGGCCCGATCAGCCAGGGAGCTGCCCTTTTATGCCTCGTCCCCAACGAGGTGTGGGGTTGTGTGCACCCCCAGATATCCCACAGAGAACACACAGCCCCCCCCCCCCCATTGGTGGCGCCAAGGGGCTTAACTGTCTGGGGTGCCTGGGATCCTAGCGCCTGGCGCCAAGGGCTTATCTGTCTAAGGTCCCAGAGCCCCAGCAGCCCCTCCCCTCTTATGGCACTACAACTGTAATGTGAGGATATATCCGGCTCACTGACGTATCACAACTCGTCATGATGATTGGCTCTGCCGGTCCTGGTCTATAGCCAATGGGGGGAAGCCTAGGGGCGTGGCCCTGACGTAATGGAAAGGTGACAGCTGTTAATAGAGGATTGGTTCTGTTGGCTTTGGCCACAGCCAATGGGAGATGAGTCAGGGGCGTGGTCCCGGGAACTTACGAGGGAGCCTGGAATACTCCATGGAGGCTAACCATGACTGGTGGAAACGTACCACATGACACGGTATTAAATAGGGGTGGAGACGAACGACACGGGGTCAGAACGGGAACGAACGGAGGAAGGGGGCCACGCGGGAGCGGGGCTCCGGGTTGCCACGTGGCGGTGCGTCTCTATCCCTCTCACGCTGCCGGTCAGCAGCGTGAAGGAAAGCCGTGATACAAGTTGAATAAAAGACGGATTCCAGAAGTCCCCTCAACGACCTTTATTACACAACTACACTACTGTACACTACACACTACACACTACACACTTACACTATACACTCTACACTACTAACAATACACTNCTATACTAATACTACACACTACTATACACTACACAACATACACTATACACTACACACACACTACACACTATACACTACACACTACACTACACTACTATACACTACACTATACACTACACTTAACACTACACTATACACACTATACACTACACTATACACTACACTACTGTACCTGCACGATGCTGTATCCCGTCCGCTGGCCCAGAGCCCTCAGCTCCGCCTCCTTCTGTACCCCGCGAGGCTCCCCGCGGGGGCTCCCCCCCTTAGGGCCCCCCCGTGGGGGTCCCCCCCCCCGTGGGGCCCCTCCCCCGTGGGGCCTCTCCCCCGTGGGGGCCCCTCCCGGAGGGGTCCGGTCCCCCCGTCGCCGTGATTCTCATCCATTCTGCACGATTCCTGCTTCGATTCTGGTCCCTGATTCGGAATTTTGATGGGAGGCGGTGGTGGTGGTGGTGATTGTCGTGGTGATTGTGGTGATGGTGAGGGTCGTGTGATGGTCGTGGTGATGGTGAGGGTCGTGGTGATGGTGGTGATGGTGGTGATGCTCCCCGGAGTTCCTTCCCCTGACGATCTGAATCACCGCCTCGAGTTACTGCGGGCACAGAAGCACACACACAGCATACACACATCATACAGCATACACACAGCATACACACAGCATACAGATTAAACACACAGCACACACACAGCATACACACAGAACACATACAGATTAAACACAGCACACACACAGCATACACACAGCATACACACAGTATACAGATTACACACACAGCACACACACAGCACGCACACAGATTACACATAGCATACACACATCCTACAACATACAGCATACACACACACACCATACACACACACAGCATACACACATCATACAGATTACACACACACAGCATACACACAGCACACACACAGCACACACACAGTACATACACACACACACGCATACACACANACACACACACACAGCATCACACACACAGCATACATGTACACACAGACAAAGATCCCCGTCTAGCCTCTAACAGGCTGTAGGGGCAAGTGCTGTTAGTAGCACCTACACACAGACAAAGATCCCCTGTGTAGCCTCTAGCAGGCTGTAGGGGTGGTAGTGGTGATGGTGGTGATGGTGTGATGATGGTGGTGATGATGGTGGTGATGGTGATGGTGGTGATGGTGGTGGTGGTGATGTTGGTGACGGTGGTGATGGTGGTGATGGTGGTGATGGTGGTGATGATGGTGATGTTGGTGGTGATGGTGGTGGTGGTGATGGTGGTGATGGTGGTGATGGTGGTGTAACTTTGCCCTCTGTGTTATCTGTATTCGACCTTTGCCCGCCAACAGCTCAGCAGGAGAGATAACGAGAAGTGACTGTTGATGTGTGGGTGGTGATGTTGCTGATGGTGGTGATGGTGGTGGTGATGGTGGTGGTGATGGTGTGATGGATGGTGGTGGTGATGGGGGTGATGGTGGTGTTGGTGATGGTGATGTTTGTGGTGGTGATGGTGATGTTGGGGTGGTGGTGGTGGTGGTGGTGGTGGTGATGGTGGTGATGGTGGTGATGGTGGTGATGGTGGTGATGGTGGTGATGGTGGCGATGATGGTGGTGGTGAGGGTGGTGATGGTGGTGAAGGTGGTGATGGTGGTGATGGTGATGGTGGTGGTGGTGATGGTGGTGATGATGGTGGTGGTGATGGTGGTGGTAATGGTGGTGGTGATGGTGGTGATGGTGATGGTGGTGATGGTGATGGTGGTGTAGTGGTGGTGGTGTAGTGGTGTGTGGTGGTGGTGTAGTGGTGATGGTGGTGGTGTAGTAAAATCGCTAGCACTGGGGGAGAGATAAAGGCGGCCGGCGTGGTGGTGCTGGCCACACCACCCACTGTGTGTGTAGCCACAGTGCCGGTAGCCTCCATAGGCGATGATTCATGATCCTCCTCTCTCTCTCATCTCTCTCATCTCTCACTCTCGCTCATCTCTCGCTTCTCTCTCATCTTTCTCATCTCTCTCCCTCTCTCTCCCTCTCTCTATCTCTCTCGGGCTGTCTCGAACCTCACCTTGGACCCGTGACCTCGCCTGCTCAGAGTCGAACTCACATCACGACGCTTCTCTGGGCAGGATCCCTCCCCCCTTCTCTCTCTCTCTCTATCTCCTCTCTCTCTCCCTTCTCTCTGTCTCTCTCTCTCTGCCTCTAACCTCTCTCTCCTCAATATAGATACGTAAATAACCACATATATATACCCTTATAGAGACCCACAGAGACCCATATAGAGACCCATATAGAGACCCACACAGATCCAGAGATTCGTATAGACCCACACAGACCCACAGACACACAGATACCCACAGAGACCCACATAGACACACAGAGACCCACAGAGACCCACAGACACACAGAGCCACAGAGACACACAGACACACAGAGACTCACAGAGACACAGACACACAGAGACCCACAGAGACCCACAGATACACAGAGACCACAGAGACCAACAGAGACACACAGAGACCCACAGAGACCCACAGAGGCCCACAGAGATACACAGAGACCCAGAGAGATCCACAGAGATACACAGAAACACACATAGACACACAAAGACCCACAGACACACAGAGATTCACACAGACCCACAGACACACAGAGACCCACAGAGACACACAGAGACGCACAGAGATACACAAACCCACAAAGACCCACAGAGACCCACAGAGATACACAGATACCCACATAGATACACAGAGACCCACAGAGACACACAGAGACCCACAGAGACCCACAGAGAAACACAGAGACCAACAAACACATATAGAGACCCACGAAGATCCAGAGACTCTTATATACCCACATAGACCCACAGACACCTACAGAGACACACTGCGACGCACAAAGATACACAGAGATCCACAAAGACCCACAGAGACCCACAGAGACACACAAAGAGCCACAGAGATACACAGAGACCCACAGACACCACAGAGACCACAGAGACCCACAAAGACCCACAGAGAACTACAGAGACACACAGAGACACACAAAGACCCAAGAAGATCCAGAGATTCGTAGAGACCCATACAGACCCACATACACCCACAGAGACGCACAGAGATACACAGAGACACACAAAGACCCACACAGATACACAGAGACCCACAGGGATACACAGAGACTCACATAGATACACAGAGACCCACAGGGATACACAGAGACCCAGAGATACACAGAGACCCACAGAGACCCATAGAGATACATAGAGACCCACAGAGAGACACAAAGACCCACACAGATACACAGAGACACACAAAGACCCATAGAGATACACAGAGACTCATATAGAGAACCACAAAGATCCAGAAACTCTTATAGACCCACACAGACCCACAGAGATACATAGAGACCCACAGAGACCCACAGACCCACAGAGACCCACGGAAACCAACAGAAGCCCACAGAGACCCACAGAGACCCACAGAGATACACAGAGACCACAGAGACCCATATAGAGACCCACAAATATCCAGAAACTCGTATAGACCCACACAGACCCACACAGACTCACAAAGACCCATAGAGACCCATACTCATCGAGACCCATACCAAAACTAAACCATGTTTATCTTGATTTGAAGCTTTCGTGACTGCAGGAATCCATACGCTTTGTTTCTTTCACTCACCCACCCACTCACTCACGTAGGTAGAAAAATAAAACAAAATAAAACAAAAAATTAATACATCATATGATATATATCCACAGAGGTACATCAAGATACACAGAGACCTACAGAGACACATAGAGACTCATATAGATGTATAGAGATATGTAAATATACATAGAGACCCATAGAGATTCCAGAGACCCATAGAGATACATAGATATACATGAAGATACAAAGAGACCCACTGAGACCACAGAGACCCATAGATAACCATGGAGACCCATAGAGATACATAAAACTACATGGAGACACATAGAGACCCATTGAGATACATAGACATTCATGGAGACCCATACTCAGAGACTCATATAGAAACCCACAGACCCACAGAGACCCACAGATCCACAGAGACCCACAGACACCCAAAGAGACCCATATAGACACATATAAATCCACAAAGACCCATGGAGACCCACAGAGATACATTGAGACCGTATACACAGACAAAGATCCCCCGTGTAGCCTCTAGCGGGCTGTAGGGGCAAGTGATGTTAGTAGCGAGTAGCAGCAGCACCTATGAAGGCTACCGGCACTGTGGCACACAGAGGGGGTGGGTGGCCACCACCACGCCCGGCCGCCTTTGTCTCCCCCAGTGCTAGCGATGCTCACTACACCAACACCGCTACACCACCACCACTACACCATCACCACCAACACCGCTGCACCACCACCACGATTACATCACCACCATCACTACACCACCACCACCACAACACTACACCGCTACACCAGGTACTCATTTGATGCTGAGTCGACCTAGGGAAGTCCAGGACCGGTTCAAAGAATCGTCACTCGGGTCGCCGGGTTCATAGCGCAGCGAAGCGCTACCCACTGCAACTACCTCAACAACAACAACCGCCATTCGCCACTAAGTCGCGGTGATGTCACCACGACGCTTGTGCCAGGCTATGTGCACCTTGAGGCCACGCTGGCAGGAGGTCACGGGGCAGACCCAGGTGCGACGGGTCGATTGACATGACTGGCTGATGCACCACCTGTGCCCCTACTGTGCCAACTGTGCTTTAGCCGCCCGGCACTCCGATCATTGTTTTGAGCATCGCTCCTCTGCCCTCCGTTGTTTTTGGAAGGCGACTGCCTCCAATTGCCCAGTAGGGTCCTTCACGAGCCTCCTTCACAGAAACCGATCTTGACACCGCTGGTACCAGTCATCGGCAAGTCCACTCAGCTCCACATCCTACTGTACCACGTCACTCCATCTCTTCTCTAGCCCATGCCGCGCCCATTTAGCCTCCTCGATACAGCCGAATAAAAGCTGTTTAGGCATGCGGTGACTGGGCAAGCGGGCTACATGACCCAGCCAACGCAGCCTTGCCTGCCGGAGGAGCTCACCGATGGGACTTTGTCCAGATCTTTCAAGGATTTGTGAGCTCCGCACACAATCCAGCCTGGTTAAACCCAGGATGGATCGTAGGCAAGCCAGCCTAAATGTTTATAACCGGCGAAGATGCTCCACTAGGGGGGTCCACGTTTCGCAAGCGTAGAGAAGGGAGGGAGTGACTGGCCGAGAAGACCTGAACCTTCGTGTGGAACGACAGACCAGGTAGCTTCTACACAGCGTTACGCAACCGATGAAAAAATAATGCCGCTTGACTGATTCGGAGTGAACCTCTACTGTTAAACCGGAGCCAGTCATAAGCACACTGCCCAGGTATGGAGAAACTCTCCACTCTCTCCACAACTGCCCTATCGCCGATTGGGAGTTGTGGGGGTGGAGTGTCCGATGGTACAAATTACCCAGGCAGGTGCTTCGTTTTGGTGGGCTGATGGTAAGGCCCCACCTCTTAGTGGCACACTCCAGTTTCAGAAGCAGCACCTCCAACTCCTCCTCTGAGTGAGCAGCGATTTCCAGATCATCAGCATACATAACATGGTTGACCAATAGGAGCCATTCCTTGACCACACCCGAGCATCGATCAGCCTCCCATTGTATCTGTACCAGATGGAAATTCTTCTGGTACAGCTATTTAAGGCCTCATAAACTACCTGGTCAAAATAGATGTTCAATAATGTGGGAGCCAGAAGACATCCCTGTCGCACCCCAAGGTGTACAGCGAATGGCTCCGACTCCCTGCCACGTAGTTTTACCCGGGCCTGCTCACCATCATGAAGGTCCTTAATGAGCGTGAGCAGAGGGCCAGGGACTCAGAAAGCACGAAGAACAACCCAGAGCCCAGGCCTACTGTGGATGTCATAGGCCTTGACCAGTTCAATAAAGCAGAGATTTAGATGGCTCAGAGGGCTATACCTAATAAATAAACTTGAAACTTGAAGGTCTTGTTGGAATTCCCTACACCTCTGCTGCAGGAGACGGACAAAAATATGACATCCGTGCAGGACCGCCCTTTCCTGAAACCGCATTGGGGCTCCACAAGCCTCTTCTCAGCGTGCCTAGCAAAACGATGTTGAATAATCCTTGCCAGGACCTTTCCCGGTACACTGAGGAGTGAGATGCCCCTGTAGTTGTTACAGTCTGTGCGGTCCCCCTTCTTAAAGAGGGGGACCACCAGGGCATCCTTCCAGTCCTGCGGAACACGTGCAGTGGTCCAGACTGTTATGATGTCATGTAGGGCAGTCTGTGCACAAACGCCACCCTCCCTCAGCATTTCACTTGGGAGATCATCTCTGCCCGGTGCCTTTCCTGGTCTCAGACTCCGGATCGCCTTCAGTACTTCCTCAACAGATGGCACCTCAGCCAGCCACTCACAGGGGGTGACTTATTCCAATATTTGAGGCACCGCAGCCTCGGCAGGGTCATCCCCACTTTGTCCCACGTTGTTATCCAAGCTGAGGGATGTCCCCTCCCCAGGACCTCTGAAATGCTCAGCAAATCTGCAAACCTGTTACTGGGGGTCGGAGATTGGATCACCGTTCCTTCCCCTAATGATGGTAATAGTGTGAGGCTGCAGGTTTCTTTTTTGATGGAGTTAAAGAGCGATTTGTGATCACGGGCCACTGAGGCAGACTCCATCTCCTCAGCAACCCGCGACGACCACCCATCCTTGCAGCGCCTCACGGCTCTCCGAAGCTCTGAACGAAGGCTGCGGTAAGCCTCCTCATTCTCTGAAGTGGGATGCTGTAGACGATTAGAGTGGGCCTGTCGATTTTTCTCAGCCAGCCTGAACACCTCCACTCTCAGCCAGGGTCTCTGGGGAGGTCTGGAACGTTTACCCAAAGCAGACATTGCAGCTGCATGAGCTACAGTCCTAAGCTTCGCTCATTTCCCCTCGACATCAGGAGGAGTGGGGGACGATGCCAAGCCCAGCCGCAAGCGATGATGACATTCTCGCTTGAAACTTTCATCAGCTGAGACCAGGCCACTAAGGGTTTGAATGGGGTCCTGGGTGTACACCCACCACCGGAGTGGAAGAATGGCAGGCGCATGTTACAGATGACAAGTCCATGGTCAGTGGGCAGATCAACTCCACGGTTGGTCCTGGTGTTAAGGACATGGGCCCACATCCGCTGTTCCGTGACTTTCTAATCCAGATGTTCAGTCACCCACTCACCCACTCACTCACACACTCTCTCACTCAGACACTAAAACATTCACTCACACACTCACTCGCTCACACTCACACCCCCACACATCCACTCACTCACTCACACATCCACTCACTCACACACTCACTCACTCACACACTCAAACATTCACTCACTCACACACACGGACACACTCACTCACACACACTCATGCACAGACACGTGGCATATATACACATCACACACACTCACCACACACATACATCACACACACACCACACACACCACACACACATGAAACACACATGACACACATCACACACAACACACATCACACACACCACACACACACCACACACATGAAACACACACTACACACATCACACACACAACACACACATCACAGCCCATTCACACACCACACATGACACAAACATTACACACGACACACATGACACCACACATGACACACCACACACACGCCACACGCCACACACATCACACATGACCCACGCGCCACACACATGACACACACATGACACACACACACCACATACACGACTGACACATGACACACACACACCGCACACATGACACACACCACAAACACGACACACACATGACACACACCACATGACACACACCACATGACACACACATGACACACACATGACACACGACCACCCCACCTGGTTAATTTGGCGAGAGCCGGGAGATTTCTCTGGTGGTGCTGGCGAGGGTCTCTCCGCTCCGCTAATCAACTCGCGATTTGTGAGGGCGACAGCGGCGAGGAAGACCCCTCAACTCCTCACTCAGTGGTGGGGGGGTGAGGTGGGGGGGTGAGGTGGGGGGTGGGGGGGTGAGGTGGGGGTGAGGTGGGGGGTGTGGTGGGGGTGTAGGGGCTGACGTTCGAACTCCACAGCGAGAGACCTTGGCCCCCTCTCCTCGTTAATCATTGAGCCACTCACCCACCCAGTCACCCACTCACTCACCCACACCAGTCACCCACTCACCCACCCACTCACCACCCAGTCACTCACCCACCCAGTCACCCACTCACCACCCACCCACTCACTCACCCACTCACCCACTCACCCAGTCACCCACTCACTCACCCACTCACCACCACCACTCACCACCCACTCACCCACTCACCCACCCATTCACTCACCCACTCACCCACCCACTCACCCACCCACTCACCCCCACTCACCCACCCAGTCACCCACTCACCCACCCAACCACTCACCCACCACCCACTCACCCAGTCACCCACTCACCCACCCATTCACTCACCCACCATACACTCACCACTCACTCACTCACTCACCCACTCACCCACCCAGTCACCCACTCACCCAGTCACCCACTCACCCACCCACTCACTCACTCACCCACTCACCCACCCAGTCACCCACTCACCCACCCAGTCACCCACTCACCCAGTCACCCACTCACCTACCCATTCACTCACCCACCCACTCACCACTCACCACTCACTCACCACCCACCACACTCACACACTCACTCACCCACCCACTCACTCACTCACTCACCCACCCACTCANTCACCCACTCACCCACTCAGCCACCCAGTCACCCACTCACCCACTCACTCACCCACTCACTCACCCACTAACCCACCCACCCACTCACTCACCCACCCATTCACTCACCCACTCACCCACCCACCCATTCACTCANCCACCCACTCACCCANTCACTCACCCACCCACCCACCCACTCACCCACCTACTCACTCACCCACTCCACCCACTCACTCACCTACCCACTCACCCACCCACCACTCAACTCACCCACCCTTCACTCACCCACCCACTCACCCACTCACTCACCAACCCACTCACTCACTAACCCACCCACTCACCCACTCACTCACTCACTCACCCACCCATTCACTCACCCACTCACCCACTCACCCACCCAGTCACCCACTCACTCACCCACCCAGTCACCCACTCACCCACTCACTCACCCACTCACCCATCCAACACTCACCCACCCACTCACCCACCCAGCACCCACTCACCCACCCACCCACTCACCCACTCACCCACCCACCACTCACTCACCCACTCACTAGTCACCACTCACCCACTCACCCACTCACCCACCACTCACCCACTCACTCACCCACTCACCCACTCACTCACCCATCCACCCACTCACTCAATCACTCACCCACCCACTACCCACTCACCACCCCACCCACTCACCCACCACTCACCCACCAACCCCCACCCACTCACCCACCCACTCACCCACCCACTTACCCACTCACCACCACCCACTCACCCAACCAGTCACCACTCACCCACTCACCCACCACCCACTCACCCACCCAGTCACCCACTCAACCACTCACCCACTCACCCTCCCACTCACTCACCACCCACCCACCCACTCACCCACCCAGTCACCCACATCACCACCCACCACACCCCCCACCAATACCCCTCTCGTTATCGGCAGTGCACCTCCCACCCCGAGCTAAACATTAACCCGTACCATTCACCACCTGTCCGTGTGTGTGTGTATCTGTGTGTGTCTGTGTGTGTGTGTCTGTGTGTGTGTNCGTGTGTGTGTGTGTCTGTGTGTGTGTGTCTGTGTGTGTGTGTGGGTGTCTGTGTGTGTCCGTGTGTCTCTGTGTGTGTGTGTCCGTGTGTGTCTGTGTGTGTCTGTGTCTGTCTGTGTGTGTGGGTGTGTGTGTGGGTGTCTGTGGGTGTGTGGGTGTCTGTGTGTTTGTGTCTGTGTGTGTGTGTCTGTGTGTGTGGGTGTCTGTCTGTGTGTGTCTGTATGTCTGTGTGTGTCTGTGTGTGTGTGTCTGTGTGTGTGTAGGTGTCTCTGTGTGTCTGTGTGTGAGTGTGTGTNGTGTCGCTACGTGAGCGGTTAGTGCGCTGCGCTATGAACCCGGCGTCACGAGTTCGATTCCTGCTCACGGCCAACACCAGTGACGATTATCTGGACCGGTCCCGGGCCTCCCCTAGGTCGACTCAGCCTCAAATGAGTACCTGGTGCGGTGTGTAAACATTGCCACTAGGGAGACAAAGGCGGTCGGGCGTGGTGCTGGCCACCCACCCCTCGTGTACCGTTCCGGCCTTCATAGGTGCTTGCTAACAGCACTTGCCCCGACAGTCTGTAAAGGCTACACGGGGGTCTTTGTCTGCGTCTTTGTCTGTGTGTGTATGGGTAGGTAGGTGAGTGAGTGAGTAGGTGAGTGGATAGGTGAGTAGATAGGTGAGTAGGTGAGTAGGTGCTCTCGAGTGAAACATTAACCCGGTACCATTCACCACCTGTGCGTGTCTGTGTGTGTTTGGGTGAGTGTCTTTGTGTGTGTGTGGTTAGGTGAGTGAGTTTTTGGGTGAGTAGGTGGGTGAGTAGGTGGGTGAGAGAGTAGGTGAGTGGGTGGGTGGGTGCGTGGGTGAGTCGTGGGTGAGTGGGTGGGTGAGTGGGTGAGTAGGTGAGTGGATGAGTGGGCGGTTGGGTGGGTGGGTGAGTAGATGAGTGGGTGGGTGAGTGGGTGGGCGATTGGGTGGTTGGACTGACTGAGATGACTCAGTTTGTCGACCCGTGGCACCTGCTGGGTCTGTCCAGTGACCTCCAGCCAGTGAGACTTTGACACTTCGCATGGCCTCAAGGTGCACCTAGCTTGGCACAATCGGTTGTTGTTGTTGACTGGGTGATTGAGTGGGTGAGTGGTTGGGTGAGTGGGTGGGTGGATGTGTGATTGGATGAGTAAATTAGTAGGTTGGTGAGAGGGTGAGTAGGTGAGTGGGTGAGTGGGTGAGTGGGTTGGTGTGTGATTGGATGAGTAAATGAGTAGGTGGGTGAGAGGGTGAGTAGGTGAGTGGGTGAGTGAGTGGGTGAGTAGGTGAATGAGTGGGTGAGTGGGTAAGTGGGTGGGTGAGTGGGTGAGTAGGTGTGTGCGTAGGTGAGTAGGTGAGTAAGTGGGTGAGAGGGTGAGTGGGTTAGTATGTGGGTGAGTATGTGAGTAGGTGAGTGAGTAATTGAGTGAGTGGTTGAGTAGGTGGGTGAGTGGGTGAGTAAGTGAGGGAGTAGGTGAGTGAGTAGGTGAGTGAATAGGTCAATAGGTAAGTAGGCACTCCCCGGCTAAAGCATTGAATCGGTACCACGCACCACATGTCTGTGTGTGTGTCTGTGTGTGTGTGTCTGTGCGTGTGTGTCTGTGTGTGTGTTGTGTGTGTGTGTGTCTGTGTGTGTGTGTCTGTGTTCCGCAGGATTGGAAGGATGCCCTGGTCGTCCCCCTCTTTAAGAAGGGAGACCGCACAGACTGTAACAACTACAGGGGCATCTCATTCCTAAGTGTGCCGGGAAAGGTCCTGGCAAGGATTATTCAACATCGCCTTGCTAGGCACGCTGAGGAGAGGCTTGCGGAGCCAATGCGGTTTCAGGAAAGAGCGGTCCTGCACAGATGCAATATTTTCTGTCCGTCTGCTACAACAGAGGTGTAGGGAATTCCAACAAGACCTACATCTCTGCTTTATTGACCTGGTCAAGGCCTAAGATACCATCAGTAGGCCTGGGCTCTGGGTTGTTCTTCGTGCTTTCAGAGTCCCTGACCCGCTGCTATCTGTCATTAAGGACCTTCATGATGGTGAGCGGGCCCGAGTAAAACTACGTGGGGGGGGGGGGGGGGAGTCGGAGCCATTCCCTTTTCACCTTGGGGTGCGACAGTGATGTCCTCTGGCTCCCACATTGTTTAACTTATATTTCGACCACGTAGTTCATCAAGCCTTCAATGGCTGTACTGGAGGAATTTCCATCTGGTACAGATACAATGGGAGGCTGATCGATGCCCGGGTGCGGTCAAGGGATGGCTCCCTATTGAACAACTACGTTATGTATGCCGATGACCTGGTAATTGCGGCTCACTCAGAGAAGGAGTTGGAGGCGCTGCTGCTGAACCTGGTGCTTGCCACTAAGAGGTGGGGATTTACCATCAGCCCCACTAAAACGAAGCACCTGCCTGGGTATTTTGTACCATCGGTATACTCCACCCCACAACTCCATATTGGTAATGGGGCAGTTGTGGAGAGAGTGGAGAGTTTCCCATACCTGGGCAGTGTGCTCATGACCGACTCTGCATCAGTCGAGCGGCATTATCTTTTAATCGGTTGCGTAACACTGTGTGCAAGCTACCTGGTCTGTCGCTCCGCACGAAGCTTCGGGTCTTTTCGGCCACGGTCATTCCCTCCCTTCTCTATGCTTGTGAAACGTGGACTGCCCTAATGGAACATCGTCGCCAGTTAGAAACATTGAGGTTGGCCCTGCCGACGATCCATCTTGGGTTTAACCTGCAGTCTGGATTGTGTGAGGAGTTTACAAATCCTTGAAAGATCTGGACAAAGTCCCTTTGGTGAGTTCCTCCGGCAGGCAAGCCTGCATTGGCTGGGTCATGTAGCCCGCATGCCCAGCCACCGCATGCCTAAACAGCTTCTGTTTGGCTGCATAGAGGGGCTAAACGGGCAAGGCACAGGCTGGAGAAGAGATGGAGTGATGGGTGAGTGGGTAAGTAGGTTAGTGAGTGAGTGGGTGAGTGGTTGAGTGGGTGAGTGAGTGGGTGAGTGAGTGGGTGAGTGAGTGTGGGTGAGTGAGTGGGGGTGAGGTGGGTGGGTGTTTTGAGTGGGTGAGTGGGTGAGTGAGTGAGTTGGTGAGTGAGTGGGTGAGTGGGTGGGTGAGTGGGTGGGTGTTTGAGTGGGTGAGTGGGTGAATGAGTGGGTGAGTGAGTGGGTGGGTGAGTAGGTAGGTGACTGGGTGAGTGTGTAGATGAGTGAGTGGGTGACTGGGTGAGTGAGTGGGTGAGTGAGTGGCACAGGCTAGCGAAAAGATGGAGTGATGAGGTACAAGAGGATGTGGAGCTGATTGGACTTTCCCTATGTGTCCTGAATTTTGGGCCACCCCTGTATAAGAACGATGCCCCTATGGTGTCAAAGTTCCTGCACAACAACAGCAGTAAACTACCGCTTGAGACACAATCTTTTAACTCAGTAACTTGGGCGGTGTCGCCCCCTTGTGAAGAGATAGCGGAATTGCATCACCATCAGACTATGTGCAGTCGCATAGAGACTCGTAGAGATACATAGAGACTCGGAAAGATATATAGAGATATTTAGAGATACATAGAGACTCATAGAGATACATAGAGACTCATAGACACTTTTAGAGATACATAGAGATACACATAGACCCATAGAGATACAGAGACACACAGAGACACACAGAGACCCATAGAGNTACACAGAGACCATAGAGCACAGAGACCCATAGAGACACACAGAGACACATAGAGACCCATAGAGNTACACAGACCCATAGAGATACACAGAGACCCATGGAGATACACAGAGACCCATAGAGATACACAGAGACCATAGAGATACACAGAGACCTATAGAGATACACAGAGAACTATAGAGATACACAGAGACCCATATAGATACACAGAGACCCATAGAGATACACAGAGACATGTAGATACACAGAGACCTATAGAGATACACAGAGACCCATAGGGATACACAGAGACCTATAGAGATGCACAGAGACACATAGATATACACAGAGATCCATATAGATACACAAAGACCCATAGATATACACAGAGACCCATAGAGCTACATAGAGACCCATAGAGATACACAGAGACCCATAGAGATACACAGAGACCTATAGAGACACAGAGACCCATAGAGATACACAGAGACCCATAGAGACACACAGAGAGCTCGTGGGTGGTGGCTCTTGTGTTCAGAAGNTCCCCCTGGACATCACAGAATGATAGAGCTCGACCAAGCGCGTGATCTCATCAGNAGCGTGTGGACATTCATAGAGCAGACTGGTGGTGGTGATGGTGGTGATGGTGGTGATGATGATGTTGATGGTGGTGAGTGACTGGTGGATGANGATGGTGGGGGTGATGGTGGTGGTGATGGTGGTGGTGATGGTGGTGANGGTGGTGGTGTGATGGTGATGGTGATGATGGTGGTGATGGTGGTGGTGGTGGGATGGTGATGATGGTGGNGTGAGATGGTGAGTGGTGGTGATGATGATGGTGGTGATGTGGTGANGATGGTGGTGATGATGGTGGGGTGATGGTGGTGGTGTGATGGCGATGATGGTGGTGGTGATGATGANGTTGGTGATGATGGTGGTGATGATGGTGGTGATGATGGTGGTGAGATGGTGTGGTGGTGATGATGGTGGGGTGATGGTGGTGGTGATGGTGGTGAGATGGTGGTGGTGATGGTGGGATGGTGGTGGTGATGAGTGATGGTGGTGANGATGGGGGGGTGATGGTGGTGANGATGGTGGTGGTGGTGTGGTGGTGAGAGTGGTGGTGGTGGTGGTGATGATGANGGTGGTGGGTGATGGTGGTGGTGATGATGAGTGATGGTGATGATGAGGTGGTGAGAGTGGTGGTGGTGGTGTGANGATGGTGGGGGTGATGGTGGTGATGAGTGANGGTGATGAGTGATGGTGGTGATGGTGGTGGTGGTGATGATGATGGTGGGGTGATGGTGGTGANGAAGGTGGTGGTGATGATGANGGTGGTGANGATGGTGGTGAGATGGTGGTGATGATGGTGATGGGTGATGGTGGTGANGATGGTGGGGGTGATGGTGGTGGTGATGGTGGTGATGATGGTGGTGGTGATGGTGGTGATGATGANGATGGTGGTGATGATGGTGGTGGTGGTGGAGAGGTGGGGGTGATGGTGGTGATGATGTTGAGGTGATGGAGGTGGTGATGANGGTGGTGGTGGTGGTGATGATGATGGTGGAGTGANGGTGGTGATGATGGTGGTGGTGATGATGAGTGGTGGTGATGAGTGGTNGGGGTGATGGTGGTGATGANGGTGGTGGTGATGATGATGGTGGTGATGAGTGGCGTGTGGGTGANGGTGGTGATGAGGTGGTGATGANGGTGGCGATGANGGTGGCGTGTGGGTGATGGCGATGGTGGTGAGATGGTGGTGGTGGTGGTGATGANGATGGTGGGGGTGGTGATGATGGTGGGGTGAGTNGTGGTGGATGATGAGGTGGGATGGTGGTGATGATGGTGGTGATGATGGTGTTGGTGGTGNTGGTGGTGATTATGATGATGGNGATGGTGGTGAGTGANGGTGGTGGATGGTGATGGTGGTGGTGATGANGGTGAGTGATGGTGGTGGTGATGATGAGTGGTGAGAGGTGGTGATGATGGTGGTGGAGGTGGTGATGATGGTGNGGTGATGTGGTGAGTGGTGGGGTGATGGTGGTGGTGATGGTGGTGATGAGGTGGTGGTGAGGTGGTGATGGTGGTGGTGATGGAGTGGTGGTGTGATGGTGGGGTGATGGTGGTGTGATGGTGGTGGTGGTGATGGTGGTGATGATGGTGGTGGTGGTGGTGATGATGATGGTGGTGATGGTGGTGATGAGTGATGATGGTGATGATGATGGTGGTGGTGGTGATGATGATGGTGGGGGTGATGGTGGTGATGGTTGANGGTGGATGAGGTGGTGATGATGGTGGTGGTGGTGGATGATGGTNGGGGTGATGGTGGTGATGATGGTGGTGGTGATGATATGGTGGTGATGATGGTGGGGTGATGGTGGTGATGANGGTGGTGGTGATGATGATGGTGGTGATAATGGTGGTGCGTTGTNGGTGAGGTGGTGATGAGGTGGTGATGATGTGGCGGTGTCCCAGGGTGATGGTGGTGATGAGGTGGTGATGATGGTGGCGTTGTGGTGATGGTGGTGATGATGGTGGTGATGAGGTGGCGATGATGGTGGCGTTGTGGTGATGGTGGTGGTGATGATGGTGGTGATGATGGTGGTGGTGGTGGTGATGGATGGTGGGGTGGTGATGATGGTNGGGGTGATGGTGGTGATGATGAGGTGATGAGATGGTGGTGATTGTGGTGGTGGTGGATGAGGTGGGTGATGGTGGTGATGATGGTGGTGGTGGTGATGATGAGGTGGTGATGNTAGTGGGGTGATGGTGGTGATGAGGTGGTGGTGATGATGAGGTGGTGATAATGGTGGCGTTGNGGGTGATGGTGGTGATGATGGTGGTGATGATGGTGGTGATGGTGGTGATGATAGTGGTGGTGGTGATGATGGTGATGATGGTGGTGGTGGATGATGTGGTGATGATGGTGATGGTGGTGATGATGGTGGTGATGGTGGTGAGGTGGGGTGATGGTGGTGGTGATGGTGGTGATGGTGGTGGTGATGGTGGTGGTGATGGTGGTGATGAGGTGGTGGTGATGGTGATGATGGTGGTGGTGATGATGATGGTGATGACTGGTGGGGTGATGGTGGTGGAGTGGTGGTGATGAGGTGGGGTGATGGTGGTGATGACCCCCTGGTGGGGTGAGGTGGTGGTGATGGTGGTGATGAGGTGGTGGTGATGGTGGTGNTGATGGTGGTGATGACCCCCTGGTGGTGGTGATGGTGATGAGGTGGTGGTGATGGCATGTGGATGATGGTGGGGGTGAGGTGGTGATGANGGTGGTGGTGTGGTGGTGATGATGGTGGGTGGTGATGTGATGATTGGTGATGATGATGGTGGTGATGAGGTGGTGGTGGTGGTGGTGATGATGATGNTGATGGTGGTGATGATGGTGGTGATGATGATGGTGGTGATGATGGTNGGGGTGATGGTGGTGATGATGGTGGTGGTGATGATGATGATGGTGTGGTGGTGATGATGGTGGTGGTGGTGGTGGTGATGATGATGGTGGTGATGGTGGTGATGATGGTGGTGATGATGATGGTGGTGATGATGGTGGGGTGATGGTGGTGATGATGGTGGTGGTGATGATGATGATGGTGGTGATATGGTGGCGTTGTGGTGATGGTGGTGATGTGGTGGTGNTGGGTGATGATGGTGGTGGTGGTGATGATGGTGGGGTGATGATGATGGTGGTGATGATGGTGGGGTGATGGTGGTGATGATGGTGGTGATGATGGTGGTGATGGTGGTGGTGATGGTGGTGATGGTGGTGGTGATGGTGGTGATGATGGTGGTGATGATGGTNGGGTGATGGTGGTGATGATGGTGGTGATGGTGGTGATGATGGTGATGATGGTTGATGGTGGTGGTGATGGTGGTGATGATGGTGGTTGATGGTGGTGATGATGATGGTGGTGGTGATGTGGTGGTGATGATGGTNGGGGTGAGGTGGTGATGATGGTGGTGGTGATGATGGTGGTGATGGTGGGAGTGATGGTGGTGATGATGATGGTGGTGGNGATGATGGTGATGGTGGTATGGTGGTGATGATGATGGTGGTGATGGATGGTGATGATGGTGGGGTGATGGTGGTGGTGATGTGGTGNTGTGGTGGTGGTGATGTGATGTGGGATGATGGTGGTGATGTGGTGATGGTGGTGATGATGGTNGTGGTGGGTGATGGTGGTGATGATGGTGGTGATGGTGGTGGTGATGGTGGTGATGATGGTGGTGGTGATGTGGTGATGGTGGTGGTGATGTGATGGTGGTGATGATGGTGGTGATGGTGGTGATGANGGTGGTGGTGGTGATGGTGGTGATGATGGTGGTGGTGGTGGTGGTGATGGTGGTGATGGTGGTGATGAGTGATGATGGTGGATGTGGTGGTGAGATGGTGGTGGTGGTGATGATGAGGGTGATGGTGGTGATGAGTGANGGTGATGATGATGGTGGTGATGATGGTGGTGGTGGTGATGTGATGGTGGTGATGGTGGTGATGATGGTGGTGGTGATGATGATGGTGGTGATGATGTGGGGTGATGGTGATGATGGTGGTGGTGANGTGNGGTGGTGATGAGGTGGGGTGANGGTGGTGATGATGGTGGTGGTGATGTGATGGTGGGGTGATGGTGGTGATGANGGTGGTGGTGANGATGATGGTGGTGATGATGGTGGTGATGGTGGNGAGATGGTGGTGGTGGTGANGGTGGNGATGATGGTGGTGGTGANGGTGGTGGTGATGGTGGTGATGATGGTGGTGGTGATGGTGATGATGGTGGTGGTGATGATGGTGGTGATGATGGTGGGGTGATGGTGGTGATGATGGTGGTGGTGTGGTGGTGGTGGTGGATGATGATGGTGTGATGATGGTGGTGTGATGGTGGTGGTGGTGGTGGTGATGATGATGGTGGTGATGGTGGTGATGATGGTGGTGATGATGATGGTGGTGATGATGGTGGGGTGATGGTGGTGATGAGGTGGTGGTGATGATGTGATGGTGATGTGATGGTGGTGATGATGGTGGTGTGGTGGTGGTGATGATGATGTGGGGGTGATGGTGGTGGATGGTGGTGATGATGATGGTGTGGTGATGATGATGGTGGGGTGATGGTGGTGATGATGGTGGTGGTGATGATGATGATGATGGTGGTGATAATGGTGGTCGGGTGATGGTGGTGATGATGGTGGTGATGGTGATGATGGTGGCGATGGTGGTGATGATGGTGGGGTGATGATGATGGTGGTGATGATGGTGGGGGTGATGGTGGTGATGATGGTGGTGATGATGGTGGTGATGGTGGTGGTGATGGTGGTGATGGTGGTGATGTGGTGGGATGATGGTGGTGATGATGGTGGTGATGATTGGTGATGGTGGGATGATGGTGGTGGTGATGGTGGTGATGATGGTGGTGGTGATGGTGGTGATGATGATGGTGGTGGTGATGTGGTGGTGATGTGGTGATGGTGGTGTGATGGTGGTGGCTGTGATGGTGGTGATGANGGTGGTGATGATGGTGATATGGTGNTGATGATGATGATGGTGGTGANGGTGGTGNTGATGGTGGTGATGATNGTGGTGGTGGTGATGATGATGATGGTGGTGGTGATGATGATGGTGATGTGGTGGTGATGATGGTGATGATGATGGTGGTGATGATGGTGGGGTGATGGTGGTGATGAGTGGTGGTGATGATGATGGTGGTGATGATGGTGGGGGTGATGGTGGTGATGATGGTGGTGGTGATGATGATGGTGGTGATGATGGTGGTGTGGGTGATGGTGGTGATGATGGTGGTGATGGTGGCGATGATGGTGGTGGTGATGGCGATGGTGGTGATGATGGTGGTGATGATGGTGGTGGTGGTGATGATGATGGTGGTGGTGATGATGATGGTGGTGATGGTGGTGATGNTGATGATGGTGGTGATGATAGTGGTGGTGTGGTGGTGATGATGATGGTGGTGATGTGGTGGCCANGGTGATGGTAATGGTGATGGTGATGANGGTGGTGANGAATGGTGGTGGTGATGATGATGATGGTGATGGTGGTGGTGGTGGTTATGGTGGTGATGATGATGGTGGTGATGATGATGGTGGTGTGATGGTTGTGATGATGGCTGATGGTGATGATGATGGTGGTGATGGTGGTGATGGTGGTGATGGTGGTGATGATGGTGGTGGTGATGGTGGTGATGATGGTGGTGATGATGGTGGTGATGGTGGTGATGATGGTCGTGATGATGGTGGTGATGATGGTGGTGATGATGGTGGTGATGATGGTGGTGATGGTGGTGATGATGGTGGTGATGAGGTGGTGATGGTGGTGATGATGGTGGATGGTGGTGATGATGGTGGTGATGATGTGGTGGTGATGGTGGTGATGGTGGTGATGATGGTGGTGATGATGGTGTGATGATGGTGGTGATGATGGTGGTGATGGTGGTGATGATGGTGGTGATGGTGGTGGTGGTGGTGGTGATGATGTGGTGATGGTGACGATGATGATGGTGATGGTTGTGGTGATGGTGGTGGTGGNGATGATGTGATGATGATGGTGGTGTGTGATGATGGTGATGATGATGGTGATGGTGATGATGGTGATGATGATGGTGGTGATGATGGTGGTGAGTGTCGGGGCGTCAACACCCCCCTCCTCAGGCAGCGAGGTTCCTGTTCCACTTTCGGACCTGTTCCCACATCCGCGCTCTGCAGGCGCCGAATGGTAAACTCGCTCGCGGCTTGCTAGGCTGTTCTAAAAGTCTACACCACGATGATGGTGGGGGTGATGGTGATGATGGTGGTGGTGATGATGGTGGTGGTGGTGATGGAGGTGGTGATGGTGGTGATGATGATGATGGTGATGATGGTGGTGGTGATGTTGGTGATGGGGTAGTGATGGCTTTGATGGTGGTGATGATGGTGGTGGTGGTGATGATGATGATGGTGGTGATGATGGTGGTGGTGATGTTGGTGATGGGGTGGTGATGGTTTTGATGGTGGTGATGATGATGATGGTGATGATATCAGAGCCACGTAGCCTCTACATAACCCAGGGGGGTTGCTTCTGAAAAAAAAGGGCGGCAAACTGCAGAGCGGCCCTTGCCTCGTAGCATCACCACAGATGAGTTCAGCAGCTTGCGTCTCTGTACGGGGCTCTGTGCATCTCTTTGGGTCTCTGTGTGTCTCCATGGGTCTCTGTGTGTCTCTATGGGTCTCTGTGCATCTCCATGGGTCTCTGTGTGTCTCTGTGCATCTCCATGGGTCTCTGTGTGTCTCGATGGGTCTCTGTGTGTCTCTATGGGTCTCTGTGTGTCTCTATGGGTCTCTGTGTGTCTCTATGCATGTCCGTGGGTCTCTGTGTGTCTCTGTGTTCCATGGGTCTCTGTGTCTCCATGGGTCTCTGTGTGTCTCTATGGGTCTCTGTTGTGTCTCTATGCATCTCCGTGGGTCTCTGTGTGTCTCTATGCATCTCCGTGGGTCTCTGTGTGTCTCTATGCATCTCCATGGGTCTCTGTGTGTCTCTGTGCATCTCCATGGGTCTCTGTGTGTCTCCATGGGTCTCTGTGTGTCTCTATTCGTCTCCGTGCGTCTCTGTGTGTCTCTATTCGTCTCCGCGAGTCTCTGTGTGTCTCTATGCATCTCCGTGGGTCTCTGTGTGTCTCTATGCATCTCCGTGGGTCTCTGTGCATCTCCATGTGTCTCTGTGTGTCTCTGTGTGTCTCTGTGCATTTATGTGGGTCTCTGTGTGTCTCTATGCATCTCTGTGGGTCTCTGTGTGTCTCGATGTATCTCTGTGGATCTCTATATGTCTCTATGCATTTATATGGGTCTTTGTATGTCTATGTAACTCTGTGTGTCTCTGTATCTCTATGAGTGTCTGTGTGTCTCAATATATCTCAATGAGTCTCTGTGTGTGTCTATGTATTTATATGGGTCTCTGTGGGTCTCTGTATCTCTATGAGTCTCTGTGTGTCTATGAATCTCAATGGGTCTCTGTGTGTCTCTATATCTCTTTGAGTCTCTGTGTGTGCACTAAACATCGCCACTGGGGAGACAAAGGCGGCCGGGCGTGGTGCTGGCCACCCACACCCTCGTGTGCCGTGCCGGCCTTCATAGGTAGTCGCTAACAGCACTTGCCCCTACAGCCTGCTCGAGGTTACACAGCGGATCTTTGTCTGTGTATAGGTGCTACAAACAGAACTTGCCCCTACAGCCTATTGAGACTACATGGGGGATCTTTGTTTGTGTGTAAGTGCTACTAACAGCACTTGCCCCTACAGCCGGCTAGAGGCTACACGGGGGATATTTGTCTGTGTGTAGGTGCTACGAGCAGCACTTGCCCCTACAGCCTGATAGAGGCTACACGGGGGATCTTTGTCTGTGTGTAGGTGCCACTGGCAGCACTTGCCCCTACATTTTGCTGAGACTATACGGGGATCTTTGTCTTTGTGTTTATTCAGGAGCCGTCCGAAGAGGATGAACAGCGCAACTCAAGGCACAGCACCACCGTCGCTCAAATTTCAAATTCCTCAAACGTTCAGATTGGACGAGGGAATGTCTTGAACGCGATCTCCTACCACACAGGTGAGAGGGTGTTGTTGTTGTTTGTAAGTAAACACACTGCGTCCATGATAAGGTTGTTTTTGTTTGCGTTGGATCGCGTGAAATATGAATAAAATAAAATTCAAATGATAAATTTTAAATAATAAAAGCAAAAAAACACACAATATGAATATTAAATTTAAATAGTGAAATAAAAGTGAAAATTTTACTTAAAAATAATAAGTTGAAAATAATAAAAGCAAAAGAAACCACGACGTTTTTATGGCAACACCAGCGGTCTTCATCAGGCGGAGAGATGAAGACCGCTGGTGTTGCCAAAGAAACGTCGTGGGCTTTTGTTGCTTTTATTATAACATTTTAATTAATTTTAAAATTATTATTATGTTTATTTTATTTTCTGTCCACATGACTTTACCGAAAGAACCAAATAATATGAATTCTTGCAGTTACGAAAGTTTTAAGTCAGAATAAAACTTCGTGTCGTTAAACCCCACCCACATCGCCCGGCACAGCCAATTGCTGAGGAGCTTTGCGTCACGTGACAAGAACGTGGTGCCAATTGGCGACTATTTCGGCACTAACCAGTGGTGGTGTTGGAGAGTAACCCACTACAACATTTACAGTCAGTGTAGTGTATAGTAGTGTATAGTGTAGTGTATGTATAGTGTAGTGTGTAGTGGAAAGTAGTGTATAGTGTAGTGTGTAGTGGAAAGTAGTGTATAGTGTAGTGTATAGTAGTGTAGTGTATAGTAGTGTAGTGTATAGTGTAGTGTATAGTGTAGTGTATAGTAGTGTATAGTGTAGTGTATGTATAGTGTAGTGTGTAGTGGAAAGTAGTGTATAGTGTAGTGTGTAGTGGAAAGTAGTGTATAGTGTAGTGTATAGTAGTGTAGTGTATATAGTGTATAGTGTAGTGTATAGTAGTGTAGTAGTAGTGTAGTGTGTAGTGTATAGTGTATATGTAGTGTATAGTGTAGTGTATGTATAGTGTAGTGTGTAGTGGAAAATAGTGTATAGTGTAGTGTGTAGTGGAAAGTTGTATAGTGTAGTGTGTAGTGTAGAGTGTATAGTAGTGTAGTGTATAGTGTAGTGTATAGTAGTGTAGTGTAGTGTGTAGTGTATAGTGTAGTGTATAGTAGTGTATAGTGTAGTGTATGTATAGTGTAGTGTGTAGTGGAAAGTAGTGTATAGTGTAGTGTGTAGTGTAGTGTATAGTAGTGTAGTGTATAGTAGTGTAGTGTATAGTAGTGCAGTTTATAGTGTAGTGTATAGTTTAGTGTATAGTGTAGTGTGTAGTGTAGTGTATAGTGTAGTGTATAGTAGTGTATAGTGTAGTGTATAGTGTAGTGTAGTAGTGTAGTGTATAGTAGTGTATAGTAGTGTAGTGTATATTGTAGTGTAGTGTATAGTGTAGTGTGTAGTAGTGTGTAGTATATAGTCGTGTAGTGTATAGTGTAGTGTATAGTGTAGTGTAGTGTATAGTAGTGTAGTGTATAGTGTAGTGTAAAGTGTAGTGTTGTGTATAGTGTAGTGTATAGTAGTTTAGTGTATAGTGTAGTGTTTAGTAGTGTCGTGCATAGTAGTGTAGTGTATAGTAGTGTAGTGTATAGTGGAAAGTAGTGGAGTGTATAGTCGTGTAGTGTATAGTGTAGTGTATAGTGTTGTGGAAAGTAGTGTATAGTGCAGTGTATCGTAGTGTAGTGTATAGAGTAGTGTATAGTAGTGTAGTGTATAGTAGTGTAGTATATAGTGTAGTTTATAGTGTAGTTTATAGTAGTGTAGTATATAGTGTAGTTTATAGTGTAGTGTATAGTGTGGTGTATAGTAGTGTAGTGTATAGTGTAGTGTATAGTGTAGTGTATAGTGTATAGTGTAGTTTATAGTGTAGTGTATAGTGTATAGTGTAGTTTATAGTGTATAGTGTATAGTGTAGTGTATAGTGTAGTGTATAGTGTAGTTTATAGTGTAGTGTGTAGTGTAGTGTATAGTGTAGTGTATAGTTATAGTGTAGTTTATAGTGTAGTGTATAGTGTAGTTTATATAGTGTGTAGTGTAGTGTATAGTGTAGTGTATATGTAGTGTATAGTGTATAGTGTAGTTTATAGTGTAGTGTATAGTGTAGTGTATAGTGTAGTGCAGGGGTCGGCAACCTACGGCTCCGGAGCCGCATGCGGCTCTTTACGGGCTGCTTCTTGACGATGAGTACGATGTACTCAGATGCATTGCGGCTCTTGAAATACTGAATTTTGTACCGAATTGGAAAGAAATGGCTCTTCTTGTTATTTTGGTTGCCGACCCCTGGTGTAGTGTATAGTGTAGTGTATGGACTCGCGCCAATGCTCCAGGTGTGCCGCCAATGTGCCGGTTATACTGCCAAAGCGCTCGTTTAGCATTTGGCCGAGGAGTGACGCGCGCCCATTCAGTGAACCCCTGCAGTGCAAATAAAAGATGAGTCCAATTGCATTGTGCCTCGGTATTTAACTTTTTTAATTTTACATATCAAGAGTGAATTCTTTTTTTTATGGACGTTCGCTTTCGCAGGACCTGTGATAAACATCATCTCGCCCGACCCAACGGTCACTTTGCGGAGCGATGATTCCAGAGCAAGACGGAAGGCGGCAAGCCAAGGTGAGTCAATGTTAAGTGTCTACTCTACGTGGTGTATCATGTACATTATAACAATCCATTTGTGCCACTCGATATTGAGCCTTAGAAAGGAGACGTCATCCCTTTCTCACCCGCCCATCGCCAGGATTTCCCTCATTAAGTCGAAACTAAACACATTTTGTATTTTTACAGAAAAGTCCCCACTGAGCTGTGTAGATCTTTTTTTAGAAGCGACTTGCCCATCACAAATGAGAGCTTAAAGAAGTGGGCTCATCATCATCATTATCAGGTGGAAATCTACAGCAGCCAAAATACCCTAAACACGTGGTGACGTTGATTCTAAATGTGGGGGAAAAACTTGAGGAGTCGGAGAAAAATCCACGCGAACACGGGCAGAGAGAGAGAGAGACGAGACTCCAAATATACAACAGCAGGCATCGTCAGGGTCGCGATCAAACCCACGACCTCCTGCACACCAGGTGAGGTAGTTAACATTTCCTGTACACCGTGATGATGATGAGAGAGAGAGAGACACGGACTCGAAATGTACAGCAGCAAGCATCGTCAGGGTCGGGATCGAACCCACGATCTCCTGTATACCAGGCGAGGTAGTTAACATCTCGTCACCCGCCCCTCCCCCCTTTTAAATGTTAATCTTCTCCTCCGGCGTGATGTCCCAACCTAAATGGTTCCGTTGCGTTGGGAGCGCTGTCCGTGAGACTGCGTCACCTGGTTGAGCCGCGCAGCAACGCGCCGTGACGAGCTCACGTGCGGTTACGACGAGAACGACAAAACGAAGAGACACAAAGACAATGAGACAGCGAGACACGAAGACAGTGAGACAGTGAGACAATGAGACATCATTGTCCAGCCGAGCGGTCGCCACGCTAAAATGGAATCACTTCACGAAGCGCCCCCACAGGTCAGCTGTAGCTTGCAGATCATCTCCTAGTCATGCCTCGCTGCGTTTCAGGAGAACGCCGCTCAGGACGGCCACTCTGCGGCAACGTAACATGGCAAGGAACTGTCGATAGTTAAACTCTTGATTTAGGTCACGTGTTGACAACCAATCCCGGCCCCATTACTGCCGCATCCTCTTCATCGCGTCGCCTTCAAACTCAACAGATTGAAAACAAACAAACAAACAAATAACGGACAGAGGTCTTGGCACTGTCCGTGTCAACATTAGGGGCCCTCACAGCTAAATTGGAACAATTCAAAATTGAATTAAATAATAATTATCTTTGCCCGGACATCTTCTGCCTGTCTGTCTGTCGGAGGCATGGCTTACTTCCCGTGTAGCTCCGAGCCTAATAGAAAGTTGAAGTGTATAATAATCTAGAGGAGTAGGCCTGGCAGTATATGTGAAAAAATGACCGTCCTTGCATTCAGTTTGCTGCTGTATCCGACCCGGGCACTTTTGAATGTACCGCAGTCGTGATTTATCTCCTGGGAACCGAACGTTTTACTGTGACCTCTTGCTATAGGACCACCAAATAGTCAAATATCAAATGAATCTCCGGGTAAAACGACGTCACCAATTGCAAACCGGTGAACTGTCAATCGTAGGGAGCCTAAGTCGGAATTGGCTAAACCTACCACGTGACGCAGTCGACTTTACAAACCGGAGCAATCTAAATAAGTTGATTACTTCAACAGCTATAGCCAACGTAAGTCAAGCAACAACTCGGATCCTGACTTCCGTCTACGCTTCATGTCATTCTGAACAAATGCACCCGGAACATTTACAAAAAAGTGGGCGCCTTGGGTCATCATGTCAGTGATTCGCGCCATTTGTGTTTGGCAGTCGTCATGCAAAGAAAACTAAAATGCCCCACAAAGTTATTACAAAACGGTCTTCATGACGTTTCTTCACTTTCGGGCATTTCTGCACGACACCCTCCATTCTGACCGGGATACGCTGAGCAAAAAAAATCCCAGTTTTTTTTTCCCAAGTGATTGGACGAATTTTAAGAACCAATTCCTCAAACAAAAACATTGACAAACATCACGGCCCCCGTGAACAAGTGAAGATTAAAGTGGTGAGCGTCCACCCTGGTTTGGTTTGAACCGAACATTTCTGAATTAATGAAAACTGTGAGATGTTGCCTCAAATGAGGTCAGCTGTGCCCCCTACTGGGTGACTGTGGGTATGACAGTGGGTGGTGTGGCGTGGTGAGTGTGTGGTGGTGGTTGAGTTTGTATCAGGGACGTGTGGTCAGGGGAGGCAGGTGAGGCAGAGCCTCATCTGTCATACTCCAATGAAAATAACTGTTACGGGAAATAAATAAATAACTATTTACCTTTTCCCACTGATATGTGTAATAAATGTCATTTCTGTACGAGTCCAATCCTTTTTTCTCGTCAAAATCGCCAAAATTGCGGAGCTTCGCTGCAAATACAGGAAGAGACGAGAGGTGAGGCAGCGACGAGCTCAGCCTCCCCTCTGATTGCGCAACCCCTCAGTAACTGGATGGAGCGCGGGCAATAAGCGGTACCTGTCACTATCTCAGTATATCACCAATGTAATGTTTGTAGACCCCTTCATTTCATGTCCTCGCCTTCCATACTCCAGGTAACTTATTTCACGTATGTGTATAAATATATTTAGGCTCGCTGGTCTCGTCATGAAATTGCAATGAAAAAGCACCAGGGGAGGCAGCTATCACATCTGCCTCACTGAGGGGGACGTGTCTAACACGCCCCCTCAGTGAGGACACGCCCTCCTCAGTGTGTGAATCTGGCTCTGACACTAGCCAGTGCCTCCCCAGCCATTGACCTCACCGCATGTCACTGGTGTGTATTGGTGGTGAGTGTAGCCTGGAATTGTTTTTGTACTTGTGGGTAGTGTAGTGGGTAGCGCTACGCTGTGCTACGAACCTGGCCACCCAGGTTCGATTCCTGTTCACGGCCAACACCGGTGGTGACGATTATCAGATCCGGTCCTGGGCCTCCCCTGGGTCGACTCAGCCTCAAATGAGTACCTGTTGCGGTGTGTAGTGAACATCGCCACTAGGGAGACAAAAGCGGCCGGGCGTGGTGCTGGCCACCCACCCCTTGTGTGCTGTGCCGGCCTTTATAGGTGCTAGTCACTAACAGCACTTGCCCTACAGTCTGTTCAGGCTAAACGGGGCTTTGTCTTTGTGTGTGCCCTCTGCGTGTATACCAGTCAGTACAACCATGGCACCTGCTGGGTCTGCCCCGTGACCTCCTGGTGCACCTAGCTTGGCACAGTAGGGGGGGGGGTACAGCTGGTGGTGCATCTACCGGTCATCTCAGTGGTACAACCATGGCACCTGCAGGGTCTGCCCCGTGACCTCCTGCCAGCGGGCGTTTGACACTTCACGTGGCCTCAACGTGCACCTAGCCTGGCACAAGCGCCGTGGTGACGTCACCGTCGCTCAGTGGCAAAAGGTGGTTGTGTTGGTGTTGGCTTTGAGGCTGTGTGTGTGTGTGTAAGTGGAGCAGGCTATGTGTGTGTGTNTGTGGTGGCGGTGTGATGTGCAGCTGAGTTGGTGTGTGGAGGGGCTGGTAACCCTCCGAGTGACACTTCAATTACCAGGCACCACGGTGAAGCCCCCGATAAAAGCTCGTGCTGGGTTTGCTTTCTCTCTCTGTCTCTCTCCCACACATCAACACAGCGGCGGTGCCGAAGTGGTAACTGATCACCACGTTCTGATCCACGTGACTGACCTCACCGACTGGCCTAACCCACGAGATCACCTTCTCACGAGGGCGCTCTCAACCTACGCATTTTGTCTCCCATGACTCCTCACATCCGCACGGTTGTGGACTGATCCCCAAGGGGTCTCTCCGTTGTTTCCAACGGGCCAAATTGAACCTCGCCGATCTTCTCCAAATCTTCTTCTCCAAATCGTCTTCTTCTTACACTTTCGTGTGGCCGCTGATGTAGATGCGGAGCAACTGCTACGATTTCACGTTCAGGTTGGCAAGCCCAGATAACAACCGCGTCAGAAGCAGCAGTAGGAGAGTGGTGAACCATCAATGCTGTGGCGATGTCTCCTTTCGCATTTGTGGATTGGGGCATCGCAGCATCGTACGTTGTACGGTCTGTTCTGGAAATTCAAAACTGGGGAGTTTTTTTATTTTTATTTTCCAATTCTGCATCAGGTATCCGCATCTTCTGCTGCCATGGTTTGTGCAGGGGGTGATGCGGTTCAGGGTGGACCGTGTGCAGCTTTGTGGAAGATTAAACCGCTTGGGATCTTCTGCGTTGGGTCTTTCGCAACAACAACGACAACAACGATGACGACGAGGAGGTGTTTGTGAGTTCTGTTGAACTCCACTCCGCTCTCCAAGTTCATCGAGGGTGGGGGTGGGGGAGTGTTGAACTCGCATTGTTGATGGATTTTTACATTCTCCAAACGTAACATTAGAGGAAGGGGCTATGCAAGTGAATGCATCGCTTCCGAAAATGGTGACCTCTGATGTTTTGTGTTACCTTCCGAGCACAAATCATGTTTTTTTTCCTTTCTTCAGGCGAAGGAGGCAACGTCACGCCATCACACGCAGACGGAATCCAAGTCGTCACGGAGGAGGAGGACGAGCGACCGAGCGCGTTGGGTGAAGACGCCAGAGCGCTGTGGTTGTTGATGAGCCTTTTGAACATTTTAAATGGCAGGGAGGTCCGGATCCTCCCCAGTTTATGAGTCTCGATGCACTCGGGAATCTCTTTCAGGCAGAGAGACGCGCAACCCGGCCCGCTTTTACATTCAGGGACGTAGGCTGCAAGAAGCTTATCGCCTTCATCACTAAAAACCCGTCGCATTTCATTCTTGACGAGAGCAAAAGCAAGGTGAAGGCTTTGACCGTCGCTCAACCCTTTTCAGACCGCGGTCGTGTCGCACCAAGGGAACGGGAAAATGCAGCGCCTCTGGGAAATGTGGAACCACCGACGCAGACGCGAAAAACTACCACTGGTGCGGGCAATGTGGAAAGCACACGAACCACGCTCGTGGCATCACCACCTGTGAGTGAAGAAAGTTGTAGCCTAACACCACAGGAGGTGAAAGGTCAGAATATGGGAGCGATGAGCTACGCCTCTAAGGTGAAGGCAGAAAATCCTCGCAAAGCAAAGTTGGGCAAGAATTTGCACCCAATTGAAATTCATAAAGGAAACGTACAAAGGCCCATTTCTACCAATCAGAGGGCAGGAACTTCTAACTCTGAACTCGTACGAGATGATAACATCGATGCAGAAGCTGTAGGAGCACCGATAATAGCCCACATAACTACCGTTGATGCAGGCAATGTGGAAAGTGTACAAACGCAAACCACGCTCGTAGGATCACGAACCGCAAGTGAAGCCAGTTGTAGCCAAACACTGCGGGAGGTGAAGGCTCAGAATACTCCCGCATGAGCTATGCCTCTAGCGTGAAGACGGAAAATCCTCGCAAAGCAAAGTCGCGTAACGCAGGCCAATCGCACACAATTGATACTCAAAACCGAAACATACAAAGGCCCATTGTAACCAATCAGAGGGTAGGAACTTCTAACTCCGAACTCGTACAAGACGAGAAAATGGATGCAGGAGCTGTAGAAGCACCGATAGTACCCCACAAAACTATGGTTGATTCAAGCAATGTGGAAAGCACACAAACCACGCTCGTAGCATCACCACCCGTGAGTGAAGCAAATTGTAGCCTAACACCGCAGGAGCAGAAAGGTCAGAATATGGGCGTGATGAACTACGCCTCTAAGGTGAAGGCAGAAAATCCTCGCAAAGCAAAGTCCGGTAATGCAGGCCAATCGCACGCAATGTATTCTAAAAATGGAAACATACAAAGGCCCATTGTAACCAATCAGAGGGTAGGAACTTCGAACTCTAAACTCGTACAAGACGAAAAAATGGACGCAGGAGCTGTAAAAGCACCGATAGTACCCCACAAAACTACGGTTGATTCAAGCAACGTGGAAAGCGCACGAACCACGCTCATGGGATCACCACCTGTCAGTGAAGCAAAGTGTAGCCTAACACCGCAGGAGGTGAAGGCTCAGAAAACTCCTGCGATGAGCTATGCCTCTTGCGTGAAGACAGAAAATCCTCGCAAAGCAAAGTCGCGTAATGCAGGGCAATCGCACACAATTGATATTCAAAACCGAAACATACAAAGGCCCATTCTAACCAATCACAGGGTTGGAACTTCCAACTCCGAACTCGTACGAGACGATCACATTAATGCAGGAGGTATAGAAGCACTGATAATACCCCACAGAAGTGCGGTTGATGCAGGCAACTTGGAAAGCGCGCAAACCACGCTCGTGGCATCACCACCCGTGGGTGAAGCAAGTTGTAGCTTAACACTTCTGGAAGATAGGGCTCAGAAAACTCCTGCGATGAGCTTCACATCTGGAGTGAAGACAGAAAATCCTCGCAATCCAAAGTTGGGCAAAGCTCAGAAATCGCACTCAATTGAAAATAAAAAAGGAAGCATACAAAGGTCAATTGCTACCAATCAGAGGGTAGGAACTTCTAACTCTGAAATTGTTCGAGACGATGCAATCGATGTAGGAGGTATAGAAGCACCGATAATAGCCCACAGAACTACCGTTGATGCAGGCAATGTGGAAAGTGTACCAACGCAAACCGCGCTCGCGGCATCACCACCCATGAGTGAAGCAAGTTGTAGCCAAACACTGCGGGAGGAGAAGGCTCAGAATGCTCCCGCGATGAGCTACGCCTCTCGCGTGAAGACAGAAAATCCTCACAAAGCAAATTCGCGTAACGCAGGCCAAGCGCAGACAATTGATATTCAAAACAATAAAAACGTCTACGTGAACATCAACTCAATTTATCCATCAGCACCCTCTCACTCTGAGAATGCACTTCTAAGCAACTTGCTAACACAGTCGAGGACAAATTCCATCAAGTATAGAGAAGAATATTATGCAATAGATGAAAGTGAAGAGTTTATGAAGGATGTAGTCAGCTTTTGGAATACTCCGTGTCTGGGAGACGGATATATCATTCTGGGAGTTAAAGAAAAGCCAAAAGGATCCAATTGGATCAAGGGGCTAAATGAAACATTCACTGAGAGCTACTATCAGGAACTATTTGATGACGACTGCTTTACCGTACGCCCTCTATACACTTACGAAGAAAAGATGTTCGAAGGCAAGATGATCGGGATAATTAAAGTAACGAGCAGCGAGGGTGAAAACGGGCCAGCAGTTGCCAAGGAGGAAGCGACGGGGGCACAAGGGCATCCCGTGTTCATGAGAGTCAACTGTGACGCGGTGGTCGCCACGAAGTCGCGACTCCAGGATGTTCAGGAGTGGTTTGCGTCGCCAAAGACGCCTCTTCAGAAGAGCTCCGGTGATCACGGCGAGTCGCTGCTGCAGAGTGTAGACAATTTCGAGACGGAGCGGTTTTACTGCCTGCTCGTTGGCAAACTCGATATGGACACTTCGGACATGGCTAACTTGACGGCCTTGAGCAGAATCCCGTGGATCAAGGTGTTTGACTTTGATCCGTGCAGCGACAGCAGCGGAGTGTTCTCCTACTGCGAACAGGAGCTGAAGTCCAGCACGAGTTTGTACATCAGCACCGTGAACGACACTCCGAGGGAGCTGTGCAAAGGGGCGACCGATTGGTTTTTTGTTCGAGGGAAGGGAGAGGGCAACGTGAAAGAACTTCGACAGTGGAAGAGGGACGTCCACGGCGTCTTAAACTCGCACTGCGAGAAGATAGCGGAGCTGTGTTCTGGACACAAACCACTCACCGCATTGGTCTTGTGGTGCGGTGACAGGAGTTTATTCAAGTACTTTGAAAAGGTCTTGGAAAGCCTTGACCTGACTCTTCATAGGGACTTGAAAATTGCATTTTGCCTGGGTTCAGATATTGACGTGGGCCAATTCATTCAGACTTATGGGGAATCGCTAGATGTAAGCACCTCAAATGTCCACAGCGTTTCAATTCCCAAGTTGTGCTCTTTAATTTGGGAAACGGATATATCCACGCCGCAAAAGAAATACCACATTCTGCCAAAGAGTGGCGAAGAGAGCGTCGAGAAGTTAACGGTGGAGATGAAAGACGTGATCTGGCTGAGGGAAGATTTCGATGTCCTCTACTGGAATTACGACTACAAGCCCCAGCACTTTGACGAGTCCAAGCTGGGCAGTGAATTTGTGCACGGGCACACGATTTCCTGGCACGAGATCAGCCTCGGCTACGACATCGACAGGGGACAGGTGAAAAAAGAGATTGTGAATCGCATCCAAAGCTTAATTCAAATCCGGAGGTCTTGCAAGATCACGCTTCACCACGAACCCGGCGCTGGGGAACCACACTCGGGCGCGGAATTTTGTGGCGTCTACACGAGAGTAACAACTCGATATGCGTGTATTTGCATCATCTGTCCAAGGACACGGACGTACGCATCTCTTGGCTACACAATCATACGCGCCTTCCAATCGTGCTTTTATTCGACAGCAACAGTGACGACGCCACGACGGACATGCTCCTGAAGACCTGCATGCGCAACACGACCATCATATTGCTGAAAGTGCAAAGGTTCGTCGGAAGGATCGAGAGCTGCGGGCGCGGCGATAAGTTCTACCTCAAGGGCGCCGTGACGGAGAATGAAGCGCGATGCTTGACGAGGCTCTTTGGGGAATTCTACCCGGAGAAAGCCGGCGACCTTCAACGGTTGGTGAAGGACGTGGAAGAGGGGAAAATGCACGAAATATACATGTTTGGACTCACCTGCTTGGATTACAATTACCGCGGCCTTCAGTCGTACGTCGCCGGCTATTTGGCCCTCGAAAGCAGGGATCTGGAGCCGTGGCAAAAAACCATCGCTTATTTGGCACTGGTCCACTACTACGGGCACTGCGGTCTGCATGGATATTTCTTTTCGACGATCCTGGGCAACGGCAATGGGAGTTCCGTGAGGTTTTCCGACCTCCCGTACAAGGCGAAGCGCCTCATAATAAGCGAGGAGGGCACGAATGTGTGGAGGATCAACATGCACGCTGTGGCCAAGGAAATCCTGGAGCAGGTGTTGTGCCCAGAGGGGCACCCGAGAGACAAGGGCATGAAACTGAGCCTGGAGGCCAGAAAAAACCTCCAGAAGTTGGCTCGTGACTTCATCCTCGATATCAGCAAAAAGTCAAGAGATGGGAAACTATCCAGAGAATTGACCTCGGTTTTGGTCGCAACATTTATCTTTCGGCAAAACCGGGAGAATTTTAGCATTAAAAAGGACGCCCTGTCGATGCTGTTATCGGATATTCCATCGCGGTACCCTTACACTGAACGATTAGAAGTGCTTCAAAAGCTCGCGGAAAAATTCCCCAGGAATCCCAGTCTTCTTGCTCAACTTGGCAGGTTTTATGCACTGGAACGCGAAGATTATGGCACCGCTCACGATTGTATTTCTAAAGCGATTGCCTTCAGAGAGGAAGAAATTGAGAGATACCAGAGCTCACCTGCGGGATCAACCATTGACGTATGCTCAGCCAAAATGCAACAAGCAGACAACACCCTGGTGCGATTCTACCACATGAAAGGCGTTGTCTATCAGCGTGAACTGTCGAACCTCATTGGGCAATTTCATAGACCAACTCTGCACGCTCAAAAGATACCTTTTGATATGGTACACGAGTTGGCAGAGGCTGCCTGCAATGCGTTTAAAACGTGCAGAAGCTATTACAAGTCCGGATACGCCGAGGAGTGCGGTTATCTGCAGGAAATCCAGGTGCGCCTCAGTGTCCTGGAATTCAATCGCGAAAACGTGAACGGGGGAATTGTGAATGCTCTGAGAACAGGAAGTCGGAACGAAATCGTGGAGACGAACTTGGCTGTGGTGGATTCTCTGATCCTGGAGTGCTACAGTTTGGTCGACGACCTGAGCCCCGCCTTCTCCAAGGCGGTGGACTGGTGCAAAGTGATTTTCAAGGACGTAGGCGCTGCCCTGAAGATGTGGCATGGCTACAGTATATTCGGAAGGAGGAGCAAGATTGCGGCTTACAGAGTGAAGCACGATTGCTCGGTGCGCACGTCCTGGCATGACATTTCGACGAAAGAAGACATTCTGGATATAATCTCCTTGTACGAGAAGAATTTCAGCGATGTGTATGAAAGGGGTGCGGATTACAGCCTTGAGACAGACATGAAAGAGTGGCTTCAGGTTATAAGGCACACTTTAGTGGAAGATCCGTACACAGTCGAGCATGTTCTGGATTCTATTCGACCCTGGAATGATTCTGCAAAGAGTCCATACTCCCAGTTCTACAACTTCGTGCTTACAGCGCTCCTTGCCCTTGGGAATGACAACTCAAGTGGGAGCCGTAAGTGCTTTGTCGAAACTAACCACTTGCTCCCCGAGCTGATAAAGGCGAGAAAGTTCGTCAACAGACCCCGGCAGTGCAGGGAGTGGCTCGGAAAAAACAACGGAAACAGAATCACCCAGCTCATTCACTTCACTACGCTGGGCGAATGGGACCCTGTGAAAAGGTTTTGGAAGAATCCTGAATCAAAGGACAAGCTTGAGATCAAGCGAGGCACGATTCAAAAGTGCAACAACGAGCTGGCCGGAGAGATCGAAATCGACGCCGGCATCCCGGTCGCCAGGCTTCACCGCTTTCTACGTGCCCAAGACGGAGGACATGTACGGGCGCCGTTTCATGAACACCAGGGTGGAATTCTACGTCGGGTTCAGCTTTGAGCACGGGATCGAAGCGTACCGCGTGACGGAGCTCGGGAAAAGGCGCTGCGAGAAATGCAATCGCCAGATCGAAGTTTCCCAGAATTCAGAGCAAGAGGCGTGTAGTGCCTGCGGTTACAGACGCCGTGGCAAACATTGAACAGATGCACACTAGGGGGTCGTTTTTCTTTTGACGTGACACAAAATCGAACGGTGAAAAACACACAGAGCAAATTACGAGGCCATTTTAATACAAACGCAGGTCACCATTGGCCGTTACACGACCGGCTCGTTCAACGTGATTATCTTATCTCATCTTATTTACACAGGGGTAGCATTAATAAAGGGAAGGAGTGTTAATCATATGTAGCTGCAGTAACTTAAACCAACACGTAAACAACTAAAGTATAAACTACATAGTATCATCAGTATACTTACTATACTCTACAATAAGCTGAGTTACTTACAGTAAGTAATACATTACAATTCTATGTCGTAAAAAATTATATATGCTTCCATATATAATTTTCCTGCATTTACCATAAATATGCTAAATTCCTCTTGATATGCAAATTCCTTTGTCAAGGCGCCCAGCTTAGATATATGCTCCAAGCTCGTGTGCTGTTTCATTCAGACGCTGTCACCTCGACAGACCTGGTTTCACCTGAGGACGGCTGCTTGCGTTGTGGCCGAAACGTCGTGAGAATTATTTTATTATGTTTCATTTTTATTATTTTATTACTTCCCTTCTACGTGACTTTACCGAAAGAACCAAGAAGATGAATCCCTGCAGTCACGAAAGTTTTAAATCGAAAAATTATAGTTTAATGCATCGCTCACTTTTACGCATCGAACTGAAACCCCCCCCACCCTCTCATCTTGCAGCTCACCGGCGTTGATTTGTAGCCAAGCCCGGGTTGCTGACGAGGCCGCCGTGAGCAGAAACTCGTCCAGTTTGGTGGTACTGAATGGCGTGACCTTGGCTAGGGGGCAATTGCGTTTTACTTCGCAACAAAACATTATTTTAAACGTCCAGAGACAGATATGTGGAGGAGAAATATAATCTTCATATACATTATTTTTACTTTTTTTGCGGAGTCCCCCCCATTTCATATTTAAATAATTATAAAGAAAACGTGTAATCATTCTAAGGTGTAATGCTGGTCGGGAAAGGCTACGTGCTAAGCTGAAGGAATACATTGCTTTCAATTGGTTAGAAATGTCGATATATTATTTGTGTCACCAGGTATCCACCAGATGCGGTGGATACCAGGTGACATGGATAATCAGGAAGTATACACAAGCCCCCCCCTCTCTGATTGGCTACTTAATGGGGCCTCAAAGGGGACTGGTTAGAGGGCAGTGCAGGGGGCATTGAAGGCCGAGGTACGAACAATAGAAGTTGAGGCGGGCAAACGGAGGGGTGCTGGACAGGGGAGGTCTGTTTGGGGATCCGTGAGAGAACGAGTGGGAAGCTGATTGTCTGGAGATGGAAAGCGGAAGGTCAAGGAACCTTTGGGAAGGGGGATTAAAGGATGTACAGGGTGCTTTTATTGTTTTAAACACTTCTGAGAATTTGCAACGATACCAGAAAAAATGTGCCTCCATGCTCTGGAGACCACCTGGAGAAGATTCCAGGCGTGCATTGACAACGATGGCGAACAAGTGGGAGACCCTTTGACTTTTTGAAGCTATTAACATTACATTTGTAATCATGTTACAATCTATTATCATCCGTTCTTTGTCCATTAGAAACGATAGTCCCGTATAAATGTTAACATGTTTTTGAAGCATCCTGTATAAAGGGGAAGCGAGGCAGTTTGGAGTGAAGGGAATGAAGACTGCGTGTGCGTGTGTCTCCTTGCTGGATGAAATAAAGACTCCCGTTGTTGTAGACTTCTGCGATCTGGTGTCACTACAATTGTACATCTACTTACGAACATTCGACTATCAGAGATACGAACAAAACCTGTCCCGTATATCCAGTGGCAGCATGTTTGTTTCAACATGGCCGACTCCTCGCTCGCTGTGGATAGCGAGCGAGGAGGCGACCCGAGTGGCGAATGTGTGAGAGTGTGTGAGGGAGTGTGGAAGGAAATGAGTGTGTGTGAGGGGTTAGGGGGTGAGTGTGTGGGGAGTGCGTGAGGGAATGAGTGCGTGAGGGATTCGGGGGTGACAATGGTCGTGGTGGAGTCCCAGCACTGCGGCCTGGTGCCCCGGGGAGCCTCGGTCTCGCCTGGCTCGGCGGCAGGGTTCGGCTCGCCCTGGTCCGGCCGGAGCTCGAGCTCCGAAGCCTGGGCCGGTTCGGGCTCGGAGGATGAGGGACGAGGCGCTGGGCGTGCGTGCTGCCTCGGTGGCCCCGCAAGAGGCAGCGGCTCCCGCATCTCTCTGCTGAGGTGCGACGACGCAGCCTCTTGGCCGTGACAGAGCTGGGGGGGGGGGGGGGCGACGGCGCGAGCAAAGGGAGCCAACACTGACTCACTCACACATCATACACTCACTCACACATCATACACTCAATGTACAAAGTAATATATAGTATCGTAATTGTATAGTGAATATATAGCAGTGTGATATACATTAGGGTGGGTAGAATAATACATAGTGTAATATAACAATGTATAAGGTATAGGGTGGTGTAAAGTAATACAGTATATAATTTAATGTTGGGTTTGTCTATGGCAGCATATAGTACGGGCAGACCTGTTTGATGTAAGGGAAAAAAGTTTAGCTGGAAGCATATTATATTTTTTACGACATAGAATTGTAATGTATTACTTACTGTTAGTAGCTCAGCTTATTGGAGAGTATATTTAGTATACTGATGATACTATTAAGTTTATACTTTAGTTTTTTTTACGTGGTTGTTTGGTTGCTGCAGCTGCATACTATTCACATTTCTTCCCTTTGTTGGTGCTGCCCCTGCCCCCTCCCTTTGATGCTGCTAATCCTGCATAATGCATGGGCATAATATGACTTTGAAAACCCCCGCCACCTCCCACGCATTTCACAATTAGCACTATTTGCATTCCTGCATTTCCCATAAATATGCTAAATTCCTCTTCAAATGCAAATTATTTTGTCAAGGCTCTCTTCCTCCTCCCTCACAGCTTAAACAGACACTCCAAGCCTAAGACGTGTCATTTAGACTCTGTCTTATCGACAGACATGTTCTTCACCTGAGGACGGCTGCTTGCGTTGTGGCCGAAACGTCGTGAGAATTATTTTATTATTTTTTATTATTTTATTACTTCCCTACTACGTGACTTTACCGAAAGAACCAAGAAGATCATACACTCACTCACACATCATACACTCACTCAAGCTACTACTGACTCACTCACATCATACACTGGGAGTGTGTGCTGCCAGCTATGGCTGCAGGTTTTGTCGTACGTGTTATGTATATCGTTTATTGTTAAATTTAAAATCACAGTTCTTATGATTACTGTTGTTACATTGTTTTTTAGCTTTATTTTGGTGATTCGAAAACATGGTTAATCTAAATTGTCTTATGGTTGTTGTTGGCTTGCACCACATTGGATTTTTGCACACAGCGTTTTAATACTCTTTTTTATATTTGCTGGTTTATTCCAGGATGTTTCTGTTACACGTCGTCGCTTTAAGATGTTCTGTGTTCATATTTTGTTTGTTGCGGTTGCACCCGACTTAAGAGCCGGATGGCTCACACGGCTATACCTAATAAATGAAACTTGAAACGTGTGTGGACCGAGGCTCGTAAGTTTAACCGCCTTGCAATAGATGGCGGTGAAGAACCAGTGGCATCTATATCTGCAGAACGTGAAGAACCTGTGGCATCTATGTCTGCAGAACGTGATGAACCAGTGGTATCTACATCTGCAGAGCGTGAAGAACCAGTGGCATCTACATCTGCAGAACGCGAAGAACCTGTGGCATCTACGACTGCAGAACGTGATGAACCAGTGGTATCTACATCTGCAAAACGTGAAGAACCAGTGGCTTCTACGTCTGCAGAACGTGAAATTTTTAAAAAAAAATTTTACACTTTTTAGGCAAAAAAAAATATTTTACATTTATTTAAATAGAACTCATTCATGGCTTTGGCTGAATGTCACAGTGTAGGAGCCCAGAGCGTGACACCTCCACAGGCCGTGGTGGAGTAGCGCAGTGGGTAGCGCCCTCGCTTCCCATGCCAAAGGTCGCGGGATCGATCCCCGCGTCATCCACAGGCGAATATATTTTTAAATCCTTTATATTAAGTTCGCTTGCTTGCTTAGGACCGTGCAAAATTTTACACTGTTTAGGGAAAACAAATTAAATATTTAATTACCAATTGCTTAATACTGGCAGACAATCATCTGACCCATAGGTGGCAGCCATCTCAAGCCAGAGGACGAGAAGACTCTAGCCGCCACGCATATAAAGGATTTATAGTGAAAAACTTTGTTTTTACGGATTTACTTGTTTGTAAGTTGGATAAGTCGAGCCAGACTTGTGCCCCTGTAACTTTCATTTGTTCTTGAGAGTGAGGATGTAGAAGTATATCATCCACAGTTCAGTGTTATACATAGCACTGTACATTTAGGCTGTGGTATGGTGATTACACAAAGTTACCTTATTTAACGCAGTTGCTTATTCTCCTGTTGATTTAAAGCTTTAGTGACTGCAGGGATTCATATTCTTGGTTCTTTCGGTAAAGTCACGTAGAAGGGAAATAATAAAAAATATAAAACAATAAAATTCTCACGTTTCGACTGCAACACAAGCAATCATCATCAGGTGTGAAATCCACAGCCTACACACCTGATGATGTTTGCTTGTGTTGCAGTCGAAACGTCGTGAGAATTTTTTTATTGTTTTATATTTTTTTATTATTTCCATTCTACGTGACTTTACCAAAAGAACCAAGAATATTCTCTTGTTGTATAGCTCTTCAGTGCTAATGTAGGTGCCTTGTCCATCCAGGACCTATTGTTGAGATTCATGTTATCTAAGACAATGTTATGATGCTGCAGTGTTCATTCATTGTATTGATATTGCAAGTATTAATGGATGCTGCATTTTGTGTTCTGTTTTTACATCAGTTTTACCTCGTTGAGAACCATGAATCTCTTTGAAAGTCATTGAAACTCGTTGAAACTCATTGATACTCATCGAAGCTCATTGATGGTCATTCATTCTATTTTATTAAATACGTTGGAGTCAGATGTTCACCCGGCTCTGAAGGTTTATTGGATGCGAGATTAACTACTCAGACAGTGGTGCAACGCAGCGCACAGCGAGGCTGAGACGCTTAATAAAAAAATTGTTGTGTGGGTCAGATCGCGTCAATGTGTCAATGTGGTGTCGTTAAACCCGTCACCACCTGGCACAGCCAATCCGTAAGGTTCAGTGTCACATGAACAGAACGTGGCCAATTTGTTACTCGTACAGCACGAGTGTAAAGTGTAGTGTGTAGTTTATAGTGTAGTGTATAGTAGTGTAGTGTATATAAGTGTAGTGTATAGTAGTGCAGTTTATAGTAGTGTAGTGTATAGTAGTGTAGTGTATAGTGTAGTGTATAGCAGTGGAGTGTATAATGTAGTATATAGGAGTGGAGTGTATAATGTAGTATATAGGAGTGCAGTGTCTAGTGCAGTGTACAGTGTAGTGTACAGTGTTGTGTATAATGTAGTGTATGGTAGTGTAGTGTATAGTAGTGTAGTGTATACGATCGTGTACAGTGTAATGTATAGTGTAGTGTTTCGTGTAATATACTAGTACAGCACTACACCGGTTGTGTGTTGGAGAGCAAATCCAAACCATTGGCAACTATTTTATGGATGATATTGGCCATGAAAGCCTACGTGTTAAAATATCTGTTGTTCACAATTGCACCCATTGAAAATTGTGTAATTCCACACTACGTAGTGCGTTTACAAAGCAACAAATGTCGCAACAAGAGGTCAGGCAGCCGTCAAACAGACGAGGTGATTAGACAGAGGCTTTTATTGACTAATAAACCACGATTAGTATTCGCGATAAGCGGTGTGCATAGTTTTCACATGGAGTGTCAGCTTAGAGGTCATTCTTGGCCTAACGTTGATTGACCATAATCAAATGTTAATTACATATCAAAGCTCCGGGTCTCCTTGGCCACGTTCATTCCCTCCCTTCTCTACGCTTGCGAAACGTGGACCTCCCCTAATGGAACATCTTTGCCGGTTAGCCACATTCAGGTTGGCCCTGCCAACGATCTATCCTGGGTTTAACCTGCAAGTTGGATTGTGTGAGGAGCTCACAAATCTTTAAAAAATGTGGACAAAGTCCCTTCATCAGTGAGCTCTGGCAGGCAAGGCTGCGTTGGCTTGGTCATGTAGCCCGCATGCTCAGCCACCGCATGCCCAAGCAGCTTCTGTTGGGCTGGATAGAGGGGACTAAACGGGCAAGGCACGGACTAGAGAAGATATGGAGTGATGTGGTACAGGAGGATGTGGAGCTGAGTGGACTTGTCGATTACTGGTACCAGCGGTGTCAAGATCGGCCTCTGTGGACGAGGCTCGTGAAGGATGCTGCTACTGGGCAGTTGAGGCAGTCGCCCTCCAGTAACAGCAGAGGGCAGAGGAGCGACGCTCACAACAACGAGCGGAGCGCCGGACAAATACATTGCAGCAACTTGGCACAGTAGGGGGCATAGGTGGTGCTTCTGCCAGTCATCTCATTTGGTCAATATATGACACTTGCTGGGTCTGTCCCGTGACCTCCTCCTGCACCTAGCCTGGCACAGCAGTCCAACCCATGGCACCTGCAGGGTCTGTCCCGTGACCTCCTCCTGCACCTAGCCTGGCACAGCAGTCCAACCCATGGCACCGGCAGGGTCTGTCCCCTGACCTCCTGCCAGCAGTGAGCCTTTGACATTGACCATTTCAGTTGTATGTTGATCTTCACTCATGCTATTTAATCTAAAAAGCTGTGCAGGATACGATAATATTTGCATAATCACTTTCAGGGCTACATCGTGTGCATGGCGATTATTATCATTGTTGTTACTTACTACAGCGAATTAAATCCGTCAGATAATAAGAATTAATTAAAAGCAATCGAGGAATGTGATTAGAAATTTTTGAAAAACGTCAACATGAAACCCTCAATCTAAATCTAAATCAGGAAGCAATAATGGTTACACAAATATAAGGTATAAGCAACATAATAGTTACCACACACACACACAGAGGAATAGAAAATTGTGTGTGTGCAGCGTGGTGTGTGTGTACACGTGTTTGTGTGTTCACGTGTGTGCGTGTGTGCGCGTCGTGGTGACGTCGCCGCCACTTAATGGCGAATGGCGGTTGTTGTTGCGTGTGTACACGTGTGTGTGTGTACACGTGTGTACGTGTGTGTACACGTGAGTGTGTGTGTACACGTGGGTCTACATGTTTGTGTAATTATTCTTGTTGGTTGTAAATGTATTATTATTTAATCGTTTTAATATGTACGTGCTTTGTAAGTGTGGACAGTGATATAGGCGGTACTTCAAAGAAACGTGAACACTTCTGAAAATGTGGAAAAACACCACGAGAAATGTGCCGCCTCCGGGCTCTGGAGACCACCGGAAGAAGATTCCAGGCGCGCGTTGACATCGATGGCGAACAAGCGTTAGACTCTTTGAAGCTGTTAACGTTACATTTGTTATCATGTTACAGTCTATTATCATCCGCTGTTTTCCATTAAAAACGATAGTCCCATGTAAGTGTTTACATTTTTTTGACGAACCCTGTATACTGATGTTGTTGTTGGGGTTAGGAGTAGAGTTTGAATGATTATTCGAAAGACACCGCTCATTGTGAACAGCTAAGAGTGGGTGCTGTGTACCCTCTCTGGCGGTAGTGAAACAGCAGGAGTTCGTGTTAAGATGTTTAAACACCAAAAATAAACATTTTGCAAGGAATCAAGTTACTGCATTGACCACCACACGGAAGTTGTGGTGACCCGGCAAACTTAAACCATGGCTCTGGCCGTATATTGATAGCAGTGTCTTTGTAACTGAATGGCCTACACGAGAGAGAGCAGCCTTCCTTAGGGCTTAGTGTCAATGCCAATGTCAGTAGACCAGTATAATATACTGTATTATTACTTATGTATACAATGCAATTAATAATAATGCAAATATAATGTTAGGTGGCATTGTCTTTGTGTTATGTTATTGATGTGGGTACCGTTGTGTGGTGGTACTGTAGGGGCGGAGCCTCTCCCTGGCACCGGATAAGCACACCAGGAGACCATACTCTTTGGTTATTTCGGTAAAGAAACGTAGGTCTACAATAAAATAAATCACGACGTTTAGGGCGCAACACAAGCATCCGCCATCAGGTGAGAAAGCATGCTTGTGTTGCGCCAAAAACGTAATATATTTTATTTTAGACCTACGTGACTTTACAAAAGAACCAAAGAGTATGGATTCCTACAGTCACGAAAGCTTCAAATAAAAAAATCATACCAGGGAGGCTGGGTAAACAGGAAGGGGCACGTGACCGGATGTGGTGCGAACAAGGGGGGGGGCAGGGTTGAGGAACATGTGAGGTGGGTCCTGAACCCTCACGAAGGATCAGGAAAAGAGGCGTGGCCAAGGGCGGGGCCTGGCTTCATTGGCATTGTTGCTGCATTGGCATCGTGCACCGCCCGTGCTCCTGGTGTTGTTGGTACACTTGGGCTACGCCCATCCACAAACCTGCATAAACAGTTTGACTTTAGAGGTTGACTCCTTTGCCTGATGACGACCGCTTGTGTTGCGATCGAAACGTCTTGAATTGTTTATTTTATTTTTAACAGCGTGACTTTACCGAAATAATCAAAGAGTATGGATTCCTGCAGTCAAGAAAGCTTCAAATCTACATACTGCTATATTGCAAAACTACAACTATCTCGCTATATACTACGATATTACTATATCCTACTATATTACTATATACTACTATATTACTATACTACCACATTACTATTAGAGTGTACTCTACTGTATATGAACAATAGGAAAGATGCTATAGCTGGGTGGACTCGTTTCTTGCGCGGGCAATACGGGTACAAGTGTAAGTACAAATCGGGGTGGTCAGTCGCGGTATGAGCGGGAACCGCGTATGCTGAGCCCCCATCGCGTACTCTGAGACCTTGCTGTACGTATCGAGGGGAGGATACCCGTCATCTATTTCCTAATTCTTTGGATGTAATCGTTGATTTTCTCCATGCTGATCAGATGCAACTTCAAGTCGTCGTACGTCCCTGCCAGCACGCTTCTGTCTCTGATGGGTTATCCTTATGCAATTCGACCCCGGTCCGGATCAGGCTGACGACGTCGACGACGAGTAACACGGAGATCACCGCGATCCCGGCTATCCGCAAGCCGCCTCTCACCGCGCCCTTCACCACTGCCGAGGTGACGTCGTCGGCCACGATGGCGCTGGCCGTGGCCACTTTCACCAACGCCTTTGAGTTTTTGACGATGTCCACCACCCTTTCACCGCGCCGCCTGCCGCCATCATTCCACCCACGGTGACTTCGGCTGTCTTTGCGGTGCCCATGGGCGCCTCTGAGCCTTCTTTGGAGGACACCTTCTTGGCCACCAGCGTGCCATGGTGACAACCTCAAACTCGCTCGCCGCCAAGGAAACCAACTCCGCCGCTTCGGCGAGCTTCTCGCCGGCAATTTTATCCTGCTTGATATTTTCTCTCGCCTCCTTGGTCGAGGCTTTGTTCATCACCATTACGGCGATCGATGCCCCGCAGCCGTGATGCTTCCGGCAACCCCCATTACGGTGCCGGCAATGCTGAGGCCCAGAGACGCGCCGAAGGTCACCGGGATGAGGGCAAAGCCTGTGATGAGCATGATGCCACCAGCGATGCCTGCAGAAGAGCCGGTCACCTTGGAGATGTTGCCATCACGCTTCCTCTTCCTCAGCTTAACGATCATGCCGAAGAGCATCTTCAAGACCTCAATCCTCTTCGTCCTCCATTCGGGAAATGTCTCCACGAGTTTCCTGCTCGCTCGGGACTGTTAGCGGTAAATGACAACGATGACGACAGCAACAAAAGGTGAAGGGGGAAGATGCTGGAATGCAAAGAAATTGAAATGTGACAATAGCGTCATGACAAGTAGTTACGCAAAGTCTTAACCTTTTCGGAGTGCCCTTTCAAACGTGTTCACCCATTGTGTGTGTGTGTCTTTGTCTTTGTGTGCCTCTGATTGTTTGGGGAGGAGGAAGAAAAAGCCATCCCCTGTGAGTGGCTGGCTGAGATGCCATCTGTGAGGAAGTACTGAAGGCAATCCAGAGTCTGAGACCAGGAAAGGCACCGGGCAGAGATGATCTCCCAAGTGAAATTCTGATGGAGGGTAGCGTTTGTGCACGGACTGCCGTACATGACATTATAACAACAGTCTGGACCACTGGACGGGTTCCACATGACTGGAAGGATGCCCTGGTGGTCCCCTTATTAAAGAAGGGGGACCGCACAGACTATGCAAACTACAGGGGCATCTCACTCCTCAGTGTGCCGGGAAATTACCTGGCAAGGATTATTCAACATTGCCTTGCTAGGCATGCTGAGGAGAGGTTACAGAGCCCCAATACAGTTTTAGAAAGGGCGTTCCTGCACAGATGACATATTTTCTGTCCGTCTGCTACAGCAGCAGTGTAGGGAATTCCTACAAGACCTACATCTCTGCTTTATTGACTTGGTCAAGGCCTATAATACCATCAGTAGGCCTGGGCTCTGGGTTGTTTTTCGTGCTTTCAGAATCCAATACCGTCTACTCACAATCGTTAAGGACCTTCATGATGGTGGTCAGGCCCGAGTAAAGTTGTGTGACTGGATGTCGGAGCCATTTTCTGTTCTGAAGATTTCCACATATATACCGGTAGATTTTCCCTCTGATACAAATGCAATTGGAGGCTGATCAATGCCCGGGTCTGGTCAAGGGATGGCTCCTTATTAGTCAACCATGGCATGATGTGCGTGGATGATCTGGTGAGTGGGTGAGTGAGTGTGTGAGTGGGCCAGTAGGGGGTACAGCTGGTGATTCTAGATTTGAAGCTTTCGTGACTGCAAGGATTCATACTCTTAGGTTCTTTCGGTAAAGTCACGTAGGTAAAAATACTAATAATAATGTCCAGGAAATGGTTCAATGCTGGGAGGCCATGTGGCCAAATGACAAAAGTGTCATCCACATACCTCTTCCACAGGGAAGGATGCAGGGTATACGTCTGGATGGCGTCTGATTCAAACTTATCCATGAAAACATTGGCTATCACTGGTGACAAGGGGAACCCATAGGGGTACCCTCATTCTGTTTGTAGAAGGTGTCATTCCAGGTAAAGTATGTGTTGGTGAGGCAATGCCTAACCAATGCAGGTACATCCGAATTCAGTCCATGTTGGACCAAGTCTTCAATTATTGTTAAGGTGTCAGGCACTGGGACTTTCGTAAACAGAGAAACCACATAAAAACTGACGAGGATATCGTCAGGAGACAGTACCATGTCCTTGACCATAGAGACCAATTGAGTTGAGTTAAGTACCGCTGAAGTGGTCTTGCCAGTGAAGGGAATCAGAGTATCTGATAGAAAACGGGCTAGCTTGTAGGTAGGAGAGTTGATCATGGACACTATGGGCCATAGTGGGGTGCCTTCTTTATGGATCTTGGGAAGACCATAGCATCTGGGAGGTCTTGCAGCCGAGGGTTTAGAGAGGGACGTTTGGTTGGTTCGATTAGGGAAGTCGAACTCGTGATTATCTTGTTGGTTTTTGTCGTTAGGCTGTTAGTAGGATCACTTTTAATTTTGGAGTAACTGCCACCATTGAGTAGGTCCTGGATTTTGTTGTTGTATGAGTATTTATCCATGATAACCGTAGAATTGCCCTTTTCGGCCGAGAGGATGACTATATCATCTCTCTTTATTTAATTCTCGAGTTCAGAGCGTTCGTTTTTGCTAATGTTGCTAATGGGTTTCTTAGCATTCTTGAGAATGGTGGCTATTTCAGCTCTTGCTACGTCCGCTTGGATGTGTCCTATGCCTCTGAGGGCTACTTCGACCTGAGAGATCACATCCTCTACTGGTACATGTTTAGGGTGACAGCGAAATGTAGTCGTTTAGCCAGTACCGTTTTCAGATTGTCCGAAATCGGGATGTTACTCTGATTAATAACGATCTTGTTGACATCCAGCTTGTGATGTGTGGTTCTGGCTTCTTCTTTGATAGGAGGTTGAATTTAGAGATCAGGTTAGCTTTGCACTTGGCTGACAGTGAATCACCAGAGGCAGCCGTCATGTTGTCAACGTGGTTCCAATCAGAAGGGACATTTTTTGTGTTAAACTTAAATGTTTTTGTAAGAGAGTCTTGTCTAAACTATTGAGTTCAAATCGGAGTAACCTTATTCTCTGAGATTAGTGATAGGCTAGCGTTAAATCAAATCTGTTTAGAGTTGGGTGAAGATACAGCAGCAGATTTGAGTGTGAAAGCGATGGGTATTACCTTTACACCATTGGAACCTCATTTGCAGTAAAAATATGATAATTGTTTTTTACCCTTCTATCTGGCAACAAAACTGACACCGTTTTACAAGGAGTCATGTTTGCATAGACCACAATACCTGCAGTCATAATGCAAACAAAAAACAACTCTGATAATGTGCACTGTCCTTGAAGTTGATTGGTCCACACCCGAGACAGCTTTCCTTAGAGCCTAGTCTCACATGGGTTGGACCAGATGACGCCAAAAGGCGCACAACTCAAAGACAATGCACATCAGAGTATGAGAGCTCGGGTAAGCATTTACACCATTGGAACCTCATTTGCCAGTAAAAATATGATATTGTTTTTTTACCCTTCTATCTGGCAACAAAACTGACACCTTTTTACAAGGAGTCATGTTTGCATAGACCACAATAGCTGTCAGTATAATTGCCAGATAGAAGGTAAAAAAACAATTATCATTTTTACTGGCAAATGAGGTTCCAATGGTGTAAATGCTTACCCCGAGCTCTCATACTTTGATGGTGCATTGTCTTTGAGTTGTGCGCCTTTTGACGTCATCTGGTCCAACCCATGTGAGACTAGGCTCTAAGGAAAGCTGTCTCGGGTGTGGACTAATCAACTTCAATGACAGTGCTCATTATCAGAGTTGTGTTTTTGTTTGCATTATGACTGCAGGTATTGTGGTCTATGCAAACATGACTCCTTGTAAAAAGGTGTCAGTTTTGTTGCCAGATAGAAGGGTAAAAAAACAATTATCGGGTATTACCTTGTTATCGCGGCAACTCTTGAGGAAGGCCAGTGTCTCGAGAAGCTGTGACTTCTTGTCTCGTCTGTTAAAAACTCTAACAGGTGAAATTCCTCCCCGTAGAGGGCATTCTAGATTTGAAGCTTTCGTGACTGCAAGGATTCATACTCTTAGGTTTTTTTTTACCACGTGACTTTACCGAAAGAACCTAGAGTATGGTACATCTGGTGGTTTATTTCTAAGTCATCTCAGTCGGTAAACCCATGGTACCTGCAGGGTCTCTCCCGTGACATCCTGCCAGTGGGCGTACGACACTTCGTAGAGATCCATAGAGATATGTAGAGACCCATAGAGATACGTAGAGACCCATAGAGACACGTATAGATCCATAGAGATACGTAAATATACATACATATCCAAATAGAGACACAAAGATATACAGAGACCCGTAGAGATGCATAGAGACCCATACATATGTAGTGACATAGAACGGTCACTACTGTGTCGGCCTGTACGAAGGCTGGGGGCCCCAAGGGGGTGCCTGGGGGGTCACGTTGTGGAGGGATCCGGACCTTCCCAGAGGTGGGGAAGTGAGGCGTGGCCTGGGAAGGGAGGCGTGGCCTGAAGAGAGCCAGCCACGCCGGGCGGAGCCAGCCACGCCAAAGCAGATATAAGCGTGGTGTGAACGCAGAGCGAGGCTGTTGTACTGTACTCCGAAGTGAAGACATCATGGGTCGTCGTCCTGGGCCAGGCAGGCCGTTGCCTGCCTGGTCCAGTCTGTGTCGCGTTCCAGAGTGTTAGTGAGTTGAGGAAGGTGGTCACCACCTCATGTACAGCGTTATGTTACTTACCGTTTAATAAATAGTGTTGCCTCCAAGCTGCGTGTGTGTGCACCTAATTCGAACCCACTACATTTGGCGTCAGAAGGTGGAAAAATAAATATTGCTAGGTGTTATCCTAGGGAAGCCCGGGGATGGCAGCCCCGGTGAGAGAGAGAGATGGCGCTGCACGCGGAGCGGTGGGACTGGCATGCACTGCTGCTTCGCCGCCATCGGGAACGGAGCGACGGAGCCGCGGGGAGAGGACACCATCGTCGCTGCGGGGGCTGGCGGGGAGGCCCGGGTATGCGGGCCATGCGGTGAGCCGCCATTTCGGCGGCTGGTCGGGGCGCTGTTCCCGCCAAAGTGCCGCTCCCGCCATTTCGGCGGCGGGTCGGGGCGCTGTTCCGCCAAAACGCCGCTCCTGCTGTCGAAATGCCGCTCCCGCCGACATCAACGCCTGCGGAGGGGGAGTTCCACACGTTCGAGTGGCGCCCCCATCTTCTGCTCGAGCGCGAGAGGGTGGATGGGTTCGCAAGAGCAGGCCATATTCACCATGCAAGATTCTTCGGGCCGTCCCAGTGCTCCACCTTGCCGCCCTCCGCTATTCACAGTTTGCCAGGCGAGTCGTGACATGACAAGCACCTGTCCCCAAGAAAAAGAATAATAACTTCACCCATCTTGCGTGTGCCGGGTTGCGATCGCGGGTGTTTTGTTTTTACTCGCTGGTTTGCGGAGCGTGTTCGTCCGGTTGTGTGCGTGATAAATTGACGCGGCTTCCATGCGGGTGTCTGCTTGTAACAAGTGTTGTTGTTAATTACGGCGTCGAGATCGGTATCTTCTGGGTGTAGTTAATGATTAATTCGTTGTTGGGTGTCCCGAGCTCTGTTGATATCCTGTAGGTTGCCGTGTTAATGACTCGTGTTGTTACATCGTTTTGTTGCGAAATCGCCATTGTTATTGTGTATACTCTATGGAGTTTCGCTCGTGATTGTCACGTGTAACTGTAAGAAACTTTGATCGTCATTGTTGCCAAGGTACAGACCGTATGGAGCTTTGCTTGGAATTGTTAACAGTGTATGGACTGTTGGGTACTTGCTTGTGATTATTTACTATGTACGGATTGTCTGGAGTATTGATTGTGTGTTGCCATGTGGGGACTGGATGGAGCATTGCGCCAAATGATTGACTGTACGAATTTCATATACTGCATATACTGTATTAATCAATTCGGCGATTCTTGGGGTTTGTGTATAGTTTTTTTGCTCTCAAAATTCGAATGCCCTGAGTCCCATGGTTAATGTTGAAGGGGTTTTTGAAATGACAGGTTCAGTGTGTTTCAACCTCACTGGTTGGCTCCTGTCCGTTGTTGCACAGATGATGTCTTTTGTGCGGGAATGCCCCTTGTGTTCTACATCGATCGGGGTGCGTTTCCGTTAATTGCTGTCAAATTGCGTTGCTCTCTCCACTCGGTTGGTACAGCTGCATGCTGCAATGCGAGTCTCGGAGATGATGTGTACGGATACGGGATGTGAGGTGTATTGTTGTGACCATTGAATATTCGGGATCGTCACAAATTGTGCGTACCTGTTCGGCATTGGATCAGTTCTGTGGGAATCATAATTCAAATTGTATGTGTTGTGATGGTGTTAAATTGCGATGGTGACATGCTGCCAGGGATTTGGAATTGTGGTGCTGGCTGTCACTTATCTTGGGCGCAGATCCTGACCAGGATGGCCCAGTGAGAGTTGTGTGTCTAACACGAACATTGTGGTCCCGTCATGCTGTGTCTGACGGCTTGACCTGACAGCCCGGAGATCGAGAAACTCCGTGGCTTGTCTAGCCTAGTGGGCTGTGCGCTCACATGGCTCGGAGAGTGTGGTCCCGTCATGCTGTGTCTGACAGCTTGACCTGACAGCCCGGAGATCGAGACACTCCGTGGCTTGTCTAGCCAGTGGGCTGTGCGCTCACATGGCTCAGAGAGTGTGGTCCCATCATGCTGTGTCTGATGGCTTGACCTGATGGCCCGGAGAGTGAGACACTCCGAGGTGCGTTGAAACAGTGGGCTGGAGATCCGTAAGGTTCAGGTGGAGTTGTCCTGTTACGTTGGGACTGTATCCCTCAGTTGTTAGGGTGCATGTTGTGCAGTGAGTGAACGATGGGTCGTCTCAGCTCGGTCGGTACAGCTATATGCTGCGATGCGAGTCTTGGAGAGAGACTGGGTCGTCTCAGCTCGGTCGGTACAGCTATATGCTGCGATGCGAGTCTTGGAGAGAGACTGGGTCTCAGCTCGGTCGGTACAGCTATATGCTGCGATGCGAGTCTTGGAGAGAGACTGGGTTAAAATCCCCCGATATGGCCGCCGCGTCGGAAAGGCGGTGGGGTGGTAACATGGAAATTCCCCCCGATATGGCCGACGCGTGCTACTGGTTGTGACGCCGCGTCGGAAAGGCGGTGGGTGGTAACATGGAAATTCTTTCCCCGATATGGCCGACGCGTGCTACTGGTTGTGACGCCACGTCGGAAAGGCGGGGGGTGCTAACGGGTGACTGTCATGTCCAAAGAGCGGAGGCGAGTGTTCGTTGAGTGATGCCTCAGGAGGGTTTGGTTCTCGTCACAGGAGGCAGTATCTACCTGGCACCTTGGAGTCGCTGGTTATGCCGACCGGCTATGGACTGGGGGGGGAGTGGAGCATGTGTCAGCTACTCCTGCTCCTCCTGTTCTGACTCCTGGGGGAGGGGCCGTGCCCTTTGGGCGCTTCTGGTTCCCCAGGCCCGGCCACATGGACTCGTTGAAGACTGGCTGCTCTACATGCCTCTCAGACTCCTTGCTCATTGCCTACGCCGTCGTTCCAATGGCCACACTCACATGTCAGTGCATGCGTGATTCTCACGGGGGGGGGGGGGGGCTGTGCTGGAGCGTAAGTGGGTTAGCCAGTTTTCATGTATATTTGTTGTTAATTCACCGTTTTCTATGCGGTTCCCTTTTACCCTCGTCGATTCTGTATATATTACGTGATTGTATTTCTTATCGGTCGCCGGTCATTTATTGATGTTGCTGGTTCGGAGGCACACCTTTTCGATGTTTCACAGTTGTGTTACAGCCGGGGACGGCTGTGTGTTTATACAGGGGGGGTGATGTAGTGACATAGAACGGTCACTACTGTGTCGGCCTGTACGAAGGCTGGGGGCCCCAAGGGGTGCCTGGGGGTTACGTTGTGGAGGGATCCGGACCTTCCCAGAGGTGGGGGAAGTGAGGCGTGGCCTGGGAAGGGAGGCGTGGCCTGAGAGAGCCAGCCACGCCGGGGCGGAGCCAGCCACGCCAAAGCAGATATAAGCGTGGTGTGAACGCAGAGCGAGGCTGTTGTACTGTACTCCGAAGTGAAGACATCATGGGTCGTCGTCCTGGGCCGGGCAGGCCGTTGCCTGCCTGGTCCAGTCTGTGGCGCGTTCCAGAGTGTTAGTGAGTTGAGGAAGGTGGTCACCACCTCATGTACAGCGTTATGTTACTTACCGTTTAATAAATAGTGTTGCCTCCAAGCTGCGTGTGTGTGCACCTAATTCGAACCCACTACACATACATAGAGACCCATAGAGAGACACAGATACATAGAGACCAGAGAGATACATAGAGACCCATACTAAAACTAAACGGTGATTGTGTTGCCAGGTGTAAGGCCCCACTGAGCTGCAAACTCCAACTAAGCAGCAGCCAGGCATCGGGTTTGAACCCACGACCTCCCGCATACCAGGCGAGGTAGTTAACATCTTCTGGGCCACTGTGATGATGATGAGAGAGAGAAAGAGACGCAGACTCCGCATATACAGCAGTGGCCAGGTCATCGTCAGGGTTCCGGGATCGGAACCTCACCGACCTCCAGCATATCGGAAGGAACGGCGTTCCGACCAAACTCACCCATTCCTCGTTTCCCTCCCGCGGCGATCCATCGCCGCCAAGTTCCGTCTGCACGAGGCTCTGCCTCGCTCGCTCCGCCCACGCGCTCAGCTTCTCGTCCGTCCGCAAATGCGGCTTCCACTCCCAGCGCAGCTTGCACGCCTGCTGCGGGCAGGGGCATTTCTTCCGCGTCCTTTCCAGCTGCCAGTGGACGTCGAAGCAAATGCGGCAGAAGGTGTGGCCGCACGGCAGGAACACGGGGTCGTAGAAGATGCCCTCGCAGATCGCGCAGTTGAGGCCATGAGTCTCGCGTGTTTGTTTGAAGGTTGATTTCGCCTGCCCTGTAAAAGAACACCCCCACACACATCATCATCATCCACTCGTCATGCATCGTCGTCACACGTCACACACACACGTCATCATCATCATCACACCATCATCACGAAAATTACACACCACCACACACAATCACACGTCACATATTACACATCATTACACATCATCACACACACTCAGCACTGCTATCCAGACTCAACACTGCCACCCATAGACTCAACACTACCCATAGACTCAGCACTGATATCCATAGACTCAACACTGCCCATAGACTTAACACTACCCATAGACTCAACACTATCCATAGACTCAACACTGCCATAGACTCAACACTGATATCCATAGACTCAACACTGCCCATAGACTTAACATACCCATAGACTCAACACTATCCATAGACTCAACACTACCCACAGACTGTAGTTGTAGTTTGTAGTTCACCTTTGCTCTGTTCTGATCCCATGTTGTTGCTGTGCCTCTTACAATCGCAGCCACGAGCGATGTCCTCCCTGTGGAGAGTTCTGTGGGCAACACGGTGGGTTAGTGAGCTTGTGTAGTGTAGTGTATAGTGTAGTGTATAGTAGTGCAGTGTATAATGTTCAGTGGAGTGTATAGTGTAGTGTATAGTAGTGTAGTGTATAGTAGTCAGGGCCGGATCAAGCCGGGGAGGGCTTTAGGGGCTGCAGGAGGGCCCAAAGATGAAGTGAAACGTTTTTTGCGAATGCTGAATTTTATTTCTTTTTAAAATTTATTTTTCTTTAACTTTTTTCCTTTTGAAAATATTACTGGGGGCAAGTGCAGCAGCAGCAGCAGCAACTGCAGCAGCAGCAGCAACTGCAGCAGCAGCAGAAACTGCAGCAGCAGCAGCAACTGCTGCAGCAGCAGTAACTGCAGCTCCCTTTGATGCTGTTAATCCTGCATAATGCACATGCATATGCAGTACTAATCACATTCCTGCATTTCCCATAAATATGCTAAATTCCTTTTGATATGCAAATTCCTTTGTCAATGCGCCCAGCTTATATATATGCTCCAAGCTCGTGTGCTGTTTCATTCAGACTCTGTCGCCTCGACGGACCTGGTTTTCACCTGAGGACGGCTGCTTGCGTTGTGGCCGAAACGTCGTGAGAATTGTTTTATTATGTTTTATTTTTATTATTTTATTACTTCCCTTCTACGTGACTTTACCGAAAGAACCAAGAAGATTACTGGGGCCTCACGGTACCTGTAGCCCAGGGGCCTACAAAATCTTAATCCGGCCCTGAGTGTAGTGTATAGAAGTGGATTGTTGACTATACACTACAATATACCATACACTACACTATACACTACACGAGACACTATACTACTATACACTAAACTATTGTACACTAATAGAGATTACACTTATACACTGCACTACTAAACACTATACTATACTATACACTACTTTACACTATACCATACGCTACACTACTATAAATACTATACACTACTATGCACTACTATACACTACACTACTATCCACTACACTATACACCACACTGCTACACTACACTATACACTACATTATACACTACTCTACTCTACAGTAATATACATTGCACTACTCTACACTACAATACTATACACTACACTATACACTACTATGCACTATTATACACGACACTACTACACTACAAATTGCACTTTACACTACACTATAAACTACACTCTGCACGAGACTACTACACTACTCCCCACTACACAATAGACTACACTACACTATGGACTACACTACTACACTACTCCCTGCTACACTGTAGACTACACTAATGCACCACACTATACACTACACTATTATACACTGTACTTTAAACTACACTATACACTACAATACTCCTATGCACTACACTCTACTCGACACTCTTATACTATACACTGCTACACTACACTATACACTACACTAGCATACACTATACACTACAATAGCATACACTATACACTACACGACTAGATGCTACACTACTATACACTGTACCATACACTACACTACTATACACTACACTATACACTACAACATTACTATACTCTACAACACTACTATGCACTACACTCTACGCGACCCTCTTATACTATACACTGCAACACTACAATAAACACTACACTATACCCAAAATTTACATTACACTATTCTATACTATACACTACACTACTATACATTACACTACTATACACTGCACTGTACACTACATCACTATACACTACACTATACACTACACTATACACTGCACTACTATACCTAGAAAATACACTTCTATACACTACACTACTAGAGTATATACTACACTATACACTACAGTGTATACTACACTACAATACATTACACTATACACTACTGTATTAATGTTTATGGATACATAGAGACCCTAAGAGATATGCAGTGACATCGCGGATGTCACTGTGCAGTGCCGTCCCTAGAGAGTCACGGCGTGCGGTGTAGCGACATCGCGGACACCACGTGATGTGGGTGTAGTAGCGGCCCTAGAGGGGCTTGGTGAGCGCTGATTGATAGCGCTGGATGGCACCACGCTTGGAGTGCAGTGTCGGCCCCTACAGGACAGGGTGCGGGAGTGCCGCCAGTAGGAACGAGGTTACTAAAGGCCATGGCATTCTGGTTGACCCCGAGAGGACACGTGACCGGTTAAGTCTACAAAGGGTTCCTAAGAGGGGACTAGGGTGGTCACGTGGTTGGGACCCAGATCCTGCTGGAGGATTCTGGAAGGTTGTCGTGGCCAAGGGCGGAGCCGGCCACGCCACAGAGGATATGAGCCGGGTCCCGAGATGGACCAGAGTGGTTGTTGTTCATCCTGAAGGAACCTTCGTCTACGTTTACGTTCTACGAGTCTCCAACATGTGGACCCGGGCTGAAGCTGTCGCTCCCGGTCTGTAGTAGCGTTATGTAGAGACTAGTGGAGTTAACCTGGTGGTCACCACCCAGTTAAATACACTACTTAGTAATTAGTGTAGTTACTAGTGTAGTGACTAGTGGAGTTAACCTAGTGGTCACCACCCGGTTAAATACACTACTTTGTAACTAGTGTAGTTACTAGTGTAGTTAGCCTGGTGGTCACCACCATACGTTGTAATTATGTTAAGGGATAGTTACCCCGTGTGTTGGTACTGAATAAATATGTTGTCCCCAAGTCTACGTCTGCGACTCAGATGAACCCATTACACAAGCATTAAGATGCAGGTATTCAAGATACAGCCATCAAAGATGCTGGCATTGCATATACAGGAATTATAGATGAAGACATTAAATATGCAAGCATTAAAACTCCAGGCATTAAATATACAGGCATTAAGAAACATGCATTAAAGATACAACCATTAAAGATACAGGCGTTAAAGATGCAGACATTACAGATGCAGACAACAAAGATTCAGGCATTACAGTTCCAGGCATTAAAGATTCAGGCATTAAAGATTCAGACATTAAAGATTCAGTCATTAAAGATACAGCCACTAAAAATACAGCCATTAAAGAGCAAGACTCTCATTCACGCGAAACTTTAGTGCATGAAACAACAATAAAAGACGTACCGTTTCAGGCAATTAAACGGGAGTGTTGTTTTAATGTTCAAACCACCCAATAGACACACAAATAACACGTCCATTGCAAGGCATAGTCAAGTCTTGCATTAACCACACAACTCAGTTATGGTAACACATCCACACAGACAATGATTCTGATACCAAAAATTATCATCATCATGTTACTATACCAGCAGCTAGAGGCTTACTCTGTGGCCTCGTAGCTGCCCACCGGTGTTAGTAGACCAGAGAAGATTGTCAGAAGGCGAACAGCAAAAGAGTGCCAAGTATCAGAGCACTTAAAGATATAACTGATCAACCTGGGCATTAGGCCGTCTCTGGAGCAGGCCAATGAGTCTCAAATTCAATGCCTACATTACCATCATCATCATCAAAGCAGTGTTTGCATGACGTGTGGTAAATGCAGATGGTTCCTTGGGATAGGTGTGTGTGTCTACTGGTCGTCCTCTGTCTAACACCGTTGGATACGAGGCTCGAAAGAAAGCTGTCTCTGGTGTGGACCAATCAGTTTAAAAGACAATGCATATATTACACTGGTCAACACACCTTTTCTGGCATAATGTATTCCAACGATTTTAAGGTAATTTTGGGGTGCTGATTCCAAATCTGGCATCAGGTTTTTGAGATATCAAATATAGCATTTTCAATAAAAACCGCACGAGAAAAATATTAAATAAATGTGGATATCTACATAAAATGATATTATAAACACACTATCCTAAAAATACAGCACCATATTTTAACACTAAAGTAGTCACTGACTCGCAAAAACTTGCAATCATACGTGACAGAGTTAATTTCGAGTAAAATCAATGAAAATGGGGTATGCCGATAGCATAAAAATGAGATGTGATAAAGCAAATCTGAGATCAGATTTGGAATCAGCACCCTGGCATTAGTCTAAAACAGCTGCAAAAGTCCAGGCCAGAATTTTTTTTTTTGACCAGTGTTATCAGTGTCAATCTTGATTTGAAGCTTTCGTGACTGCAGGAATCCATACTCTTTGGTTCTTTCGGTAAAGTCACGTAGGTAGAAATAAAAGAAAATAAATCACGACGTTTCGATCGCAACACAAGCGGTCGTCCTCAGGCTGNAAAAAATATAATCCAGAGTGTTTTTGTTTGCTTTCTGACCACAAGTATTGTGGTTAATGCTGACATGATTCTGGTAAAGGTTTCAGTTTGGTGTTTTAACATCTTGACACCTGTTATGTTGCCAGAAAAAAGGACAAACCTATTCTCATATTTTGTTACTGGCAAAGGAGGCCCATTATTGAGCAAAACTTACTTTAGTGTATCGTGATGACAACGTATCAATAATTGGGGGGGTCAGATGTTTGACGCGATCTAACAAACCCTCTAGTTATGAATATTGGCGGCGAGCGCCTACTTTGTTGAAATGCTAAGGCGTATAATTGTAGAAACTGTAAAAAGAGCAGGCGTTTTAAAGTGCTTACCCTTCTCCTCGCGATTCCAATGGGCTGTGGTGGTGGTAATGTTAAGAGCGGGCGGTATTTATAGGCTGCCTGGCTGTTTTCGTCTTCAAATATGACGCAAATTCCCAGACTATAACAAGACAATACAATTTCCAGGAAGCACACACAAACACACACACACACCTGTGTGTGTGTGTGTTTGTGTGACTTTGTGTGTGTGTGTGAAGTACAAAGATCGATGTATATTCTTGGTTCTTTCGGTAAAGTCTCGTAGATAGAGAACAAAAATCTAAATTAAAAGAAAAAACCCACGACGTATTGATCGCAACACAAGCGGTCATAATCTTGATTTGAAGCTTTCGTGACTGCAGGAATCCATACTCTTTGGTTTTTTCGGTAAAGTCATAGGTAGAAAATTAATAGATCACGACGTTTCGATCGCAGCACAAGCGACCGTCATCAGGTGAGACAATCACAGCAGAGAAACTGCTGAAGCAACCAGTCTTCTTCTCTCCACCTGAAGAAGACCGCTTGTGTTGCGATCGAAACGTCGTGGGTTATTTTTGCTTTTAATGTAGATGTTTGTTCTCTATCTACGTGACTTTACCGAAAGAACCAAGAACATGAATTGCTGCGGTCACGAAAGTTTTAAGTCTAAAGATCAATGTCGTCTGTACCCCACGCTTTTCCTACGAGGTGAAAACGTTTAGCGGAAATTCTTGGTTCTTTCGGTAAAGTCACGTAGAAGGCAAATAATAAAATAATAAAATAAAACATAATAAAATACAATTCTCACGACGTTTCGGCCACAACGCAAGCAGCCGTCCTCAGGTGAAGAACAGGGCTATCGGAAAGACAGCGTCTGAATGAACACCACCAAGCTTGGCAGAGTATATTTAAACTGGATTAGAGGAGGAGGGAGCCTTGACAAAGGGATTTGCATATCAACAGGAATTTAGCATATTTATGGGAAATGCAGATATGGGATTAGTCACTACTTGTGGAATGTGGTATACCACCCACACACAGACATCTGTACACCCACCCATTAACACACAGACACCAGAACACCCACCCACCCACATACAGAAACCTGTACATCCACCCACCCATACAAAGACACCTGTACACTGTTGTATATATGCTTTTTCCAAAAAAATATATTAAGAGAGGTATATGCCTATTTTTTATGTAATAGTTATTACATATGTCTGGATTTAACGCGTTCTAAAAAAACGCAGTAACGAGGCCTGTGAACTCTTCCCTTGAGACAACAACGGCCAGAGGAGCAACTCCCTCTGCTGCCTCGCCCTCACACAAGGAGTGTCGGCACCTGGAGGTTAATTATCAACAAGCCTTGACTTGGACAAGTTGTAAAATTGGATTGACCACCACCTCGTAGTGAATATTTTCAAACGTCGCGGTATTAAGCGTTAACTTGAAAGGACATATGATGATGTAGCTCAGGTCAACCGGTGTAATGTGACTATTTTGTATATTTTCACTAACAATTACTGTTTCGCCATACTGCCTGCGAAAAGCAGGTAAAACAGAATAATGCAAGGGGTACAAGCAAAGCCACACCCGACCGTCTTTGTCTTCCCAGTGACCTAAGGAAGAAGTCATTAAACAGCAGAGAGCCGGAGAATCCAACTGGGTAAACCAGGCCACAAAGAGTCAAAAGACATTCCAAAGGGCAATGAGAACATTTGCATCCACACGAGCCTTGAGATAACCTCTGGAGAAGGGAGGTGGGGGGGTGTGGCCGAGGTGGCAATCATTGGCTCCGGGTCACTAAAAACCGACCAGATGAATGCGGGAGGCGTCATTATGGGAGGGAATTTTTATTGGGTTACAACGTCAGGCGCCAGAAGGTCTGCGGAGCCAGAACCAGGAAGGAACTCGGGCTCACCTCGCTCCCGTTTGATGCACCGCACGTGCAAAGGCGGGGAGACGCTTCGGACCTTAATGCGTCCTTTGAAAATGAATTAAACGATCCAGAAATTCTTAGTTGGTTGCGAGTGGGACTCTAACGCACCGAGCCGGGCTCCGTAGGGGTGAGGGATGAACCTGTACGTGAACACCAGAGAGCTGAAGGCCTTCCCACTATGACCATAAAGATCCCCCGAATAGCCTTAACAGACTGTTGGGCTGAGTCGACCTAGCGGACCGATTTAGATAATCGTCACTAGGTATTGGCCGTGAGCGGGAATCGAACTCGGGTCACTGGTTCGTAGCGCAGAGTGCTAACCCTACACTACCACTACCAACAACACATAGACACATACACAAAGACACACAAACAACAGGCACACCTAGGGGCAATTGCGTGGGTCTGTGTCCACACAATTCGCAAGATGACCTGCGGTGGGAGGGCATTATTTGGGGGTTATAGCATCGGGTGCCAGGAGGTTTGCAGTTCAAGAACCGAGAATGAACTCAGGCTGACCCGCTGGATGCATCACGTTGCGCAAAGATGAGTGGAGGATGTTGGGCCATGAGGTGTCCTAAGTAACCCACCACATGATCTAAACATTCGACATGAACAGCACCCACAATCGTAGTCGTCAGTCTGCACTTTCAGACTCCTGGCAATCGAGTTGAGTCCCTGCTAAGGGAGACTCTGAGTGTCGCTAGAAAGTTTATCTCACATTTTTGTATTGTTGCGTTGCGGTTTTTTTTGGGTCGCTTGCGGAGCCGACACTGCACCTGTAGTGTTGCGATAAGTTGCGTGACAGCGGGACACAAGTTAATGAGAGCGCCCTCGTGGCGAGGTTCCCTTGTGCAGTCCTTTTCATGCCATTCGTGGTGCGAATGCATTTTTGTATAATACTCCACGAAGCAAAGAGGGTCAGGGAATTGCTGACAAACGCCGTGGCGACACTCAGCAGCTTCCCAAGTAGAGACCCGAGGTCCACATGAGTATTGAGTGCGCACAGGATTTTTGCCCGAGTGACAGGTTGGAAAATTCCGCTGACGGTCGAGCCCAGCGACCGATGCCCTACGAGGAGAGTTGTCTGAGCGTGCAGGGAGAAGGGGGCTTGCAGGCCGCTACTCAGCAGGGAAAACCTCCGGGAGGGGAGGCACGGCGAGCGCTCGCACAGCGGAAGCCGACTTCGGGCACGCCGGGGGCCGACCGCGCAGCCCGGCGTGGAGAGCCACCGACCAGAGCCCCCAGAGTTCTCGTGCAGTGGCCAGCGGCGAACTGGCAGCATGCCGACTGGAGAGTCGCGAGCCGACTGCAGCGGCGGACCGAGTCTACTGATTGACGCTCCCCCCCACCCCCAGTGGGACTTGAGGTAATTGAGGACGCAGAGAAAACAGAAGACTAAAGACGCCTCGTGACCACACAGCTCGCGGGTGCCAGGTTCGTGTGGTGGTGGAGCGTAGATCGCGATCGCCGACCCTGATGTACAAATCCACGCTATCGTGATGAACACTATCCATACTCTTTGGTTCTCTCGGTAAAGTCACGTAGGTATCAAATAAAATAAATCACGACGTTTTGGGCGCAACACAAGCGCTCATCATCAGGTGTGAAAGCACAGTCTGCTGCTGAGGCAGACTGTTTTAAAAAGATTTAAAATGGTTTTGTAGCCCAAGGGTCATAAAGAAGTGGGCGGGGCTATTGATGATAATGTGAGAAATTATCAGATTTGAAACACGGCATAACCAATACCTCTGCCGTAGCTGATCACTGTTTGAACGCTATGGGCATCACACGACATTGTTTTTTTCCGAGACCAAGGTACTCTGCAAACCTTTGGGCTACCATCAAATATTTCTCCATGAAGCCATCCAGATATATAAGCAGAGACAACTTCAACTGAGAGGAAGGTTATAGACTGAGCAATCATTGGAAATGTGTCATCAACCATTTTGGGTCATGACTTAATTTGTGTTTTCTGTCTACCTCCACCCTCAGCAGTGTGGGTGTGTTGAGCGATGTGCAATGCTTTGATTGGTGTAGACCTACTGCCGATGTCGGAACCTTCTCCTACATTAACATTAGCTGCCCCGCCCATCTCTAAACCTATATAAACAGTTTGCCCTCAGAGGCTAACCTCCATGTTCCTGATGACGACCGCTTGTGTTGCGATCGAAACGTCGTGATGTTTTTATTCACTTTATTTATTATTATTTTATTACTATTTTTTCTATCCACGTGACTTTACCGAAAGAACCATAGCATGTGAATTCCTGCAGTCACGAATATTTTAAGTCAAAAATCAGAATACAGTTCCGGAGCTGCAGGTTGCACCGTCGTTGTGTTGATGTAACGTCGTGTTGACGCACCGTCGTCGTGTTGACGCGACGTGAAGTGAAACGAGGAGACGCATTCAAATCAAACTTTTGATTTATTACATTTGCCTTTTAAACGAAGCTCACACACTCATTTTATATCAGAAAGAGGCCACCATTCGAATCGGCGTTGTTCTAATCAACAGCTAAGAGCAGCATAACCTGCAAATAACATGAAGCCCAACTCCCAGAATTAAACTCGCAATCGCGCTACAATACCATCACAAGTAAAATCTCATTCATTACTCAGTGGTACAACATGATAACTATAGATACATATATTTATATATATGTGTGTGTGTGTGCCAAAGCTATGGCAACGCGAGCACGTTTAGCAAGCAAAGCGTGCGTGCGATCGTCATTAAAAACGAGGTCTGGTGGTGGCTGTCAGCACATTCATAGCGCGTGGTGAGCATTGCAGATTTGTTACAAGTGCTCATGTCGGGGTCGCTGGCCCCCGAGATCCCTCCCTCGATAATGCTAACGGCCGGGCTAACATCATTACTCGCCCCCCGCTGCTATGCGAACCGCTGCTGGGTTCCTCACCCATGGTGTGGGAACCGTCGCTCGAGGATTCCCCTCCACCGCGGGTCCGCGTAGTAGGCATGGTTAGTTACCGAGTAGTATTATGCCCCCTTCACGCTACCACGATACCTCCCTTTCCTAATCGCGCACCTGCAACCTACACGGAGCGAGCGTACGCACCCACACACACACACGCAGCTCCGTGCACTCCAACTCAACACTGACTACTCACGTTATGATCGCGCACCTGTATCGCACACGGAGTGAACGCACGCGCACACACGCAGCTCCACACGCGACACACTGCTCAACGAGATCACACGAGACCACGATCAGCTATTAATGATTTATTGTTTGCTACCTGGGAATTGATGTTAAATCATATGAATCGATGAGGCTGGCCTATCCTACTACCCCTGGACCTATTCCCTATTTATCGGCTATGGTCCTAATTCACCTTGCTACTCACGGTTCGAAGTATTCGGCGTCCTGTGGCTTTTCCTCGATGCTCGTCTGGACACGTCACGCGGACGTCCGGAGGGCAGAGCTGGGAGCCGACTTGAACGCGGGCCTCTTGAAACGAAGTGAGATCCCTCTATCTTGCTACGATCCCTTTTATCCTCTCTCCCGGACTCCCCGAACACTCTTCGCTCATGCGCGGCGCATATGCTAATCAATCCCTTTCTCATGCATGGCGCCTTGGTCTTGCGCATTATGCAGCGGCGTCCATCACAAAGGCTCGCCGTCAGATGCCGCATGTGTGGCGTGTTGTGTGGTGCGTTTCACTCGCGGTGGCCGAATGGCTCCTCGCCGCGACCCTGCAATCTTAATGCCGGTCGCAGCACCGCGCAGTAGCATTGGGGGAGGTCGTCCAATTCCCTGGTCACCGGAAACCGTGAAAGTTATCCCGATAAGGGCTTCTCGGATTAAAACCAGTCGGCCAGGTGACCTCCCCTCGGAGCTCTATGGGGGGGGGGGGAAATGCGTGCGGATGAGGTGAGGGGGACGCGGGTCGGCTCCGTCGCTTGGTGGTGGCGAGGTCGTAGATGGGGTACCTGCTGAACGGCTTCGTGGCGGCGGCATCACAAGCCCCCCGAGGTGCTAGTCCCCATCCCGGGTTGACGGAGCACCTTGCTTGGGCCGCGCCCACAGGAAACGTTGCGGGGTCCGGGGGATCCGTCCGGATCTTGTGGCTGGTCTCGGGGCGGGTGGCTCTGTCCCCTGTAGCTCCTGCGGCGGCCTCCTCCTCCACTCCAGCGGCTCTCCTCGTTTTCCGGCACCTGTGGGCTGGGGCACAAACTCAGCAGCGGATGGGTTTAGGGGCCATCGTCCGCGCCGTCTCCTGACTGGATCGGGGCGTCTCGGGGCCCGGCGGGGCCCATGTAGTGTGCGAGGCCCCAACACGAGGGGTGCGGGTACCCCGGGATTTCGGGGCCTTCGGGTGACAGGGTTCTCTCTCGCCGGGCCGCTTTCCATGGTTTTAAGCGGCGGACGTTGACCACCGTCTCTCGACCCCTCTCCCGCCATAGATTAATACCGTCCAGGGGAGATCTGCCGCACCACAGTCCAGGGTCCCGCCAGTAGGTCGTCTGTTTCCCACCTGCCCGGCCCCAACGCGAGGGGTGTGTCGCCATACCTTCGCGCCCGACAGGAATAAGGGGGGTTCCATGCGGGTCGGGTGCCCTGTTCCTGCCGCCGATGCGCGGCTTCCCCTTGCGGGTATGCTCGGCCTCGGGCTTCTCGCAGGGTCTCCATCAGGTGTTCCACAGGGCGGCTTCCCTCCTCCGGCTGGGAGGAAGGAACGCCGAATAGCAGATATGCGGGTAAACGAGACTCACGGCCGAACATCATTAAAAACGGGGTTTGTCCCGTTGACGTGTGTATTGTGGTGGCGTAGGCGAAAAGGGCATAGGGGAGGTGTTCGTCTCAATCCCGTTGATTTGCGGTCACCATACGTTTGAGTTTCCCCGCTAGGGTCTGATTCATGCGCTCTACCATACCGTTCGCTTGGGGGTGGTAGCTGTGGTTCAGTCCTTCTGGATTCCGAATTCTCGGCACAGTGCCTGGAACAGCTCGGCCTCGAACTCGCTACCCTGGTCGGTGAGGACTCGTTCTGGATCCCGTGCTTAAGTACGTAATGTTCCACGAATGCCCGGGCCACCACCAAGGCCGTTTTATCAGGGATGGCCACTGCCACGGGGTAGCGGGTGAAATACTCTACTGCGACTAGGATATACCGGTTGCCTCGATGGGATCGCGGGAATGGCCCCTGTAGGTCGATCCCGACCAGCTGATTCATGCGGCTGATGCAGAACGGCCTTAGGGGTACCTGATATCGTGCCGGCTTCGGCCCGCACTGCTGACAGGCGCGGCAGCCCTGCACCCAGGCGGCCACGTCTTGTGCCAATTTGGGCCAGAGATACTGGTGACGCAGGGTCTCTCGAGTGCGTCGTTCCCCGTCATGGCCCCCGAGTGGGTGATCATGCACCAGCCGTAGCAGCTGGGGTCGTACGTGGGCAGGAACACAGATGCATCCCGGCTGGCCGGCCTCGGTTAACTCCCGTACCACTCCGTTCTGCACACACAACCGGCCATACAAACTGCTCCAGGGTCCTGGTAGGGCACTCTTTTCCTCCCGCAGTGCCGCCTCCACTGCCGCCAAATCCGGATCCCGCTGCTGGGTCTGTCTCAGCTGCTCGTCGTTCAGACCCGGGAAGGCGCAGCCAACGTCCTCCTGGATCCGTCCGATCGGGTGGGTGATCCACCGGGTCCCGAGCCGTGGGTCCCGCGCTTGCCGGCGGTCGACGGGATCCTCGGTGCCATCTGTGAGGGTCTCTGTGGCGCACACTGCACTCTCTCTCGCTGGGGGGGGGGGGGGGGGGTCAGTGGCCGCGGCCTCTCGGGGTCCGTTGCCTGCCGGCAGCGTCCCCCCATGAAACACGGGCAGGCCTCCTCCGCCCTTGTCTCGGCGTACACCGTGGGCCGCCTCGACAAGGCATCTGCATTTGCATGCCTCCGGCCAGCCCGATACTCTATTTGCAGGTTGTACTCCTGCAACTGCGCCAACCACCGGGCCATCTGTCCCCGCGGCTCCTTGAATGTAAGAAGAAACTGCAGAGCATAATGCTCAGTGCGTACGCGACATTTCCTGCCGTACAAATACGGCCGGAACTGCTTACATGCGAAAATCACGGCGTACAACTCTTGGCAGGTCACGCAATAGTTCAGTTCGGCCCCACTCAAGGTCCAGCTGGCGTAGGCGATGACTCGTTCCGTCCCATCCTGTACCTGTGACAACACCGCGCCCAGCCCGCTGCTGCAGGCGTCGGTGTCCAAAATAAAATCGGTGGTAAAATCGGGGAAAGCGAGGGTGGGGGCGTGGGTGAGGTGGTCTTTGAGAGTGGTGAAGGCCGTCTGGCAGGCCCCCGTCCACTGATAGGGGTGCTTAGGGGAGGTGAGTTGGGTGAGGGGGCGTGCAATCTCGCTGAATCCCTTTACAAATCGACGATAATAGGTGGCGAGCCCCAAAAATGATCTGATCTCCGTCAGATTCCTTGGCCGTGGCCACTCCACTACGGCGCGTACCTTCACCGGATCGGTGTGCACGCCTGCCTCGCTGACGCGATGCCCGAGGTACCCACCTCGCGTTGTGCGATGTAACACTTACATGGCTTGAGCTTGAGATGAGCCGCTCGCAGTCGCTGGAACACCTCTCGTAGCCTGGACCAATGCTCAGACAAAGATCTACTGAACACGATCACATCGTCCAAGTAAATCAAGCACTGTTCCCATTGCAAGCCCCGCATCACCAACTCCATCAGTCGCTGGAACGTCACGGGCGCATTGGTGAGTCCGAACGGGAGTACTCGAAACTCGAATAGTCCAATCGGGGTGGTGAATGCGGTTTTTGGCCGATCCTCCTCCGCCATCTCCACCTGCCAGTACCCAGACGCGAGATCGAGGGTGGAAAAATATCGCTCTCCGGCGAGGCTGTCAAAAGTGTCGTCGATGCGGGGTATGGGGAAGGCGTCGCCGAGTGTGACTGCGTTCAGTTTACAGTAATCGACGCAGAACCGGGTTGACCCATCCTTTTTCGTTACTAGTACCACTGGGGCTGACCAGGGACTCGCCGAGGGCTGAATTATGTTATCGCGAAGCATGTCCCCAACCGCCTCTTTGATCTGGGTGCGTTCGGGTGCGCCCACTCGGTACGCAGGGAGTTTGATGGTCGGGCTGCACCGGTGTCAAGTTGGTGCTGAACAAGGTCGGTCCGACCCACGTCCGAGTCGTGTTCGCTGAACACGTCGGCATACTCCTGCAGTAACTCGCGCAGCGATCGGCCTCTCCCTTAGGTAAATCCGTCCATGGTACATGTAACGCGTCGAGCAGGGAACGACCTCGGCTCGGGAGTCGGGCCGACTCGCCAAGCCATGTCCTGGTCCCCCTCAGAACGACCGGGGTCCTCAGCCCAGAGTGCGAACACCGATTCGTCAGAGTGGCGTGTGTGCAGGGGGTGTACGGTGGCGATTGGGGTGCGCCGTTGCAGTATCGCTGGTGTACTGTGAGGGTTAAACATCCGCATAAACAATCGGTCCACATCTGCGTTTACCAACGTGGCGGATCACACGACCCCAAACCGTTTTGCCAACTCCGAGTGAGGAGTTAGCATTACCTCCCCTGATGGTCGGAGCGCGGGGTCGGTGGGGGATGTTGCTACCGGCACCAGCATCTCGGTGAGCGGCCCGATGGTGACTGCCGTCGCCAGGATAGCGGCCACAGGTGCGAAGCGGGGCGCGTCGGCTCTCGTCCAGGAACGGAATCCGCTCGCCATTGCTCTCCATGGTGGCGCATCGCTGGCGGGGTTGCATGTTGAGTCCCAGCTGTTCTAGGAGGTCGGTACCTGCAATACACTCGTGACACAACGCACTCAACACGTAGAACTCTTGGGTGCACACCTGGCTGCCTATGCGGACCTCTAGGGTGGCTCTCCCCAGCAGCCCCATTCCTGCTCCACTCGCCATGTGCAGCGCGCGGTCCGGGGCCTGCAGGTGACGCACGTCGACCCCGATCGCGCTGCAGTGCGCTGCGCTCACGAGCGAGGCCACCGCCCCCGTGTCCAGCAGGATTCGGGTACGCATTCCGTTTACCTCCCCTTCCACCAGTGACGTGGCCCCCGTGATCCCCGCCACCAGCTCCCGTAGCCAGTCGCCAGGAGTCACCGTTTCCGTGGGCGTTGTTGCTGGAACCTGTGTGGAGATCACTCGCTCGCCATTATTCTCATTATCGTCTATTTGTATCGGGACTGCGTCGATTGCACCCCTAATTGGTCCACGCTCTAGGGGCGTTGGAGTTTAACCCCCACGTCTGCCTATCTCGGGTGATTTCAGGACAGTCTCTCACTAGATGCCCTCGGCGATCGCACATCATATAACATGTCTGGGGAGGGGGGCGGCTCCGTAGCGGGTCCCCTGTCCGCTCCCTCTCCCTCCCCCAGTACGCAGTTGTCCCACATCGGACTCTAATTGGGCTACCGTCCCGGCCAGTCCCCCTACTGTCGAGCGTAGTTCCCCCATCTCAGACTGGAGGGTCTTCATATTTTTATTCGCTTCCTCGCGTACTTGGGTTACCCTCTCACCTACTTGGTTTATCAGATCTCCCATACCGGCCTGTAACCTGGCTACCCACCCCGGGGTTGTCTCACTGGGTCTCTGGGGCTCCCTTGCCCGTCCCCTTACTGCGATGGCGAGCTCTTCCTCCTCGTCGGAGAGTAGGCTCGCTACGGCGCACTCTCGTCCCCTCCCTCGAGGCTGCGCACGCTCACCCGAGAGTTTCTCGCATTTGCGCGCGCGCTTGACGAGGGTGTCAAAGGAGAGGCGTGCACCGTCGACATTTGGCTGCCACCACGGGGTGTGTGCCAAATATCGCTGGACCTTCCTGGCGGCGAGGCCCTCAATTATTTTGACTCGTACTCCGGGTACGCGAGCTGGGTCAGCGTGCGTACGTTCTCAGCGTAATCTCGCAAATCCTCGCTGGGTTGGCGGCGGCGTGCCTCTAAGGCCGCCTGCGCCTCCTCCTCGTCATACGTGCCGAAGAGTTGTTCGAGTTGGCACATTAGTTCCTCCCACTGTGTTTGTGCGCTTGCGGGCAAAGCTTCCACAAAGTCAGCTGCCCGCCCATCTAAATGTAGCTCTAATTGCTGCAACGCCTCCTCATCTGACCACCCATTAACCTTTTTAGCCCCCTGATGCTGCGGGCAAACGATTTCCATGATGGAATTCCTTTGCCCGTAAATGTGCATTTGATTTTAATCTGGTTGGGGGCCTCTTTCCCTTGGGGGTGCGGGGATCGTCCCGTTTTTGACACCATTTTGTCGGGGTCGCTGGCCCCCAAGATCCCTCCCTTGATAATGCTAACGGCCGGGCTAACATCATTACTCGCCCCCCCCCACTGCTATGCGAACCGCTGCTGGGTTCCTCACCCATGGTGTGGGAGCCGTCGCTCGAGGATTCCCCTCCACCGCAGATCCGCGTAGTAGGCATGGTTAGTTACCGAGTAGTATTATGCCCCTCTTCACGCTACCACGATACCTCCCTTTCCTAATCGCGCACCTGCAACCTACACGGAGCGAGCGTACGCACACCCACACACACACGCAGCTCCGTGCACTCCAACTCAACACTGACTACTCACGTTATGATCGCGCACCTGTATCGCACATGGAGTGAACGCACGCGCACACACGCAGCTCCACACGCGACACACTGCTCAACGAGATCACACGAGACCACGATCAGCTATTAATGATTTATTGTTTGCTACCTGGGAATTGATGTTAAATCAGTATGAATCGACGAGGCTGGCCTATCCTACTACCCTGGACCTATTCCCTATTTATCGGCTATGGTCCTAATTCACCTTGCTACTCACGGTTCGAAGTATTCGGCGTCCTGTGGCTTTTCCTCGATGCTCGTCTGGACACGTCACGCGGACGTCCAGAGGGCAGAGCTGGGAGCCGACTTGAACGCGGGCCTCTTGAAGCGAAGTGAGATCCCTCTATCTTGCTACGATCCCTTTTATCCTCTCTCCCGGACTCCCCGAACACTCTTCGCTCATGCGCGGCGCATATGCTAATCAATCCCTTTCTCATGCATGGCGCCTTGGTCTTGCGCATTATGCAGCGGCGTCCATCACAAAGGCTCGCCGTCAGATGCGCCGCGTGTGTGGCGTGTTGTGTGGTGCGTTTTACTCGCGGTGGCCGAATGGCTCCTCGCCGTGACCCTGCAATCTTAATGCCGGTCGCAGCACCGCGCAGTAGCATCAGGGGAGGTCGTCCAATTCCCTGGTCACCGGAAACCGTGAAAGTTATCCGATAAGGGCTTCTCGGATTAAAACCGGTCGGCTAGGTGACCTCCCCTTGGAGCTCTATGGGGGGGGGGGGAAATGCGTGCGGGTGAGGTGAGGGGACGCGGGGTCGGCTCCGTCGCTTGGTGGTGGCGAGGTCGTAGATGGGGCGCCTGCTGAACGGCTTCGTGGCGGCGGCATCACACTCACTCTGTTTTGTTATCGTACGAGCAGCGGGGGTGGACGAGGCTGCTGGTGTCGGGGTGAGTTGCCCGCTGGAAATTTGGGGGTTGGGGGTTGGATGCAATTCCACGCGAGCACCGCCTCACGCTCGCTCGATGGGGAGATGGCATCACGCACTTCTGAATGCAGCAAATCGAGCGCTGTGTTTTGTTGTTTATGTTTTTGTTGTTATTCTTGGTTTTTCGGTAAAGTGTTTCTTTTGTTTTTCATTATTTTAATTTAATTTTTATTATTTTTATTCACTTTATTTTGTATTATTATTTTTCTATCTACGTGACTTTACCGAAAGACCCAAGAATAATAGTCTCCACTTGTTCGCCATCGTTGTCAACGCACGCCTGGAATCTTCTCCAGGTGGTCTCTAGAGCCCGGAGACGCATTTCTCCTGGCATGGCTGCAAAGTCTCAGGAGTGTGAACATTTTGAAGCACCCGGTGTATATATGTGAGTGTAATAGTGCCGGCTTTTGGACAACATCGACAGCTGTGGTGGACAGACAGAGGACACACGCCGTGAGGGCGTGTTGGCAGAGCGGAGGAACCGGGGCAAGCGTCACGGAAGACCCCATCTGGTGGCTCCTGGAACCTGATCACAGGGTTCTAAAAGGGAGGCGCGGTCATGGCAGAGCCAGGGCCGCGCCGGGAGCATAAAAGGAGCCGAGAGCGGGGGGCTCGACGCTGTCTCCCCGACAGACCTGTTCTTCACCTGAGGACAGCTGCTTGCGTTGTGGCCGAAACGTCGTGAGAATTATTTTATTATGTTTTATTTTATTATTTTATTATTTCCATTCTACGTGACTTTACCGAAAGAACCAAGAAGAACAACCCAGAGCCCAGACCTACCGATGGTATCATAGGCCTTGACCAAGTCAGTAAAGAAGAGATGTAGGTCTTGTTGGAATTCCCTACACCTCTGCTGTAGCAGATGGACAAAAAATATGGCATCTGTGCAGGACCGCCCTTTCCTGAAACCGCATTGGGGCTCCGCAAGCCTCTCCTCAGCGTGCCTAGCAAGGCGATGTTGAATACTCTTTGCCAGGACCTTTCCCGACATACTGAGGAGTGAGATGCCCCTGTAGTTGTTACAGTCTGTGCGGTCCACGTTCTTAAAAAGGGGACCACCAGGACATCCTTCCAGTCCTGCTGAACACGCCCAGTGGTCCAGACTGTTGTTATGATGTCATGTAGGGCAGTTTGCGCACAAACGCCACCCTCCCTCAGCATTTCGCTTGGGAGATAATTTCTGCCCGGTGCCTTCTTGGTCTCAGACTCTGGAATGCCTTCAATAATTTCTCAACAGATGGCACCTCAGCCAGCCACTCACAGGGGGTGGTTTCTTCCAATATTTGAGGCACCGCAGCCTCAGCAGTGTCATCCCCACTTTGTCCCACGTTGTTTTCCTGGCCGAGGGATTTCTCCTCACCCAGGACCTCACAGAAATGCTCAGCAAATCTTCAAACCTGTTCCTTGGGGTCAGAGATTGGATCACCGTTCTTTCCCCTAATGATGGTAATAGGTGTAGCGCTGCAGGTTACTTTTTGATGAATTAAAGGGCGATTTGTGATCGCGGGCCATTGAGGCAAACTCCATCTCCTCAGCAACCCGCGACCACCACCCATCCTTGTAGCTCTCACGGCTCTCCGAACCTCCGAGCAAAGGCTGCGGTAAGCCTCCTCATTCTCCAATGTGGGATGCTATAGCCGATGAGAGTGGGCCTGTTGCTTTTTCTAGGCCAGCTTGAACACCTCTGTCAGCCAGGGTCTCTGGGGAGGTCTGGACCGTGTACCCAAAGAAGCCATTGCAGCTGCATGAGCCACAGTGATTTGAAGCAGAGGAGGGTATTGTAATTATATAATATATTAGTAATCAGTCAATTGTTATGATTAGTAATGAGTCGTAGATAAGTAATTAGTTGTAATGTGTATTATTTAATAACTTAACATACGTATGAAACATCAGCGTAAGACTAAAAGAACACCAAATACATATTAAATTATCTCAAACACAACTGTCGGCAGTGGCAGAACATGATAGCCAACAAGGACACTCAATTGATTTTGATTACGTTGAATTGTTGTGTAAAACTAATAATTACAGGCAAATACTAATTAGAGAATCCATTGAAATTGAGAGAAACAGAAATAACTTTAATCGCTCTGACAGCTACAGGCTTAGTGCGGCCTGGAAGCGTATTATTAAATAATACATATGACAATTCCTTATACGGGAAACACATACAGGTCTAATTAACTGATTACTAACGTAGTATATAATTACAATAACCATCTCCTCCCCTCCACCCCCTTCTGATCTCTGCACCTGCTTGAGTATAATAATTGTGTTAAGTTATTGAATAACACAAAATACAACTAATTACTAATCTACAACTGATTACTAATCGTAATAATTAACTGATTACTAATCTATTATATAATAACACCCCCCCCCACCTTTAATTTATACACTTCAGTGGTTATAGTAATTGGGTTAAGTTATTAAATAATACACATTACAACTAATTACTAATCTACAACTCACTACTAATCATAACAATTGACTGATCATTGGTTTTTACCCTTTATCTGGCAACAAAACTGACACCTTTTACAAGGAGTCATGTTTACATAGACCACAATACCTGCAGTCATAATGCAAACAAAAAACACAACTCTGATAATGTGCACTGTCCTTGAAGTTGATTGGTCCACACCCGAGACAGCTTTCCTTAGAGCCTAGTCTCACATGGGTTGGACCAGATGACGCCAAATGGCGCACAACTCAAAGACAATCCACCATCAGAGTATGAGAGCTCGGGTAAGCATTTACACCATTGGAACCTCATTTGCCAGTAAAAATATGATAATTGTTTTTTTACCCTTCTATCTGGCAACAAAACTGACACCTTTTTTGTTTCATTATGACTGCAGGTATTGTGGTCTATGTAAATATGACTCCTTGTAAAAAAGGCGTAAAAAAAAGCTACACACATACACCTACACACGCACACACACACCTACACACACCTACACACACACCTGCAACTACACACACAACTACAGATACAGCTTCAAACACACACAGCTACACACACACACCTACATACACACATCTACATACACACACACCTACATACACACACACACCTACATACACACACTCCTAAATACACACACACCTACATACACACACACAGCTACACACGCACAGCTACACACACAGCTACCTAGGGGAGCTTTGTCTCTTTATTTGCCCGTGACCGTTCCGGTTTGCTGCGACGTACAACCCTGAGTTGCGGCATTCCGCAACTCAGGGTGGTGAGTGGTGAGTCGGGGGTGAGTGGGTTGGTGAGTGGGTGGGTGAGTGGGAGATTCGAGTGGGGAGTGCGAGTGGGTGGTGAGTTGGTGGGTGAGTGGGTGGGTGAGTGGTAGGGGAGGGGTGGTGGGTGGGGGGTATGCAGGCTGGGTATGCTTTGTGTTCGCAGGCTGAATCAGCCTCAAACGAGTGGGTGAGAGGGGGTGAGTGGGGGGGTGGATGAGTGGGTGAGTGGGGGGGGGGTGAGTNGGGGGGTGAGTGGGTGGTGGGGTGAGTGAGTGAGTGGGTGAGTGGGTGGGTGAGTGTTTGAGTGGGTGAGTGAGTGGGTGGGTGAGAGGGTGGGTGAGAAGGTGGGTGAGTGGGTGGGTGAGTGAGTGGTAGGGGAGGGGTGAGTGGGTGGGTGAGTGAGTGGGTGAGTGGGTGTGTGGGTTAGTGGGTGGTGAGTGAGGGGTGAGTGGGGGGAGGGGGCGAGCGGGTGGGTAAGTGAGTAGATGAGTGGGTTAGTGGGTCGGTGGTTGGGTGAGTGGGTGGGTGAGTGAGTGTATGGGTGGGTGGGTGAGTGAGAGGGTAAGTGAGTGAGTGAGTGGGTGGGTGAGTGAGTGGTAGGGAGGGGTGAGTGGGTGGGTGGGTGGGTGAGTGAGTGAGTGGTGGGTGGGTGGGTGGGTGAGTGAGTGGGTGGTGGGTGGGTGGTGAGTGGTGTGGGTGGGTGAGTGAGGGGTAAGTGAGTGAGTGAGTGGGTGGGTGAGTGAGTGGTAGGGGAGGGGTGAGTTGGTGGTGAGTGGGTGTTTGGGTGGGTGGGTGAGTGGGTGAGTGGGTGGGTGAGTGAGTGGTGGGTGGGTGGNGTGGGTGGGTGGGTGAGTGAGTGGGTGGGTGGGTGAGTGAGTGGGTGGGTGGGTGGGTGAGTGGTGGTGAGTGATGGTGGGTGAGTGGATGGGTGGGTGAGTAGGTGGGTGGGTGAGTGAGTGGGTGGGTGAGTGTATGGGTGGGTGGTTGGGTGAGAGGGTGAGTGAGTGGGTGGGTGAGTGGGTGAGTGGGTGGGTGAGTGGGTGGGTGGGGGGGGGGGGGGTGGATGGGGTATGCAGGCTGCGTAGTTGTCGTGTTCGCGGGCTGAATCAGCCTCAAACGAGTGGCTGTCTGGGGCTCTGCAGTTTGTAGTCCCCAACGCCCCTCGGGGAAGACAAAGACGGCCGCGGGACAGGCCTCGACAGACGCTGCTGCTCGCTGCCAACGCAGCCCAGGCGAGGCGACACGGGTGGGGTGAGTGGGATGAGTGGGGTGAATGAGTGGGGTGAGTTGGTTGAGTGGGGTGAGTGGGGTGAGGTGAGTGGGGTGAGTGTGTGAGTAAGTGGGGTGAGTGGGGTGAGTGAGGTGAGTGGGGTGAGTGGAGTGAGTGGGGNGAGTGTGAGGTGAGTGAGTGAGGGAGTGAGTGGGTGAGTGAGTGAGTGAGTGGTGGGTGAGTGAGTAGTGAGTGGGGTGAGTGGAGTGAGTGGGTGAGTGAGTGCGGTGAGTGAGTGGGTGAGTGGTGTGAGTGGGGTGAGTGGAGTGAGTGGAGTGGGGTGAGTGGGGTGAATGGAGTAGGGTAAGTGGGGTGAGTNGGGTGAGTGGGGTGAGTGGAGTGAGTGGGTGAGTGGAGTGAGTGGTGTGAGTGAGTGCGGTGAGTGGGGTGAGTGGAGTGAGTGAGTGGGGTGAGTGGGGTGAGTGGAGTGAGTGGGGTGAGTGAGTGAGTGGGGTGAGTGGGTGAGTGGAGTGAGGTGAGTGGGGTGAGTGGGGTGAGTAGGGTGAGTGGAGTGAGTGGAGTGAGTGGGGTGAGTGGAGTGAATGGGGTGAGTGGGGTGAGTGGAGTGGAGTGGGGTGAGTGATTGGGGTGAGTGGAGTGAGTGGAGTGAGTGAGTGGAGTGAGTGAGTGGGGTGAGTGGGTGAGTGGGGTGAGTGAGTGGGGTGAGTGGAGTGAGTGGAGTGAGTGAGTGGAGTGAGTGGAGTNGAGTGAGTAGTGAGTAGAGTGAGTGGAGTGAGTGTGGTGAGTGGGGTGAGTGGGGTGAGTGGAGTGAGTGTCTCTGTGTTCAGGCCTCACGTCTCTGCGTTCAGGCCACACATCTCTGTGTCTCTGTGTGTTCAGGCTCCACGTCTCTGTGTCTCAGTGTTCAGGCCCCACGTCTCTGTGTCTCTGTGTCTCTGTGTTCAGGCCCCACGTCTCTGTGTCTGTGTTCAGGCACCACGTCTCTGTGTCTGTGTTCAGGCCTCACGTCTCTGTGTCTGTGTTCAGGCCCCACGTCTCTACGTCTCTGTGTTCAGGCCTCACGTCTCTGTGTCTGTGTTCAGGCCCCACGTCTCTGTGTCTCTGTGTTCAGGCACCACATCTCTGTGTCTCAGTGTTCAGGCACCACGTCTTTGTGTCTCTGTGTTCAGGCCCCACGTCTCTGTGTCTCAGTGTTCAGGCACCACGTCTCTGTGTCTCTGTGTTCAGGCACGAAGAATGACGTCTCCCGCCACCGTGAGGCGACTGGTAGAGTCGCACGCAGCAGTGAGGGTACGGGAGGATACTCACCAACTCATCACCCACCCACTCACTCACCAACTCATCACTCACCACCCATCACTCACCACCTCATCACTCACCTACTCACCCACCCATCCACCCACTCACCAACTCATCACCCACCCACTAGCTCACCCACCCACTCACTCACCAACTCATCACCCACTCACTAGCTCACCCACCCACCCACTCACCACCTCATTACTCACCCACTCACCCACCCACTCACCCACCCACTCACCCACCCACCCATCCACCCACTCACTCACTCACCAACTCATCACCCANCCACTCACTCACCAACTCATCACCCACCCACTCACCACCTCATCACTCACCACCCATCACTCACCACTCACCCACCCACTCACCCACCCATCACCCATACCCACTCACTCACCAACCATCACCCACCCACTCACCCATCCACGAACCCACTCATCCACCCACTCACCCACCCACTCACCCACTCACTCACTCACCCACTCACCCACACTCACCCCCCACTCACTCACTCACCCACATTCACTCACCCATTCACTCACCACCCACTCACCCACCACCTATCCACTCACCCACCCACTCACTCACAGACTCACCCATTCACTCACCCATTCACTCACCCATTCACTCACCCACCCACTCACCCACCCACTCACCCACCACTCACCGACTCACCCACTCACTCACATCACCCACTTCACTCACCCACCTACTCACCCACCCACCATCCACCCACTCACTCACTCACCAACGCATCACCCACCCACTCACCCACCCACTCACCCACTCACTCACCCACCGACTCACCCACTCACTCACCCATTCACTCACCCATCCACTCACCCACCCACCCATCCACCCACTCACTCACCAACGCATCACCCACCCACTCACGCATCCACGAACCCACTCATCCACCCACTCACCACCCACCCACCCACTCACCCACTCACTCACTCACCGACTCACCCACTCACTCACCCATCCACTCACCCACCCACTCACTCACCACTCACTCATCCATCCACTCACCCTCCAANCCCCTCCACCCGCCCCCCACCGCACCCACCCACCAACCCCACCCCCCNCCCACCCCCCACCCACTCACCCCCCCATCACCCCACTCACCCNCCCACCCGCCCAGGCGTCTCTGCTGCGCACCAAGGTGGAGCTGTGCGCTCGCTACGCGAGCCGCCGCCTGCAGCTGGACCAGGAGGAGTGGGCGGCGCTGGCCGAGGTGGACGAGAAGGGGGGAGCGGTGCTCGCCTGGATCGAGAACCACGTGCAGCGCCTCCACCAACAGCAGCAGGAGGAGGAGAAGGTTTGTGTGTCGCTGTGTGTGTGTGTGAATCCGGCAAAACAACCCCCTACCTCTCGTGGTGCAGATGGCAACGCTGTCATGGGCAGTGCTGTGGGGGAGGGCCAATTGGCGTTTTGACCACCACAGCGGAAAAGGGGCTCTGGATGGGTGCGANGGGCTGGTAACCCTTCACCTTAATAATTACCACTAAACCACGTCTAAAATTATAATTGCTTGTGCCGGAGGCCCTAGGGGACAGGCGTCTATGACGTATCCTGGCCAAACCCCATTTGGCAGAGCCAGGAGACTAAATCCTTACCCTCGGGATCCTAGAAACAATGAAAACCACTATGGTGGCCACGTGGAATGTTCGAATGCTCACTGCGGAGGAGAGGCTGCCACTCCTCTGTCGGGAGCTGGACCGGTACCGCCTGGATCTCTGTGGCATTCAGGAGGTGGTGGACCGGCTCTGGCTCCTGGCAGGATGATGACAACAGGTGTGTCTACTTCTCATGGTGGGAGGAGACTGCCAAACAAGGGGGGATGTGTGGTCCGGTGGTTCTGACAACATCGTANAGGGAGGTGGAGCTTGGTAACGATTATAGAGATGGGTGTGGGACGGAAGCAGGCTACTGGATGCGATGAGATGTTAATAACGGCAAGAGGCTGCTAGATGTTTGTGCAGCCCATTGGCTTGTAATTAACAACACGCTGTTCCGGCATCGGCGCATCCACACAACATCATGGATGCATGCCGGTCCAAGCAAAAACATCTGCTGGACTACCTTGTGCCGGACCAGTGGAGCGAGCCCATGACCTTGTCATCTGTAAGATGCGCCTGCCATTCTTTCACTCCAGTGGTGGGTGTACACCCAGGACCCCATTCAAACCCTTAGTGGCATGGTCTNCGAAGCTGATGAAACTTCAAGTTAGAATTTAATAATCGCTTGCGGCTGGGTTGGCATCGTCCCCCACTCCTCCTGATGTCGAGGGGAAATGGGCGAGGTTTAAGACTGTGCTCAGGCTGCAATGGCTGCTTTGGGTACATGGTCATCTCCGCAGAGACCCTGGCTGAAGGAGGTGTTCAAGATGGCTGAGAAAAAGCGACAGGACTCCCATCGGCTACAGCATCCACGTCAAGAATGTAGAGGTACGCAGATTAGCTGGAGGTTCGGAGAGCATGAGAGCTACAGGATGGTGGTGGGCGGGTTGCTGAGGAATGGAGTTTGCCTCAGGCCCGCGATCACAAATCGCCCTTTAATTCATCAAAAAGTAACCTGCAGCGCCCCTATTACCATCATAGGGGAAAGAACGGTGATNAACTCCGACCCAGGACGTGTGCTCATTTCTGGGTCCTGGGGAGGGGACATCTCAGACCGGATCAGTCGAGTCGGATTATCTTTTCATCGGTTGCGTAACCTGGTGGAAGCTACATTGTCGCTCTGGGCTTCAGGTCTTCTCGGCCACGGATTCCCTACCTTCTCTGCTTGCAAAACGTGGACCCCCTAATGGAGATCTTCGCCGGTTAAAACATTTGGCTGGCCTGCTTATGCTCATCCTGGGTTTAACCAGGCTGGATTATGTGAGGAGCTCACAAATCCTTGAAAGATCTGGACAAAGTCTCATCGGTGAGCTCCTCCGGCAGGCAAGGCTGCTTGGCTGGGTCATGAGCCCGCATGCCCAGCCACCGCATGCCTAAACAGCTTTTATTTGGCCGGATAAAGGGGCTAAACGGGTGCGGCACGGGCTAGAGAAAGATGGAGTGATGTGGTACAGGAGGACGTGAAGCTGAGTGGACTTGCCGATGACTGGTACCAGCGGTGTCAAGATCGGCCTCAGTGAAGGACGCTACTGGGTAGTTGGAGGCAGTCGCCCTCCAACAACAATGGGGCGGAGGAGTGACGCTCACAACAACGAGCGGAGCGCCGGGTGGCTAAAGCACAGCAAGTTGGCACAGTAGGGGCAGTCATCTCAGTTGACCCGTGGCACCTGGGTCTGCCCTGTGACCTCCTGCCAGCGGGCGACACTGCACGTGGCCTCAAGGTGCACATGGCCTGGCACAAGCGTCGTGGTGACATCACCGCCACTTAGTGGCGAATGGCGGTTGTTGTGTATGTGGTGTGATATGTGTGGATGTGTGTGTATGTGTTTGTGTGGTGGTGTGTGTGTTGTGTGTNCGTGTGTGTATGTGTGTGTGTGTGTGCTATGTGTGTTTCAGAATCGACGGAACAAGGACACGAGGTGCCTTGCTTGATGCACGCTCACACCCAGCACTCGGTGGCTAGGAGATATTAACTCCCTCGCCTGGTACACAGGAGGTCGTGGGTTCGATCCCAACGCTGACGATGCCTGCTGTGGTATAATTGGAGTCTCCGTCTCTCTCTCATCATCATCACGGTGGCTAGGAGATGTTAACTACCTCGCCTGGTATACAGGAGATCGTGGTTTCGATCCCGACCCTGACGATGACTGCTGCTGCTGTAGATTTAGTAGCATGGAATTGTCTACGGGTCCTCTGGTGTTTTTCCCATCCACATTTAGAATCAACATCAGGCGCCTTCAGAGTATTTGTCTATACATCTCCACACGACGATGATGATGATGGTGTGTGGGGATGGGGATGATATCAGCCCACTTGGTTCACCCGCTTTATCATGTTACGATGGCCAGGGTCGCTTCTCAACAAAATAGCTACACAGCTCAGAGGGGCCTTAAACCTGGTTACATAAACATAGCTTAGTTTTAGTGTGGGTGTATGTGGGTCTCTGTGGGTCTCCGTGTATCTCTATGTCTCTTTATATAGCCAAATGAGTCTCTATGAGTCTGTATGTGTCTTTAGGGTCTCTATGAGTGTCTATGGGTATTTATGTATCTCTAGGGTCTCTATGTATCTATGTGCATCTCTGTGGGTCTCTACAGGTCTCAATGTGTTTATATGGGTTTCTACGTATCTCTATGGGTATCTAAGGTTCTCTATGGGTCTCTACATATCTCCATGGGTCTCTGAGTGTCTCTGATTGTCTATGGGTCTCTATATGTCTATATGGGTATATATGTATCTCTAGAATATCTATGAGTCTCTCTGGGTCTCTGTATCTCCATGCGTCTATATGTGTCTCTATGGGTATCTATGTATCTCCATGGGTCTCTATGTGTCTCTATTGCTCTCTATGTATATCTGTGTGTCTCTATGTAACTCTATGCGTCTAGAGTATTTGGCTGCTGCTTTAAATGTCCACACGATGCTGATGGTGATGATATCAGCCCACTTGGTTGAGTGTTATCATGTTGTGATGGCCAGGGGATGGCTTCTGACTAAGATTCACTGCACAGCAAGCTCAGTGGGGCCTCGCTACACCCTGGTGAGGGACAAATTTAGTTCAAGAGTTGGAATCGACTGCTGTTGCTACAGCATCAACCCGGCCACGCCCGGCCGCCTTTGTATCATCTCTTCCTCCTCTTCCTCCTCTTCCTCCTCTTCCACCACCTCCACCACCACCTACCACCTCCACCACCACCACCTCATGCATCACCACCACCACTTCCACCACTACCACCACCACTCTACCACTACCTCCTCAATCACCACCTCCTCCACCACCATAACCACAACCTCATCCACTACCACCACCACCTCCACCACCACCACATGCATCACTACCTCCACCACCACCTCATCACCACCACCTCCTCCTCAACTACCACCACCACCTCCACCACCACCACCTCCTCAACTACCACTATCTCCTCCTAAACCACCACCACCCCTCACCACCATCACCTCCTCCACCACCACCTCCTCCTCAACCACCACCCACCACCCACCACTACCACCACCACCACCACCACCTCCTCAACTACCACTATCTCCTCCTCAACCACCACCCACCACCACCATCACCTCCTCCACCACACCACCTCCTCCACCACCTCCTCCACACCACCTCCTCCTCAACCACCACCACCACCACTCCTCACCACCACCACCTCCTCCACCACCACCCACCACCACCANCCACCACCACCACCACCACTTGCAGGGTCGAGGCCCTGCCACTGCGGCTCGTCACCGAGGAGGGCATGGAGCTCGCCAACTTGATCTCGCTGGGCGGCGTCAAGATGATCATGCTGCCCTTCTTCTGTGGGTCACTACACTACCACACACTACACTATACACTACTATACACTACGCTATACACTACACTATACACTACTATACACTNCACTATACACTACGCTATACACTACACTATACACTACTATACACTACACTATACATTACAGTACTATACAGCAGTGGCGGCTCCTGCAAAATCTCTCANGGGGGGCAAATGTCTGGATGATTTATAAGGATAAGGTCCACCCATGCAAAGGATATATTAACAGCTTAAGCATGTAAAGGCAACTTCACTTCTTTAATATTAATGAAAAATAAAGTGACTCTTACAATACATCTTGTTTGTTTCTATACTCACTATTAATACAATACACTCAAGTTTCTTTTATTAAAGATTCCACTAGGTGGCGACAAATAATATTGTTGGATGCAACGTGCTTACGTATGATGACGTAAGCACGTTAGTGCGAGCCCTCCCGGAAGCCATAGAGAATGCATTGCAGCGCCCCCCGTTCGAAAAAAAACATCTTTGAATGTAAGTCTATGGGCCACTCTGGGCGATTCTCAGCCGGAGTGAAATCGCCCAAAAAAGGCGGTACTCCACAGAACGTGACATGATGCTGATTGGACTATATCCAGAGGCACAGTGACGGCTAGCGTGACTCTGTGGTTGAATGACATTGGTGGTGCGTCGCCCAATCGCCCTAATGAAGAAACCGCCCCTGCTATACAGATTATCATGCTGCCCTTCTTCTCTGGGTCACTACACTATCACACACTATACTTTCCATTACACTATACACTACTATACACAACGCTATACACCACAATACCATACACTATCCACTACACTGTGCACTACACGACTATACACTATTCACTACTATCCGCTGCACTACTGATGATACTGCTACTACTACTGATGATACTATTGCTTCTACTACCTCTCCTGTTACGACTGCTGCTACTACTACTACTGCTGCAACTACTACCACTGATGCTGCTACTACTGCTACTACTATTGCTGCTACTACTATTGCTGCTACTGCGACTACTGTTACTATTGCTACTACTACTGCTAACACTACTATTACTGATACTTCTAATACTGATTCTGCTGCTACTACTGCTAATACTACAACTGCGACTATTGCTGCTACTACTGCTGTTACTACTGCTACTACTACTGTTACTATTTCTACTACTACTGCTACTACTGCGAACACTACTTCTACTGCTACTACTGCTGCTACTACTGATATTACTTCATGATACAGTTTTTTTGGGTTAGATTACGTAATCTAATCTTACGCGATCTAACACAAAAGACCTGTATCATGGATGACATTGGTCGCGAAAGCCTGCTACGTGTTAAACTGACCACTGCTGCTACTGCCGCTGCTCCTGCCGCCGCTGCCGTCCCCTCCACGGTGCAGACGGATGCTCCCCTACCGTGAACGTGAACTCCGCCACTCGTCCTCGCCGTGTCGGCCGACCTCCGCACGGTGACGCGGCTCTCCGGCCCTCCTCTTCACCTCCTCCACCGCCACCACCACCCGGAGCGCTTTGAGCACTGGGACCAGGCCCTGTGCTGCGAGGGCCTCTCGCGCGGCCACCACTACTGGGAGGTGGACGTGGGCTCGTCGGCACGCTGCCTCGTCGGGGTGGCCGAGGCTTCGATCCCCCGCCAGGGCAAGGCCCGCGCGGGCCGTCTGGGCCTCAGCGGCGCTCCTGGTGCCTCGAGAAGTGGGACGGGCGCTACTCGGCGCGGCACAACGGGGCAGACCTTCCTGGGGGAGGAGGTGGTGGTCGGCGGTGGTGGATGTAGTGGTGGTGGAGCAGTGGTGGTGGTGATGTTGGTAGTGGTGGCGAAGGTAGTGGTGGTGTGAGTGGTGATGGCGGTGGAAGTGGTGGTGGTGGTGCGGGTGGTGCAGGTGGTGTGGGTGGTGGTGGTAGTGATGGTGGTGGAGATGGTGGCGGTGATGGTGGTGGTGGTGGTGAAGGTAGTGGTAGGGGTGGCGGTGGCACTGATGGTACAGATGGTGGTGGTACAGGTGGTGGTTGTGCAGGTGATGGTGGTGTAGGTGGTGGTGGTACGAGTGGTGGTAGTGCGAGTGGTGGTGGTAGCGGTATTGGTGGTGGTGGCACAGTTGGGCAATGCATCGGCGTCTACCTGGAGTGGGAGGAGGGGTGCTGTCGTTCTACTGCGTGCAGGGCTCCCGCCACCTCCACTCGTTCCACGGCGTGTTCACGGCGCCGCTGTTCCCCGCACTGGGCGTCTACGAGGGATCCGTGGCCATCGCGGAAGCGCCGTTCGGAGGACGCCGCGGGTGACAGCCCGGTTCAGTTGGGGTGGGGTGGAGTTGGGTGGGGTGGAGTTGGGTTTGTTTTGAGTTGGGGTGGGTGGAGTTGATTTGGGTTGGGGTGGGTTGGGTTGGGTTGAGTTGGGGTGGGTTGGGGTGGGTGGAGTTCGGGTGGAGTTCGGGTGGAGTTGGATTGAATTGGGGTGGAGTTGGGTTGAGTTGGGGTAAATTGAGGTGGGTTGAGTTGGGGTGGATTGAGGTGGGTTGGGGTGGAGTTGGGTTGGGTTGAGTTGGTTGGGTTAACTCAACCATTGCAATTCTCTCGCGATGGCTCAACCATTCCTATTCACTGCCTCCACTCCCGCACAATGCCCCTCCTCACACAAGATGGACGGCTGAGGATGAACGACAACATCCACGCTCTGCCGCACTGTAGATGAGGCACAGGCCAACTGTGATCTCCAAAACCTGGGGATCTTGGCGGCAAACCGGCTGACCCCGCACACCCCGCCCCGCCCCACCGCAGGTCACGCCCCAGCGACCTGCGCCCTTGCAGGTCCCGCTCGACCCACTGCGTTTCGGAGCGAGCAGCGGAGGCGATGGCCGCAAAACACGGCAGAGGCGCGGGCCGCTGACGAGGCGAGACGCAGGTCGCTGTCTTCGTCGTGGGGGCTGTTCACACACACGCACCTTCGCCGCAGGGCCGAACGTAACCACGGCAAGGCGCGGTCACGTTGACCTCACGTTGACCCCATCGCGCGCAGGCTGCCAAAACCGCACCGACCACAGCAGGGGTCCGGCCGACGTCGCCCCTCCTGGATTCGTTCGCAAGTCGACGCCAAGTGACCCCGTGCCCACGTCCCGTTCCACCAGAGGGCCCCGGGGGCATTCGACCGTGCCACAGCAGCCGCTCAGAGCGCGTTCCCCCTGAAAAACATGCCCCTGCACCACTCACGGAACCCGGCAAAGATAGCGGACCGTCCACGGCTGGACCGGCGACAAGGAACCCCCCCCCCCGCCCCCCCCCCCCAGTTCAAGATGCACCCAGCGGAGCTGACGCTGTCCCTGTCGGAGCAAAGGAGACTTTTTGCACGCCGCTGTTTCCCACGGTCTGGTGGTGGTGGTGGTTGTTGTTTGTTGTTCTTAAGAGAGGATTGTTTGGGGTTAGATCACGTAAATATATAAATGTGTTGTTAAAACCCGTCACCACCCGACACAGCCAACTAGTAAGGGTTGTCACGTGAACAAAACATGCCGATTCGTCACTAGTGCAGCACTAGTGTATAGTGTAGTGTATAGTGTCGTTTGTAGTGTGGTGTATAGTGTAGTATGTATAGTATAGTAGTGTATAGTGTAGCAGTGTAAAGTATAGTAGTGTATAGTTTGGTAGTGGATAGTGTAGTGTATATAGTGTAGTGTATAGTGTAGTATACTCGTACATCACACCGGTGTGTTGGAGAGCCAAGCCACAACATTGACAATCGCCAGTAATTACAACCAGCATCATCAGACGGCAGTCAGATTCGTGGCGGGTTTTAACGAATTGGTCGCGAAAGCCTGCTACGTGTTAAATCGTTTATTGTTAGTTGTTGTTGTTGTATCGTTTCTGTTAGCAATCGTGGGAGGGTGCAGAATCTACTCACGCCGCACCATCAGTCCTCTCCGCATCGATCGTTTTACTGCCGTAAGTTGGCGTTCTCATGCTTCGTTGGGGGTTGGTCGATTCCCTTCCTGGTGTTAGCCGGGACGGCTCCTTTTTTTGTTTAAAGGTTGGAGGAGCGGGGGGGGGGTGATGTAATGACCAAGGCGACAGACCACTTACCTAAGACAAGCATACGGGGCAGGCCGACAGTCGGGAAGTCGGCGGCCAAGGCCTCTGATTGGTGCAGAAAGGCCTCTGATTGGTGCAGAGAGGCCTCCGATTGGTGCAGAAAGGCCTCCGATTGGTGCAGAAAGGCCTCTGATTGGTCCAGAGAGGCCTCTGATTGGTGCAGAAAGACCTCCAATTGGTGCAGAGAGGCCTCTGATTGGTGCAGAGAGGCCTCTGATTGGTGCAGAGAGGCCTCTGATTGGTGCAGAAAGGCCTCTGGTTGGTGCAGAGAGGCCTCTGGTTGGTGCAGAGAGGCCTCTGATTGGCGCAGAAAGGCCTCTGATTGGTGCAGAGAGACCTCTGCTTGGCGCAGAGAGGCCTCCAGGGTGATTGGTCGGGAGGCGAGGATCAAAGAGATTGGTGGCGGGGGGGCGAAGGGTCGAGATCCCCAAAACGTCAAATGTGGGAAGCGAGGGTCGACAGCCGTCGGTGGAGAAAGAAGGAAGGAGGATTGGCCGCAGGGTTTGGGGCGAGCGAAGCTTCACGGAGAGGTGTGGGGGGGGCTTGAGAATCGTGCAAGGGGACGGCTGGAGAGCAGACGGAGTTCGAGCACCGAAGATTGAAGGCTGGGCCCAGAGAGTGCTGTGTCCAAATAAAGTCTCCCATTGAAGGGCAGCGCGTGTGGGCCTCATTGCAGGGGGTGGGTGGCGGTCGCGGTTGCGGTGAGCTCCTTCCGGCAGGCGAGGAAGCCGCGTTGGCCGGGTCACGCCCGGCCACTGCATGACCAGGCCACCAAGTGCACAAGCAGCTTTGTTTGGCCGGATAGAGGGGGCTAAACGGGCGCTGGAGACGATCTGGAATGATGGGTGAGTGGGTGAGTGGATGAATGAGTGAGCGATTGAGTGATTGGGTGAGTGAATGAGTGGGTGAATGGGTGAGTGAGTAGGTGAGTTGGTTAGTGAGTGGATGAGTGAGTGGGTGACTGAGTGAGTGAGCAGATGAATGGGTGGTGAGTGAGTGAGTGAGTGAGTGNGTGTGAGTGAGTGTAGAGTGAGTGAGTGGGTGAGTGGTGAGTGAGTGGGTGAATGAATGAGTAATCGATTGAGTGATTGGGTGAGTGAGTGGATGAGTGAATGAGTGGGTGAATGGGTGAGTGAGTAGGTGAGTTGGTTAGTGAGTGGATGAGTGAGTGGGTGACTGAGTGAGTGAGCAGGTGAATGGGTGGGTGGGTGAGTGGGTGAGTGAGTGGGTAAGCGAGTGATACGGGCTGCAGAAGAGATGGAGTGATGTGGTACAGGAGGACGTGGAGCTGAGTGGACTTGCCGATGACTGGTACCAGCGGTGTCAAGATCGGCCTCTGTGGAGGAGGCTCATGAAGGAAGCTGCTGGGCAGTTGGAGGCAGTCGCCCTCCAGCAACAACGGAGGGTGGAGGAGCGACGCTCACAACAACGAGCGGAGCACCGGGCGGATAAAACACAGCAAGTTGGCACAGTAGGGGGCATAGGTGGTGCATCGGCCACTCATCTCAGTCAACAACCCATGGCACCTGTTCGGTCTGCCCCGTGACCTCCTGCCAGCGGGCGTTCGACCTTTCACGTGGCCTCAAGGTGCACATGGCCTGGCACAAGCGCCATGGTGACGTCACCGGTTGTTGTTGTTGGAGGGAGCTTAAAATTATATCGTAAGACAGAGAGCACCGGAGATCCATGCAGACTCCGGCGATACAGGAGGCTTCTAATCTTATCTTGAATGTATATGGCGCCCTATACGCGAGGCGCTTTACAAAGGGGCTCTAAGTGGTGCAATGAGGGTGGCCTCGATAGGGACGGGGTGGGAGGCTGAGTGGAAGGGGAATTCGCGGTGGGTACCGAGGGTGGAGGGAAGGAGGCCCAGGGAGGACAGCGAGTGGCNGGGGGTCTTGAAGGATGGGGTGGAAACTGACAGGAATGGTCTGCATCTATGAGTCTCTGGGTATCTCTGTGTGTTCTAAGTATATGTATGAGTCTCTGTGTATATCTGTGTCTCTGTGTATCTCTGTGTGTCTCTGTGTATCTGTGTGTCTCTGTGTCTGTGTGTCTCTGTGTATCTCTGTGTGTCTCTGTGAGTCTGTGTGTCTTTGTGTATCTCTATGAGTCTCTGGGTATCTCTGTGTATCTCTGTGTATCTGTATCAGTCTCTGGGTATCTCTGTGTCGCTGTGTGTCTCTGTGTATCTGTGTCTCTGTGTATCTGTATGAGTCTCTGGGTATCTCTGTGTGTCTCTGTGCATCTGTATGAGTCTCTGTGTATCTGTATGAGTCTCTGTGTATCTCTGTGTATCTGTCAATCTGTGTATCTCTATGAGTCTCTGTGAGTCTGTGTGTCTATCTGTGTATCTGTGAGTCTCTGTGTATCTCTGTATATCTGTATGAGTTCGTTCATCTCTATGAGCCTCTCTCTTTCCCCCCACCTCTCCCCCACACCACGACCACGATCGCCAGCTACCCTGACCGCTCTAACCCGGACTCGCCCAGCCACTCAGCACCCACGGACGACTCAGCACAGATGGGGCGGGAGGAGGAGGGTAGCTCACGACCCCCCCTCTCCCGTGATTACCAATAATCACCACCAATCACCAATAACCAATCACCAATAGCCATCACCAATCATCATCACCAACAATAACCATCACCAATAACCAATCACAAAAATCATCACCAATAACCAATCATCACCACCAATCATCATCACCAACAAGCAATCACCAATAATCATACCAATCACCAATAATCACCACCACGAGCGTCTCTGAAGGAGCCCCCAAGCAAAACGCCCCGGGGCTCCCCGCTCGCCTATAAATGCCCCGGGGGCTCGGAGGCGCGACGGCTTCGTGTCGCGACGTTTTATCGCTCCCTCCCATGCGCGCCCGTGGGGACATCGCTTTGTTCCATCTCCGTGACTTATCCCTCTCGAGTTTCTACATCTCCGTGATTATCTGTGTAGAGTTTACACATCTATGTCATCAATGTAAATATCTGTCCGTGTACGTGAAATATATTTAACTAAAGTTTGTTTGTTTTAACTCGCAAAAAGATACCGAGAGGGAGAGAGACAAGTTTTAAACGTGAAATAGTTTTGTGGCGTCCAGAGAGGAAAAGATCGTGGTGATTAATAATATTACTAATTACTACGACTAATTATTCACTTTTTATTTTACTTTTATTTACTTCTGAGTCCGAAAACGTTGTTGTTGGTGAGGAAGCCGCGAACCGGGTGAGTGGTGTGAGGAGTGGTGGCGCTGTGATTAGCTCTGTGGAGCGGTGGCGCTGTGGTTAGCTCACTGAGGAGTGGTGGTGCTGTGGTTGGCTCACTGATTGTCTGCGGCTGTGCAGGGGCTCTTGAATCGCCGTCGCCGTGGCAGCGGCAGTCGGGGAGCTCGAGGCCGTCGTGGACGTCAATGGGGTCCCTGCCCCCCTGTGGGAGTTTCATTCTCCCCTGTGGGGGTCTCTGTCCGTGCAGTAATCACCCCACTCCCCTCCTCCTCCAACCCTCGCTGTCGCTCCAGTGACTGGATCAGCGTCACAGCCTGCCACGTGCCTCGTCACAGTCGCTGCCTCATCGCCACCGTCGCCATGAGGGAGGAGATCGCGGCCGCGGTGTTCTTCGTGACGCGCCTCGCGCGCAGGGGCGAGCGCCTGGACGAGCGCCGCGTGGCGCGCCTCACTGCCAAGCTCACGGCGCGCCTCCTCGACCGCTACAAGAACCACTGGTACCCGAGCAGCCCAGCCGCGGACAGGCCTACAGGTGGGGGTGGGTGGATGGGTGTGGGGGTGGATGGGTGTGTGTGGGGTGGGTGGGGGTGGATGGGTGGGTGGGGAGGATGGGTGGATGTGTGTGGAGGGATGGTGTGTGTGTGGTTAGCTCTACGCTGCGCTACGAACCCGGCGACCCAGTTAAATTCCCGCTCGCCCACCCACTTCCAGGTGACGACTATTAAAACCGGTTCTTGGCCTCACCTAGGTTGACTCGGCCTCAAGTCCCTGGTGCAGTGTCGTAAATATCGCTACTGGAGACAAAGGCGGTCGGGTGGGCTGGTGCTGTTCCGAGCCAGCCTCGGTCATAGGTGCTGCTACGCGCTGATGGCACTTGCCCCAAAAGTCTTAAAGGCTATACTGGAGGGGGGGTCTTTTTTTGCCGGTTCAGAGACTCTTTTACTTCGAATGAGTCAGGTTCCAGAAGTTGTCGAAAGTCGATTCGTTTACAAGTCAAACTTTACTCCTGTGAATTCCAAACGTGTTATATGGCGTGCACACTAAACACGAAGTAGTTTTAAAGTTTGATAATCGCGGAGCTGATGTAGATGCCNCCGGTTCTGAGATGTAGACCTGCTGGTTCTTCACGTTCNGCAGATGTAGATGCCACTGCCATCTCTTGCACGGCGGTTCAACATACAGACGGGTTTGTTCGTATCCCTGAAAGTTGTAAATTCCAATGTTTTCCAGTAGAAGAGTTCCACTTTTTACTGTTCCTGGTGGCGGTGCTGCTTGCCGCTGCAGGTGCCTGCGCATGAACAGCATCAAGGCGGTGGACCCGGTGCTGGCGGCGGCGTGCGAGGCGAGCGGCATCGCCTACGCGGAGCTGGGCCTCCCGCGTGAGCTCACCGTCTGGGTCGACCCCGGGAGGTCAGCTGCAGGTTCGACCCCGCGACCGTAGGGCCCGACAACACCAGCCCCGTAGGTTTTGACTTTCGTGACTTGAAGGATTTGACTTTGGTTCTTTCGGTAAAGTCGCTTGGATAGAAAAATAATGCCAAAAATTAAAGTATTTTTTTTATTTTTATTATTATTTTTCTATCTACGTGACTTTACCGAAAGAACCATTGAAGCATGCCCGTAGGCTCGAACACTCCCCGCCTCTGTCCGGTATTCCCTCCACGCCCCCTCACACTTTCTCTCCTGTCCCGTCTCCATCGCTCTCCCCGGTTGGTGTCTCTTTCTCTCCCCCAACACCCCCCCCCCTGGTCCCCAACCCGTCCATCTTTGTTTGTGGCGATTGCTTCCATGCAGGTACGGCGAGAAGAGCCTGGCGTTCACCGTCACGAGTCTCGCCCGGGGCAGCGAGCCGGCGTCTCTCAGCATCAGCGCCGCCGTGGAGAGGGCTGCTGGCGACTCTGCCTCCGGCTCCTCTCCCCCGCCCTCTCCGGCCTTCTCTAGCGTCGCCCTCACCACCTCCTTCCTCGTGCTCCTCCTCCATCTCTTCCTCCGTCGCGTCTCTCCACTCGGACGACATCGCGGGGAACTTCCAGGCGGCGCAGCCGATCGAGACTGTTTGCAACCCCAACAGCGTCTACCAGGTGCGGGGGGGGTGCCTGGCGGGGTTCGGAATCGGATTATTTGAGACTGCAGGAGGAATCTGAGCTGTGAAGCTCTTAACAGATAATCCAGTAGGGGCACGGGGTGAGAACGTTGCAACAAGGATGGTGGTGCAAAGTACAGGACGCGGGTAAACGCCTTGCACGGATGGACACGACATTTAAACTATCCCCATCCTACGGAGCTATTAACTTATTTTTCAAAAGCGACCCTGGCTACCGCAAATGATAGATCCACCAAAGTGGGGCCCCATCGTTTGGACATTTATAGCAGCAAACTAATCTAATTATCCGAAACGCACGTTTTCTAAAATGTGGAGGGGGTGGGGAACCGGAGGACTCTGAGACAAAATCCACGCGACCCACGGAGAGACGCAAACTCCAAATATTATACAGTGAGCGTCTCGCCGGGTTATCACGGCGCCTGTGGGTGTTTTGGCTTCGCTACCAGGGCTCATAATCCAGGGATCCATACCCTTTGAACTGAACTACCAGGGCTAGATCAGTATTTGTAGACGGTGATAAGACTAATTGTCAACTGCTCACCATCCCAATTTTTGCTCTCAATGTCCAAATGAAACTAAATTAATAGCTCGGTGGGCTTTGCCTGGGTAGGATAGTTTAGTGTTGTATCTGTTTTTAAGATGTTCAAACGCCAAATATATATACTAATATAAAAACTATTTATTTTACCAGGTAAGGGCCCACCTGAGCTGCGTAGTTATTTATTTCAGAAGTAACCTGGCCGCCACACATGTTGATAAGCTCAACGAAGTGGCTTTATCGTGCGGAAATTTACAGCAGCCAAATGCTTAAAAAAACAGCGTTTCTAATCGTGAAGGGGAAGAAATACACCCGATTATGGGGAAATGCGCAAACTCCAAATATAATCCATAGAGCTTTTTGGGTTGGGTCGTCAAACCTGCCACCACCCGAACAGCCAAATTAAGACTATGGGGACCTCATTTGCCAGTAAAAATATGATAATTGGTTCTTTACCCTTCTATCTGGCAACAAAACTGACACCTTTTTACAAGGAGTCATGTTTGCATAGACCGCAATACCTGCAGTCATAAATACAAACAAAAGACATAACTCTGATAATGTGCACTGTCCTTGAAGTTGATTGGTCCACACCCGAGACAGCTTTCCTTCGAGCCTAGTCTCACATGGGTTGGACCAGAAGACGCCAAAAGGCGCACAACTCAAAGACAATGCACCATCAGAGTATGAGAGCTCGGGGTAAACATCTACACTATGGGGACCTCATTTGCCAGTAAAAATATGATAATTGGTTCTTTACCCTTCTATCTGGCAACAAAACTGACACTTTTTTACAAGGAGTCATGTTTGCATAGACCGCAATACCTGCAGTCATAAATACAAACAAAAGACATAACTCTGATAATGTGCACTGTCGCCAAAAGGCGCCTTTTGGCGTCTTCTGGTCCAACCCATGTGAGACTAGGCTCAAAGGAAAGCTGTCTCGGGTGTGGACCAATCAACTTCAAGGACAGTGCACATTATCAGAGTTATGTCTTTTGTTTGTATTTATGACTGCAGGTATTGCGGTCTATGCAAACATGACTCCTTGTAAAAGGTCTCAGTTTTGTTGCCAGATAGAAGGGTAAAGAACCAATTATCAGCCAAATTAAGGTTTGTCACGTGAACTAAACGTGCCAATGCATTACTAGTACAGCGCTAATCGGTTGGGTGCTGCAGAGTGAACTCGCAACATTTACTATTCGAGTACCGTGACGTTTAGCCACTAATCACAATCGGCATCTGGCGACGGATTGGTCGCGATGTCCCGCATACCAGGCGAGCAAGATGACCTCTGGCCACCTATTGCAAGGCATCAAAGTCGACATTGACTGCTTGTGCTTGTGGCCAAAGCACGCAAACACACGAGCTCTAATAATTGAACACTCGGGAGGCCTTCGTGAACAATATCCCACCAATAGAAGTCCTTTCGGGTTTGATCTTGTGAATATAAATGTAACGTTTTACTCTAATTGTGAATGTGGTGGGCTTACTCTGCAAGACGCCGGTATGAACTAGTACTGCTAATCCTACATAATACACGAGCATAATATGACTTTGAAGACCCCCCCCCACCGCCTACACATTCCACAAGGAGTGACTAACCCCATATCTGCATTTATCATCAACATGCTAAATTCCTCTATGTAGACTCCTTTGTCAAGGCTCTCTGCTCCTCCCACCCAGCTTAAAATACGCTGCCAAGCTTGGCAGTGTTTATTAGGACGCTGTCTTTCCGACAGCTCTGTTTCTACACGGCTGCTTGCGTTGTGGCCAAAACGTCGTGAGAATTTTATGTTTTATTTTCATTTTATTATTTCCCTTTTACGTGACTTTACCGAAAGAAGTAAGAATATGAATCCCTGCAGTCACGAAAGCTTTAAATTGATATGAACTAGTAACTAAAATGGCACGTTTGTTCATGTGACAACCCCCTCGCTAATTGGCTGGCTGGTGGTAGCGGCTTTGACGACACTGATTTACGTGTCGATATAACCCCAACAAACACCTGGAGCTCTGATAACGTTTGTCACCAGGTGTGTGGTTGATGCAGACTTTGCCTTCCAAGAGGTATATCTATTTGGCGTTTTATTGCCAGCCAGGGTTAAACGTCTGGTCTTTTTTTTTGATAGCATTGCCAAAAAAAGTCCCATACTGCTAACGTTTTTTTTTACAAATAGCAATTGTTTTCACTTTTAATGCGTCTGTAGTTGCGCGTACGTGGCAATCCGCTCACTTAATGCGATCCTACACGCTCTCCTCCAACCTCCTCCCCCCCCGCCCACCATGTTCAGGTGCAGCAGCAAGGCCGCCCCTTTTCCACATCGGTGCCATCGTCAGTGTCGTCGTCGCTGTCGTCCTCCGCCTCATCGTCTGCCGCCGCACCGGAGTGGGGATGCTCCCGCACGGACCCCTCTCTGCTGCTGTTCCCCTCCTCCGCCGCGTGCTTCACGGCGCTGTCTCTGCCTCCCCATCCTCCTCCTCCCCGCGTCATCCTTCCACCCTGGCCGCCCGCACTCCGCGCGGCTTCCCGGGCAAGGCGGCCCCCCACCTCTGCCTGCCTCTGCGGCGTCGCGCGGAGAGGCCGCGTCCCTACGACGACTACCGGAGTGGAGGTGGCGGCAGGAGGGCGCGAGCGGGTCGAGGGCCGACCGCTTCCACTGGGTCAACCCGGCCACCCTCAGCAAGGCCGCGGCCACCGGCTGGAGACCCTGGCGGTCGACGCCTGCAACCCCGTCTACTTCAGCTGAGCGTCGCCCCGGGTGCGTGTTGTTGTGTGTCGTGTGTAGTTGTGTGTGTGTGTAGTGGTTAGCGCTACGCTGTGCTATGAACCGAGTTCAAATCCCGCTGACGGCCAACACCACCAGGTGACTATCTGAACCGGTCCTGGACCTCCGCCCCTAGGTCGGCTCGGCCTCAATTTGAGTACCTGGTGTGATGCGTAAAAAAATTGCAAGTGGGGAGACAAAGGCGGCCGGTGTGGTGTTGGCCACCCACCTCATCGTGTGCCGTTCCGGCCTTCATAGGTGCTAGTCGCTATAACAGCACTTGCCCCAACAGTCTGTTCGGGCTATACGGGGGATCTTTGTCTTATTCTTAGGTGTTTTTGGTAAAGTCACGTAGGTAAAAATTAATAAAAATAATAAAATAAAAATCACGACGTTTCGGAGGCAACACAAGTCTCCGTCATCAGGTGGGACAGTCACAGCCAGATCAGCTGCATCAAGTGAGGCAATGATTCAAGATGTAATCCCTTAAAAGCGAGTTGAGGGGGGGGGGCTCATCAGAATGTGGTAGCCAATGAATGGAAAGTATCGGGAGAGAAGGGCCAAAAAAGGGGTGGGCGACGGCGTGGAAGCTATTGTGCGCAAGCGACACACTGCTGCCCACGCCAACGCATTGGACAGAGGGGGAAGGGGGAGGTCTGATACACATGATAGAAAAGAAAAGAAAATGCGTGTTTATACCAATGCTGGCTGAACAATGAAGAGATCACTGTTAAACACTGGGGATGTTAACACTCGGTAAAGTAAAGAAACTAGTGCCTGTCAGATAAGATGGTCAAAAAAGTGTAATTAAGTCTTTTTTGCGTGGTTAATAACATCTTTCCAATGATTACTAAGTTTGTACCCATCATCACGGTTGAAATTATGTCTGTGTATATTTGTATGGCTTCGTGTACAAACCTTTGATGGTAGCCAGGAGGTTTGCAGGATCTTTGTCTTTTGATGGGAGTGATGGTGCAGCGGTTGGCGCTGTCCAGTGCTGGACACCCGAGGTCGCTTCCCGTTCACGACCAACGCCGCTCGCGATTTATCTCAATCGGTCCTGGGCACCCCCCCCACCCCCCTCAGGTCGCCTCTGCCTCCAATGGGTACCTGGGGCAGTGTACAAAACATCGCCACTGGGGAGACAAAGGCGGCCGGGGATTGTGCTGGCCACCCACGGCCCTTGTGTGCCACAGTGCCCGGCCTTCATCGGTGCTGATACTCGCTGCTAACAGCGCTCGCCCCAACAATCCGTTGGAGGCGATTTACGGGTGGGGGGGGGAACTCATGGTTGCTGCCCATCGTATACGTGCGTACAGATGCCGATTTGCAAGGTGTGAACGGCTTTGGCACCGTACGTAAGCCAACCGTACTAACGGTGCGGTCCATTCCCCAGGGCAACCCGCGGACCCTCGATGTGAATCTGGAGCTGCCGTGCTGCTCCACGGCACTGCTCCACGTGGGAGTGGGGCCCGGGTGGGGGGCGTGGCTCGTGCGATGGGGTGGGGGCGTGGCTTGTGGGATGGGGGCGGGGCCTGGGTGGGGGCGTGGCTCGTGTAGCCGAGTGCCATATTGCACTGCCAAGATATTAAATTATTGAACCCTGGGCCATAATAAAAAGTAATATAAAAAATAAATTTGAGCCACATTTGGAAGTCGGGTGGGGGGGATAACTTTCGGCTTCGTGTCTTTTTAAAAATGGTTTGAAATGTCCTTTAACTACTCCGGGCGTGAGGTTTTTAAGCCGTTAGGTTCAACTCGTACGTGAAAGCATTACATTCCAGGAATGGATAATCAACCAATCTTAAAAATATATTCTACTTTAATAAAAACGTCCAATAGCTCTTAAGAACACTCGGCGTGTGTGACGGCTGGCGATAGTTGTGATTATATCCGTGTGCCTTACCATGAATAGTTTATGTATTTTTTTACAGTAGTTTTATGCTTTATATCTGTTTTAATGTTGGCACTTTGATAAGCATGTTTACACACTGAACCACCACACTCACGGTGTTCTTTTGTAGTGACGATTTGGATGCGGTGTTGGGCTCTGCACTTACTCACCCCTCGGTCTGCAGATTAATGCGTGCGTTGATTTGATTAACATCGCGTTTTAGAAGCCAGACAGATCCGCGATTGGCGTTCGAGAGTTGCTACACATATATTTTAAATATTCAAACTGTTTAAGTTTGCCTAAATTGCGTTCAGAAAAGAGTTTTATTTTATGGGTGTTTTTGGGGATTGGCGGGTAAAAAGATGACATTGTATGAAATAATAAAATGCTAGACTTTTTATTCATTTCTTTCAATCTTTCCCGGTTTGCGAATTCCCATCGTCGTGTGCATGGCCCCTCGGTCCCCCACGAGCCGCCTCAGCACAATCTTCTACTACTACACACTACTATACACTCCACCACTATACACTATATACGAGTAACCAATTGGCGCAATGTTTTACCCGAGGAACCTTACTGGTTGCGTCGGGCGGTGGAGGGCTACAGACACAAGAAACCTTTAATGCGAGCACATTCCTTGCTTGGCATACTCAAACTTTTTTATTTTGAGGGCACAACGCACTTCCTGTGGTCCAGGCTTTGTGTTCTGCCTCACGGGCAGGTGTTTTGCTCCGTGGGGGGCGTGTTTACACAGGAATTTCCTGCTAAATTCCTTTGTCAAGGCGTGCGCCTCTAACCCCTGCTTAAATATACGCTACCAAGCTTGGTGGTGTTCATTCAGACGCCGTCTTTCCGACAGCCCTGTTCTTCACCGAGGACGGCTGCTTGCATTGTGGCCGAAACGTCGTGAGAATTGTATTTTATGTTTTTTATTATTTTATTTCCCTTCGACTTTACCGAAAGAACCAAGAAGAAGCGGAATTTCCTGTTTGATGCGGCGTTTGGTCACGTGACCAGGAAGTTCCGATTTGCCCACGAGGCTGGGGTTCCGCCATTACACAGAATTCAAGATGGCGGCACACATCGCCTCCGTGAAGACGGCTATAATTGTCCATTGTGGATTTTAAGAAGTGTCGTCTTACCTCGTTCAAATCAATAAATGACGTTTGGAGTCGGATGTGTTCAGCTCTGGCTCTGAGGGTTTATCGGATGTGAGCTTAACTACTCGCTAGCGGTGCAGCGCACAGCGAGGCCGAGACACTTTGGTTCTTGATACTTGAACTTCGACCTCCCAAGTGTCCCTTCGCCTCGTGCTCTCCCCCTTTTTATAGCCCTCGCGGCCCCCCTTCCCCCCTCTATTCTCAAAGGTTCGCTAACCTGCCCCCATTCCCCCCTCGGCAAATCATTCTCCCTTCTCTCACCCCCCCCCCCCCAAAAGTCCAGCTCGTTTCCCCGCCATTGTTACGATTTGGAATCCGCATGTCCAATGGCCTCCATTCATAACGAGGCAATTCCGAGGGACACGGTGATGGCGAAATGCGTTCGATGTTTAGGTTACAACCCGGTGTATGAGCAGGTGTGTTTTTAAAAACTGTGGCTTAAAACACCAGCGATAGCGATGTATCTGTACCGGGCCTGCCCTAGGTCGACTCGGCCTCAAGTGAGCAGCTGGTGTAGCGGTGCTGTGCATTCAACATCGCTAGCACTGGGAGAGACAAGGCACACTGGCACACCTCCTGTGTGCCACAGTGCTGGTAACACTTGCCCCTTAGTCTGTCAAGGCTATACAGGGGATATGTCCGTGTGTTAAGTGTATCTGTCTATGGGGAGACAAAGGCAGCCGGGCGTGTTGGTGCTGGCCACCCGTCTGTGTGCGCCACCAGTGGCGCCTTCACACGCTGCTGCTGCCAGCGAGTAGCAGCACTTGCCTCTGCGGTCCAGCTAGAGGACCCGGGGCACCTTTGTCTTTGGTGTAAATGCGCGCGGATGACGCCCCGCGTGGCATTCCCCGGGGTTCNGAGACCCCCTCGACCCCCCCTCAACCCCCCCCCCTTCCTCCACCCCCAGGGAAACCTAAGATCTGTAACGAATCTGATCGGCCCAAGATAGAAGCAGCAGCAGTGGGCATAGCGGGGATACCAGAGACGGGCAGAGGCGGCAGCACCCATAGACATNACTCGCCCATAGTCACCCATAGTCACTCACTCACCCATAGAGATCACTCACCCATAGTCACCCATAGTCACCCATAGTCACTCAGTCACTCACTCATAGAGATCCTCACACACACACAGTTACACACACACAGACACACACAGACAGACACACAGACACAGACTCGCACACTCACACATACACAGACACACACACATACACAGACAGACACACACACACAGACAGACACACACTGNCACACACACACACAGACATACAGACACACACAAACACAGACAGACACACAGATAAAGACACACACACACACACACACAGACACACACAAAACACAAACGTAAATACCCATAGAGATCCTCACTCACTCGCAGAGACAGGGAGAGAGAGAGGGAGACGAAGACAAACACAGACGGACACAAAGACACAGAGAGAGACACACACAAAGAGAGACTCAGAGAGAGAGAGACACACAGAGAGACACACAGAGAGAGACAGAGATACACGGGCGTGCCCACACGCAACAGAGAGACTGACGGAGAGAGCGACACACGGATACAGAGGCACAGTCCCCGACACACACACACACACNGACACACACAGGCATATAGACACAGACAGACATATACACAGACATACACACATACATAGACACACACAGACACACACAGACAGACACACAGAATACACAGACACTAGATAACACAACACAGACAGACACACAGACATATACACACATACATAGACACACACACAGACGAAGACACACAGACACACACACACACAAACAGACGAGACAGACAGAGACATATACACGAGATACACACATAGACAGACATACAGACACTAACTCACACACATGTCGGCACAACATACGTAACACACACAGATACACACAATACAAAGATCCCCGTATAGCCTCACCAGATATTGGGGCGAGTTCTGTTAGTGAGCACATGACCGCACTGGGCACACGAGGGGTGGGTGGCTAGACCACGCCCGGCCGCCTTTGTCCCCATGGCGTGTTTACACACCGCACCAGTACTCAAAGGCTGAGTCNACTTACGGGGAGGTCGAAGACCGGTCAAAAATCGTCACTGGTGTTGCGCTAACACACACACACACATGCCAAACACACACACACAACACACACACAGACCTAACACACACGTCTAAAACACACACACACCTAACACACACAGACACACACACGTCTGACACACACACACACGCGTCTGACACACACACACTGAGAGAGGACATGGTGCAGTGAGCTACTGAACGTTTTTTATTTTCTTACAATTTCTACACCTTCTGGGTCACATCTGTCGCTTTGTTGTGGAGGTCTCGCGAGTAGCTGCGCTCTTCTTCTTCTTGTACGCGTCTCGGGTTTTTGTGGTTGTTGTTGTGGTTGTTGTTGCACCAAGCCAGAGGTAGCAAAGTTTTGATTCCTTGTGGCCGCACCAGGGTTGCAAATGGGTCCGTAGGCTGGGTACGGGTAGCCGTTCCCACCCGTACCCTACCCAAAGAGACAACCTATCACCAGTGACTCACGGTCTACCCGTACCCGTACCCGGCCGCGCACAGGGTCGCAAACGGCACGTACACAGCCGGGTACGGGAGCCGAGATCGGGTAGGGTACGGGTACCCGGTTGGACATCTGCCACCAGTGACTCACGGCCTACGTACCTGTCCCGGCCGACACCAGGGTCGCAAACGGCTACCCGTACCACGGGTAGCCGGGTGTAGGGTAGGTATCGGGTCCCGGTTGCACCTCTGTGCCACTCTAATAGCTTGTGGTGGTGTGAGGCTTTGTCATCTTGGTGTGTAGGCGAGGCCTGAGTAGCCTAGGCCGGCCTCGCCCTTTGCTTGAACACCTCTCTTCCAATCTCATTTNAAGCTTTCGTGACTAGGATCCATACCCTTTGGTTATTTCGGTAAAGTCGCTTTCGATCGCAACACAAGTAATCGTCATCAGGTGGGACGACCACAACAAGAAAAAAAACTGTGAAGTAGCCTACTGCGATCGAAACGTCGGTCATCTCGCGTCTTCTCGGTGTTCATTTAGCCGTGATAGTTGGTGATGTTTCGTTTGTTTGTGTCGCGTTGCGTCTTGTGATGCTGCACCAGGCCTTGGAGGTCCAGCATCCAGGCAAGGTCTGCATTTGGCTGGCCTCGCTCCTTATGAGTGTTTCTTTTTGTTCCCCATCACGCTTCACCGCCATTGATACTTTCGTTGTATGAAAGGATAAGAATAGGTCGTCTTGGTTCTTTCGGTAAAGTCNCGTGACTTTACCGAAAGAACCAAGACGATGAATCCCTGCAGTCACGAAAGCTTTAAATCGATAAGAATAGGGTTTTAACTTTCCTGGCAATAATAACACAGCAGGTGCTAAGATGTTCACACACCAATTAGAAAGTTTGAAAGAAATAAGAAAGGTGTCCCCTTTCTGGCAGTAATAACACAGCAGGTGTTAAGATGTCCAAACCATAAATAGAAACCCTTTTCAAGGAATCGTGTCTGCATTAACCGCACACGATACTGGTGAACATGCAAACCAAAACGTGCTCTGATAGTGGTAAATGATGCGTTGTCTTTGAAACTGATTGGTCTCCACTGTTCGCCTTTTGGCGTTGTCTACTGCCACAGGTGGTGAGGCTTGGCCCTAAGAAGGCTGCTATCAATGGTGGAGACCAATCAGTTTCAAAGACAACGCATCATATATTATTATCAGAGCACATTTTTCTCGCATGTTCACCACAAGCAGCGGCTTGATCCCTCGCACAAGGCTTCTATTTGGTGTTTGGACATCTTCACGCCTCCCTTTTTATTGGCAGAAAGGGTAAAACCTGTTATTGTTTTTTCATACTTTGATCCAGGCAAATAATGTCTATTTCCCTCTCGTACTTTTTTAAACGTGCTCTCCTCCCACACCCTCTGCTGCCTGTGTCCTCACCCATAAACATCACAATAACTGCAGTAGTGATTAACGATCGAAACGTCGTGAAAATTTATTTTTATTTCGTTTTATTTTTCTACCCACGTGACTTTTCCGAAAGAACCAGAGTGTGGATTCCTGCAGTCACGAAAGCTTCAAATCAAGATGAATACATTGAGTGTTAGGCATTATTACAATGCTGTTCGGCTCTAGCTTTCAGAGTGTCGTATTTTTGTTGGTGTAGCACTGTGTTATAGTTCTGTTTTTAACTTGTAACGGGCCACGTACGCGAGCGTAACAGCTGCTGGAAAGCCGACTCCTGCAGCTGCCGGGCGCAACTCAATGCCGCGGCGCGCGCTGCTTTGCCTCGCGGACGTCACCATCGACGTCACTCGCTGACGACGACGTCACTCGCTGACGAAGACGTCACTCGCGGACGACGACGTCACTCGCGATTTCAAATCGATTAATCGCAATTTGAAACAATGCGATTATGAGGTGATAGGACAATAGTCTGCGTCCATAATTGGCAATAAGTAACGGCAAAGCAGTTATAAGTGACTCACAGAATTGTGCGCAGTTGCGTGTACAGGACACGACTTCCTGAAGGCAAACACCATCAGCGAGCGCGATGCTGATCGCACGCAGTTCTAATTCGACCTCGATCGATGCGCCATTGCCGCACACGCGCGTCTAATAAAAAGCAAGGAACAAGTCCTTACAAACAACTCGTTACTTACTAACAACTCATATCATTTTTCGTGGCTGGATGGGTTGCCCTCCCTACCTGAAAATCCTGGCTCCACCATTGGCTGCACGTGAAGGTTTTGTTAATGCGCCCACGGTGGCTTTCAGTGATCACGGTTGCTTTACAATGAGTACAATTAAAAGCATAATGGAAAAAATATAACAAAAATGGAATGATGATAAACGGACACCCGATCAAGTATTTGATGGAATTGAGATGTGTAACTGATTAGTACCTAAAAAACGCACGCACAGACCTCACACACACACTAACACACACACTACACACACACTAACCACATACACACACACTACTAACACATACACAGACCTAACACACACACTAACACACACAGACCTAACACACACACTAACACACACACTAACACACACACTAACACACACAGTGCGACTGGCAGCCACAATCTTCGGTCTTACATCTCCGATAAATGTCAAATTAAAATCTCCTCCTTGTGTCTCGGCCCCTCATGTCGTAGTCACCGACGAGTCCCCGCGTTGCCACGTGGGGAGATCATTTGCAGCGAAGAGGAGGGAAGAGAAGAGGAGGGAAGAGAAGAGGAGAGGCGGGAAGAGAAGAGAGCCATGGATCAGGACGGTCCGGGCACCCAGAGGATGGAGAGTCGGAGTCGGAGGAGGCCTCGATTCTGCCCCAGCACCACCACCGCCACTCCCCATGGGGAGTTCCACTCTATGACGGGGGCGTGGGATAGGCACGAAGCCTCAACCCGCACTGTAGGCCATGAGAACGAGAATGGCGAAGTGGAGGAGGTGGACGAGGAGGTGGAGGATGATGAGGAGGAGGATGATGAGGAGGAGGATGAGGAGGAGGAGGATGAGGAGGATCATCAGGAGCTGGAGGCCGAGTTTGGTAATGGAGCCCGGCACGGTGACAAGGGCCACCCGGGAGATGGGAAGGAGGTGAGACGGAGGAACTGGTGGGCGTGGGGCCACTGGTGGAGGTCGTGGAGGTGGTGGAGGTGGTGGAGGAGATGCGGAGGCGTGGGTGTGATCAGCGGTGGTGCGGAGGAACGGCGGCAGCACGGAGCGGACAGCCTTCGCATCGAGACTGCTGCTACTCATGGAGGTGGTGGTATTGTCGTGGTGGAGGTTATGGTGGTGGTGGAGGAGGTGATGGTATTGGTGGTGGTAATGGAGGTGATGGTGGTGTGGTGGAGGTATTGGTGTTGGTGGTGGCAGTGGTGGTGTTGGTAGTGTTGGTGATGGTAGTGGAGGTGTTGGTGGTGGTATTGTTGTAGTGTGGTGATATTAACAGTGGTGATGATGATGGCAGTGGAGTTTGTTTAACACGTATGCTTTCGCGACCAATATTATTCATAATAAAGGTTTCTGGGTTAGACCGCGTTATTTATAAATGTGTCGCAACCCTCCACTACCCGACACGGCCAATCAGTTGACAAAAGACAAAATAGTTCGCTACTTTAGCCCACCGGTGTGTCGAAGAGTGAATCCACAACATTTACAATGTTTGAGTACTGTACGTTTCGCTGGTAATGACATCCCCAGCATCATCGGGTGATTTGCCAGATAGTGAAGCCCTCCACCCGCTCCCAGTCGTAGATAGAGCAGCAGCAGGGTGACCTCATCGTCAGTTAACTAATCAGGTGCAGAGATCAGAGGCGGAGGGCGGAGGGTATTGTAATTATATAATATATTACTAATCAGTTGTTATGATTAGTAATCAGTTATAGATTAGTAATTCGTTGTAATGTGTATTTTTATGTCTGAACCCAATCACTATACCAATCAGGTGCAGAGATCAGAGGCGGAGAGGGGGGGGGTCTTATGGAGTTTGTTCACGTTGACATTGTTCACGTTGACACTGTTCATGTTTGCGTTCAAGCTGCTGCTGCTGGCGGTGATGGCAACGCTGGTGGCGACGATGGTGGCGACGATGGTGGCGGTGGCGACGATGATGGCGGTGATGGCGGTGATGGTGGTGGCGACGAATTGAATAACGGCGTTGACTTCGAAGGCAGCGAAGACGACGACGATGACGACGACGATGACGATGACGACGACGACGTCTGCAGGAGGCACGCGGGGAGCCGCTGGACTCGTTCTGCTGTGACGAGCAGCTCCTGGGGTGCCGCTCCTGCGCCGCCGCCTGCGCCGCACAGGGCCACCAAGTGGCCAGCGCCTACGAGGAGTTCGCACGCAGCGGGTGGGTGGAGCCCTCTACCACTCCAACCCTACCCCACCCCACCCACCTACCCACCCACCACCCACCACCCATCCACCCATCTACCCATCTACCCACCTACCACCAACCCACCCANCCACCACCCACCAACCCACCCACCCACCAACCCACCAACCCACCCACCAACCAACCCACCAACCCACCCACCAACCCAGCCACCTACCCACCTACCCACCACCCACCTAACCACCCACCAACCTACCCACCCACCAACCCACCACCCACCTAACCACCCACCAACCTACCCCACCCACCTACCCACCAACTCACCCACCTACCCACCTACCAACCCACCCACCAACCCACCCACCTACCCATCCAAACCTAACCCACCCTCCACCACCCCCAAGACGACCCAGGGGCAGGCCCGGGGCGTCCTCACGGCCCAGGGTGTCCTCACGGCGCCACTCCGCACCCCTCCCACAGAGGGCTATTGTCGACCTCCGGACGGCGCTGGGTGACCGCAGGAGGAGCGTGGAGAGCCACATCCACTACGTGCAGGGCAGCTGCACCAGCCTGCAGGTACATACACCTCCTCCTACACCTCCTACACCTCATCCTTCACCTCCTCTTACACCTCACCCTACACCTCATCCTTCACCTCCTCCTACACCTCATCCTACTCCTCCACCTCTTCCACCTCCACGTCCTCCTCCATCTCCTCCACTTCCACCTGCACCTCCTCCACCTCCTCCACCTCTTCCACCTCCTCCTCCATCTCCCCCCACTTCTGGCACCCCACCCACCCCCTCCATTTCCTCCTCCACCACCTCCCACCACCCCACCCACCACCTCACCCACCCATCCACCCCACCCACTCCACCCACCCACCCACCCCATCCCCACCCACCCTACCCCACTACCCTGCACCTACCACCAATCCACCCACCCACCAATCCACCTCACCCACCACCACCGCAAGGAGTCTGCGGAGCGCGTGCGCGAGCGCGTCCGGGACAAGTACGCGGAGCTGCGCCGCCTGGCGCGTGCCGAGGAGGCGGCGGTGCTGGCGCTGCTGGGCGAGGAGCTGCAGCGGGAGCTGCGGGGGCCGAGCGCGAGCTGCAGGCGCTGCGGGGCGCCACGCTGCGGCCCCTGAGGGACGCCCACGGGAGGCTGGGGAGCTGCTGCGCGTGGGGGACGCGGACGGGATGCTCCCCTTCCTCAAGGTGGGGGTGGTGGGGGGGGGTAGTGTGTAGTAGTGTGTAGTAGTGTATAGTAGTGTAGTGTATAGTAGCGTAGTGTATAGTGTAATGTATAGTAGTGTAGTGTATAGTGTAATGTATAGTAGTGTATAGTGTAGTGTATAGTAGTGTATAGTGTAGTGTATAGTAGTGTATAGTGTAGTGTATAGTAGTGTATAGTGTAGTGTATAGTGTAGTATAGTGTGTAGTCGTGTATAGTGTAGTGTATAGTGTAGTGAGTAGTGTATAGTAGTGCATTTCATGACCACTCTCACCCTGTTTGTTCTCTCTTCTGTCGACAGATACGCAAGCCGAATTTCGACAAGTGAGTTACGGGGGGGGGGGGGGTGTAGGGTCTGTCGTGTGTGTAGGTTGTAGTTTGTGTAGTGTGTAGTGAGTACAGGGGGGGGTGTAGTGTGTGTATGTGTGTAGTGTGTAGGATGTGCCGGGTGTGTGGGGTGTACATGTGCAATGTGTAGGGTGTGTAGCGTGCGTCGCATGTGTACATGTGTAGTGCCTTCCTCGAAGACGCTAAGGTGCCACTTGATTTATTTAATCTTGATTTGAAGCTTTCGTGACTGCAGGAATCCATACTCTTTGGTACTTTTGGTAAAGTCACGTGGGTAGAAATAAAACAAATCACGACGTTTCGATCGCAACACAAACGGTCGTCATCAGGCAAAGGAGTCGGCCTCTAAAGGCAAACTGTTTATAAAGGTTTGGGGATGGGCGTAGCCCAAGTGTGTCAACAACACCAGAAGCACGGGCGGATGAAGCAACAATGCCAATGTTGCTGCTACATTGGCATTGTTTCTGCATTGGCATTGTTGCTGCATTGGCACTCGTGCTTCTGGTGTTGTTGATACCCTTGGGCTACGCCCATCCACAAACCTGCATAAACAGTTTGACTTTAGAGGTTAATTCCTTTGCCTGATGACGACCGCTTGTGTTGCGATCGAAACGTCTTGATTTGTTATATTTTATTATTTTATTTAACCGAGCACCCTTTGCACAAGACACAGCCTACGCTGGTGCACACTCTTCTGTCACTCTTCTCTACACAACTCTACGTGGGTCGCGAGCCTATACACAACACGAGCCGTCTGACACTGACGGCGCTGAACCGAGACAGCCAACCACCGTCTAGCATCGCAATATCGAGTGAAGACGACAGCAACGGTGGCGACGAGACGACAGCGACGATGGCGACGATCTTCAAAAGCACGATGGGGGTCTCACTCTAAACGACAGCCCCAAGCTCTCGCTCAGGGCCTCCTTTTATGCTCCCAGGGCGTGGCCGGATGCTCCACTCCGACCACGCCCCTCTCTAGAACCTACCAGCCAGTTCTGTGACCTTTCCCCCAGATTATCCCTTCTGGTGTATCACGTGGCCTGCTGACGTCAGGGCTGCTGCAAGCCACAGATCCCTTCCTCGCCAGCAGCCAGCGCTATGCTGTTACGTTACTTATTCTATGTCACTACACATGTGTAGTGTGTGTAGTGTGTGCAGCGTGCCTTGATGTTGAGGCTGACTGCTGCTGCTGCTGATGAGACACTGGGTGTCGAAACCGGTCCAGAGTTCTTCTGTCGTGCACCCACCCTACCCACATCCCTACCCACCCTACCTACCCCTACCCACACCCACCCCTACCCACCCCTACCCACACCACCCCTACTCACCCTACCACCCCTACCCACCCTACTCACCCTACCCACCCATATCCACCCCTACCACACCCACCCCTACTCACCCCAACCCACCCTACTCACACCCACCCTACTCACCCCTACCCACACCCACCCTTACCCACCCCTACTTACCCCTACCCACCAACCCTACCCTACCCCTACCCACCCATACCACCCCTACCCACCACCCCTACCCACCCTACTCACGCCTACCCACACCCACCCCTACCCACCCCTATTTACCACTACCACCCCTACTTACCCACCCATACCCACCCCTACCCACCCCACCTCCCGTGCCCTCCCCCACCTCCCCGTGCCTCCCTCCACCTCCCTGTGCCCAACCCCCCCTCCAGGTTGTGGGCTGAGCCCCCCACGGAGCGTCCGCCGCTGTCCCGTGAGCTCAGCGCTGAGAAGGTGGCGCTGCTGGAGGAGGCGGTGGACGAGCGACTCCGCAGCTTCGGCTCCATCTCCGTGCCGGCGGGCGCCAACGCGCCCCCTTCCATGAGTGTGGGGGGGGTGGGTGTGGAGGTGGGGGGTGGGTGGGTGAGTGGGTGGGTGGTGGGTGGGCGGGTGAGCGGGTGTTCGGTGGGCGGTGAGCGGATAGGCGGGTGAGCGGGTGAGTGGTGGGCGGGTGAGTGGGTGTGCAGATGGGCGGGTGTTCTGGTGAGTGGGTGAGTGGGTGGGTGGGTGAGCGGTGGGTGAGTGGGTGTGCGGGTGTGCGGGTGAGCGGGTGAGCGGGTGCGGGAGTGAGTGTGTGGGGGGGAATGACTATTTCATCCCTCCCCGTGCTGTCTTTGCCCCCCCCCTCACCCCCCCTCCCCCCACCAGACGCCCGCTCCCCACGCTGGACCCCTCCACGGCCCATCCCAGGCTGCTGCTCTCGGCCGACTGCGCAGCGCGGCGTGCGGGGAGCGCAAGCAGCGCTGCGCCGACAACTCAGGACGCTTTGACTACTGGGAGCAGGTGGGCAACACCGTGCCAGGCTAGGTGCAGGAGGTCTCGGGACAGACCCAGCAGGTGACATGGATTGGCTGACTGAGATGACGGGTAGATGCACCACCAGCTGTGCCCCCTACTGTGCCAACTTTCTGTGTTTTATCTGCCCGTCGCTCCGCTCATTGTTGTGAGCGTCGCTCCTCCGCCCTCCATTGTTGCTGAAGGGCGACTGCCTCCGACTTGTAGTCACTTTAAGATGTTTCTTGTTCATGTTTTTGTTGCGGTTGAACCCGAGTCAAGAGCCGCATGGCTCACAGGGTTATACCTAATCAATGAAACTGAAACGAGCCTCCTCCTCCTCCACAGAGGACGATCTCGACACCGCCGGCACCCCACCCACCCTCCACCCTCCCTACCACCCACCCCCAGGTCCTCGCCACGCAGGCTTACGGCCCGGGCCGCCACTACTGGGAGCTGGACGTGAGCCGCGCCGCCTACTGGCGCGTGGGCGCCGCTACGGCAGCATCGCACGCAAGGGCAGCGCCAATGCCTGCGGCCTGGGCCGCAATGCGGTCTCGTGGTGCGCGCGCCGCGCCGGCTCCAGCTACACGGCCGTGCATGCCGAGCGGCGCGCGGAGCTGGCGATGGGCGGCCGAGGGGAGGAGCCGGAGCCGGGGAGGAGCCAGAACCGGGGGCGTGGCCGGACGGTTGGCAGCAGTCGGCGCGACGGCAGCGGCGGCCAGCAGGCTCCGCTGCGCCGGCTGGGCGTCTACCTGGACCACGAGGCCGGGGAGCTGTCGTTCTACGACGCGGAGCGGCCCGCCGTGCCGCTGCACACGTTCCTGGTGCCCGGCGGGTTCACGCAGCCCCTGCACCCGGCCCTGAGGCTCAGCGGGTTCCACGGGTGCAGCTGCATCACCGTGTGCAGCCTGCGGGGCCCGGCGGAGCGGGGCGGAGACGAGGAGAAGGGGAGGACAGCGACTGACGGACGACGCAGAGAGTGGGGGGTGGTGGAGAGTGGGGTGGGTGGAGAGTGGGGGTGGGTGGTGGTTTATAGGGGAGTAAGGGTCGCGCTGGGATTGGCTGATGACTGGCGGAGAGAGATTTGGTGGTAAAGGAGGAGTCGGAGTAGGAGTTGGGTGAATTTTCAGAAAAGTTCCAGAAATATCGGGCGGGTGGAGTGTGGAGGGGGATTAGAGGGTGGAGGGGGTCAGTGGGGGGGGGGGTTAGGGCGGGCATGCATCACGGGGTGTGTGACGCGTGTGGTTCCGAGGACCGCCCCGACGATTGGGCAGCGATTTGGTGCATTTGGGTGCACAGCTGGTATTTCATCTGCCAGTCAATCCACCCATGGCACCTGCAGGGTCTGTCCCGTGACCTCATGCACCTAGCCTGGTACCGTAGGGGGCACGGATGGTGCAGCTGCCATCCATCTCGGCCAGTCAACCCATGGCACCTGCAGGGTCTGTCCGTGACCCCCGTGCCAGCAGCGAGCCTTGCGCGCTTCACGTGATGGCCTCAAATTGCACGGAGCCAGGCGACATTACCGTGGTGACGTCACAAAGGCGGATGTAGCAGCTGATGTTGTTGTTGACGTTGTTGCTGTGGCTGGGTATCCTCCTTGAGTAAACAACTCGACACTCTCTCTCTCTGGAGGCGACCGTCCACCGACGTTAGTTTCGCACAAAAACGTGGCGGGCTGCACCGCAGACAACGATGGAGGTTTGCGCCACTAAGGCTCTCCCGCCACCTGCGAGCGCTGTGACGGTGCCGCATTGAATCTGAGTCGGTGATAAATTATGTTAATTTCGCAGGCCCACACGCGGATTCATTATACGGCAAAGGGATTTGCCTCTCGTCTTCCCGTCTTGACTGCTGCCTCGTCTCCTATCGCGGGTTCCAGGCCACGTGGCGTTCCCAGCCTCCAATGAGGAGGCAGCGAGGTTCAGTCGCACGCCATTTCTCTTCCTGCAGTGGACAGTGCAGTAACTTGACAGTAATTGTAGAGAAAACAGCACGGTAACTTTACAGGAAACAGTACGGTAAACAGTAGGCCATTTGGCATTCTCTGGTCTAACACCGTTTGAGACTAGGCTCGAAAGAAAGCTGTCTCTGGTGTGGACCAATCAGTTTCAAATACAATGCTACAGATATTATCAGAGTGTGTTTTTTGTTTGCATTCTGTCCACAAGTTTTGTGGTTAATGCAGACATGATTCCTTGCAAAATGTTTAAGTTTTGTTGCCAGAAAAAAGGGGAAAACTATTCTCATGTTTTTGTACTGGCAAAGGAGGTCCCATTAAGTACAGTAACCATACACTATGTAATTTTTTGTTCATTCTATACATTTACCGTACACGTTATATTCGTCACTAGGTAACGAGAATCGTATTTTACGTTCAAAATACTCTCCCGTTTAACGTGTTGGGTTGATGCAGGGTAGCTTAAAACAGCAGGAGGGTGGTGAGTGTCGTATTGCGAACCGGNAACCAAACCACCTCCGACTTCTCCCCGCAACGCCGTGGAGTTTGGGGATTTGCTGATTGCGGTGAGTTTGAAGAACGCTACCCCTCGCAGTGGGAAAAGGCTTGCCCCCACGGGAGGGGCGTTTTATCCCAAGCCGTACGCACGTGAGGATCCAGGGGTTGCGCAGTTGAGGCGGTACCGACGTAATAAAGGATGCTGCGTCTCTTCCCCCGTGTAGTGGTGGTGGTGGTCGTGGTGGTAGTGGTTGTGTGGTTGTCAGCCTCCAGCAACAACGGAGGGCATAGGAGTGACGCTCACAACAATGAGCACAGCGCCGGGGAGCTAAAATACAACACGTTGGCACAGTAGGGGGTACAGCTGGTGCATCTACGATCATCTCAGTCGGTCAACCCATGGCACCTGGGTCTGTCTTAAGACCTATCAGCGAGCCTTCGACACTTCACGTGGCCTCAAAATACACCTGGCCTGGCACAGGCGGTCACCATCACTTAGTGGCGAATGGCGGGTATTGGTATTGGTTGGAACATCTTCGCGGGTTAGATAGATTCAGGCTGGCCCTGCCTACGATCCATCCTGGGTTTAACCTGCAGGCTGGATTGTGTGAGGAGCTCACAAATGATAATTGTTTTTAACCCTTCTATCTGGCAACAAAACTGACACCTTTTTCACAAGGAGTCATGTTTGCATAGACCACAATACCTGCAGCCATAATGCAAACAAAAAACACAACTCCGGTAATATATGCACTGTCCTTGAAGTTGATTGGTCCACACCCGAGACAGCTTTCCTTAGAGCCTAGTCTCACATGGGTTGGACCAGATGACGCATATTCTCTTTACGTGACAAACCTTTCTAATTGGCTGCGTCGGGTGGTGGCGGGTTTAACGAACATTTATACTCTAGTTCTTTCGGTAAAGTCACGGAGGTAGCAAAATAACAGATCACGACGTTTCGATCGCAACACAAGCAATCATCATCAGGTGGGACAACCACAGCAAGAAAAATCTGCTGAAGTAGTTGTCCCACCTGATGACGATTGCTTGTGTTGCGATCGAAACGTCATGATCTGTTGTTTTTCTACCTACGTGACTTTACCGAAAAAACCAACAAGTATGGATTCCTGCAGTCACGAAAGCTTCAAATCGACACATTTATACTTGCGTGATCTCACCCAAAACGTAGTTTGTGAATACACAAAACTAAAATTCATAGTCAATGTATTGATCTTGTTTAATTACAAAAGTCCATACAAATAAAACACAAACAATGGCCTAAAACTAACAATCGACCGATTTGATGCACGCGCTCAGTGATGACTTTCCTACTCTCGAGAAGAAGATTCCGCCCACTAATTGGACAGCAGCAGAGCCACTCCAATCAAACTCCGCCCCTAGTTTATAAAGATATGCAAACTGCTGTACTGTCGGGGCGACCACGTGATTTTGGCTTAACCAGCGCACATTTGTTCGGTTTAAGCACCATGTGACTTGTAATAAACATTTCCAAGAATAACGAGGTGTAACTGTTTTAGGCTATTAACGTGAGCTTAAGGGGATATCCATGAGTTATTAATTCATGTCAATCTCAGGTGCGCGGTTGATCCGCAGATTGGATAAACCCCACACGCGGATAATCAAGGGTCGAATGTAAAACACAAAGGATGACGTAAACTCGTGCCAAGATTCCGAGACAGCTGTCGTCATTTCAACAGACAGTCGTAGCCATCGACATTCTCTCCTCCATCACTCTTCCACTCTCCTCCACATCACTCTCTTCGCTCTCCCATCCTGCCCCACCTCACTCTCCACTCCCTCACTGCTACGCACACCGCTCTTTGTTCCTGCCTTACTCAAAACTTTCCCAACAAGGTTCTGCGTTATTCCTTTATGATGTGTTTTACAGAACCCTCGGCTCCCTTCACCGTGTCCCCACTCTCCCCAGCGGTGCTTTGTATTGCTCCTTCACCCCCACCTCGTTCTTTACAACTCCACTCTTACTCACATCGCTCGTCTCTCCTTCACTCTTGCACCCGTCGACTTTCCTTCTTCACTCTTCACCACGGTACTCTTCTCTCCTCCGCTCTCCTCTCCTCCACGCTCCTTCACTCTCGCACCCTGCCCACCTCTGCCTCCACTGCCTCACCGCTACGCACACCGCTCTTTATTCCTGCCTTGCTCAAAACTTTCCCAACAAGGTCTTGTTATCTTTACTTTTGACGTTGTCTTTTAAAGTCGCCGCCGCTCCCTTCTTCGCATCGCCACTCTCCCGTCAGTGCTTTCTACTGCTCCTCCACCCTCCACTTCGATCTCTACGACTCCGCTCTTCTCATCGCGCTACTCACATCGCTCTTCTTCCTTCACTCTCCTTCACTCTCCCATCCTCTCCAACCTCACTCTTCATTGCCTTAGTGCTATGCTCATCACTCTTTCTTCCTGTCTTACTCAAGAATTTTCCAACAAGGTTCTTCTTTGTAACTTTACTTTTCACGTTGTCTGTAAAAGTCTCCACATCTTCCTTTGTCGCATCGCCGCTCTCCCTGCAGCATTTACCACTGCTCCTCCATCCTGCGCCTCGGGTCAGGGTTCACTCTCGCGCTCTCCCACCCCTCGCTCTTCCCTGCCCCACGAGCCCCCACCTCACTCTTCTCTACTCCAACATCAACCCAATGACTCTTCTCTCCTCCACCCTCTCCCACATCACTCGCTACTCCAGCCTTACTTTGACGACAATCTTTCTGCTCTCTCCTCATCATTTCTCTTCCCCACCTCACCGGTCGCTCCTTCACCCTCCTCAAACCGTAGACTCAGGCGAAGTATGGTGAGCGTCCCCTTGGCACGCACAGGGCGGGTAGAGAGGGCCTGGGAAGGCGGTGGCATTGAATGAGTGCAGCCGCCTCCTGGTGTCGGCGCAGTAGAACGAGAGGAGCCCCTCTTCCAACGCAGGTGAACGCCGATCTTCCTGGAGGAGGGCGCACGGCCGCCAGTGCGGTGTGGCGGCCGCGGTGGCTCGCCGCGTAGCGCCCTCGCGTCTCCACAGGCACCAGGAGTCCGCGCCCGCGCCCAGGACCGCGCCTCCGCGCTCCCTCCGCGCGGCAGAGTGGCGCACGCGACGCCCACTCTGAACTGCTCCGCGCCGCCCACGTCCACCTCCCAGTAGTGCGCGCCGCTGGAGAAGCCCTCGCGGCACAGCGCCTGAGCGGAGTTCTCAAAGCGCTCGGGTGGTGGGGTAAGAGTGGCGCTCGGAGGACAGAGTCACCGTCCTGAGGTCGACGGAGAGGCGGAGGTCGGAGTTCACGGAATTGGGTTCACGGTGGGAGAGCACCTTTCTGAAAACAAAGAAGAACAAGAACAATTTAACACGTAGCAGGCTTTCGCAACCAATATCATCCATATTAGAGGTTTTTGGGTTAGATCGTAAATATGTAAATGTTGTTAAAACCCGCACCACCCGACAAAGCCAACTCGTAAGGGTTGTCACGTAAACAGAAAGTGCCAATTCGTCGCTAGTACAGCACACCAGTGTGTTGGAGAGCCAAGCCACAACAGTACTAGTTTGTAAATGGTGTGGCTTGGCTCTCCTACACACCGGTGTGCTGTACTAGTGACGAATTGGCATGTTCTGTTTACGTGACAACCTTACTAGTTGGCTGTGTCGGGTGGAGGCGGGTTTTAACGACACATATATTTACGTGATCTAACCCAAAAACCTCCTATGAACAAGAACAATGATATGTTTGCATTCGTGTTGAACTTATTTTGCACCATACATAGCCAACCATGCTTATCGGAGGTGCATATATGAGATTTCAAACAATGAGATATTTTACCAGAAATACGTTGCTTATTGTGGATAAATACCTAAACTATCTGGAATTTAGCCGCATTTGGTCGTAAACGCCACCGTTTACAGCAACAGCAGTGACAGAGCGAACCGTTGTCAGAGCCACAGATGTTTGAGACTTCATGCCCACCTTGACGTCTCACTCTCCTGACAATCTTCCCAATGTCCATCTTGTACACTGACGTTGACAAATTATGTTACAACAATAACACTTGTGATGACTATAAACTGAAGCGTGCAAGCATGAGGTGTGCGTGTATTGCAGTGGTTTGTCTCTTACCTGACGATTGTAACATGGCGAGGAAGTCTCTTTCATTACTTCTAGTGGCTTCCATCACTACCTTGAGCTTTCTTTACACTTTTAACTTCCTTGCGGATTAACTTTTCACACTTGATGGGGTATTTTTCCATGTACGCCTTCCAGTAGACGTGCTCCTTGATGTGGCCCTTCATCAACATCTCATGCAGGACGAGATTAGGTCTCCTAGACAGCAGCAGTGCCATCTGAGAGCCCTCTGCCTTAGACCCAGAAGCGGTTCTGGACTTGTCTCAGGAGTGGAGACGCCACCACTGAGGGGTTGGGCTGCGGAGTGAGAGAACAAAACGCGTGGATGAAAATTGGTGCCTTAAACTCTGCCTGAGCGTTTTTGTGGGCATTCATGATCATGATAGTGGAAGGGATGATCTCTGATGCAAAACCTTCAACTTTCTAATCATTCGCCTTTTAGCAATGATACTTGAACCTTTTGGCGTTCTCTGGTCTGACACCGGTGAGACTAGGCCATGAAGAAGGCTGTCTCTGGTGTAGGTCAATCAGTTTCAAGGACAATGCCACGTATTATCAAAGCATGTTTGTATGTTTACCACAGGTACGTGTGGTTAATGCAGACTTGAATCCTTAAAAGATTTATATTTGGTGTTTGAACATCTTAACATCTGTTTTATTGCTAGAAAGGGTAAAATATTCTTATGTTTTATGTTTCTAACCGTATATGTATGTCGAGCTTAACCCTACAGTTCTGGAATGACAAAATAATAATCATGCTATGGATTAAATGTGGCATTTACTTCACTGGGAATGTTTTAATGGGTTTTTTTCATAGTTTCTGACTGACAGTCATCTTTTACTGGAAATTACCAGAACTATCCATCAGTTATTAAGAAAGATAACTGAGGGTACATTTAGGTGTAGTGGTGTCTATTTTAAGCATTTGCCGATGTTTAATGTACACGTACATGTTTTAAATAATAGATTTCTGTCTGTAATGGACTTCCCTTTGGACTGAGAATATAAGTGTAAACATTGGGCAGCCTGAAAACTTTCTAAATATTGTTTGATTTAATAACCAGAATTAATACTCTTTGGTTCTTTCGGTAAAGTCACGTCGGTAGAAATAAAAAAGAAAACAAATCACGGCGTTTCGACGTCAAGCTCTGAATGGCTCTATTTATGGTGATGTTCAAGAGAACTGTGATGCTGCACCTGACAGAGTGGGAAAGCCCAATAGCAGTTACTGTTGTGTACATAGCAAGATAAACAAGCAGACAATATGCATCCTGCACGTGTATCTAGGAGTGCATAACTTCTGGGAATGCACCACTTAATCATCAGAGGGTCATCGCCTATAAATATCTGGCAGTTCACCAGCACTGGTTCTAGCGAGCCAGACTGCTGATGAGACACTGAATGTTGAAACCAGTCCAGTTTGTGTGGAATCAATGCTGCTGAAATGATGCAATACCGGAAGGCCTTGTCGCTCATGGGATGATTACAAAGCACTTTGTTATTTATGTAGAGGGACAGACACGTGAAGGATGCGTGCTGTCTGCTCATTAATGTTGTTACTGATATTCTTCACAATGATACGAATGGCTGTGTTGCATTATTGTACACACATGGACGTAACCGTTGAGAAAAATACCGTACCTATGGTGATTGAACCGCTGTGCAGACACACGGCAGGATAAAATGATGCTTGTATGTAAATATAAAACGGCGTCCCACGTCTGTGTAAAAGTGTGCAGAGGCGTCATGGTCTCGGCACAAACAAACGCGAGCTTCGAATTGTCACAGTCCAGGTGAAGCCCGATTCGCTGGGAGGCACTGGCGGGTTCAGCACGGTGACTTCTCCATCGTGAGCAGCCACGAGCTCAGCGTCGCGTCTCCACACGCACCAGGAAGCAGCGTGTGTCCCAGATCACCTTCCCCACCACTTCTGGACACATTCGTACTAACGACACCGACCATGTATTGCTCTGCACAGCCCACGTGCAGCTCCCAGTAGTGGCGCCCGGAGATGAATTTCTCAGAGCACAGCACCTGGGGGTGACTCACAAACCTATCCCCGTGATCTGGGTACGGATGAGCATGAGTTGCTCTCGTCACTGTCTTGAGGTCCGTGGACAGGAGGAGCATCTTGTTTGCTGTGTTCGGGTCGAATGTTGGTGAGCAGATTTCTGTAACAATGAAAATAATAACGCTGTTATTGAGTGGTTCCAAAACTATGGGTCGTGAAGTATTGGTGGGTCGCAAGAGGTACTGAGGTGGATCAGAACAAGGCCCAGTGAAACATAATCATTCGTACTTTTACATTATAATATCACGTTACAGTAATATAGGTAATGCTGCAATGTACGAGTCATTTGTGTACTTACCAGCCTGTCTCTGCATGTCTAGAAATGTTCTCTTCCTGCTACTGAAGTCCTCGTAAATGTCCCTGAACTTCCCGCCGGCCTCCCTCCTCTGTCTACCACGAGGGCGATGACGTAATGTGCCCGTCGCGACGCATCAGGGAGGCCGCGTGCCTTCCAGTACTCGGCTCGTCGATGAGATCCCGCAGAAGAGGTCGAGCAAGAGGTGGGGCCCGACCCCACCGCCTCCACTCCCAGCAGCTCTGAGCGGCGGTCACTCAGCCACGTCCACACGGCACCTCCACTCGAGGCCATCTTCTCTTGGATCATCTCCACGGCGTCTCTCACAACGACAACCTCCACCTGCGACACGGCCACTGTTAGGACGTGGACTCTGCAATGGAACTTTCAAGCACAGATCCGTGAGTTCAACTCCGCCTGTGGTGGATCAGCCCACTGCCTTCTGTCTTGGGCTGGTTACAGTAGAGATGGACACAGACATTGATTCCGTGGTCTTGCCCAACAGAATATTGCTTCTCTCATCTCTTACTGCTCTGCCCATCCCGTCCTCTTCGCTCCCAGTCTCCACCGTCCCTTTCTGTGCCTCCCTGGCCACCCTGTGCCCAGTCTAATTCCTGTTCCCTTCTCGCTCCCCTTCACAGAAACCCACTGCATCACGCTGAACAATCATCTTCACCATCAACAAAAACCTGCAGCTTGAATTCCTCCCTCAGAACAACCCCCATCTCTTCTCCGCTAGCCCAGAATCCTGCAGCTACTGCTACTCCCTGCCCCCACCGCCCAACCACGACCAGGCTACCCAACCCCTATCACTACCCCAACCTTCCTTGACATTCCCACCTGTCCTCCTGTTACCATAACTACACCACCACCACTTTTAAGAACAGGCCCACTAATTTTATTTCAACCCACTATAATCTTGCGTACAATTTTAAGGCGCTATATAGTGCTGTATGAGATAAGATTTAAGCTGGGTTCGTTCAGCCTTATCTCCGGCCAAGTTGGTCAGCAGTGGTGGAAAATTACAGAGGGAGTTAACTAAACACTCAACATGTCCCGTGGAACGTGTAGAGATTTTGTGAGTTCAGATCCCAACTGTGGCCATCTCAAGCACGGCTTCCTTGGTGGGTCTGCGACCGTTGATGCTCGTGTTGCTGTCGCTGGTGTATTGCTGCCTTGCCCCACGCTTGCACGACGACCAACATAGACTTTGTCCCCCCAAAAGAAAATCACAGGTGAAATAAAAGTGGAGAATGACGTTGTGACAATACATTTACAGAACTTGTCTTTAAAAAATTTGACAATACAATATCGTATACATAACTTCACAAGGTGACATTGATCGCTTCACGCTTGGACGGTTTCAACAGAACGGATTGATATGATGTTAGACTACAAAGGCTTTAACATGTGTAATGAAATCCACGAGGGAGACGGGTAAATATTAACCCTCTCTATTTCTCTCTCCAGCGTCCGCTTACACAGCCATCGCTATGCCCTCTCTGCCGCGTCTGCCGCTCCCCCCCCGCCTCTCTCTTCTCGTTCTTTTCTCCTCCAATCATGTCGCCCGTAGGGCCTTTCCTAGTGTGCGTCATGGGGTCAGCGGCTCGTCCTCCAATGGGAGAGCTGCGAGGCTCTGCTGTCAGCGACGTGCTCACGCCCCCAACACATCTGCCCTGAGGAGCCTCCACATGTAACCCTCTGCTCTAATCGTGTATGCAAAGTTATTATTGCACTAGTATCATCATTATTACTACTGTGTTCATTTTTTTCATGAAGCCTTAGAATATTTTATAATGATCATTTACTGAACTGTAAGTAAGTAGTTTGCGTGTGGTCGGGTGTGATTTAGTGCTACGCGATTTGGCCAATAACAATCGGATTCTACAAACACCCCTTCCCCACCCCCCATATTATTCCGTTAAACTGAGGGTTCACTGAACTTGTGCAATTTATACTTGTGAACTTTATTATTTGTTTACTTTTAGTGACTTGTTTTACCCTTTCTCTATTTTGCGCTCCTATTGTTTGTTTGTGTTTGTTTGAAAAATATAAGAAATAGGTTTGACTTCTTTCTGGCAATAAAACAAAGAGTCGTGTGAAGATGTTCAAACACAAATCGAAACCTTTCGCAAGGAATAAGTCTGCATTACCCACACACGGTACATGTGGTGAACAGGCAAGCAAAACATGCTCTCGTAATATGATGCATTGTATTTGAAACTGTTTGGCCTACACAGAGACGGCCTTCTCCATGGCTTAGTCTCACCAGTGTTAGACCAGAGAACACTAAAAGGTGAACAACAAACTTTGATACTGGCAAAAAGGTCATTTTGTTCGCTGTCACTCGCTGACCCTGTGGCCCTTACCAGACATCTGTACAAAAGAGCTTCATAGCTCATCGGATTCCTTCTCCAGTCTCAATACAGATGCAGATTTTGATCAACAATAATAATCCATAAATTATATAAACATGTCTACAAATGTTATTCGTAATGTATTGGCGGGATTTGCTGCTATTCGCTCACTCGGAGCATCGTTGCTCAGAGTGGCAATCGTGTGGCCTGTGGTGCCGTGGTGTTGCGGTAGGAGTGGTCACCTGTGGTTCCACTGGGGTTGGCATGGAGTGGTCGTCACCATGCAGCAGTTGCATCTCAACTTCGGTGTCCTTGACTTGGGAATAAAAACAGAATCAGAATATTGATTTACACTGCCGGAGGAGGAATCCGATGAGCTATTAAGCTTTTTATCACATATCACGTAATGAAGTTGGATTGTGTAAATTTGAATGTCGTTAAACCACCAATGTCCGCCACAGCCAATTAGTAAGGTGTGTCACGTAAACAAAACATGCCGATTAGTTATTATTTAAGCACACTGCTCGTGTGTTTTTGGAAAGTAAACCCACAACGTTTAAATTCGAGTACCGTGACGTTTCGCCGTTGATTACAACCAGCCTCATTAATCTACCAGTGATGTGTTGGCCAGTTTTGTTGTTGTATGGCGTGGAGGGGCCTGGACATTGCTTTAAGTTGATTTGGATCGGCTGCAGTCCTTCCACGATTGCCAAAGACGCCCTTCTTGGCATCCGGTGGTTCGACTTCGTCGGAAATGTCACCGCTGGGCGTCTGGACCGGTGTCCTAGCGATTGAGAGCTTCGTTCGAGGAGGAGACGGCTGTGCGTCACTCTGTGGACACAGTGCCCCGTCTTATGCGCAAACTCACGCAGAAAATTTCAGTTGGCGGTTGACATTTGCAAAGTGAAACTGCGGGACCCGACTCCCCCGCCCCCTCAAGGAATGGAGCCGTCCTCGTGGTCACCCACCCCGTGAGAAGTGGCTCAAACAAATCACTGGAGACGCCGGGTGTGTGGCAGCCAAGAGCAGCTCATGCGAATGCTGCCGCAAGAGTTCCACACGTTTGGCGCAGGGCAGCCCTGACGACTGCCAGCAAGTGGCAGGGCCCTGAGCAAACAGCACAATCGGTGCCCACCACCGCCCAAACCCAAGGGCAGATCTAGGCTGAGGGGTTTTTGGTAACCTGGGAAACATTTTGCCCCTCTTTTCCATTCATTTTTTTAAAGCTTTTTTTATCAGTTTGTTCATTTGTCTATCCAACCAACAACGTCTAAGCAATGTTGAGAAATTAATTATAATTAATATTGCCTCTGTAAGCACACGGAATTAAATAATGACAGCTTCGTTATTTATTTGTATTTTTTACTAGAATTTGGCGCCCCACTTAACTGGGGGTGCCCTAGGCGAGACCGCCTTGTCTGCCTGTACGGACGGGACTCACATAGTGTCGAGACCTTTGCCCTTGCAGTTTCTTCATCCAAAATACGAGGCCAACGAATCCAGCCACAGTCACCATCACGACGGGCACGACGGCCCAAATCCAACCCTTGGAGCCTACAGCACGAACACGCACACTTGGTATAAAAGACAAAGATCCACCTCGCTGTTAGTGAGCACCTCCTGAAGGCAGGCATGATCGCCAGCACCGCTCCTGCCCGACCGCCTTTCTCCCCAGTGCTGATTTGTTTTACGACACACCACACCATGGAACTTATTGAGGCTGAGTCCACCTGGGGGGGGCAGGACCGTTCACATAATCGTCAATGGTGTTGGTGGCCGTGGGCCAGGAATCGAACTCGGTCTCTGCCGGGTTCGTAGCGCGCATGCTAACCACTGCATCACAGCTCCCCACACACACAAAGGTCCCCGTGTAGCCTTGACAGACTGTAGGGCAAGTGCTGTTAGCGAGCACCTATGAAGGCCGGTACACGAGGGGTGGTGGCCAGCACCACGCCCGACCGCCTTTGTCTCCCAGTGGCGATGTTTACACACCGCACCAGGTAATCATTTGAGGCTGAGTCGACCTAGGGAGGCCCAGGACGGTTCAGATAATCGTCAATGGTGTTGGCCGTGAGCGGGAATCGAACCCGGATCGTCGGGTTCATAGCGCAGCGCGCTAACCGCTACACTATCGCTCCCACTAACACACACCAAGACACCGTTCTATAATTATTTAACTCATCTTACCTTCAATGTCCTCGCAGGCCTGGGACGGACTCGGTCTGTGTAGTCCTTTGATGCAGGTGCACACCGTGTCGCTAATCGTGCTGCACTGGCGTTCAAAGAGTTCGCCTGCAAGAACATCGCGTAACCAGATCACACAGTTCATTTCAGTCCAGTTCATTTATTAGGTATAGCCCTGTGAGCCATGCGGCTCTTGAATAGGGTGCAACCGCAACAAACAAAACATGAGCAAGAAACATCTTAAAGTGACTACACGCGACAGAAAAATCCAGGAAAAAACAGCAAAGTCTTCCAGAAAAAGCACCGTATATCAACGCTGTGTGCAAAAATCCCAGTGGGATGCAAGTCAAACATAACAACCATAATACATCTTCTTGGTTTTTTTAGGTAAAGTCACGTTGAAGGGAAATAATAAAATAATAAAAATTAAATATAATAAAATACAATTCTCACGACGTTTCGGCCACAACGCAAGCAGCCGTCCTCAGGTGAAGAACAGGGCTGTCGGAAAGACAGCGTCGGATCTTTTTACAGCCCTGTTCTTCACCTGAGGATGGCTGCTTGCGTTGTGGCCGAAACGTCGTGAGAATTTAATTTGATTTTTATTTTTATTATTTTATTATTTCCCTTCTACGCGACTTTACCGAAAAAAACAAGAAGATGAATCCCTGCAGTCACGAAAGCTTTAAATCGAAATTTAACCATAAGACAATTTAGATTAAAGTTATCAGTCTAACTCTGTATTACAACAAACAAATATGGCTAAACCAAAACGCGACGATACACCGACTACCACTGAGGGACTGTGCGTTGTTGTCTTGGTGACCTGGGTACAGGCCAGTTCTCAAGGGTTGGCAAGGAAAACAATATTACATTAAGTATTTCACTTAATGGTCTGACTATTTTATTTCTTTTATTTCTACTTGACTTTACCAAAAGAACCAAAGAGTAATTCCTGCAGTCAGGAAAGCGTCAAATCAAGTTTGAATGTTAAGGTACCTGAGGAGAAGCACCAAAGCATGGACTTGTTGTTGTTGTTGTTTTGGTGTGGGCTGGGACTGCTGTTGTAGTTTTGCTTCCTTGCACAAAGGTTGCATTTAGTGTTGACAAATCGGCAGGAATTTATGTAGTTAGGATTTTTTTACTTATTCTTTATTAATAGTGGCTTGCATTTTCTCTATTTAGCACTCCTATCGTTGTGTTTGTTTGTTACTCACTAACCCCCCCCCAGCCCTATTGGACATCTGTGACAAAGAGCTTCACAGCTCATCGGATTCCTCCTGGATAAATAAAGAATCTGATCCTTAATGTGGGTGCCGTGGTGTCAAGATGTTAACTACAGTACCTCGCCTGGTAAATAGGAGGTTGTGGGTTCGATCCTGACCCTGACACCTGCATATTCGGAGTTTGCGTGTCTCTTTTCCCCGTGGTCGCGTCGATTTCTTTCCCCAGGTCCTCTAGTTCCTCCTACATTTAGAATCGATATGCATTTTAGAATCAATTTCCACGATGATGATGATAAGCCACTTCGTTGGGCTATCATTCATGATGGCCAGGTCGCTTCTGAAAAGAGCTACATAGCTCAGTGGGCCTAAAAAATAGTTAATACAGCATACGAGGGTTTCCCAAACTCCAGTCTTTGTGATCCACCACCGCCACACGAAGTCTGTCCGCGTTCGCCAATTTACTCCCCATGTCAAATGCGGCGAGTCCTCACTGGAACGCACTGCTCATAGGAGGTAGATGCGTTCATAATGTGGTGACGATAAAGGTTGGCCTAAGGATTAAGGTGCCAATGTATGTAAATCTACGTAAGGTAAGACAACTCGTTTCTCGAGCAATCTTCCATTGCGAGCTCTCGCGCTGTAACTGAGCTTAACGGATGCGTCCGATTGGAATGCGCCAACACAACAAATACAAATATCCCCGTAGGACCTTAGCAGACTGTTGGGGCAAGTGCCGTTAGTGACGAGCACCCAATGAAGGCCGGCACCGCACACTACGGGGTGGTGGCCAGCACCACGCCCGGCCGCCTTTGTCTCCCAGTGGCGATGTTTTTACACACCGCATCAAGTACTTTTTTGCGGCCGAGTCGACCTAGGGGAGGCCCAGGCCCAGTTAAAATATTTGGCACTTGTTGGACGTGAATGAGAATCGAACTCGGGTCTCTGCCGGGTTCGTAGCACAGTGCGACCAAACATTGTGCCACAGCTCCCACACTGGCACCTCCACCACTCAGTTCGGTTGGTATCTCTTACTTTTGTCGCAGATTTTGCATGCTTGGCAGCTTGTGAGGTTATTTGCGGAGTCTGTGAACGTTGATTTATCTATGCACGACAGGCAGACTGGGAACTGTCCATGCGTTGTGCATTCGTGGCTCTTGTGCGTCCCTGTTGAGTTAAACAAACAAACAAACATCATTGATGTTTATAGAGTACAAGGGACGCCTCTACTTATGAGCGAGTTAGGTTCCAGATGTCTGTTCGTAAGTCGATTTGTTCCTCAGTCCAACTTTACTCCTGTCGATTTCAAACGTGTTGTACGGCATGTACACTCAACACGGGCAATAGCTTTAAAAGTTGTATAATCTCCTGTTGGTTCTTCACGTTCTGCAGAAGTAGATGCTGTGACTGCCATCTATTGCGCGGCGGTTGAACTTACGACTCTCGGTCCAACAGGCAACTGGACATATGGACGGGTTTGTTTGTATCTCTGAAAGTTCGTAAGTCAAATGTTGGTAAGTAGAGGCGTCCCTGTATATCCGTTGCATAACAAAGGCCAATGTCAGTATAACTCACAGTGGTAGCAAAGTGGACTGGTAGCAGATGTTTTTAGCCGCGTTCGATATGAATGGAATTGAGTTTACAAGTGAAAGGTAAGACAGTTGTGAGGGTAATATTGTAGCAATAAATATCTTATCTGCATTCCTTGTATAGATTGGTATACAGCAGTGCCTTAGTCCAAAGGTGCTTTACAACGTATATTGTATCGTATGAGGGTTGGGCTCATTCACTTTGGATATTTTTTTTAAACCGAATTTAAACCAGTGGTTTTATTTGGTAAATTGGCGATTTCCCTCAAACCACCATCCGATGACTCAACGGTGCTGACTCGGTGTCCTTGACACGGCCATTATGACACTCGGTGTGCTATTTGGTTGACTTGAATCTCACTTGAATTCAAAGATTCTATTTTCACCAAAAATCCAATCTCAATTGGATGAATAATCCACGTCGCTTTGTCACGGTACCTGCAGGGCACAGATAGCAGCAGATGTTGGTTTCAGTTCTGTAACTTCCTTGGGGGCAATCCTCTTGATTGTCCTCTGTAGAGACTGGAGCAATCTGTACATGCACACGTTAACTCACTTATACTGCCACACGTGCACCACGTTAACTCACTTGTACTCAATGTTATGGACATTATGTGCAGCCAAGCAGCACTATTAATGGCAGCGACCACAAATGTGGAATTGATTGCTGGCTCGAGACCTGGTCACATGACCCTCGAGCGTCTCCACGAAACAAAGACAAAAACCCCCGTGTAGCCTGAACAGACTGTTGGGAAAGTGCTGTTAGCGAGCAGCACCTATGAAGGCCGGCACTGGCACACGAGGGGTGGGTGGCCAGCACCACGTCCGGCCGCCTTTGTCTCCCTTGTGACGATGTTTACTACACACCATACAAGGTACTCATTTGAAGCTGAGTCGATCTACGTGAGGCCCAGGACCGGTTCAGATAACGTCATGTGTTGGTGGCTGTGAGCGGGAATTTAACTCTTTGGGCCGGGGTTATATAGCGCAGTGTGCTAACCACTGCACCACCACTCCCCTATCATAACATCATTAATATATCATTTTCTTGGTTCTTTCGTAAAGTCACGTAGAAGGGAAATAATAAAATAATAAAAGGGATCAAGTAGTGCATGAACCACGCACAGTACTTGTGATGAACATGTAAACAAGCATGCGCTGATAATAATATATGGCATTGTCCTTGTTCTGGTCGCCTTTTGGCATTCTCTGTGTAGAGGTGATACGCGCTGGATTAAGGATCGTATGCACAGTGTGTGATGATTGGCTGTGTAGGTGGTGACGCGCGCTGACGGTGAGGATCAGGGGTCAGCGCGGGGTCGTGGGTTACGGGGTACCGATTGGCTGTGGGCGGTGACGCGCTGAGAGGGAGTGATCAGGTGGCAGCGCAGTGTGATTGGTGGAGTAATGTTAACACGCGCTGGGGAAAGCGGATCGTAGAGAGAGTGCGTCGTGATTGGGTCATTAAGGAACGACGCACACGTCGACGCCGCATCAGCTCCGTCTCTCGTGAGCAGGGGCTATAAAAGGGGATGCACACAGGCGTAAGGGCAGTGTGTAACCAGCGAAGAATGAAGACGGGGATGAAGACCTAGAGCCCTGCGGTACCTAGCCCCGCTGTCCTAAGGGACCGGGACTCTGTGTAACCCAGAGGCGAGTGTAGTGGGTGTAGCCATAGGTCTACACGAGTCGAGTGTATTGTGTAGCCAGGGCATAGGGCTTACACGAGTCGAGTGTATTGTGTAGCCAGAGGCATAGGGCTTACACGAGTCGAGTATATTGTGTAGCCAGAGGCATAGGTCTACACGAGTCAAGTGCATCGGGTGTAGCCAGAGGCCTAGAGCTTACACGAGATTAGTGGAGTGTGTCGGAGGAAGAAGAAAGACCACACATTGTATTGTGATACCTAAAGGATTTAATAAAAGTGTGTTACCCGTCAAGAAGTTCCTGCCGTCAATTCGCATACTTCAACTGGCGTCAGAAGTGAAACGGTCCTCCAAGCATGGATACAAGGAGGAACCGTCGGACCCACGGGATTGACCACGAGGACAACCTCGACGACGCGGGCCAGCGGGCATCAGGGGTGAGGAAGAGGAGCTGCCCACGGGCAGGATCCACCGACGGCGCCGGACGAGCGACGGGGGACTGACACCGTGCTTCGCGAGGCACACTCCCGTCTGGCGGAGCTGCTGCTCGCCGCCGCGTCCATCTTGGCGGAGATCAGCTCGTCGGGAGGAGCGGGGACGGCGGCCGACGTGCTACAGGGTCGCCCTGCAGATTCCGCCAAAACGATTTGGCGATTCCCGCCATTTCATCCGCTCCAACTTTTGGCGGGAACGGCCATCACCACGTGGCAGCGGTTCTCCATGCGCGGCCGCTGACGTCACCAACGCGCGCGGCGGACCGCCATCACACACCCGCGACTGGGGCCGCCATCTTACACACCGACGGGGGGCAGAGAGGAAGCACGAGGAGGAGGACGACTTTATCTTTCAGCAGCGCCTTCCCACGTTGTCAGCATTCAAGGCGGAAGGCGGGGATTGGAGCCTATTTCAGCGCAGATTTTTGGCGCATCAAGAGATGTCCGCCTGGTCCGACGCTACGGCACTGCGGGCACTGCCTGCCATGCTGGACGACAACGCGCTCGCGGCCTTCACGTCCGCACGCAGGTCGGACCGCTCCACGCTCAAGGATGCGCTGGCTCTCATGGCAAAAGTCTACGGTCCTCCCTCGGCGTGCCGCCATCATTTCTACGCAAGACGGAAGGCGGACACGGAGACCGTGCTCGCCTACCGCACGGCGTTGCTCGCTCTCGCTGACGCCGCGTTCCCTCGTATGGACGAGGAGGGCCAAGATGCGATGGTTTTGGAGCAGCTGCTCAAGTTGGCGCAGGACCTGGGGGTCCCCATCAACACGGCCGACGACACCGATATTTCTTCATTACGGGTCGCCACGAGCATGCAAGCGCACGAGGTCCTTCAACGAAAGCAGGGGGTCGTCTGCAACGCTGCCGTGGCCTCAACTCCGGGTCCGGTTGACACCGTGCCCCAAGTCGTCAGCCCACGAGAGGACGCGTTCATCGCGGGACGAGCGGGGACTGGAGGTCGGGGGTCGTTCGCCTCTGCGAGCGGCCCGCAAGCTGGAGCAACCGAGATCTCCGACTACTGTCATCACCTGCTATAACTGCGGCCTTCGTGCCACGTGGCCTCCGGTTGCCGTGCCCCACGTCAGCGCGCCATGGGACCTCGGCTGGACGACGACCAAGGCCCCAAGTCATCACTGCAAACCCCGGCAAGTCGCGGCACCTCACATGCTTGGCCGCATACTCGACACGTATGGGTCGTCGCGTTGCGACGAGGGAGAGCCGAGTAGAGTTCGGAGATTCGGTTCGGAGAGGGGGGTTCGGCCGGGACCGGGGAGACATTAAATGGTCGGAATTGGGGCACAGAATAGTGGCTGCCTCAGCGGGTTCATCCGTCGTTACCGGATCGATTGATGGGGTCGAGGTCAGGGTGTTAGTGGACACGGGGGCATCGGCGACTATTATTTCGGATATCATTTATAATATTCTCCCGGTACAATGTCGTCCGCTTCTTCCGGTGGATGTGCCATTTTACGCCGCTAACGGGGGATCGTTGGGCATTATCGGTCAGATTAGGGCGTCATTTGCATTGGTGATATCAAATTGTCGGGACCCGTTTTCGTTTCATCTTCCCTGGCGGTTCCTTGCCTATTGGGCACTGATTTTTTGGCGAAAATGCCCATCAAAATTCTCATTGATCAGCGTTGCATTGAACTACCATCGGGTCGCCGTATTTCATTTTTGACGAGCCCTAATGTAATTCGGACGGCGTGCGCTACCATTCAGGCGTTAGCAACACAGACCGTGCACGTGCCCCCGGGTTCACAAATGTTGATTCCCCTCCGGTTACGGAAGCCATGGGGAAGGAGGCCTCGGAACAGGCCATGCTTTTGGGTCCTTCTAATAGGGCTGTTGGAGGTCTCGATTTATCGGTGGCTCACACTTTGGTTGGGGCAGACAGGGATCCGTTTGTCATGGTTTTAAACGCTGGGCGCGGCCGGCCGTCATTCAGCAGGGCACCGTGCTGGCTCACGCGGCACGGGTCCCTGCGGAGGAGAGGCTGGTTGCGCAGGTTGATCCGAGCCCCACGAATAGCGTACCATCAAAGGAGGACCTAGATTGGATTGATATGCTGTGCGCGGACTCTGACGATTTGTCAGCGGTACAGTTGGGTGCGTTGCGCGGGTTGCTGATTGAATTTTCGGATGTCTTCAGTAAACATAAGTATGATATCGGATGCACGGACCTGCTACGCCACCACATTGAAACGGGCGATGCGGCACCGGTCAGGCAAAATCCCTTCCGACTGAGTCCTGCTGAGAAGGAACATGTTCAGTCGGCAGTTAACGATATGCTGGAAGCCGACATTATTTCGCCTTCTTCCAGTCCTTGGGGAGCACCTATTGTGCTCGTTAAAAAGCAGGACGGATCCCTGCGATTTTGCGTCGATTTCCGCCGCCTGAATAAGATCTCGGTGGCCGACGCGTATCCGCTCCCCAGGATGGACGAGTCTCTCGACGCATTGTCCGGTGCGCGATACTTTTCGACTCTTGATTTATTGTCCGGATTTGGCAGTTGCCACTCGACGAGGAGTCTAAGCCTAAGACTGCATTCCGGACTCCAGGGGGCCTGTTTCAGTTTAACCGGTTACCCATGGGACTTCACTCCTCTCCTGCGACGTTTCAGCGTCTTATGGAATTGGTTTTGTCGGGCTTGCAGTGGGAGACGTGCCTCATTTACCTTGACGATGTCATTGTTTTCGGTAAAACGTTCGAAGAACACCTCCAGCGATTGAGAGGGGTGTTCTTGCGAATGCGATCGGCTAAATTAAAGTTTAAACCGGCCAAATGCCATCTTTTTCGTAAATCCGTGAGGTACTTGGGTCACATTGTCGACTCTTCGGGGATTTCTACCGATCCTGCGAAGACGGACTGTGTCAGTTCGTGGCCGACGCCCACGTCAGTGTCAGACGTGCGCAGTTTCATCGGTTTTGCTTCGTATTATCGCCGATTCGTTGAGCACTTCGCCACCATTGCAAAGCCCTTGCACGCTTTAACGGCAAAAGGAGTGAAGTTCCGGTGGGGACCGGAGGAGGAGGCTGCATTCTGCTCCTCCGGGACGCCTTGGTAAGGGCCCCACCCTTGCGCTATCCGGACTTTGAGAGTCCCTTCTTGCTAGACACGGATGCTAGCAACACGGGCATTGGGGAGTGCTGTCCCAAGTCGTTGGAGGGGTCGAACGGGTGGTCGCCTATGGTAGCAGGGTGTTGTCGCCGGCAGAGCAGCGCTACTGCGTCACCCGTCGTGAACTACTTGCCATTGNTTTTTTTGTACAACAATTCAGGCCATATCTCTATGGTCGTCATTTCACGGTCCGGACGGACCATGCGGCGCTCCAGTATTCATTACGGGTTGCCCAGCCCTCGGGCCAATTGTCGCGGTGGTTGGAAGTCCTCCAGGACTATCAGTTCACGACTACGTACCGTAAAGGGTTGCGACACACGAATGCCGATGCCTGTCGCGGTTGTTGCCTTGTCACAAATGTGCGTGCTTATCGGGATCGGCGCGCTGTAAACCTCCGGTTACGGAAGGTAGGGAGGCGTTGGTTGCGACCGCGAGCACACCAATTGGGGATGGTCCCGCTACCCCAGGGGGTCAGGACTCGCTGCTCTCACTGTCGTTGATTGAGTGGGGCCGTCTCCAAATGGCGGACAGCTCCCTGCTGGCATTGCGCCGAAAGACGGAGGGTTCCGAAGGTAGCCACGACCGAACTGGCTCCTACGAGCTTAAGCAGGGCCTGTTGATGAGATGGGACAGTTTGTCCCGGCGGCATGCGATTGTGGTGCTTCTGCTGTGAGGGGAAGGTTGTCTTGGCCGCACACGAACGCCTCTTGCATTTGGGAGTTAACAAAACGCTTGCCCTGCTTCAGCGTGACTATTATTGGCCGGGAATGGGGGGTGACGTGGTGAATATTCTGAAGGGTTGTGTTGAGTGCGCCAGACGGAAACCACCGCCCGTGGCAGCTAATCCACCGCTGCAATCTATTCAGGTCTCGCGCATTAACGAGCTCGTTGCACTCGATATTCTGGGGCCCTTTCCGGTCACGCCTAGGGGTAATAAGTACCTGTTGGTGGGGTCGAATATTTTACCGGTGGCCTATGGCATGGCCACTCGCCAACCAGTCGGCGGCGGCTGTGACGGACGCCTTTGTCCAGGGCTACGTCCTGGACAAGGGGGCTCCCGAACGCTTGCTGACTGACCAAGGGAAAAATTTTTCGAGTAAATTACTGCAGGAGGTGTGCGACCTGTTGGGTACCAAAAAGGTGCGTACCTCCCCGTACCACCCGCAGACGGACGGGATGGTGGAGAGGCTTAACAGGACATTGACCTCTATGCTGTGCCAGCAGGTGTGTGAGTCGCATGTTGATTGGGACCTGCAGGTCCCTGGGGTCCTTGCCGCGTATAGAATGGCCCCCATGCAGCTACGGGGTTTTCCCCGTTTTTTCTAATGTACGGCCGGGAAGCCGACCCGCCCATGGAAACGCAGCTGGGTCTGCCCGCACCACGAACTAATTCTAAATTGGCAGAGCATATTAAATTTAATATTCATAAACTGACAGAGGCAAGGGAGGCCGCACGGCTTAATTCGCGGGCTCGCCAAATTGCGAACGAGCGGTTGCGGGCACGGAAGGTGTCCGTGCACAATTGGGAACCAGGTGACAAGGCCTGGCTGCATTGCCCTCAGGCACCTTTGGCCACGTCGCCTAAATTGTTGAAGCCGTGGCGGGGACCGTGGAGGTCGTGCGGGTTGCGCGCCCCCAGTGCGTTCAGATAAAATGGGGGAAACGCCGTTGGTACGTCCACCCTCCCGACTGAAACCGTTCTCGCCTCCGTATGGCCTCCCCTTGTGTCGTGAGGGCCGAGCATGTGACGTGACCGACGACCCTGAGGGGGAATTGTCCTTGCCTGCTCCTCACATGTCTCCGCCTGACCCGCTCCCAGGTGTCTCGGAACTGACTGCTGCCGACCACCGGCGGCCGGATCTTCACGGCGGGGCCGGTCCTTCCAGGCCCGATCCGTGCCGTCTAGAGCTGCCGGAGACACCGGACGGTCGCCAACGTCCCGTTCCATACGACGGACCGGCCAGACGGACTCGCGCTAGGTCGCGCTACTTTGTGTAACCTACCACGTGCGGAGTCGAGGCAGCCGGAGCGCCTCGGCACTGCGTGGGTCACAGTGACACTTGGCGCGTTCGTTTTACGGTGTTCGCTTTTATTGTGTTGTTCGTCGGGCTGTATATTGCTTCGTATTTAAGGTTGTGTTATGTTGTTGTTGTTGTGTTACGGGGCACACTGGGATGTGGAGTTCTTTATTACTGCGTTGCGTTATGTTGTGTTGTAGGTTAACAGCCGGGCCGGCTGCAAGCTATGTGGGAGGGGGTGATGTAGAGGTGATACGCGCTGGGATTAAGGATCGTATGCACAGTGTGTGATGATTGGCTGTGTAGGTGGTGACGCGCGCTGACGGTGGAGGATCAGGGGTCAGCGTGGGGTCGTGGGTTACGGGGTACCGATTGGCTGTGGGCGGTGACGCGCTGAGAGGGAGTGATCAGGTGGCAGCGCAGTGTGATTGGTGGAGTAATGTTAACACGCGCTGGGGAAAGCGGATCGTAGAGAGAGTGCGTCGTGATTGGGTCATTAAGGAACGACGCACACGTCGACGCCGCATCAGCTCCGTCTCTCGTGAGCAGGGGCTATAAAAGGGGATGCACACAGGCGTAAGGGCAGTGTGTAACCAGCGAAGAATGAAGACGGGGATGAAGACCTAGAGCCCTGCGGTACCTAGCCCGCTGTCCTAAGGGGACCGGGACTCTGTGTAACCCAGAGGCGAGTGTAGTGGGTGTAGCCATAGGTCTACACGAGTCGAGTGTATTGTGTAGCCAGAGGCATAGGGCTTACACGAGTCGAGTGTATTGTGTAGCCAGAGGCATAGGGCTTACACGAGTCGAGTATATGGTGTGTAGCCAGAGGCATAGGGTCTACACGAGTCAAGTGCATCGGGTGTAGCCAGAGGCCTAGAGCTTACACGAGATTAGTGGAGTGTGTCGGAGGAAGAAGAAAGACCACACGTTGTATTGTGATACCTAAAGGATTTAATAAAAGTGTGTTACCCGTCAAGAAGTTCCTGCCGTCAATTCGCATACTTCATCTGGTCTGACACTGGTACAGAGACTCGGCCATGAAGAAAGCTGCTGTCGCTCTGGCGTAGGCCAATCAGTTTCAAAGACAATGAAGGTTTATCATTACGATTACAGGCAATGCATACATGAAAACGATATATGATTCTGCTGGTCCACAACACTGGGAGTGAGACTAGGTCATAAAGAAGGCGACTGTATCTCTCTTTTGGTTCTTTCGGTAAAGTCACGTAGAAGGGAAATAATAAAATAAAAATAAAACATAATAAAATACTATAATAAAATAAAACATAATAAAATACAATTTGTATTTTATTATGTTTTATTTTCATGATTTCCCTTCTACGTGACTTTACCGAAAGAACCAAGAAGATGAATCCCTGCAGTCACGAAAGCTTTAAATCGAAATTTGACTCTATCTCTCGTTTAGGCCAATCGGTTTCCAAGACAATGCCATGCATTATTATCAGAGCATCTTTGTATTTCACCACAAGTACTGTGTAAGGTTAAGACAGTACTCCTTTCTCGAGCAATCTTCCATTGCCAGTTCTCGCGCTGTAACTGAGCTTAACGGATGCGTCCGATTGGAACGCGCCAACACAACAAATACAAAGATCCCCCGTAGGGCCTTAACAGACTGTTGGGGCAAGTGCCGTTAGTGACGAGCAGCTAATGAAGGCCGGCAAGGCACACTAGGGGGTGGGTGGCCAGCACCACGCCCTGCCGCCTTTGTCTCCCAGTGGCGATGTTTTTACACACTGCATGAAACGCATATTTTGGTATTTGGGCCTTCTGAAAGGCTCTCTTATGATTTTAGTTGACGGACAAACGCAACGCCGGGCTTTTATAATCGGAAAAAGAACTGAGGCCACGTGCACACTGCCCCGTGATGTAATTGCACACGTGACGTCTTTGGACCGTGAGGCAACTCCATGCGCTTGTCCTCCCCGGCCCGCCCCCACCGCTCCAAGACGCCATCTCACGCGTAATGCCACCTCGCTCGCAACTGGCGAACTACGGAATCGGTGCCTACCACCCCCCGTCCAAACCCCAGGGGCAGATCTCAGAGCTGTCGACGCGTACGGTTCAGTGAAGCTAGTGCAGGGGGGCTGTAGCGTACGATGTTAAACGGGGCCCTAAATAAAAAAAAACATATTAAAACACGTAAATGTTTAACTTGCATAGTAAAGCAATTGTATTTTTTCAATTGCTATATGGCCAGATAATAAGACAAATCACTAACCTTAAACACCCAGTCGTTCATAAAAGTTGAAGGGCGGTAGAGTACTATAGTAATAGAGCAAGTGCAGAGTCCACTGAACCGGACTTGATAGCTTGAAAGCATTTAGCGCGGGGCCATTGAAAGTGCGGGCCCCGTCGTATTTGTAGCTACTTTTGCTACTGGGATCATCCGGCACTGGTACGGGTTAGCCGCGTGCTTGTGCAGGGATCTCGAGTTCCGAGTTCCATGTTGGGTCGGGCCGTTTCAATGCGGGACAAATGTTTCGTCTAATTTGTTTGTGTTTAGATGGGTCTTTGTAGGATGAACGTTTGAGATTTATTAGTGGCACGGGTTGACCAATACAGTCGATAATAATGTAGGCGCTGATAAGGGGTTGACAGGTATATTGTGGTGTGGTGTGTATAGTATAGTGTGTAGTGTAGAGAGTGTAGTTTATACTGTAGTGTGCCTTCCCGCCCCGCTGGTGTCGATGCCAAACATTGACCCGATGTTGAGGCCTCCTCGTGGCTCGCCGCGGTCCAAGCCTGCCTTGCCTGGTTTCCCTGCCCAAACCCCCGGGCATCTTCAGGCAGGGGGGGGACATCAAATGGGAAGTGGGAGAAGTCCACGGGTCCTGTGACACAATGAGCCAGCCTCTCGTGCACCTCCTTTGGCTCCTCGCTACGTGTGAAGACAAAGATCCCCAGCACAGCCGATGAAGGACGGCACGGCATACGAGGGGGTGGGTGGGTGGGTGGCCAGCACCACGCCGGAAGCCTTTGTCTCCCCAGTGCTAGCGATGTTTACTACACACCGCACCAGGTACTCATTTGAGGCTGAGTCGACCTAGGGAGGCCCAGAACGGTTCAGATAATTGTCACTGGTGGTATTGGCCGTGAGTGGGAATCGGACTCAGGTCGCCAGGTTCGCAGTGCAGCGCGCTAACCGCTACACTACCACTCACACACACAGACACACACACACACACAGACACACACACACACACACGTACACAGNCACACACACGTACACACACACACGTACACAGACAGACACGTACACACAGACACACACAGACACACAGACACGTACACACAGACACACACGTACACACAGACCACACGTACACACAGACACAGACACACGTACACACGCACGCAGGTACACACGTACACAGACACACGCACACACGCAGCTTACCAGCATGAGTGTGAAGGTTAGGAGTGTGGTGAGCAGGCGTAATTGAGACATGGCCCAGCAGTTGTCCACACGGATGTGTGGATGTGAGCAAGAGTCGATGGACTCCCTTGAGGCTCGCGTCGGGGTTCTCCCGTGACTGATGAGGAGGACGAGGAGGGTGCGGCTCGACTCAATGGACTTTGAGTTCAATAAAAACGCAACTGGTAGAGGCCATTACAAGTGTAGGGGTGGTGGGGGTTCAGATGGTTGACAAAGAGGTGGACAGAAGGCACTGAGCACACGCGTCTTATGGTTTAGTGGGGGGGGGGGCTGTTGGAGACAACTTGGTGGACACTTTCGACTTAAAACTTTCGTGACTAAAGGAATTCAAATTATTCGGTTCTTTCGGTAAAGTCACGTGGATAGAAAATAATAATAAAAACCACGATGTTTCGTTGGCAACAGGGGGGGTGGTTTTTATTTTTCTTATTTTTTCTATCTACGTGACTTTACCGAAATAACCAAATAATTTGGACACCATCGGGGTTGACTGTTGGAGTCTCAACTTGGTGGACACCATCGGGGTCGACTGTTGGAGACTCAACATGGTGGACACCATCGGGGTTGACTGTTGGAGTCTCAACTTGGTGGACACCATCGGGGTTAACTGTTGGAGTCTCAACTTGGTGGACACCATCGGGGTTGACTGTTGGAGTCTCAACTCCCCTGAAGATGGACGTCTCCGATGAACTTATCTACACAAGCAGGCAGCAGTGAAGAGCGCTCACGATAGCGCTGATTCGGCCAACGCCGGAGACGGCCTCCTCTAATACAGACTCGACCTTGTGATAGGGAGTCTATTTGGTGTTTGAACATCCTAACGCCTCCTGTATTCTTGACGGGAAGAGTCGAGACGATTATTTTTTCATCATCTTGATACTGGCAAAAAACGGACACAGAGACGGCACTCACGACCGTATAATGAGTCAAAGTTAAGACGCTTATTGAAATGAGGTTGGTCGTACGGAGATGGAAAGAGAGACAGACTTGATGGGAACTTACACATTGAGCAATGCCATGGAAAGAATCAGACAGAGAAGCGTCGTGTGGTGGCTGGACGCGGTGTGGACCACACGGGCAGTGTGGAAGACCGAGTGAAGGGGTCAATGAGTGTTAGTTCGTGGGAACAGTCACCAAAGTGATAGCGCCAGAAGAGTGAAACGGAGGTGACTGACCGCCCGTGAGCGAGTGAGTCGAGTGATTTTGCTGAGTGCTGAATCATCCATGAACCGACTGCATTACGTTTAATTCTATTTGGCACAATAATATGAAATATTCTTTAGGTCTTTCGGTAAAGTCACGTAGATAGGTTCAAATTAATACAAATAAAATTAACAAAAACCACGACGTTTCGATCACAACACAAGCGATCGTCATCAGGAGGAAGACAAAAAGAATATCAATTCCTGCAGTCACGAAAGCTGTAAGTCAATAATAGAAGGTTTAAGTTTTACATGATCGGTAAACAAAAATAAAGGCGACGGAGGTACAAAAATAAAGACTCTAAAACTGTTATTTTAATTCCCATGACAACACTCTAGAGATGTAGGGGACTACAAAGAGAAAGTTAAAGTGTCCACATGGAGGGCGTTAAGAACGCGTGGCCAAAGGGAGTGTCTATAATTAATTAACTCGACGCGTCGTGACGATTGGCGTCACGTGACGCACTGGGGTGGAGGGCGCTGTCCAGTGGAGGTGGGCCCAGAGGCTTTGTGAGCAGGGCGAGGCCGCGGTCTGGGCGCTTGCAGGACAACGTCTACGAGGTGGAAGACGTCGGGCGACTGTTCACGGAGCTGTAGCTACGTTACTCCTAAGACGATAGAGACGTCGCTTTGTTAGAGATGGACGTCTCCACGCAGCTTATTGACACAGCCACTCCTAGATCGGGTCTCTTGAGCTTCAAGTTCATGTATTAGGTATAGCCTGTGAGCCATTCGGCTCTTGAAGCCCAGGGCCCCTGCATTGCCATAACCTGGCCCTTGATAATGCAAGTACAATCGTGTGTTCATATTCAAACCATTATTTTTCTCTATGCATATTCAAATTGGCCGTAACATTCATTTATATTTGCTGTGCTGTCACTGAGCCGTTCATTCTTGCATTCTGATGTTGCATTGCGGCTTCTGATATCCCTTCAATATCAGTGAACTCCACCAGGTGGTGCAACATCACACGTCATGCTCAGAATCTCGGACTCATTACAGCTGACCTAAATATTCATTCTAAGAGTTTGAAGGAGATGAATCTCTTAAATGTGACACGTGGGCAATCTTGCTCTATTTAAGACCGGAACCAGAAGACTTCTTCACAATCCGGGAAAATCTGATGAAGCTGGTTGTAATCACAGTGAAACGTCGTACTGCATGCAATGTAAATGTTTTGGGTTGACTCACCATCAACCCATGTGCTGAAGTAATAGCTGATTCATGGGACTTCCTTTGCCGGTACCAAAATATAAGAATAGGTTTTTCCCCTTTTTTCAGCAACAAAACTGAAATCTTTTTACGAGGAATCATGACTGCATTAACCACAATGCTTGTGGTCAGAATGCAAAAAATAAAGAAAGCTGTCTCTGGTGTGGACCAATCAGTTTCAAGGACAATGCAAAAATTATCAGTGTGTTTTTTTTTGCATTCTGACCACAAGTATTATGGTTAATGCAGACATGATTCCTCGTAAAATATTTCAGTTTTGTTGCAGNAAAAAGGAAAACCATATTGTTAAAATAGCTGATTGGCACGTTTTGTTGATGTAACAAACTTTACGAATTGGCTGTCAGGTGGTGGTGGGTTAACGACGCATTTATATTTACGCGATGTAACACAAAACCTTTATTATGAATATCCCACGCTCTTCCTTCTCCCCTGCTCCACCTCCTCCTCCCCTCCTCCACCTCCTCCCACTCTTCTTCTCTCCTGCACCATTCCCAGCATCGCTCTCCTTTACTTCAACCTCACTCGAAGCTCCTGTCAAGTACGAATAAACTGCCCCATAAATGTCTGCACTCTCCCTTCATTCTCTACGTCATCGCCGCCGCTCCTCACAGTTTCCTTCACTTCCCCAGCACCATTTCCCCCATTCCACCACCCCCACCTCAACGTGACACTCGTCTCCTCTACTCCACTCTTCTCTCCACATCAACGCCATCGATATTCACTTCTCCACTTTCATCCACCTCACTATTCACTCCCCACTTTCACTCTCTCTCAGTGATTTAAACGCCCTATAATTACCAACCGTCTCTCCAGTCGCCTCAGATTTTGTATCCGCATCCCACTCTCCCAGCACCACCCCCTCATCGCCACCCCCACCTCGACATCCCTCCATCTCTTTCATTATCCGACCTTGCAGTCCACGTCAACATTTTCACTCTTGTCACTGTTTACTGCCCATCCACCTTCCTTTTCATTCCCTCACGTTTAATCACAGCCATTTTTATTCCTTAAGTTTACTCCCATTGATCTCTCCTCCCTTTATTTTCTCACCACCACTCCAGCCGTCAAGTGTGTTTCTCCACATCCCCACTCTGCCCAGCACCATTTCCCAGTACCTCCATCATGCAACACTCCACTCTCCTCCAAACCACTCTTCCCTCCTCCGCTCTTCACTACTCCGGTTTCCACTCCTCTTCTCTCCTCAACGTTGCTGTTCACGTCCCCAAGTTTAGTTGCGTCGCTCTCTGCTCCCTCATCGTGCCCCACCAGCCCCACTCGAGATTTGCGTTACCCCGTTGCTGGCCTCACTCTCCCCAGCAGCACCTCCCCCAGTTCCTCCATCCCCCACCTCAATCTGCGATGCTCCACCNTCTCTACTCCACTCTTCTACTCCACTCTTCACTCCTCCACTCTTCACTCTCCACTCTTCACTCCTCTATTCTCCACGACGTTGCTGTGCGCTCCACATTCTTACTCGTGTCGCTGTTCACTCCACACTTCTACCACACCTCCCTTCACTCCCCACTCTCCTCCACCTCACCGGTCGCTCCTTCATCCTCCTCAAACCGTAGACTCTTGCGAAGTATGGTTACCGTCCCCTTGTGCACGCACAGGGCGGGTAGAGAGGGCCTGGGAAGGCGGTGACATTGAATGAGTGCAGCCGCCTCCTGGTGTCGGCGCAGTAGAACGAGAGGAGCCCCTCTTCCCAACGCAGGTGAACGCCGATCTTCCTGGGAGGAGGGCGCACGGCCGCCAGTGCGGTGTGGCAGCCGCAGTGGCTCGCCGCGTAGCCGCCCTCGCGTCTCCACAGGCACCAGGAGTCCGCGCCCGCGCCCAGGAGCTGCGCCTCCGCGCTCCTCCGCGCGGCAGAGTGGCGCACGCGACGCCCACTCTGAACTGCTCCGCGCCGCCCACGTCCACCTCCCAGTAGTGCGCGCCGCTGGAGAAGCCCTCGCGGCACAGCGCCTGAGCGGAGTTCTCAAAGCGCTCGGGTGGTGGGGGTAAGAGTGGCGCTCGGAGGACAGAGTCACCGTCCTGAGGTCGACGGAGAGGCGGAGGTCGGAGTTCACAGAATTGGGGTTCACGGTGGGAGAGCACCTTTCTGAAAACAAACAAGAACAACGATATGTTTGCATGCGTGTTGAACTTCTTCCTCACCGTACGTAGCCAAGAGTGCTTATCGGAGGTGCATGCTTACAATTTAAAACAATGAGATCTTTTTTTACCAGATAAATCGTTGCTGATTGTGGATGAATACCTAAACTATCTGAATTTAGTATTCTGGTTGTAAACGGCATCATTTACAGCAACAGCAGTGACAGAGCGAACCTTTGTCAGAGCCACAGATGATTGACACTTCATGCCCACTTGACGTCTCACTCTCCTGACAACCTTCCCAATGTCCATCTTGTACACTGACGTTGACAAATTATGTTACAACAATAACACTTGTGATGACTATAAACTGAAGCGTGCAAGCATGAGGTGTGCTGGTATTGAAGTGGTTTGTCTCTTACCTGACGATTTAACATGGCGAGAAAGTCTCTTTCATTACTTCTAGTGGCTTCCATCACTTCCTCGAGCTCCCCGTCCTTCTTTACACTTTCAACTTCCTCGCGGATGAACTTTTCACACTTTATGGAAATGTTTTCCATGTACGCCTTCCAGTATATGTGCGCTTCGATGTGGCCCTGCATCAACATCTCATGCAGGAAGAGATAGGGTCTCCTGCGCAGCAGGGCCACCATCTCATTCCGCACAGGCGTCAAACCGGCTTCGTACTCATAAACCTTCTGGTGAACGGATTTGTTGACATCACCACTGAGGGTTGGGCTAAGAGAGGGGTGAACAAAAACACGCAAATGAGAGACGTGAGAGAATCCGAGCAAATGCAAAGTCCTCAGCCACAGGCAATTGCTAGGCTCAAGGCAGTGCTGCTTTTCAGTATCTAGAACACTGCCTCTGAGTGCGAGTTTTAACCATCCACACGAGTGGATCGTAAAAATGGATTAAGCTACAAAATGCTAAATCTGACGTGTTTTGAAGCTTACACAATTCTCCATATTTTTAATCAGTTTTTGTGATGTAAATATTATAATTTATTATATTACTACCAGCCATCTTCAGCTGGAGAATCTCTAAACATGCGTAGCGTTTAGTTTGGCTGTCAATTTGTTGTAGGTTTTGACGGCACATGTAGAGCGATCATTACTTGGCATCACTCAAAACTAAATTATGAATCGTACTACTTGATTTGAAGTTTTTGTGACTGCAAGGATCCATACTCTTTGGTTTATTCGGTAAAGTCACGTAGGTGAAAATAAAATAAAAAATGAAAAGAACTAAACTAAATCACGACGTTTCAGCGCAACACAATTGTCCGTCATCAGGTGGGAAAGCACAGTATACTGCTGAGGTAGACTGTTTTAAAAGGGTTGAAATGGGTGTAGCTCAAGGGTTATAAAGTGGCCGGGGTTAGTGATGTTAATGTGAGAAATTAGCATGTAACTGTGAGATTGAAGAGCAGCCTCCTGCTAATCCCTCACATTTACATAGCCACTTCCGTGCCCTCGTTAAGGAGGCTGCTATTCAATCGTACAGTTACATGCTAATTTCTCACATTAACATCACTAACCCTGGCCACTTCTTTATAACCCTTGAGCTACACCCATTTCAACCCTTTTAAAACAGTCTACCTCAACTGTATACTGTGCTTTCCCACCTGATGTCGTGATTTAATTTAGTTTTCATTTTTATTTTATTTTCACCTACGTGACTTTACAGAAAAAACAAAGAGTATGAATCGTACTACTAGCGACGACAACCTGGGTATTGCTATTGCAAGAGTAATGTTTAAGCTGATATCAGGTGAAGCCTACTGCCAATAACTAGGTGATGTATGTTAATTATATGAATGGCTGATCTCACCTATGGTAATCGATCCACTGAGCAGCAACACTGCAGGATGAATCGTAACGGAGCGTTTCCACTCCTCCAAATAAAATCGTGCAGAGGCGTCATGGTCTCAGCACAAACAAACGTGAGCTTCAGATTGTCACAGTCCAGGTGAATCCCGATTCGCTGGGGAGGCACTGGCGGGTTCAGCACGGTGACTTCTCCATTGTGAGCAGCCACGAGCTCAGCCTCGCGTCTCCACACGCACCAGGACATTCTAACCCCGTCCAGCCCAGCAATACATTCTTCTCTCTCCATCGCATTCTCCCACAAGCGACACCGACCATGTATTGCTCTGCACAGCCCACGTGCAGCTCCCAGTAGTGGCGCCGGAGGAGAATCCCTCTGAGCACAGCACTTGGGGACGACCTCAAACCTCTCCACGTGATATGGGTACACTTGTTCAGCTGCTTTCGTTACCGTCTTGAGGTCCGTGGACAGCAGTAGGCACCCATTTGCTGTGTTAGGGTCGTATGTTGGTGAGCAGATTTCTGTAACAATAAAATAATTAACGGCGTTATCGATGAATGAGATCATTTGGCGTTGATGATTCTGCCGGGGCACCACCGCTGCTCCTGCTGTGTTGGTTGAACGGTCGAATAGTTGTGGGGATGAGAAGCAATGCGCAGCTTGGGGGACGGACGCTTGGAATATAACCCAATTAACATAACAAGGCACAAACACGGTTGCTGTGGAGGATACGGAGCTGTTTGGTGTTATTTATGTCATCATCAACAACCGAGATCAACGACTGCCACATGAAGGCGTTCAAGCCGTTTCCATCTCTCACAAACCGGGATGTAATAATACACCTGCACACAAACTCGTTTAATTGCCCCGTCTCTCAGCGGGCATCCTTGGTTGCCGCTCCACCGCTATATTTGACCATCGCCTCTCATCCCTTCTAACGGCGCGTTCTGTCCAGCCCACTTGCTCTTCTTGACCGTTTGAATGATGCAATCTACCAAGCTGCCCTGACCAGCGTGGCTACCACTCTCAAACACCACGCATGACCTACACATCGAATTAAACATATTACTTTATAGTGATACAGGTAATGTTGCAATGTACGAGTCATTTATGTACTTACCAGCCTGACTCTGCATGTCTAGAAATGTTCTCTTCCTGCTACTGAAGTCCTCGTAAATGTCCCTGAACTTCCCGCAGGCCTCCTCTCCTCTGTCTACCACGAGGCCGATGACGTAGTGTGCCCGTCGCGACGCATCAGGGAGGCCGCGTGCCTTCCAGTACTCGGCCTCGTCGATGAGCTCCCGCAGGAAGAGGTCGAGCAAGAGGTGGGGCCCGACCCCACCGCCTCCACTCCCAGCAGCTCTGAGCGGCGGTCACGCAGCCACGTCCACACGGCACCTCCACTCGAGGCCATTTCTCTTGGATGATCTCCACGGCGTCTCTCACAACGGCAACTTCCACCTGCGACACGGCCACTGTTAGGACGTGGACTCTGCAATGAACTTGCATGGATTGAGCACAAGGAGAATGAGGAGCAAGGAGAGACGCAAAGATTCAGACTGATGAGGGCGAAAAGGCGACACAGAGAAAGTTACAAGCGTGCAAGATATGGTGAGGCAAGACCATGAAGATTTGTAACCAGGGTGAGGAGTTGGAACAGGCAGCGTTAGTAGCCGATCGTGTGCCTGGAGTGCGGTGGTGGTGGTGGTGTGGTAGGAGTTGTCACCTGTGGTTCCGATGGGTTGGCTCGGGCGATCGTCGCTCAGCGGTTGCCTCTCAGAGTCGGTGGCATAGGCTTGGAATTTTCATCATGGGACACAAACACGGGCATTGTGGTTACACAGGGCAAGTCCTGAGGGCAGGGAACGTCCGGTTTGAGAAATCATCCCTCGAATAGCGAGGAACACAACCAGACTGGGGCATTGAGGAGCAGCGTGTGACCCAGTAGCCCTGTGTTATTGATCACTCCGTATTCAGTGTGTGGTCAGATTGTACTTATGAAACGTGTGATTACTCATGTGAATATATTCATTACCAATTGAAAATGAATCAACAGCAGTGAGTGTTAGGTGAGATCAGGTTGCGGTGTTGGTATTTTTCGGTCGAAAATTGATTTTAACGTAAAGTGTGTCCATGTTTCTTATCCACTTGTCAAAGCAGGTTATAGACACTGACAACAGAGTGAACACGATGCCAGATGACAATGGAACTCACCCGCATGTTGAGATGTTTTCACTTTCTTAAACCAATATACGAAAACAGCAACTCCACCCAAAGCAGCAAAAATAATGAATACGACAACCCAAATCCAATTCAATGAGCCTACAACACAAAACACACACGTAATATAATGTTATATATATGCAATATTTACACTCCATAACAACAAACGTTCTACTCAGTGCTGAAGACAACGCCGTGGAATTGAGCCAGGCCAGTAGAAGGACTCAAAACGGAATGTGTTCAAATGAATGGGGTGACTGCAAGTTGCACCACCCGCTCTTCCCACCATGGTAACTTTCTCTAGTTCAGCTGCCAGGGCTCTTCTTATTTTTCTGACCATCCTTTCACTGCCTCCCACTTTCTCTATGTTGCCCTCCTCTCGATGTTCGTGTTGTTGTTTGTTGTTGTTGTTGTCGTAACTTGTTGACCCCCTGCCCCTCCTGGACATCTGTGAAAAAGAGCTTCATAGCTCATCGGATTCCTCCTCCTCCTGTAGTCTAAATAAAGATTCTGATGCTGCTGAAATGCATCTGCTCCAAGCTCCATCCACACAGGCTGATATTGATGGATGTGTAGTGACAGGGTGCCATTTGCTGGCCATGGGGCTAACTACGGGTATAGGTGCGTTATAAATGACACATGTAAGCAACCACAANGGGGGTGTAACTGGGCCAAGGGTGAGGAAGGGATCGATCTGGAAGCTCCTGGAACCAGCGAGAGAGTTCCATAAGATAGGCGTGGCCAGGACGGGCTTCGCCACGCTGGAGGGATATAAGGGAGAGGCAAACGGGGGTTCGAGGCTGTCATGGGGCTGTGGTGCTGTCATCACTGCATCTCTTCGTCGTCATCGTCACTGCATAGCAAGCCGGCTTGCAGTCTTCACGGTCATCGTCACTATATAGTCAGTCAGCTATATAGTTGTGTGTTGCCAATGTGGCTGTATGGGTGGCTAAGCTAAAACTCACTCAGCGCTCGTGTTATTCCTCACTTCTCGGAAGTCATCTCATTACAGATGTATAACACGTAGGAGGCTTCGCGACCAATATCATCGATAAGCGTTTTTTTGGGTGGGATAGCGTAAATATAAATGTGTCGTTAAACCTGCCACCACCCGACACAGCCCAATTAGTAAGGGTTGGCACGTAAACAGAATGTCGTGCCAATTCGTTACTAGTTCAGCACACTGGCTGTGTGTTGGAGAGTGAACCCACAACATTTACAATTCGAGTACGACGTTTCGCCAGTAATTACAAACCGGCATGCATTTATTTTTTATTTTATTAATTTTAATTTAATTTTTTTACCTACGTGACTTTACCGAAAAAACTAAGAGTATGAATCCTTGCAGTCACGAAAGCTTCAAATCTAGAACGCATGTATAGGTTTGAGGGGTCTAAGCCCCTTAGCCCTAACCACCTACCACCTATGCAATTGCTCTATGACTCATGGAGATGTGGAAAGATTAACGTCTTCAATTACACATAGTACGCGGGCAGGAGTTTTAATTTGGTTGATTAGGCCAAACCACCAATGTGGCAAGTTCTAGGCCCAGCAGTAGGGAAACTTTCCCAGAATGGCATTAATCACCAGGTCACTGGCTGATGAACCAGCTGGAATCCATCTCTTACCTCACTTCGGTATTGTATTTGTACCAGGTGGGAATTCCGTTGGTACGGCACGATGTCATAAAAGGCAGCCTTAACACAATCACCCCCCCCCCTCTCTCATTCACACCTCCTCAGCAGAGGACCCAACAGCAACATTCACCGTGATTGGCTCCTTTCTCAAACCTTTGAGGATCTGCAAACACTGGAGGTCAGCTCCCTTTGCCCAGTGATGTTTTTGGACTCCTTGCTTCTGAAAGCTTAATGGGCCTTACGTGTCTAAAATAAAAATAGCTTTAAAAAACCTTCGTTTTAGTTTAATTTTGGCATAAAACTAGCCACGTGGCGAACACAAACAAATAACGATGAACGTATTGGCTACGAAAATCTACGTTGTAATTTAACCACACCATGTACAACAAACTTGTGTCTTACCCAGGGCCAAATTTGGACTTGCTGAGGGCCCTAAGCTATGTCAAGCTTAGGGTTCGTAAATCGAGTAATTGCTGTTTATCACGTAGGAAGACAAGATCAATGGTCCCGCATAATGCACATGCATAATGTACGTTTACTCAAGAGCTTAGAAGTTTGGTCACTACATCTACGCCTCTATATAAGGAACGAAACAGGTGAACTTCTCCACAAATCTGGCTGTCGCCTGATAAGATAGTTATAATTACTGGCGAACGTCATACTCAGTTTGTAAATGTGGTTTGGCTCTCCAACACACCGGTGTGTTGTATAGTGACGATTGGCACATCTGTTTACGTGACAACCCTTACTAGTTGGTTGTGTCGGGTGGTGGTGGGTTAAATGACACATTTATATATTTACGCGATTAACCCAAAAAATTCTGTTATTGAGTAATGCCTGCATATTTTTTGTCATATCGGAATGAAAATAACCGCTCTCGACAGCAATTTTCCCCCTACCTCCTTAATTTCAACCGATTATGTAAAACTGTAAATGTATTATTATTTTTTGGGGAATTTAGAGGCCCCACTTGATAATGTGATGCCCTAGCTGTAGCTTACTTAGCTTCAATGAGTTGGCTCCTAAATAGCTGACCACCAATCTGCTTAAGTTTTATATTCCACTGCGAAAAACCGTACATCTGCTGATTCTCACATTTTACTCAGGCTTTCTCCTTAACTCGACAAGATTCACATGGAGCTCATGACTATAGAACTGCTTGCTGCTGTGGTGTTTAGTTTGTTGTCTTTCCCCGCACCTCCAATTATCATGGTTGGCTTGCGTACGGTGCAAAGAAGTTAAAGCACATACTGCACACAAAGCTCTTTGAGGCCCTGTGCGAATAGCGCTGCAGAAACCACGTTAATCATATCTTGCCTAAATCCGGCACTGGTCTCACCTTTAAGAACCTCACAGGGTTCGGACTGGCTTGGTCTGTACATTCCTTCCACGCACTCGCACACCGTGTCGCCAGTGCGATGCATTTATGCTGAACAAGCTCCCCTGGCAAAGAAAGTCGCGAGAACACAGCGTACAATTGTCAGTGCTTAACGAAGGGCATTAAGAGATGGGCCTCAATAGAACACGTGATCGCACGATGTACTGACACCACCACTGTTGGGAACACAGCGTCACGGGTGTGAGAGTTGAATAAGAATACGACAAATACTTTGCTCGTCGCAGATTCTGCATCTTGGCAGCTGGTAGGTTATTTGCCGAGTCTGTGAATGTTGATCCGTCGCTACACGAAAGGCAGACTGGGAAATGTTCCTCAAATGAGCAGTCTTCAACCTTCGCTGTCCCTGTTGGGTGAAACAAAGGTTATTATTATGTTGTTGTTGTTTATCTCAGTTGCTAAAGAGAGGACCGAAGTCAATGCCTCTCACCGTGGAAGCAAAGTGGAGAGGCAGGTTTTGAATTAGCTTCTATCGGAGGGCTCAGAGCAAATATTTGATTGTTTGCTACCATCTGAGAAGTCGAAACTTCAGCCTCAGCAAAGCGTTTAATTGCCAATTAACGTGAATTATAAGCAATAAATTAGTTCAATGTGCACGATTTCACATCATCCACTTTGTAGCTAACTACGTCAATTTAAATAAACTGAACATCTTTTTTACTTTACCAGGTAAAGCTCACTGATCTATTTGCTTTTTTTCAGAAGCAACTTGGCCACAAATGAGCTCAATAATCATATCAGAATCTTTACTTATGCTGGAGCAAGCCGATGAGCTGAAAACCGCTTTTCAAAGATGTCCAGATGGGGTGGGTCAGAAAGTTAAAACAACAAACAATCCAAAAATTCTAATCGTGCAAAGTATAGGAAAGGTAAAAAAAATCACAAGAATAAATATGTAAAATAGATCAAGTATATGAGTTCAAACGACTTATCGAGGAAAATCCGTGGCTGTCATGGGAAGCTCGAGATGCTCGGTTCTGTAGCCTTCCTGGGGGCGCTGTCTTGATTGTCCTGGCAGAGACTGGAGCCAACTGCACACACACCCACGTTAGATTCGGGACACACGTGAACCACGTAACTCACTCACACTGAACCCTGAACTCACTTACACTCACCGTGAACCACGTTAACTCCTCACACGTGTAGACAACTTACATCNCACGTGGCAACCACGTTAACTNACTCACACGTGAACCAGTGAACTCACTCACACGTGAACCATCTGAACTCCTTACACACAACCACGTTAACTCACTCACACGTACCACGTTAACTCTCTACACTCACACGTGTACCACGTTAACTCTCTTACACTCACACGTGTACCACGTTAACTCTCTTACACTCACACGTGTACCACGCTAACTCACTTACACTCACACGTGAACCACGCTAACTCACTCACACGTGAACCACGCTAACTCACTCACACGTGTACCACGCTCACTNACTCACACGTGAACCACGTTTACTACCACACGTGTACCACGTTAACTCACTTTTACTGCCACACGTGACCACGTTAATTCACTTATGCACCACCTGTGCCCCACTGTGTCAACATGGCACAGTTGATTATAAACACACAAATACAAAGATCCCCGTATAGTCTCTAAAAGTCTGTTGGGGCAAGTGTTGTTAGCGAGTAGCACCTATGAAGGCCGACACAACACACGAGGGTGTTGGTGACCAGCACCAGGCCCGGCCGCCTTTGTCTCCCCAGTGGCGATGTTTACTACACGCCACACGAGATGCTTATTTGAGGAGGCCGAGTCGACCTAGGGGAGACCCAGGGCCGGTTCCAGATCATTCTCACTGCTGTTAGTGTTGGCCCTGAGCGGGAATCGAATTCGGGCCGCTGGGTTCGCAGCGCAGCGTAGTGCTACCTACTACACTACCCTCAGTCACAATGCACACACACATACACATAGAGACGCATACACACACACAGAGACGCATACACACACAGAGACGCATACACACACAGACAGAAACACACAGACACACACACACAGACACACACACGCAACTTACCAGCATGAATGTGTGGGTTAGCAGCGTGGTGACCAGGATGAATGGAGACATGGCCCAGGAGTTGTCCACACGAATGTTGGATGTGAGCGAGAGGCGATGGACTCCCCTTGAAGTTTCCCCCTGACTGAGGACGAGGAGGGTGCGGCACAGCTCAATGGACTTTGAGTTCAATAAAAAAGGAGCTGTCGGAGGCCATTACAAGCATCCAGCAGTAACAGCGTTCTCGATAGTGCTGATTTGGCCAACGCCGGAGACAACCGCCTCTAATGCAGACTCGATGCCTGTGGTGATAGGGAGTCTATTTGGTGTTTGAACATCTTAACGCCTCCTGTATTCTTGACGGGAAGAGTCAACCCATTAATTCTTTTCATCAACTTGATACTGGCAAAAACGGACCCAGAGACGGCACTCACGATCGTGTAATGAGTCAAAGTTAAGACGCTTGTTGAAATGAGGAAGGTCGTGCGGACATGGAAAGAGAGACAAACTGTATGGGGAACTTACACATTGAGCAATGCCAGGGAAAGAATCAGACAGAGAAGCGTTGTGTGGTGGCTGGACACGGTGTGGACCACACGGGCAGTGTGGAAGACCGAGTGAAGGGGTCAATGAGTGTTAGTTCGTGGGAACAGTCACCAAAGTGATCGCGATAGAAGAGTGATACGGAGGTGACTGACGCCCGTTACGTTGAATTCCATTTAGCACAGCGAGTTAGGTACTGTGTGCTCCACCCCAGATAAGATAACAGTTTTTGTTACGTATTTAACAAGTTGGCTTTCGCGACAATATTCTTCAAAATAAATGTTTTTGTTAGATCGCGTGTCGCTGGTGTAATCGCCAGCGAAACTTAGTTAACTCAAATTATAAATGTGGGTTTGCACACACACATGCAGGGTCTGCTGAAGTTGACACCAATTGGCACGTTTCGTTCCCCTTACTCGTTAGCTGTGTCGGGTGGAGGTGGGTTTACGACACATTTATTTTTACGCAATCTAACCCAAAACGCGTTATGAATAAGTTGTTTTTAAAATGTGGCTGAACTCATGCTGCCATGTATAGGAGTAATAATTGTTCAGAATTCACCAAGGCATTGACATCGATAACAATAACAATCCAATTTCAAGTTCATTTATTAGTAATAATGCCATCGCATGGCAACTCAGATACGATGCTCGTGACCAACAAGTGGATGAGGCTGGCTCGCCTGAATGAACTTGTACCCAGTTTCTATGTGGAAGTTACTTCGCAGTGTACAGAGCCAAACTTGTTAGTCGACTGAAGATTAACAAAAAGAAAATCCAATATTACATTTGCAAGTACATACGCTGATAAAAGTGAATCATAGCAATACTTTACTTGACCACAAAGGTCGAATGCGGGGTTCATAAACTCCCTGCCAACCCTCCCGCCTTCAACGTGACCAACCGGCGGTGAACAGCTCAGCCAAGTCCATTAAAGCAAAGCTGCTGAAGAAATCCCGGAAGGCTGTATGGCCGATGGATGTGTAAAACATATATTTTTTAAATCCTATGGAGAAACATCTACGGAAAGGAGACCTATTGTCCTGCTTATTTATGGAGTCTTATTTCTACATCTTATTTGCATTGCGTCTTGTTCCAAGGCGATTTACCATAATTCTAGGTGTGCGTACGATAATGGTGGTTGAATTAAAGAGTGGGGTTTTGTTGAGGTGTTGGTGTAGTTATGGTGACTTGGGATGACAGATGGGAGTGGTGGAGTTGAGGGGTTGGGGTAGTGAAGGATGTTCAAGCACACCAATATGGGTTAGATCGCGTAATGCAATCTAACCCAAAACACCTCTATTATCTGGAACATTTTCATTGAGTTAAAGGCCAAAGTCCACTGAGCCGAGCCGCACCCTCCACGTCTTCAGTCAGGGGGAGAACCCCGACGCGAGCCTCAAGGGGAGTCCATCGCCTCTCGCTCACATCCACACATCCGTGTGGACAACTGCTGGGCCATGTCTCCATTTCGCCTGCTCACCACACTCCTAACCTTCACACTCATGCTGGTAAGTTGCGTGTGTGTGTGTCNGTGTGTGTGTGTCTGTGTGTGTTTCCGTGTGTGTCTGTGTGTGGGGAGCGGTGGTGTAGCGGTTAGCGCGCTGCGCTATGAACCCGCGACACGGGTTCAATTCCCGCTCACGGCCAATACCAGTGACGATTATCTGAACCGGTCCTGGGCATCCCCTAGATCTACTCAGCCTCAAATGAGTACCTGGTGCGGTGTGTAAACATTGCCACTAGGTAGACAAAGGCCGTCGGGCGTGGTGCTGGCCACCCACCCCTCGTGTTCCGTTCTGGCCTTCATAGGTGCTGCTCGCAAACAGAACTTGCCCCTACAGTCTGTTAAGGCTCTATGGGGGATCTGTGTTGTATCTTTGTGTGTTGAATGTTTTTGTCTTTTTGTCCGTGTGTGTGTGTCTGTGTGTGTGTCTCTGTGTTTGTGTATCTGTGTGTTTGTCCGGGTTCAATTCCCGCTCACGGCCAACACCAGTACGATTATCTGGACTGGTCCTGGGCCTCCCTAGGTCGACTCAGCCTCAAATGAGTACCTGGTGCGGTGTGTAAACATCGTCNGGAGACAAAGACGGCCGGCCGTGGTGCTGGCCACCCACCCCCTCGTGTGTCGTGCCGGCCTTCATAGGTGCTCGCTAACAGCACTTGCCCCTACAGTGTTAAGGCTACATGGGGGATCTTTGTCTTTGTGTGTTTATAATCAACTGTGCCTTGTTGACATAGCAGGGGCATAGTAGGGGGGCACAGTAGGGGGGCACAGGTGGTGCATCTACCGGTCATCTCAGTCAGTCGACCTATGGCACCTGCTGGGTCTGTCCCGTGACCTCCTGCCAGCGGGCGTCTGACACTTCACGTGGCCTCAAAGTGCACCTAGCCTGGCACTAGCTCCGTGGTGACGTCACCTCCACTTAGTGGTGAATGGCAGTTGTTGTTTATGATCAATAACAGTGGCGAATATTCGAACCGGTCCTGGGCCTACCCGAGGTCGACTCAGCTTCCTCAAATGAGTGCCTGGTGTAGTGGTGTGTAAACATCGCCACTGGGGAGACAAAGGCGGTCGAGCGTGGTGCTGGCCATCTACACACTGTGTGCTGTGCCGGCCTTAATATGTGATCGCTCACAGCACTTGCCCCAACAGCCTTTCGGGGGCAATACGGGGATCTTTGTCTTTGCATGTCGTGAGACATCTTTGGCAGGACAGTCGACCCTTCCACATCGCGGGGTTCAAGTTCATGTATTAGGTGTAGCCCTGTGAGCCATTCGGCTCTTGAATCGGGTGCAACCGCAACAAACAAAAAACTTTAACATTAAACATCTTAAGTGACTAAGTGCAAACAGAAAATCCAAGAAAATACAGCAAAATATTGCAGAAAAAACACCGTACACCAGGCGCAGGCCCCCGCGATCTGGAAAAACGGCGTGAATTATTTTTAGTTCAGTTTAGGGCACTAAAACGGCACAAAAAGATTCGACAAACGCGAGATACAAAGACCACTGCGAGATCTCACGTGAGACATCACGTGGGAGGCTGCCGTGAACACGCTTTGGCGTCCTCCAAGCCAGCGCGTAGAATCGCAGTTCTTTTCGCAAACTAACTTTTTAGAAAATGTAGCTTTAAAAAAGAAATTGCATTTTTCTATGGTATTAAAAGATAAAAGACGTTAATATTATACGGTACTATACGTATGTTTTATGCATTTATGAGTTACTAAACTTTTTGTGTGTCGTCTGCGGCTTTCGCAAAACCCCAAAAAATCTATTTTATTTCTTGTGCCGATCCCGCGATATATCGAAACCGCGATGGGGGAAGTCGCGATGCAGAAGGGTCGACTGCATAAGTGAGTTAACGTGGTTCACGTGTGAGTGAGTGAGTTAACGTGGTACACGTGTGAGTGAGTTAACGTGGTTCACGTGTGAGTGAGTGAGTTAACGTGATACACGTGTGAGTGAGTTCACGTGATACACGTGTGAGTGAGTGAGTTAACGTGCTACACGTGGTTCACGTGTAAGTGAGTTCACGTGCTTCACGTGTGAGTGTGAGTGAGTTCACTTGGTGTGTGTGTGGGTAGATGGCTCCACTCTCTGCAGAGGGCAATCAAGGTGGCTGTCCCCAGGAAGGTACAGAACCGAGACTAACTTCTGCTGCAAGCTGTGCCCTCAGGTAACGAAGCAACTAATTGGACAGTCATCGACTTACCGCCATAATTAGTTCATGAATTCCCATGCGGTCAGTGTTATGAAATGTGTTACAGTTCAATAACAAAAACTGAATAGTAAATAAAACATAAAATAAGTAACATGAATAGAAAAGGTTACATTTCCACTCACATTGAGTCCTGATGTTGGCTTGCTTGTCGGAAGGGGCGCAATGAGTCACCACAATTGCACAAACACAGACACAAATATGCACAAAAGGCACACAAAGACACACAGACAAAGAGACGCACAAAGGACACACATACAGACACACACAGACACACACAAAGGGCACACACACAGACAGACCTGACGTAGCCTGTGCATTGTCATATTCCGGCCCTGACCACACTCTCCTCGCTTTGGAAACTCCATTCTTCTTGTGTTTTGTCATCCTGATAAAACCCAACACTATTTAGAATCAGAATCGTTATTTAGACTCCAGGAGGAGGAATCTGATGAGCTTTTGAAGCTCTGTTTCACCGATGTCCAGTGGGGGCTGTGGGGGTGTCACAAAGTTACAGCAACAACCACAATACAAACTACGATAGGAGTGCAAAGTAGAGGTAAGCAAGGCACTATAAATAAGCATAAATAAAGTATATGAGTACAAATTGTACGTACGGTCGATCATCAATTATCTGGTGGCTTCCTGGGGAAGGAGGTGCCAGATTTTCTAAAACGCTGGATTATCACTAACATCACTATTTAAAATAGCTATTTTTTATTTAAAGCTTTCGTGACTGCAGGGATTCATATTCTTGGTTCTTTCGGTAAAGTCACGTAGAAGGGAAATAAAAAAAATAATATAAATATAAAACAATACAATATATTAATATTATTTTATTATTTCCCTTCTACGTGACTTTACCGACAGAACCAAGAATATAGCTGTTTTTGTTACATTCTTGCATAACATTACGTGTTGAGGTGTTGTGCATGTTTTTTTTAGTGTTTTAAATGTGTTTACAGCGTGAAAGGGGCATAAATAAGCATACAAATAGACGGAAATAAATATTCTCCTGTAACAAGTTACCGTATTCACTTTACCACTACACACTTAGTAGTAATAGATTTTTACCCTTTTAACTGGTACAGAAACTGACACCTTTATACAAGGCATCATGTTTGCAATAACCACAACACAAGAATTCTAAATGCTTTCAAAAAGAAACAACTCTGATGATGATAATGATATGCACAACAAGATGCGTTTGAAAATCACCGGACTGGTGTGAACGCCAAATTACACGCGCACTTTTTGCCGGATGGCGCTCTATATTATCTGTTTTTATTAGCGTAGTTATTAGTCATGAGAAAGGTAAACACGTATTTTCATTGTTTAAGTTGTATCGCGTGTATTGATGGGCTGTATATAATACTTGACACTGAAATCAAGCATAGCTACTTTTGTGGTCACACGCACACGGTGCCGATCGCTGGACTGGTTACAGCTTTGGGATAATCGCATGCTGGTTAATCGATGATCAACTGTATATTCAAAACCCTTAATCGGTTTCCCTTCCCTTTGCTGTCACTGTGAGACCCCAAAATAGAAAAATAACAATGTGTTCACCCAACAGGAACGTCTAAGGACGAAGATTGCAGATCTGATGGAGAGTTTCCGGTCTGCATGTCATGTGCCAATGGAGACTCATTCACAGCCTCGGCAAACAACCTGAGCAGCTGCAACGCATGCAAAGTCTGCGAAGAGAAAAGTATTTGTTGTTTTATTATTCAACTCTCCCACCCATGGTGCCGCATTCCCAGCAGTGGTGGTGTCAGTACATTCCCTGGTCACTGACACCCATCTCTGAAGCTGCCTTTGTTGTAGCGTAAAACACTGACGATAGACAAAGATGTGGGGAGCGGTAACGTAGCGTCTAGTGCACTGCACTACGCACCTGCTCATGGCCTACGTGAGTGACGAATGTCTGATCTTGAGGCCTCCTATAGGTCCGATAAAACTTGAATTATTATTCTACTCGTTTATTTGCATTGGATGTACTATACAGGACCCACCATTGTAACTTTACCTAAAATCCAATATCACATTACTTCATCACATCTCAAGTAAATCAAATCCAAAATCGGGGTTTTATACAGAAAGAAACATTTTATTCTTATTAGATTGTGCCTGCAATTTGTTGAAGCGATCATTCAACCACATTTTGACTACTGTGGCGCGGCTTAAAGATCAGCTCTTAGGTTCTTTGGGTTACTTTTCAAACACAAAACCGACTAAACCAGCTCTATCATTCTGCTCTTTGATTTGCGTTATAGCGAGTAGTCCATCCCACACTAGACTTACGTCATAGTGAGTAGTTCACCACACGCGTGTTGCACTAAGCAGTTTGAGAGCCTACACCAATGGCTACCTGGTGGGTTGTATGCACACTTTCTGTACTCGATAGCAGAATCATCGTCATCATGATCCATGGTCAGATAGCCCATAGTAGGTGTCCACTGCACATTTCTTCATTTTTTCCACGTTCTTCTGTCTTGTAGTGCCAATAAGCTCAAGTAGTGGCCACATCTTTCTGGCACCAATCTCTGATGTAATTGTCAAGCAATATCGTCAACCATTCCCTGTTAGGTCTTCCTCTCTTTCGGTTCCTCTCATTTCTTCGAACAACAACAACCACCGCACTTTTCACTTTCCTTTTGTTGTTGTCCCAGAAGTCACATTAAGCCAAATATTTGACCGAATGATGGGTGATCCACAACGAAAATCATTTTCCACTTACCCAATGCACATATGGGTCTAAACGAGCTGCCTAAGCTACGTCAAGGTTAATCCACGATTCTTATAATGACGTGGAAATAATGCCGGTACCTCGAACAGCCAAACCGAGTCACAATTATGGATATTAGGGTCTTGTGGAGGAAATTAAGTCCCAAGTATAAAAATTAACGCAAACTTATATTTAAATGCAAAACTTGCAGATTGTTACAACTCATGGTGCTGATTTTTGGCGATAGGCGTGTGTCTTTGTATATTGTTGCAGATGAGATTTTAGAGCATCCTTGCACCACCATTCACGACACGGTGTGCACGTGCCCAGAGGGACTACAAAGAGCAAGCCAGTCCCTGCTTTGTGAGGAAATCAAAGGTCAGACACAAGTTGCATTGTATACATCGCGTGTTTGTGTTTATATTTAGGTTGCATATTGGAGCGGTAGTGGTGGTTTGCCCACTGTGCTTTGAACCCGGAGAACTTGAGTTCACTTTCCAACCGCAGCTAAAATCAGTGGCGATTATCTGAACCAGTTCTGTGCCTCGGCTATGTCACTCAGCCTTAACTGAGTACCGGTGCAATGTGTAAACATTAGTAATGTGGGGCGTGGGTGGTGCTGGCTTCACCACCCGCTTAAGTGCCGTGCTGGCCTTCAACGGTGCTCACTGCCAGGACTTGCTCCAACAGCCTGGATAGCCTGCTGGGAGAAGCTTCAGATTTGTCATCTTGTTTACGCCTGTGAGCTTCTATGTGAAGCTGCCGTGTGACAGAAACATCAACAATTCTTGCGCCAGAGGCATCGAGAGAACCGGCATCATTGGTGTCCTCTAGATGCACGCGCAGTGCGTGAACACTGCGTTGTGCCGTTGTGCATGTTGAGTTGTTGCGTTAACGCACGGAAAAAACATGGTAAATCGTTCTCACATCGAATTGACACCTTCCAACGGATGCAGCACTCTCACGGCACTGCTCGTCAGCACGGAGAGGAAATTTTTGCTGCGTCAAACCGCAAAAACGTAATGAAAGAGCATGTTTGCTGCGGGCCTGAGCCCGTGTTGAAAATGAAATGTTCCCAGGGCCAGCCTCTCCTTTTTGTAATTATACTTCATGTGTGTGTGTGTACATAAACAGCGGGCTTGTTTGTGTTGTAGGCTCAAGGGTTGGATTGTGGCTCTCGTCATCGTCATGATCGCTACTCGTGGATTTGCCGGCCTCGTATATTGGATAAAGAGATTAAAATGCGTCCACATGCAGGTGAGCCGTCCTCTCGTGTCGTGGATTGAAATGCACCCATTGGTCTCCCGTGTTAATAATTTGACATAAACCTTCATTCATCCGAGTCTCCAACGTTCGTGATATTAGAGCTTCAAGTTAAAGTGCCTTCCCACTCGAATGAGTATGGAACGATTGTTCTTGCAATAAAACTCTCGATGATGGAATAATTAGGGTGAGGGAGAGCGTTTCCAGTTCTAGGGGTGTCCTGTATGCTGTAAATAATTAACTAATGTATGCATTACTACATTTAAATCTGACTTTATTACCACTCCATCCGATTGGCATGGTTGGCAAAAGAAGTTGAAGAGACATCCACACCACGATTTCAAATAATGAACCAGATATTTACATTTAGAATGTGATAATGAACACTCATGGACAGCTTGGTCCCAGCCACTGTCACCGATGTCGAGGCGAGACGGCTGAGGCTCGCTGGATGTGGAAGGATGAACAGATTCGCAGACGCTGCGCAGGGCGTTTTATTTGCTTGTTTGGGAAACGATTCTGACGAGCGAGCGAGCTAGCAGAGCCTGTGGATGATCGCGGGCACCAAATTCCACACAGCAGAAAGGTCACGTGCACAGCTTCAGAATTGCAAGTGCAGAAACGCACGGCAATTGTACAATCTTGCAACGGATGGGGACAGCGGCTAATTTGTGACTTTACCGAAAAAAACCTAAGAATATGAATCATTGCAGTCACGAAAGCTTCAAATCTAGAATTGTGCTTAAAGGCTTAATATTTTACAAGTTTGTGTGAATGTTACACTGGAATGCAGCGAGTCCTCGTTTAACGCGCTAGTAGTAGTAGTAAATGCGTTCCTGAAGAGGTTCCGCATGAAGTAAAAAACGCGTTAATGATGAAGTGTGGCGAGATACGATGTACTACTACGCACACCACGCAGTGAGATGGAGGGACTAGTAACTGAGGCTATGCCTCCAATGTGTTAGTTTATCACTCCGCTTACCACATCACTGCACCGCTCAGCCAGGCCGCTCAATGAAGTAGTTCGTCATCAACACTGCTCAGACACTGCGTTATAACAGTGCATAGTCTGTGTTATAACGGTGCATGGTCCGTGTTATTACGGCGTGTGTTCTGGGTTGTGTGATAAGCGTTGCCTAATAGCAGAACCGCGTAGTAGCGGAAGCGTGTCGCTGTGTGGACCCGGCATGCTGAACGAGGGCGCGCCGTATGACGAGCGTTGTATTTTACTACAATTTCATGATTTCCGATTTGACAATCCCCAAGCAGGGGCCACCGATGTGGAGCGGCAACCGCTGCAAGAGGAGAATCACCCGAGCCACCCACAGAGGAACCACAGGTGACACTCCGACAGCACCGCCAGACTAAGTCACTCTCTGGCAACGGTAGTTTGAGCAGTGAACCCAATGTCAATGACTCATTCTCCTACAGCGACGCTGTTTCAGCTGCAGAGTAGCTTATCAAAGTGTAAACTCATCAACGTGTAAGGAATAATTAAAGTAAAAATTTTAAAAACTGTTTTCCTGATTGATAAAAAAAACCCCCATACCTCGACCCTCCTCGCTCAACTGCACTGGCTCCCTGTCGACTACCGCTGCCTGTTCCAACTCCTCACCTTGGTCTACAAATCCCTTCATGGACTTGCCTCACCATATCTTGCCACGCTTGTAACTTTCTCTGTGTCGCCTTTTCGCCTTCATCATTCTCAATCTTTGCGTCTCTCCTTGCTCCTCATTCTCGTTGTGTTCAATCCATGCAAGTTCCATTGCAGAGTCCACGTCCTAACAGTGGCCGTGTCGCAGGTGGAGGTTGTCGTTGTGAGAGACGCCGTGGAGATGATCCAAGAGAAGATGGCCTCGAGTGGAGGTGCCGTGTGGACGTGGCTGAGTGACCGCCGCTCAGAGCTGCTGGGAGTGGAGGCGGTGGGGTCGGGCCCCACCTCTTGCTCGACCTCTTCCTGCGGGAGCTCATCGACGAGGCCGAGTACTGGAAGGCACGCGGCCTCCCTGATGCGTCGCGACGGGCACATACGTCATCGCCCTCGTGGTAGACAGAGGGGAGGCCTGCGGGAAGTTCAGGGACATTTACGAGGACTTCAGTAGCAGGAAGAGAACATTTCTAGACATGCAGAGTCAGGCTGGTAAGTACATAAATGACTCGTACATTGCAACATTACCTGTATTACTGTAACGTGATATTATAATGTAAAAGTACGAATGTTTATGTTTCACTGGGCCTTGTTCTGCGATCCACCCCTGTACCTCTTGCGACCCACCAATACTTCACGACCCATAGTTTTGGAACTACTCAGTAACAGCGTGATATTTTATTGTTACAGAAATCTGCTCACCAACATTCGACCCGAACACAGCAAACGAGATGCTCCTCCTGTCCACGGACCTCAAGACGGTGACGAGAGCAACTCATGCTCATCCGTACCCAGCACGGGATAGGTTTGTGAGTCACCCCCAGGTGCTGTGCCCTGAGAAATTCTCTCCGGCGCCACTACTGGGAGCTGCACGTGGGCTGTGCAGAGCAATACATGGTCGGTGTCACTTGTGGGAAGATTTTTTCAAAACCCAAGATAGTGTACCAGATCTGGGACACAGCGCTGCGTCCTGGTGCGTGTGGAGACGCGACGCTGAGCTCGTGGCTGCTCACGAAGGAGAAGTCACCGTGCTGAACCCGCCAGTGCCTCCCAGCGAATCGGGCTTCACCTGGACTGTGCAATCTGAAGCTCACGTTTGTTTGTGCCGAGACCATGACGCCTCTGCACACTTTTACACTGAAGTGGGAACGCCGTTTAGAATTAACATACAAGCTTCCTTTTTATCCTGCGTGTGGCTGCACAGCGGATCGATCACCATAGGTACGGTAATTTTTCTAAACGCTAACGTCTTCGTGTGTACAATAACGCAACACAGCCATTCACATCATTGTGGAGAATATCAGTGGTGACATAAATGAGCAGGGACAGCACGCATCATTCACGTGTCTGTCCCTCTACATAAACAATGAAGTGATTTGTAATCTTGACTTAAAGCTGTCGTGAATGTAGGAATTAATATTATTTGGGTCTTTCGGTAAAGTCACGTCGATAGGTTCAAAGACAATAACATCGCAACACAAGCGTCGCCTGAGACGGCCGCTTGCGTTGCGATCGAAACGTCGTAGTTTTGTTTATTTGAACCTATCTACGTGACTTTACCGAAAGACCCGTGAATATGCTTTGTAATCATCCCATGAGCGACAAGCCTTCCGGTATTGCATCATTTCAGCAGCATGATTCCACACAAACTCGACTGGTTTGACATGCAGTGTCTCATCAGCAGCTGGCTCGCTAGAACCAGTGCTGGTGAAATGCCAGATATTTATAGACGATGTCCCTTTCTGATGATAAGTGGTGCATTCCCAGAAGTGATGCACTCCTAGATACACGTGCAGGATGCATTTCTGCTTATTTATCTTGCTATGTACACAACGTAACTGCTATTGGGCTTTCCCGCTCTCTGTCAGGTGCATCATCACAGTTCTGTTCACATCACCATAATAGAGATTCAAACTTGATACATCTGGGATTCTGTAGATTTCATAACCACCAGATGGAAATGCGGTAGGACCAAGCTCAGTTCCAATCATGTTTAGGTTTTCTCCATAATTTTATGGTAATAAAAGATGCAAAATCAAAGAGTTGGTATTGCACTTTGTGTATGTATACTTCACAAAGCCATTATCGGAAGCAGCTTNATTCGGTTATTTGATCAAACAGAATATTTTAGAAAGTTCAGGCTGCCCAATGTTTACGCTCTTCTTATATTTCATCCAAGGGGAATCCATACAGACGAAAAAATTATTTAAAACATTTACGTGTACATTAAACATCAGCAATGCTTCAAAATAGACACCACTACACCTAAATGTACCCTCATGGTTATCTTTCTGAATAACTGATGGATAATTCTGGTAATTTCCCAGTGAAAGATGACTGTCGGTCAGAAGCAATTTAAACGAAACGTGTTAAAATATTCCCAGTGAAATAAATGCCACAATCTTAATCCATAGCGTGATTATATTCTAACATTTCAGAACTGTAGGATTAGGCTCGTCACACATATACGATTAGAAACATGAAAATAAGAATATGTTTTACTCTTTCTAGCAATAAAAATATTAAGATGTTCAAACACCAACTAAAAACCTTTTTCAGGATTCAAGTCTGCATTAACACACACCTGTGGTGAACATACAAACATGATTAATAATATGTGGCATTGTCTTTGAAACTGATTGACCTACACCAGCGACAGCCTTCTTCATGGCCTCGTCTCACCAGTGTCAGACCAGAGAACGCAAAGGTGTCAAGTATCATTGCCAAAAGGTGAACGATTAGAAAGTTGAAGGTTTTGCATCAGAGATTCATCCCTTCCACTCTATGGATCATGAATGACCACAAACACGCTCAGGCAGAGTTAAGGCACCAATTCTCTCCACGCGTTTTGTTCTCTCACTCCGCAGCCCAACCCCTCAGTGGTGGCATCTCCACTCCTGAGAAGAGTCCAAAACCTCTATCTGGATCTAAGGCAGAGCGCTATCAGATGGCACCGCTGCTGTCTAGGAGACCCTATCTCTTCCTGCATGAGATGTTGATGCAGGGCCACATCAAGGAGACGTCTACTGGACGGCATACACGCACAAAAAAGACCCTACAAGTGCCAACAATTCATAGAGAGAAGTTAAAAAGGAACATAAGGTGAGGAGCTCAATCTGGTGGTGAAAGCCTTCAAGAGAATGAAACGGGCTTCCTCTCCATGCTACAATCGTCAGGTATGTGAATAAGTATCCACCAAATCTCACATCGGCCTGACACATGCATTAGTGAGTTTACATTATAAAAACATCGCTCGGGTACAGCTGGGCAGTGTTGATGTGTCAGAGGAATGGAGTAGACTGAGGGAGATATGGGGCTGTGATGACTCCCTTTCATCTGTGGCAAAGCCGTGACTTTTCACTCAGGCTGCTCAACCTGTAGCTCATGATGCTCGATGGGATGATGGGTTACTTAGTGATAGTCGCGTTTCGATCTCCATGTAAACATGGCCACAAATAAACTGGGCCTCAGTAATAAGGGCCAGCTCCAGTGTGAGCAGAAAGCTGTGACTGACAGCATTTCATGGAAGGAAGATACGGCCAAAGATGTGGTCTTTGGTCAACAATTATGCTGGCAAGTGGTGTCTTTNAACAACAAATAAATGCAGTTGTTTCAATGAAGTGGAATTTCGTTTTGTTGTCGTCACAGAAAGGTGCTCTCCCACCGTGAACCCAATTCGTGAACTCCGACCTCCGCCTCTCCGTCGACCTCAGGACGGTGACTCTGTCCTCCGAGCGCCACTCTTANCCCCACCACCCGAGCGCTTTGAGAACTCCGCTCAGGCGCTGTGCCGCGAGGGCTTCTCCAGCGGCGCGCACTACTGGGAGGTGGACGTGGGCGGCGCGGAGCAGTTCAGAGTGGGCGTCGCGTGCGCCACTCTGCCGCGCGGAGGGAGCGCGGAGGCGCGGCTCCTGGGCGCGGGCGCGGACTCCTGGTGCCTGTGGAGACGCGAGGGCGGCTACGCGGCGAGCCACCGCGGCCGCCACACCGCACTGGCGGCCGTGCGCCCTCCTCCCAGGAAGATCGGCGTTCACCTGCGTTGGAAGAGGGGCTCCTCTCGTTCTACTGCGCCGACACCAGGAGGCGGCTGCACTCATTCAATGCCACCGCCTTCCCAGGCCCTCTCTACCCGCCCTGTGCGTGCACAAGGGGACGGTCACCATACTTCGCCTGAGTCTACGGTTTGAGGAGGGTGAAGGAGCGACCGGTGAGGTGGAAGAGAGTGAGGAGAGAAGAGAGATTGTTCGAAAGTAAGGCTGGAGTAGCGAGTGATGTCAGAGGGTGGAGGAGAAGAGCAGGGTTGTGGAGTAGAGAAGAGTGAGGTGGGGGATAGTGGGGAGGGAAGAGAGGGGTGGAGAGTGGGAGGGAAGCGCAGATGGAGGAGGGGATGGAGGAGAGGAGGCCAGCACGTGGTAAAGTAAAAGAAGAGTTGGAATTGAGGGCAGGATGAGTGGAGCATAGAGAATGAAAGTGAGGTGGGGAAGTGAAGAGTGGGAGAGAGACGATTGAAGAGAGTAGAGTGAGTGGAGGGTGGTAGAGCACTGAAGGGAGATGGCGGAGGAGGAAGAGTGGTAAAGGGAATAAGAAGAGTGGAGTTTTGCATAAAGATTCGTATGGAGGCAGTGGGGAGGTGAGGGGAGTGCGGGAGGAGGAGCGGAGAGGAGTGGAGTGTGAAGAAAAGTGACGGGAAAGGAGGAGGATTGGGAGTTGTAAGAGTGAGGTGAGGACAGAGAAACCGAGGAGAGGGAATGAAGAGTGAGGTGGATGAGGAATACGCAGTGGGAAGAGAGCAAATGTTGACGGGAGTGGANAGGAGGTCAGGAGAGTAAAAGAGAGGAGAGTGAAGTCGAGGTTGAGGGTGGATGAATGGGGTAAATGGTGCTAGGGAAGTGAAGGAAACTGCGAGGAGTGGAGGGAATAATTAAGAGAATGAATGGAGAGTGCAGACAATTATGGGGGCAGTTTATTGGTACTTGACAGGAGCTTCGAGTGAGGTGGGAGAGGTTGAAGTAAAGGAGAGCGATGCTGGAAATGGTGCAGGAGAGAAGAAGATTGGGGAGGAGGTGGTGGAGGAGGTGTAGGAGGAGGGGAGAGGGAAGAGCGTGAGAGTGGAGGGACACAAAACGCCGACTGTACAGGCGTTGAGAATTCAGATGAAGACTTCGCCCCGTGATGAATCCAGATTCTCAAGTCCAGAGAATTGATGGATACACGCAGCGTAGCACCACGTTATCTTTGTTTTTTGACGTAACTCATCGTATTCATAATAAAGGTTTTTGTGTTACATCGCGTGAATATAAATGCGTCGTTCACCCACCACCACCTGACAGCAAATTCGTAAGGTTTGTTACATCAACAAAACGTGCCAATCAGCTATTTTAAGAATTGGGTTTCCCCTTTTTTCTGCCAACAAAATTAAAACATTTTTACGAAGAATCATGTCTCCATTAACCACAATACTTGTGGTCAAGTCCCCCTCCCCACACGTGGTCTTTCTGTCCCCCTCCACAGAAACACGGACGCGTTGTGTCAAGGTTGTGTGAATACCACAATTTTTAAACTTTTTTAAAAGTGACAGCAACGCTCGCGAATTTCCGGATGTGGGGTTTTAGTGGTATAGGCGGTAGAGCAGTGACGATTCTGGTTCATAGTACGGAGATGATTTTCATGTCGATGATTATCAAGTTAATTTTCACTGTGGGTGATGGTGATGTGGTGGATTGGCTGTACATTTGTCACGGTTGATTTCAGAGTGATGGTTGACTTCAGAGTGATGGTTGACTTCAGAGTCAGGTTTTGGCTTCGAGGAGCGTGGCTTAATCACCCATGCCAATGGCTCGGGAAGGAAGTTCAACATCCATACAGGCTGGGCACAAGGTTCAATCAGGCGAGCCAGCCTCATCCACTTGCTTGGTCACAGCAATGAAATTCATATCCAGAGTAAAACCTTCGATCTGCTTGGCACGAGCATCGTATCTGAAGTGTCATGCGATGGCTTTATTACTCACCAAAGGAGGTTTCATGAAGATTGGCATTGTTATCGATGCCAATGTCTTGGTATATTCTGAACAATGATTACTCCTATACATGGCAGCATGAGTTCAGCCACATTTTATTTTAGATTACGTAAATGTAAATGTGTCGTAAACCCACCTCCACCCGACGCAGCCAATGAGTAAGGTTTGTCACGGGAACGAAACGTGCCAATTGGTTATAACTTCAGCAGACCGTTCTGCACGTGTGCATGCAAACCCACACCATTTGTATTTTGAGATAACGAAGTTTCGCGATAACAACAACAACATCAGGCGATGAAGCTGTGGATGTAATCACCAGTGAAACGCAATCTAACCCAAATCTATTAACTACTCCTAAACCCACCGGGTCGAGCCAATAAACGTGCGGAGGAAAACAGTCGGCACTGTCAATCCTCTACATTCACATTGAAGGATACTCACAGGCCAAAGCTGACATTCTGGCAGTCATATCAGAGGAGTATGACATTGTTTGCTTACAGGAGACACAAAGGTCCTAATACCCCGCCCAACCATTGAGAGAAAAGCACTCGTTGCTGAAATAAGACTCAGGGAGTATGGCAGTGCGGTTTTTTCAAGACCCGACCTGAAAATTGAGAGTGCATACCAACACAAGCGAGAACAACATTGGAACCATCACACTTAGCCTCAAGAACATCGCACTAACCTAATTATATAAACCACCATCAAGTACTCACCCTCCCCTCCCCTGGCATCACAAAAGAAAAAAGATGGTTCTCTATCGGCTTAACTCATTGCTAATCCCTGCCCAACTGCCCGCGACGCCACACGGCCTACCGCATGCCACCCCCCGACCCTTCGCTCCTCCCCCCCCCAGTACCCTATATAAACACGTGTCTCTAAATAGCTCTCTTCATACGCTACAGTAATTTTGCTGGAGCAGTCACACCTGATGACGGATGCTTGTGTTTCTGAAACGTGATTTAATTTTGTTGTTTTATTTTATTTTGTTTTCACCTACGTAACTTTACCGAAAAAACCAAAGAGCACCATCAAGTACTTTCGAGTGAAACATTTTACTGGATGGCTGCCCACGTGAAGTGCTCGACTTGACACGACAGCTTCTTGCTTTCTCCCTCACTTTATTTAGCTAACACCAATCAACATTCCTCCTGCCTCCGCCGCTCGCCTTCCCTCCCGCGCTCTCTCCTCCGTCGACTCTTCTCTCCACTTTCTCCGTCACAGTTCAGCCGCTCTTTATCGGCTCTCCCGTCACACTCAGACGTATCTCTATCAGCTTCTCCGCCACACTCCAGCAACTTTCTGCTGGCATCTCCACTGCTACCCTATACTTCTCCACTGCTACCCTACACTTCTCCACTGCTACCCTACACTTCTCCACTGCCACCTTACACTTCTCCACTGCTTCTGGCTCCGCTGCTTCAGCTCCAACATCCTTCTTCTCTTCCAGGCGCGAACTCCGTCTGCTCCAAAACCCCCTCTCTTTTTCCCCGAGCCAATTAATCTCCAATTTACCTGCTGGCACCTGCCCGTTTTCCAGACAACACGGCGCCACTTAATAACAACTTCCCGGCCAATCAGCGCCCTGTGTCCTTAATCGCCCCTTACCACCTGTTACTGTCCTCAGACAGCGTGGCACCACATTTGAACAATAACAACTCCCAGCCAATCAGCGCCCTGTGTCCTTAATTGCCCCTACCCGTCTCTGACCTTCTCCTCACGCCTAACGACAACAACAGCCTCGACCTCGTTTGCTCCCACTGTACTCTGCTGCGTGTACACCCACTCCCGCGTGTGGCGCGTATTTCAGGCACTACACACGCAAGTTTACCTCTACGCGATCAAACCCAAAAAAGCTATATGATGCCAACAACAATGACGGCACCCTAAGAGGAACAATGGGCAGAGTCCAGTAACCTGACTCTGGTACATGACTCCAAACAACCCAAGTCATTCAACGGCAGCCGCTGGAGAAGAGGACACAGTCCAAACATCGGGTTTGCAAACAATGAAATTAGCCATATGTGGCAGAAATCAGTCGTAGAGCCCATGCCGACACTAAACACCGCCCTATGAATATCAAACTCGGGTCAACAATAGCAGTGCCAAACACTCCATTGCGCAGACGATTCAACCTGAAAAAAGCCAATTCGATAGCCTTCACAGAGGCATTGCAGGAATCAATCATGGACATAACTCCCACCCATGGGAACTACGACAATTTCACGAGGGCTGTGAAAATCAGTGCCTGCGCTCCAACCCAAGGGCTGCCGTACAAGACACATCCCAGCCGTGTCAAGCACAACACCGGAGCTGTACGCTCTCTATTAGAATGAATACCATCTCGACCTCTTCTCAGAATCCACTATTACTTTGGGAGAAAACCTAATGGACAACATAGGAGTAGAGCAACACAATGCCTGGAGAGTGATGATCGTGAATAGTAATCTGACACAACAGCAAGAAAGCTCGAGTCACCATTAGAAAACTAGGAGGTGACAACATCACACCTCCAGCTGTGTCAAACGTTACTGCCAACCAGGTTGCACAACAACTGCTCACCAATGGGAAGCGGTTCCAAAGAAGAAAACCGTTGCTCTACGATACTGCCTGACAAGCAACCACCCAAACCTCTTCCGCCCATTTCCTATGGATGATCTGATAGCCGGCATATGCCTACTTAAACAGGGGAAGGCAGCAGGAGTAGGTGACATACTAGTTGAGATGATACAACATCTAGGACCCACTGCTAAGCAATGGCTCCTTGACGTATTCATTGCATGTGTGACGAGTAAACAGATTCCATCAGTTTGGAGGAATTGAAGATTGATAGCTCTGCCAAAACCAGGAAGAGACCTTTCATCACCAAAAGCTGCAGACCGATTTCCTCCCAAGCATCACTTACATACACTACGAACGTCTTATCCTGCAATGAATTTCAACCCTGGCAGTTTTCAAACCCATGCGAGACCAAGCGGGCTTCAGACCCGGCCGATCCTGTGCAGGCCAACGGTTGATCTGTCTGCTGCATTTGGCACTGTTCAACACCACACTTTTATCCACAAACTGTATCTTATAACTGGCGTCATAGACCTTAGCCAGACCATTGGTAGCTCCTGGAAACAGACGCTTCGATGTGGAACTAAACGGGCAGAAAGTAGATGGCGTTCTCAAAAGAAAGGCCTACCACAAGGCAGTATGCTCGCCCCACTTTAATTAAATATCTACAACAACGATCAGCCACTTCCTGCTGGATGTCAACGATTCATCTACGCTGACGGCTCTGTGTCACCAACAGCAAAAGGGAATTTCGAGAACACACGGAGAAGATCTTGGAAGGGCACTGAACGAGATGTCAAGATGCTACCTAAATAATTTTCTCAAACCCAACCAGAGTATAACCAAACCTTTGCCTTCCACCTGAGAAACTGGGATGCAGACGACACCTGAATGTCACCTGGGCAGGCCAGAGCCTGGAACACCAGAGTCACCCAGTGTACCTCGGGGTAATACTGGATCATATACTCAGATACAAAAAGTATAACTTTAAATACCAAAGTTAAGGTCAACACACGAAACAACATTCTGCAAAAGCTCTCAAAATTAAAGTGGGGAGCACATCATCCACTCTATGCATCACTGCCTTAGCACTTGTATCTCTGTGGCTGAATATGCATGCTCTACCTGGGGACTCTCAACCCACAGTCAACATGTCGACACCGCCCTAAACGAGACGTACAGAGTCGTAGCAGGGTGCCTGAGAGCCACCCTGTTCCTGCCTATTTGCACTTTCTGGCATGCAGCCCCGAACATCAGGAGGAGGGTGTCAGGTGACACGACCGGAAAGTCCTAGAGGGGGACGTCCATCATGGCCATCAGCCAGCCACCGTCGTCTGTCATCGAGAAACTGCTTCTTGTGCTCCATTGTACCAGTGACCACATCACCGCAATCTGAAAGAACTTCCCTCTGGTGTAAAGAATGGGACAACATTGAGTGACAAACTGCTGAATGGAGCCGGCGAGTAATCATCCCCAGAAGCTCGATCTGGCTCCAATTTCAAATGACACACATGGCGGAGCCTACACAGACTGAGAGTGGGTTTCGGCAGTTGCAACCCTCTCATGAAATCACGGGCTTCTGTGCAACCGAGCAATGTGCTTGTCAGGAGAAGCAAACCATGGATAATCTCCTGAGGTGCCCTGCTGCACCACAATGCATTCCTCAAGATTTGGATTGCCGACACCAGAAGTGGTGGCCTGTGCAGAATATTGGCCAAAGACTACAAGGCTGGACGAACAGAAGAAGAAGAGACCAAACCATTTATTTTGAAGAATATTGGTCGCGAAAGCCCACTGCTGTTTTAATATCTGGGGGGGCACACAGTTCAAGTCGTTGTGCTGATATCATTCAACTTAACGCAGTCCCGTTAATAGACGAGTCAGCACTCAGTGAATCACTCGACTCACTCCCTCACCAGCAGTCAGTCACCTCCGTATCACTCTTCTATCGCTATCATTTGGTTATGTTCCCATGAACTACGCTCACTGGCCCCTTCCACTCGGTCTTCCACACTGCCTGTGTCGTCCACACCGTGTCCAGCCACCACACACACTTCTCTATCTGCTTCTTTCACTGCATTGCTCAACGTCTAAGTTCCCATACAGTTCGTCCTCTTCCAATGTCCGTAAAACTTTGCTTACTTCAATAAGTACATTAACTCTGACCTTTTACACGATCGTGAGTGTTGTTTATTGCTGGCTGCTTGTAATGACCTCTACCAATCTTCACTTAAAGCTTTCGTGACTCCAAGAATTCATATCTTTGGGTCTTTCGGTAAAGTCACGTCGATATGTTCAATAAAATCTACGTGACTTTACCGAAAGACCCAAAGAATGACCTTTACCAGTTGCGTTTTTATTGGACTCAACGTTCATAGAGCCGAGCCGCACCCTCCTCGTCCTCAGTAAGGGTCAAAACCCGACACGAGCTTCAAGGGGAGTCCATCGCCTCTCGCTCGCATCCACACATCCGTGTGGACAACTCCTGGGCCATGTCTCCATTCAGCTGCTCACCACGCTCCTAACCTACACACTCATGCTGGTAAGTTGCGTGTGTGTGTCTGTGTGTGTATCTGTGTATGTGTCTGTGTGTGTCTGTGTGTGTCTATGTGTGTGCTCTGTGTATGTCTTGTTGTCTGTGTGCGTCTATGTGTGGGGAGCGGTAGTGTAGCGGTTAGCGCGCTGCGCTATGAACCTGGCGACCCGGGTTCGATTCCCGCTCACGGCTAACACCAGTGACGATTATCTGAACCGGTCCTGGGCCTCCCTAGGTCGACTCAGCCTTAAATGAGTACCTGGTGCGGTGTGTAAACATCGCCACTAGGGAGACAAAGGCGGTCGGGCGTGGTGCTGGCCACCCACCCCCTCGTGTACCGTTTCGGCCTTCATAGGTGCTCGCTAACAGCACTTGCCCCTACAGTCTGTTAGGCTATACGGGGATCTTTGTCTATGTGTTGTCTGTGTGTGGTCTGTGTATGTGTGTGTGTGTGTCTGTGTGTGTCTATGTGTGTATATGTGTCTGTGTGTGTGTGTCTGTGTTAGCATTGTGACTCAGTCTCAGGGAGACAAAGGCGGACCGTAGTGGTGCTGGCCACCAAACCCCTCGTGTTGATCTCCATAGGCGCTTCTACTGGCTAACAGCAAAGGGTTAGAGAAGCTGTACTGGGATCTGTACTGGGGATCTGTACTGGGGATCTTTGTCTTCACACGTAGCGAGAAGCCAACAGGAGGTGCATGCAGAGCCTGGTCCTTGTCATAGGACCGTGGAATTTCTCCACTGGAGGGGGAGTTAACGTGGACACCGTTGGGCTGCGTAGTCCAGGGACCAATTCGAGATTCGTGAACTGAATCAGAATCAGAATATTTATAGTGGAGGAATCCCATGACCTATGAAACTCTTTTCACATTTGTATTTGCTGCTCGAGTGATCGATAAGGGACGGTGGCGGTGTGGTGTGACAAGAGTGATTGCGATTGTTCACCTATGGAGGGTTCATTGGTAATGATACGGGGGGGCGGGCACGGGTTGGTAATAAAGAAGTGAGTGGATGAAACTGGGAGGGATTCCCCTCACTTCGGGAGTCAGCCGGTTGTCTTTGTTTTATGAGTGGTGGCTAGCACTCGTAAATAAGTAACATGAATTATGGAATTGTATTTACATGGTTATTAGACGGACATTCAGTGTTGAATGGGCGCACATAATGCCCATAACATTGATGGTAAGTAAGTAAACATGGTACACGTGTGAGAGAGTTAACGTGGTTCACGTGTGAGTGAGTTAACGTGGTACACGTGTGAGTGTGAGTGAGTTAACGTGCTACACGTGTGAGTGTGAGTGAGTTAACGTGGTACACGTGTGAGTGTGAGTGAGTTAACGTGGTTCACGTGTGAGTGAGTTAACGTGGTACACGTGTGAGTGAGTGAGTTAACGTGGTTCACGTGTGAGTGAGTTAACGTGGTACACGTGTGAGTGTGAGTGAGTTAACGTGGTTCACGTGTGAGTGTGAGTGAGTTAACGTGGTACACGTGTGAGTGTGAGTGAGTTAACGTGGTTCACGTGTGAGTGAGTTAACGTGGTACACGTGTGAGTGAGTGAGTTAACGTGGTTCACGTGTGAGTGAGTTAACGTGGTACACGTGTGAGTGTGAGTGAGTTAACGTGGTACACGTGTGAGTGTGAGTGAGTTAACGTGGTTCACGTGTGAGTGAGTTAACGTGGTACACGTGTGAGTGTGAGTGAGTTAACGTGGTACACGTGTGAGTGAGTGAGTTAACGTGGTACACGTGTGAGTGTGAGTGAGTTAACGTGGTACACGTGTGAGTGAATGAGTTAACGTGGTACACGTGTGAGTGAGTGAGTTAACGTGGTTCACGTGTGAGTGAGTGAGTTAACGTGGTTCACGTGTGAGTGAATGAGTTAACGTGGTACACGTGTGAGTGTGAGTGAGTTAACGTGGTACACGTGTGAGTGAATGAGTTAACGTGGTACACGTGTGAGTGAGTGAGTTAACGTGGTTCACGTGTGAGTGAGTGAGTTAACGTGGTTCACGTGTGAGTGAGTGAGTTAACGTGGTACACGTGTGAGTGAATGAGTTAACGTGGTACACGTGTGAGTGAGTGAGTTAACGTGGTTCACGTGTGAGTGAATGAGTTAACGTGGTTCACGTGTGAGTGAATGAGTTAACGTGGTTCACGTGTGAGTGAATGAGTTAACGTGGTTCACGTGTGAGTGAATGAGTTAACGTGGTTCACGTGTGAGTGTGAGTGAGTTAACGTGGTACACGTGTGAGTGAGTGAGTTAACGTGGTTCACGTGTGAGTGAATGAGTTAACGTGGTTCACGTGTGAGTGAATGAGTTAACGTGGTTCACGTGTGAGTGAATGAGTTAACGTGGTTCACGTGTGAGTGAATGAGTTAACGTGGTTCACGTGTGAGTGAGTTAACGTGGTACACGTGTGAGTGTGAGCGAGTTCACGTGGTTCACGTGTGAGTGTGAGTGAGTTAGCGTGGTTCACGTGTGAGTGTGAGTGAGTTAACGTGGTTCACGTGTGAGTGAGTTCACGTGGTTCACGTGTGAGTGTGAGTGAGTTAACGTGCTGTGTGTGTGGGTAGATGGCTCCACTCTCTTCAGAGGGCAATCAAGGTGGCTGTCCCCCAGGAAGGTACAGAACCGAGTTCAACGTCTGCTGCAAGCTGTGCCCCTCAGGTAACGAAGCAACTAATTGGACAGTCATTAATTAGTTCATGAATTCCCATGCGGTCAGTGTTATGAAATGTGTTACAGTTCAATAACAAAAACTGTATAGTAAATAAAACATAAAATAAGTAACATGAATAGAAAAAGTTACATTTCCACTCAAATTGAGTCCTGATGTTGGCTTGCTTGTCGGAAGGGGCGCAATGAGTCACCACAATTGCACAAACACAAACAAAAATATGCAAAAAAAGGCACACAAACACACAAAGACACACACAGACAAAGAGACGCACAAAGGACACGCATACAACAACAACCGCAATTCGCCACTAAGTGGCGGTGACGTCACCACGACGCTTGTGCCAGGCCAAGTGCACCTTGAGGCCAATTGAAGTGTCGAACGCCCGCTGGCAGGAGGTCACGGGGCAGACCCAGCAGGTGCTACGGGTCGACTGACCGAGATGACCGAGATGACTGGCTGATGCACCACCTGTGCCCCCTACTGTAACAACTTGCTGTGCTTTAGCCACCCGGCACTCCACTCGTTGTTGTGAGCGTCGCTCCTCCGCCCTCCGTTGTTGTTGGAGGGCGACTGCCTCCAACTGCCCAGTAGCGTCTTTCACGAGCCTCCTCCACTGAGACCGATCTTGACACCGCTGGTACCAGTCATCGGCAAGTCCACTCAGCTCCACGTCCTCCTGTACCACATCACTCCATCTCTTCTCTAGCCCGTGCCGCGCCCGTTTAGCCCCCTCGATCCGGCCGAACAAAAGTTGATTAGGCATGCGGTGGCTGGGCATGCGGGCTACATGACCCAGCCAACGTAGCCTTGCCTGCTGGAGGAGCTCACTGATGGGAAATTGCCCAGATCTTTCAAGGTTTTGTGAGCTCCTCACACAATCCAGCCTGGTTATACCCAGGATGGATCGTAGGCAGGCCAGCCTAAATGTTTCCAACCGGCGAAGATGCTCCATTAGGGGGGTCCACGTCTCGCAAGCGTAGACAAGGGAGGGAATGACCGTGGCTGAGAAGACCTGAAGCTTCGTGCGGAGCGACAGACCAGGTAGCTTCCACACAGCGTTACGCAACCAATGAAAAGATATTGCTGCTCGACTGATTTGGAGTGAGACCTCTGCTGATAAATTGGAGTCGGTCATAAGCACACTGCCCAGGTATGGGAAACTCTCCACTCTCTCCACAACTGCCCCATCACCGATTGGGAGTTGTGGGGTGGAGTGTCAGATGGTACAAAATACCCAGGCAGGTGCTTAGTATTGGTGGGGCTGATGGTAAGGCCCCACCTCTTAGTGGCACACTCCAGTCTCAGCATACAGACACACACAGACACACACAAAGGGCATACACACACAAACATACCTGACGTAGCCTGCATTGTCATATTCCGGCCCTGACCACACTCTCCTCGCTTTGGAAACTCCATTCTTCTTGTGTTTTGTCATCCTGATAAAACCCAACTCTATTTAGAATCAGAATCGTTATTTAGACTCCAGGAGGAGGAATCTGATGAGCTTTTGAAGTTCTGTTTCACCGATGTCCAGTAGGGGCTGGGAGTGGTGTCACAAAGTTACAGCAACAACCACAATACAAACTACGATAGGAGTGCAAAGTAGAGGTAAGCAAGTCACTATAAATAAGCATAAATAAAGTATATAAGTGTAACGGTGTTATTGGGCCAAGATGCGCCGTTCTCATGTGGTAGCCGGCAATGGCGGCCTTATGTCAACAGGGGCAACAGAGGGGCTGAGCCCAGTGCTGAGTGTCAATGCGCCACAGGGTCCCACGGTTACCCTCTGGAGCAGCGTGTAAGATGGGCAGACCCCAGACCACAGGAGGGGGCTGGGGGATGACATCATCCCCGGATCCTTCTTGAAGGCTCGAGAAGGAAGGCGTGGCCGGGGCGGAGCGAGCCACGGCTCTGTATAAAAGCCAGACCTCTGGACGGTCCGGCAAGTGGTCGTCCAGCTGAAGACAAGAAGCCTCCTGGAGACTGAAGAGCCCCCAGGGCAGAGCCGTACCCCTGGCAAGGGCCGGCTCCAGTTTATTTACCAGTGAAGATTCCAGCTTCACTGGGGAGGACTTGTAGATTAGCCAGTAAGAGGCGCATGAGACTGGAGGGCACACTCTCCATAGCGTATTGGGTGCGAGGGGCCGTACCCCTCTGTGTTAACTGTTAATTGATAAAATAAACCCGTGTTGCCTCAGATAAGTTTCCTCTCTGTTTTGAACCCATTACAAAAGTAAAATTACTACTACGCTCTTGTTTCTACAACATGATGTAAGTAGTACCACTACACACTTGTTTCTACAAAATGATGTAAGTGTAGGGATTATTACGGGAGAAACGGCGGACAACAAACACAGGGGTGTCGGCACTCACATACACGGGTGGTCACACCGACGTCCGCATCCGTTATTGCCCACGCCCCCAGCCCTCGGAGGTGATCCCTATAAAAGGTGGAGACCCAAACAGCTCGAGGCAGTTCGACACGAAGCTGACCAGTGAAGATCCAAGACTCGGAGATTAGGCCCTGGGACTCCCCGGTCTCGCCGTCCTTATAAGGGCCGAGCCGGATAAGCCAGCAGCGCGGCCCAAAAGCTTCCAGAACGCTGCCCTTATCAGGGCAAGGCTGGTTAGCTGGTGCCGAGATCTGTGCTTGCCAGGGCCAGATCAGTCAGCCTCCCGTAGCCCAGTAGAGGAGGACTGGGAACAGGACAGAGGGCTTAGTACTAGGGTGGTTTCCCATAGTACGGGTGAAGGGGCCGATACCCCTTCAACTATTGTGCCTGTCCCTGGGTTAATAAACAGAGTGTGCCTCAACTTCGACATCGTCTCCTCGAACTTACTACATCTGGTGTCGGAAGTGGTCCAAGCATGGATACGAGACGGACGACTCGTGCCCAAGACCCAGGAGAGGATGACGACGAGGGAGGGGCGGTGCAAGACATCGCCGCCGACGTACCTGCACAACCGCTGCCGGCTCCGACATCAGCGGAGTCGTCGGAGAGGGCCGGGACGTCGACTGACGAGTTGGCGTTGGCTCACTCGCGGCTGGCGGAGCTCCTGTATGCAGCGGCTGCCATGCTGGAACAAATAACTCGCCTGGGGCCGGGAGGAGCGACGCGGCGGGAAGATGGACAACGCCCGCCAGAAACTCCCGCCTTTACAACAGAGAGGAGACTCGAAATTCCCGCCACAAAGACAGTAGGGGCAGAGGGAGGAGCCCCAGCTCGTCACGCGGGGGACGGAGCCCAGCCAGCAGCCGCCACGTCATCGGCGGGTCGCAGTGGCTGCCTATCAGGGGTTGCAACGTCACCACCATCGGACGCCAGCACCGACCAAGCCCCAACCAGCACGTCACTGACGGCGCGACACCCATTAGAGTTCGCCATTACTCGTACAGTACGGGACGCGATACGGATGCTGCAAGAGATTCGGAGACGGAGCTGACATTCCAGCAACGTCTGCCGGCCCTGCAGGTATTCGTAGCAAGCGACGGCGATTGGGGGGGTTCCAGCACCGGTTCCTTGCCCACCAAGAAATGGCGGCTGGTCGGACAACGAGGCGCTGTGTGCTCTCCCGGCGATGCTGGATGGCGACGCCCTGGGCACCCTCACCGCTGCACCCAAGTCGGCACGCTCCACGATTCAGTCGGCGCTGCGGCTGCTGGCCACGGTTTATGGGCCGCCTTCCGATTGTCGCCAGCTCTTCTATGAACGGCAGAAGGGCGACAAGGAATCGCCACTTGCTTATCGCACAGCCCTGCTGTCATTGGCGAAAGACGCTTTCCCACGTATGGACGAAGAAGGGATCGATGCGATGGTGGCCGAGAAAATTTGCTGCTGGCCGACGACTTGGACTTCATCATCCTAGCACAGGATGATGCGGACATGTCATCATTGCGGGCTGCAAGGCACATTCACGCCAATCTCATCTCCCAGCGGAGGAAGGCAAACAAGGCAGCTGCACGACACACTGTGGCGGCGACCTCTTCCGGAATTGAGGGGCCTTCGCTGCGGACCGTTCTGCAGGATGGCGATCTGCCGAGCGACCGGCTCGGGACGTTCCGAGCCACCGAGATCAGCCCAAGTCCTCTGGAGCGCTCGTCGTCTGCTACAATTGTGGCCTCCGGGGCCACGTGGCGTCCGGATGCCGGGCTCCTCGACAGCGCGGAGCGAGACCTGGAGCTGCGGACGGCCCTCCCCACAAGCCTTCGCAACATCCTTGGGCAAGTCATGGCACCCCACATGTTCGGCCTGCACACACACCCACTTTCCTCTCACAAGGTCCGACACACGATTCTCGGGTTTGGGTGCTGGTGCGTCGGGTCGCGGCATGTCGGGGAGGGCGCTCCAACCGGGCCAATGGTCCGAGTTGGCTCACCGGGTTGTGGCTGCATCGGCGGGGTCGTCCGTTGTCATGGGGCATATTGACGGGGTGGAGGTACGGGTACTGGTCGATACGGGAGCTTCGACAACTATCATTTCGGATTTGATTTATAATATCCTGCCCGTTCAGAGTCGCCCGTTGCTCCCTGTCGACATACCGTTTTACGCTGCGAATGGGGGCTCGTTGGGTATTATCGGCCAAATTCGAGCGCAAATTTCTATCGGGACATTAAACTATCTGGCCCGGTGTTCGTCTCCTCCTCGCTGGCTATTCCGTGCCTGTTGGGACAGACTTTTTGGCCAAATTGCCCATCAAAATTCTGATTGACCAGCGATGCATCGAGCTTCCATCGGGCCGACGTATTATGTTCCTGCCTTCCACCCCTGCCTTGCATACTGCCTGTGCTACGGTACAGGCGCTCGTTGCTCGAACGGTGCGTGTACCCCCGGGGGCATAGATGCTAGTACCCCTGCGGTTGCGTCGACCGTTCGATAAAGGGGTCTCTGACCGGGGCATTATGTTGGGACCATCTAGAGCCGGGGTGAGTGGGCCAGATCTGGTGACGGCCCAGACTATTGTTAAAGGGATGGGGACCCGTTTATCGCGGTCCTCAATGTCGGGACACGGACGGCGGTGGTTTCGCAGGGTACCGTGTTCGCACATGCGGTTCCGGTACCTGCGGAAACGCCGATCATTGGCCAGGTGGCCACCGATTCTCAAACGCAATTAGCCTCAGACACTGACGAGGGTTGGCTGGAGGCGTTGTGTGCTGAGTCACCTGACCTGTCCGACGCACAACGTGCTAAATTACGCGCCTTATTGCGAGAATTTTCCGACGTCTTCAGTAAACATAAATACGATATCGGATGTACCAAATTGCTACGCCACCATATTGACACCGGTGACAACGCTCCCATCCGCCAAAATCCTTTTCGGTTAAGTCCCGCCGAAAAGGATCATGTCAAATCGGCTGTAGATGACATGTTGAAATCTGACATCATTTCTCCCTCGACCAGCCCTTGGGGTGCACCCATAGTGTTGGTTAAAAAGCACGACGGGTCCCTAAGGTTCTGTGTTGATTTCCGGCGATTAAATAAGATCTCGGTGGCCGATGCTTATCCGCTTCCTCGAATGGACGAATCGCTGGATGCCCTCGCGGGATCGCGATTCTTCTCCACTTTGGATTTGCTCTCAGGANTTTGGCAACTTCCCTTGGACGACGAATCTAAGCCCAAAACAGCTTTCCGAACGCCGCACGGCCTCTTCCAATTCAATCGCTTACCCATGGGATTACACTCTGCTCCCGCGACGTTCCAGCGCCTGATAGAATTGGTCCTCGCTGGCTTGCAATGGGAGGTGTGTTTGATTTACCTGGATGACGTTATCGTATTCAGTAAGACGTTCGAGGAACATCTTGATAGGCTTCGGCCGTCTTTCTCAAGATGCGCGCTGCTAATTTGAAATTCAAGCCACAAAAGTGCCATTTGCTGCGCGAATCTGTTAAATATTTGGGTCACATCGTCGGCCGGTCAGGCATCTCAACCGATCCCGCCAAAACGCGTTGTGTCAGCTCCTGCCTACTCCCACCTCGGTGGGGGAGGTTAGAAGCTTCATCGGATTTGCTTCATATTACCGCCGGTTTGTCACGGACTTTGCTTCCATCGCTAAGCCACTACATGCCTTAACGTCAAAAGGGGTCAAATTTCATTGGGGACCGGAGGAGGACGCCGCTTTTATCTCTCTTCGGGATGCCCTGGTGGGGCCCCGCCGTTAAGCTACCCCGATTTTTCCATGCCCTTCGTGCTCGACACGGACGCAAGCAATACCGGGATTGGAGGCGTGCTGTCACAAATTGTGGGTGGCGTGGAGCGCGTTGTGGCTTATGGTAGTAGAGTATTGTCTCCGGCCGAGCAGCGGTACTGCGTCACCCGCCGCGAACTGTTGGCTATCGTGTTCTTTATCCAACAGTACCGGCCATATCTGTACGGCCGGCATTTCACCGTCCGTGCGGCGTTGCAGTATGCCCTACGAATTAACCAGCCATCGGGGCAGTTGTCCCGATGGCTGGAGATCATGCAGGATTTCGATTTCGAGACAACTTACCGAAAGGGGATTCGCCACACCAATGCCGATGCCTATCACGCCTGCCGATCGCTCCGGATTGCACTTGTTTCCTGGGTTCGGGCCGTTGCAAATCGGCAAGTGACGGCCGGGATCGGGTTCTTGCAGCCGCAGTTGACACCCCTTCGGACGCTGGTCCTATTTCGGGGGAGGGAAAGATTCCCTACTAGGCTTGTCAAGTGCTGAGTGGGGTCGCCTCCAAATGGAGGATGCGACCCTCCTGGCGCTACGACGTCGCGCGGAAGGATCAGGTCAAGGGAAGTCGGGCGTTGACTCATGGGGTGGTGCCAGGGCCTACTCATGCATTGGGACGGGACGATCCGCCGTCACAGGCTGGTGGTGCCTTCCACGTTGAGGGGTAGGGCTGTATGGGCTGCTCATGAACGGCTCCTGCACCTGGGTACCCTCAAAACACTTGCCATGCTCCAGCTTAATTACTTTTGGCCGGGCATGGCAAGAGACGTGGACGATCTGCTGCAGTCCTGTACCCAGTGTGCACAACGGAAGCCGCCAGCAAAGGGAGCCAGTCCACCGCTCCAGTCTATTTCGGTCACCCGGGTTAATGAGCTTGTCGCCCTTGATATTTTGGGACCGTTTCCTTCCACGCCGAGGGGTAATAAGTACCTGCTGGTTGGCGTGGAATATTTCACGCGATGGCCTATGGCTTGGCCCCTCGCCAACCAGTCCGCAGCAGCCGTTGCGGAGGCTTTTGTTCAGGGCTACGTCCTTGACAAGGGCGCTCCGGAACGGTTGTTGACCGATCAGGGAAATAATTTCACTAGTACCCTTTTACACGAGGTATGTGGCCTTCTGGGTACAAAGAAAATTCGTACCTCACCTTACCATCCACAAATGGATGGGATGGTGGAACGCCTGCATAGGACTCTTACGTCCATGCTATCCCACCAGGTATCTGAGTCCCAAACCGATTGGGATCTACGGATCGGGGGAGTCCTGGCAGCATACAGGATGGCTCCTCACGCGGCGACTGGATTCTCGCCATTTTTTTTATGTATGGCCGCGAGGTTGACCCGCCTGTCGCGACTCAGCTGACGATTGCCGCGCCTCATGCTAAGTCCAAACTCGCGGACCATGTTAAATTTAACATCCTTCGGTTGGCGGAGACACGGCAGGCGGCCATGCAAAACTCTGACTCTCGCCAGAAACAAAACGAGAGATTGCGATCGCGCCGGACACACACGCACGAATGGCACCCGGGCGACCGAGCATGGTTGCACTGCCCCAGGTGCCATTGGCCACCTCGGCTAAGTTGTTGCGACCATGGAGGGGCCCCGTAGAAATTGTGCAGGTTATGCGGCCTCAATGTGTGCGCATTAAGTGGGGGAAGCGTCGGTGGTTTGTGCACCCTTCACGGTTAAAGCCATTTTTTGCTCCGCACGCTTCCTCTCACGAAAATGAACATGTGGGGAGTCCACTGACTCCCCCCCAGGGGAGCCCCAGGACTGAAGCCCTCTTGGCTGCCAGCCTCCCCGTGGGGGTCGGCGCTGGCACGTCCGGGAAGCCGGACGACCAGGCACCTGCAGATGCGACACCTGCCGCCGACTCTACCAAGCCGGCCCCTTGTGACGGGCCCACTGCACGGACACGCGCCAAAACGCGCCGGTTGTTATGAATAGCTTTCCGCGCGTGTTCCGTTGCTGCGGAACCCGCTCATTATATATATTTTTTGTTAGTGTGTGTGTGTATGGATGCTTCTTGTGCGTGGGATGGCGAACCGCGTTCTGTATATGTGTTGCATTTTTGGGGAGGGGGTTTTTATAGGGGACCATCGGTTGTTGTTACACTTGTTCTTGTTATTGTTACTGTTACAAGGCACACGTGTGTTGACTGTGTTAATCTTTATTCTTGGGGGTTGAGGGATTGTTGCAGCCGGGACGGCTGTGAGCTGTACAGGGGGGGTGATGTAGGGATTATTACGGAGAAACGGCGGACAACAAACACAGGGGTGTCGGCACTCACATACACGGGTGGTCACACCGACGTCCGCATCCGTTATTGCCCACGCCCCCAGCCCTCGGAGGTGATCCCTATAAAAGGTGGAGACCCAAACAGCTCGAGGCAGTTCGACACGAAGCTGACCAGTGAAGATCCAAGACTCGGAGATTAGGCCCTGGGACTCCCCGGTCTCGCCGTCCTTATAAGGGCCGAGCCGGGTAAGCCAGCGGCGCGGCCCAAAAGCTTCCAGACCGCTGCCCTTATCAGGGCAAGGCTGGTTAGCTGGTGCCGAGATCTGTGCTTGCCAGGGCCAGATCAGTCAGCCTCCCGTAGCCCAGTAGAGGAGGACTGGGGAACAGGACAGAGGGCTTAGTACTAGGGTGGGTTTTCCATAGTACGGGTGAAGGGCCGATACCCCTTCAACTATTGTGCCTGTCCCTGGGTTAATAAACAGAGTGTGCCTCAACTTCGACATCGTCTCCTCGAACTTACTACATAAGTAGTACCACTACACACTTGTTTCTACAACAAGATGTGTTTGAAAATCACCGGACTGGTGTGAACGCCAAGTTACACGCGCACTTTTCGCCGGATTGCGCTCTATATTATCTGCTTTGATTAGCGTAGTTATTAGTCATGAGAAAGGTAAAAACGCGCGGTATTTTCATTGTTTAAGTTGTATCGCGTGTATTGATGGGCTGTATATAATACTTAACACTGAAATCAAGCATAGCTACTTTTGTGGTCACACGCACACGGTGCCGATCGCTGGACTGGTTACAGCTTTGGGATAATCGCATGCTGGTAAATCGATGATTAACTGTACATTCGAAACCCTTAATCGGTTTCCCTTCCCTTTGCTGTCACTGTGAGACCCCAAAATAGAAAAATAACAATGTGTTCACCCAACAGGAACGTCTAAGGACGAAGATTGCAGATCTGATGGAGAGTTTCCGGTCTGCATGTCATGTGCCAATGGAGATCATTCACAGCCTCGGCAAATAACCTGAGCAGCTGCAACGCATGCAAAGTCTGCGAAGAGAAAAGTATTTGTTGTTTTATTATTCAACTCTCCCACCCATGGTGCCGCATTCCCAGCAGTGGTGGTGTCAGTACATTCCCTGGTCACTGACACCATCTCTGAAGCTGCCTTTGTTGTAGCGTAAAACACTGACGATAGACAAAGATGTGGGGAGCGGTAACGTAGCGTCTAGTGCACTGCACTACGCACCTGCTCATGGCCTACGTGAGAGACGAATGTCTGATCTCGAGGCCTCCTATAGGTCCGCTAAAACTTAATTATTATTCTACTCGTTTATTTGCATTGATGTACTATACAGGACCCACCATTGTAAACTTTACCTAAATTCAATCTCACATTACTTCATCACATCTCAAAGTAAATCAAATCCAAAATCGGGGTTTTATACAGAAAGAAACATTTTATTTTATTAGATTGTGCCTGCAATTTGTTGAAGCGATCATTCAACCACGTTTTGACTACTGTGGCGCGGCTTAAAGATCAGCTCTTAGGTTATTTGGTTACTTTTAAACACAAAACAGACTAAACCAGCTCTATCATTCTGCTCTTTGATTTGCGTTATAGCGAGTAGTCCATCCTACACTAGACTCACGTTATAGCGAGGAGTTCACCACACGCGTGTTGCACTAAGCAGTTTGAGAACCTACACCAATGGCTACCTGGTGGGTTGTATGCACACTTTCTGTACTCGATAGCAGAATCAACGTCATCATGATCCATGGTCAGATAGCCCATAGTAGGTGTCCACTGCACATTTCTTCATTTTTTCCACGTTCTTCTGTCTTGTAGTGCCAATAAGCTCAAGTAGTGGCCACATCTTTCTGGCACCAATCTCTGATGTAATTGTCAAGCCAATATCGTCAAGCCATTCCCTGTTAGGTCTTCCTCTCTTTCGGTTCCTCTCATTTCTTCGAACAACAACAACCACCGCACTTTTCACTTTCCTTTTGTTGTTGTCCCAGAAGTCACATTAAGCCAAATATTTGACCGAATGATGGGTGGTCCACAACGAAAATCATCTTCCACTTTACCCAATGCACATATGGGTCTAAAGGAACTGCCTAAGCTACGTCAAGGTTAATCCACGATTCTTATAATGACGTGGAAATAATGCCGGTACCTCGAACAGCCAAACCGAGTCACAATATGGATATTAGGGTCTTGTGGAGGAAATGAAGTCCCAAGTATAAAAATTAACGCAAACTTATATGTAAATGCAAAACTTGCAGATTGTTACAACTCTTGGTGCTGATTGTTTGGCGATAGGCGTGTGTCTTGGTATTTTGCAGATGAGATTTTAGAGCATCCTTGCACCACCATTCACGACACGGTGTGCACATGCCCAGAGGGACTACAAAGAGCAAGCCAGTCCCTGCTTTGTGAGGATATCAAAGGTCAGACACAGGTTTCATTGTATACATCGCGTGTTTGTGTTTATATTTAGGTTGCATATTGGAGCGGTAGTGCGGTGGTTTGCCCACTGTGCTTTGAACCCGGAGAACTTGAGTTCACTTTCCAGCCGCAGCTAAAATCAGTGGCGATTATCTGAACCAGTTCTGTGCCTCGGCTATGTCGACTCAGCCTTAACTGAGTACCGGTGCAATGTGTAAACATTAGTAATGTGGGGCGTGGGTGGTGCTGGCTTCACCACCCGCTTAAGTGCCGTGCTGGCCTTCAACGGTGCTCACTGCCAGGACTTGCTCCAACAGCCTGGATAGCCTGCTGGGAGAAGCTTCAGATTTGTCATCTTGTTTACGCCTGTGAGCTTCTATGTGAAGCTGCCGTGTGACAGAAACATCAAAAATTTGCGCCAGAGGCATCGAGAGAACCGGCGTCATTGGTGTCCTCTAGATGCACGCGCAGTGCGTGAACATCTGCGTTGTGCCGTTGTGCATGTTGAGTTTGTTGCGTTAATGCACTAAAAACATGTTAAATCGTTCTCACAGTCGATTCATTGACACCTTCCAACGGATGCAGCACTCTCACGGCACTGCTCGTCAGCACGGAGGAGAATTTTAGCTGCGTCAAACCGCAAAAAGTAATTTGAAGAGCATGTTTGCTGCGGGCCTGAGCCCGTGTTGAAAATGAAATGTTCCCAGGGCCAGCCTCTCCTTTTTGTAATTATACTTCATGTGTGTGTGTGTACATAAACAGCGGGCTTGTTTTGTTGTAGGCTCAAAGGGTTGGATGTGGCTCTCGTCATCGTCATGATCGCTACTCTGGGTGGATTTGCCGGCCTCGTATATTGGATAAAGAGATCTAAAATGCGTCCACATGCAGGTGAGCCGTCCTCTCGTGTCGTGGATTGCAATGCACCCATTGGTCCCCGTGTTAATAATTTGACATAAACCTTCATTCATCCGATTCTCCCAACATTCTGTGATATTAAGCAGCTTCAAGTTAAAGTGCCTTCCACTCGAATGAGTATGGAACGATTGTTCTTGCAATAAAATCTCTCGATGATGGAATAATTAGGGTGAGTGAGAGGTTTCCAGTTCTAGGGGTGTCCCGTATGCTGTAAATAATTCAATAATGCACATTACTACATTTAAATCTGACTTTATTACCACTCACGTCCGATTGCATGGTGCAAGTGGTGCAAAAGAAGTTCAACATCCATACCACGATATAATGATGAACCAGATATTTACATTTAGAATGTGATAATGAACACTCATGGACAACTTGGTCCCAGCCACTGTCACCGATGTCGAGGCGAGACGGCTGAGGCTCGCTGGATGTGGAAGGATGAACAGATTCGCAGACGCTGCACAGACGCTGCACAGACGCTGCACAGACGCTGCAGGGCGTTTTCTTTGATTGTTTGGGAAACGATTCTGACGAGCGAGCGAGCTAGCAGAGCGCGTGGATGATCGCGGGCACCAAATTCCACACAGCAGAGAGGTCACGTGCACAGCTTCAGAATTGCATGCAGAAACGCACGGCAATTGTACCATCTTGCAACGGATGGGGACAATGGCTAATTTGTGATTTAAGGTTTAATAGTTTACAAGTTTGTGTGAATGTTACACTGGAATGCAGCGAGTCCTCGTTTAACGCGCTAGGTTCCGCATGAAGTGAAAAACGCGTTAATGATAAAGTGTGGCAAGATACGATATACTACTACGCACACCACGCAGTGAGATGGAGGGACTAGTAACTGAGGCTATGCCTCCAATGCGTTAGTGGATCACTCCGCTTACCGCATCACTGCACCGCTCAGCCAGCAGGTCAATTAAGTAGTTCGTCATCAACACTGCTCAGACACTGCGTTATAACAGTGCATAGTCTGTGTTATAACGGTGCATGGTCCGTGTAATTACGGCGTGCGTTCTGCGTTGTGTGATAAGCGTTGCCTAATAGCAGAACCGCGTAGTAGCGGAAGTGCGTCGCTGTGTGAACCCGGCGCGCTGAGCGAGGGCGCGCCGTATGATGACCGTTGTATTTTACTACAATTTCATGATTTCCTATTCGACAATCCCCAAGCAGGGGCCACCGATGTGGAGCTGCAACCGCTGCAAGAGGAGAATCACCCCGAGCCACCCACAGAGGAACCACAGGTGACACTCCGACAGCACCGCCAGACTAAGTCACTCTCTGGCAACGGCAGTTTGAGCAGTGAACCCAATGTCAATGACTCAATCTCCTACTGCGACGCTGTTTCAGCTGCAGAGTAGCCGATCAATGTGTAAACAATCTTGGTTTGAAGCTTTCGTGACTGCAGAAATTCATACTCTTTGGTTCTTTAGTTAAAGTCACATAGATAGAAAAAAGAATACATCACGACGTTTCGATCGCAATAACAATCAATCGTCTTCTTCTATCTACGTAACTTTACCGAAAGAACCAAAGAGTAATGTGTAAACACATCAACTTTTGAGGAATAATTCAAGTAAAAATAGGAAAGTGTTATCCTGATTGGTTTAAAAAGCACATTGGAAATTTCATGTCCCTTGGACCAGCCTCTCCATTTTGCAATTTACTTTGCTCAGTCGGTGTCAGCCACTGAGGGTGTAACGGTTTCTTTCCTCATTGCTGTTGCTCCATGTCCCACGGTACCATCGCTATTCTGCTGTAATGGGCGAGATTGGCACGTAAAATAAAGATTGACAACCCCTGGGAGTCACAAATAGGCAACAACCTTGACTTGCAAGTATAATTAATCAATTCTTTAAATAATGTTGTTACTATCGCTGTTATCTTTTACTATATTATGCAAGTTCCATTGCAGAGTCCACGTCCTAACAGTGGCCGTGTCGCATGTGGAGGTTGTCGTTGTGAGAGACGCCGTGGAGATGATCCAAGAGAAGATGGCCTCGAGTGGAGGTGCCGTGTGGACGTGGCTGAGTGACCGCCGCTCAGAGCTGCTGGGGAGTGGAGGCGGTGGGGTCGGGCCCCACCTCTTGCTCGACCTCTTCCTGCGGGAGCTCATCGACGAGACCGAGTACTGGAAGGCACGCGGCCTCCCTGATGCGTCGCGACGGGCACACTACGTCATCGCCTCGTGGTAGACAGAGGAGAGGAGGCCTGCGGGAGTTCAGGGACATTTACAAGGACTTCATTAGCAGGAAGAGAACATTTCTAGACATCCAGAGACTGGCTGGTAAGTACACAAATGACTCGTACATTGCAGCATTACCTGTATTACTGTAACGTTACATTATAAATAATGTAAAAGTACAAATGTTTACGTTTCACTGGGCCTTGTTCTGTGATCCACGCCAGTACATCTTGCGACACACCAATACTTCACGACCCAGAGTTTTGGAACCACTCAGTAACAGCGCTGATATTATTCAAATTCTTCCAGAAATCTGCTCACCAACATACGACCCTAACACAGCAAACGAGATGCTCCTCCTGTCCACGGACCTCAAGACGGTGACGAGAGCAACTCATGCTCATCCGTACCCAGAGCACGGGATAGGTTTGTGAGACACCCCAGGTGCTGTGCCCTGAGAATTCCTCTCCGGGCGCCACTACTGGGAGCTGCACGTGGGCTGTGCAGAGCAATACATGGTCGGTGTCGTTTGTGGGAATGATTTTTCAAAACCAAGAACTGAACGAAATCTGGGACAGGACGCTGCGTCCTGGTGCGTGTGGAGACGCGACGTGAGCTCGTGGCTGCTCACGAAGGAGAAGTCACCGTGCTGAACCCGCCAGTGCCGCTCCAGCGAATCGGACTTCACCTGGACTGTGACAATCTGAACTCACGTTTGTTTGTGCCGAGACCATGACGCCTCTGCACACTTTTACACTGACGTGGGAACGCAGTTGGTTCCGCAATCTTCCTTTTTATCCTGCCGTGTGGCTGCACAGCGGATCAATCGCCATAGGTACGGTAATTTATCTAAACGGTAACCTCCACGTTGTACAATGATGCAACACAGCCATTCGCATCATTGTGGAGAATATCAGTGGCGACCTAAATGAGCAGATACATCACGCATCCTTCACGTGTCTGTCCTCTACATAAATAATAAAGTTACTTGTAATCTTGACTTAAAGCTTTCGTGACTGCAGGAATTAATATTATTTGGGTCTTTTGGTAAAGTCACGTCGATAGTTCAAAGAAAATAACATCGCAACACAAGCGGTCGCCTGTAGACGGACGCTTGCGTTGCGATCAAAACGTCGTAGTTTTTTTATTTGAACCTATCTACGTGACTTTACCGCAAGACCCCATGAATATGCTTTGTAATCATCCCATGAGCGACAAGGCCTTCCAGTATTGCATAATTTCAGCAGCATTGATTCCACACAAACTGGACTGGTTTCGACATTCAGTGTCTCATCAGCAGTCTGGCTCGCTAGAACCAGTGCTGGTGAACTGCGGGATATTTATAGAGGACTAGCGGAAGTACCCGGCTTTGCCCGGGTGAAAAATATATTTCTTAAAAACCTTACATATATATACACAGATACTAAGGTATTGTCAAAGCCCGGTGGGCTGTTTGTACATTTCTCCACCAACAAATATATAAGAGGCTTTCACAAGTCCAAAAAGTTGTAGAAAGTGTGGGGTAAATAGTTGATGTCAAAAGGTTTCCGAAAATTGTGGTTCTCCCCCCCCCCCCCAAAAATATCTTTACCCCTCGTAGGTATATATACTAACAACACCTTACATACAACAGAGGAAGTGGTTTCTATTGACTCTGTAGTAGTATCTACTGACTGTACCGTAGTATCTACTGAGCCAGTAGTAGCTACTGACTGTGTAGTAGTATTTAGTGACTGTAATAACTACTGACCATAGTAGTATTTACTGGGCCTACAGTAGTATCTACCGACTATATACTCGTAACGACTAACTGTATAGTATCTGCTGACTCTATAGTTGTATCCACTGACTATAGTAGTAACTACAAAATCTATAGCAGTATCTACTCACTCTATAATAGTATCTACTGACTCTAGTAGCTACTCACTGTGGTAGTATGTACTGACTCTATAGTAGTATATACTGACTGTAGCAGTATTGACTGACTGTAGCGGTATATACTGACTGTTTAGTATTTACTATAGCGGTATCTACCAACTCGATAGCAGTATCTACTATCGCTACAGCAGTGTATACCGACTGAGGTCGTACCTGCTATCACTACAGCAGTGCATACTGCTGTGTTGGTACCTGTTATGATGACAGCAGTGCATATTGTGGTGGAACCTGCTATGATTACAGCAGTGCCTACTGCTGTGGTGGTATCTGCTATGATGAGAGGAGTACATATTGTGGTGGTGGTACCTGGTATGATAACAGCAGTACATACCGAGTGTGGTGGCACCTGCTATGACGACAGCAGTACATACTGTGGTGGTGGTACCTGCTATGATTACAGCAGTGCATATTGACTGTACTCATCATTCACCCTCACCATTCAGTACTCTCAACTCACCCTTACCACTCATCCTCACCACTCACCACTCCCACTCACTATTCACCATTCACCCTCACAACTCACCACTCACCAATCTCCCTCACCAATCTCCCTCACCAATCTCCCTCACCACTCACCACTCTCCACTAACCCTCACCACTCAACCTCACCACTCACCCTCAAAACTAACCACTCTCTCACCACTCACCCTCACCACTCAGCACTCACCCTCACCACTCACCACTCACCCATCACACTCACAACCGCCACTCACCTCACCACTCACCCTCACCACTCACCCTCACAACAACCACTCACCCTCACCGCTCACCACTCACCCTGACCACTCATCCTCACCAATCACACCCTCACCAATCACCACTCACCGGCACTGCTCACCCTTACCACTCACGCTCACCCTCACCACTCACCCCTCACTAATCACCACTCATAACCGCCACTCACCCTCACCACTCAACACTCACCCTCACCACTCACCCTCACCACTCACCCTCACTACTCACCACTCATCCTCACCAATCACACCCTCAACAATCACCACTCACCCTCACCACTCACGCTCACCACTCACCCTCACCACTCACTCTCACCACTCACCACTCACCCTCACAACAACCACTCACCCTCACCGCTCACCACTCACCCTCACCACTCACCCTCACTACTCACCACTCATCCTCACCAATCACACCCTCAACAATCACCACTCACCCTCACCACTCACGCTCACCACTCACCCTCACCACTCACTCTCACCACTCACCACTCACCCTCACAACAACCACTCACCCTCACCGCTCACCACTCACCCTCACTACTCACCTCACCACTCACCACTCATCCTCACCAATCACACCCTCACCAATTACCACTCACCCTCACTGCTCACCCTCACCGCTCACCGCTCACCCTCACCACTCAACCTCACCCTCACCCCTCACTAATCACCACTCACAACCGCCACTCACCCTCCCCACTCACCCTCACTACTCACCACTCATCCTCACCAATCACATCCTCACCAATCACCACTCACCCTCACCACTTGCCACTCACCCTCACCACTCACCACTCACCCTCACCATTCACCCTCACCACTCTCCCTCACCAGTCATGCTCACCACTCACCATCACTACTCACCACTCACCACTCACCCTCACCGCTCACCACTCACCCTCACTACTCACCCTCACCACTCACCACTCATCCTCACCAATCACACCCTCACCAATTACCACTCACCCTCACTGCTCACCCTCACTGCTCACCCTCACCACTCACCCTCACAACAACCACTCACCCTCACTACCAAAAACTACACGTGTTAGTCCCTGGGTAGTAAGTGTTATTTCTATACGCTAACATCTCAAAAGTTACAAATTGGAGAAAATTCCCCTCAAACTTAGTTTTTGAGATACAGACAGTGACCAAAATTTTAATCGTAATTTTTTTTTTTTACCAAAAACTACACATGTGTTAGTCTCTGGGTAGTAAGTGTTATTTTCTATACGCTGACATCTCAAAGTTACAAATGGGAGAACATTCCCCTCAAACTTAATTTTTTTGACACGGACAGTGATATTTACAAATGGAGCTATTTTGCTAGGAGAAAACGTGTGCATTTGTGTAATTCTTTCCTTTATATAAAGTTCTGGTCACAAAAGCAACATGTATGGGGAATAATAGCCATCTTATATACTTAGGAGGCTAAGCAATATAAAAATAACACTTTTTACCCAGGGAAAAATCGTGGTGCATAGTGTATATTTACTATCATCAAACATAACTTAATCCCTAACATCTTTTAATATATAAGAGTGATACAAAATAGTAAACATAAATATTTAAATGTTTTAACTGAGCTGTGAAGTTGCGTGACTAACCTCGTAGCTTTTCGACGGAAATAAGAATCTCCGCGATTGTTTGAAGATATCGGGAGGGTGGGGGAAGGTAAACACGCCCACTTATGACATNCCCCCCCCCCACCGAACACGGAGCAACGCCGCGAGTGTGTGCGAGTCTGAGAGTGTGAGTCTGTCTGAGTGTGTGTGAGTCTGAAAGTGTGAGAGCGAGTATATGTGTGAGTCTGAGTGTTAGAGTGAGTCTGTGTGTGTGAGTCTGAGAGTGTGAGAGTGAGTTTGTGTGTGAGTGTGAGAGTGAGTGTATGTGTGTGTGTGTGAGAGTGAGTGTATGTGTGTGTGTGTGAGTCTGAGAGTGTGAGAGTGGAGTGTATGTGTGTGTGAGTCTGAGAGTGTGTGTGTGTGTGAGTCTGAGAGAGTGAGTGGTGAGTCTGAGAGTGTGAGAGTAAACATAATCTCATTGAATATCGGCCGTACTGAGAGTGCAAATGTGAAGAAGTTGGAGCGAAAGTTTAAAGAGATTTATTTATTTAAATAAAAAAAGTTGTCAAAAATTGTAAATATTAAAAACATTTTTACCAAAAACGACACATGTGTTAGTACCTGGGTAGTAAGTGTTATTTTCTATACGCTGACATCTCAAAAGTTACAAATTGGAGAAAATTCCCTCAAACTTAGTTTTGAGACACAGACTGACCAAAATTTTAATCGTAAAATATATTANTTTTTACCAAAACTACACATGTGTTAGTACCTGGGTAGTAAGTGTTATTTCTATACGCTGACATCTCAAAAGTTACAAATTGGAGAAAATTCCCTCAAACTTAGTTTTTGAGACAAACAGACAGTGACCAAAATTTTAATCGTAAAAATATTTTTTTTTTACCAAAACTACACATGTGTTAGTCTCTGGGTAGTAAGTGTTATTTTCTATACGCTGACATCTCAAAAGTTACAAATGGGAGAAAATTCCCCTCAAACTTAATTTTTTGACACGGACAGTGATATTTACAAATGGAGCTATTTTGCTAGGAGAAAACGTGTGCATTTGTGTAATTCTTTCATTTATATAAAGTTCTGGTCACAAAGCAACATGTATGGGGAATAATAGTCATCTTATATACTTAGGAGGCTTAAGCAATATGTATTTTTCCCCCGGGCAACGCTGGGTATATCGAGTTTATACCACAAAGTCGTCGCCTGACAGAGTTACGTGTCGAGGCCTAGTACCGTGCAGAGCCTCCGGCCTCGCCTAGATTGCCCACCCGGCTGAGGCTGGGTACTGGGCCGTTACCCCCCTCCCGCGCTACAATAATACTGTCTAATCGCTATAATTTTATTATCTACCGACCCTATAATAGTAATTGCACACATTGGGGTGGGGGGAGTGAAGAGGACGTGAAACTTTGATGAATTTACCTCAGAGTCGCGTGTTAATGCGTGCGCATATTTTAACGGTAATTAAAAATGGCGTCCACCCCGCAGCGAAAGCGTTGCTACCGTTGCCAGGGCAACCGCCGTGGTCCGCGCCGGCCGGCAATATTAAATAAATAAATAAAGAATTAAATAAATTACTAAAGAGAAATCGCACTAAATCGATAATCGGTCCGATTTAAAGTTTAGAGACGAAAAATCGGAAATGCCTAAGTTTACCGCAGGCCGGGGCGTGCCCACCTGAAAATTTTAATCTCGGCGAACCCCACGGTCCGAGAGCTAAATCCCCCGCAGACGGACGGACAGACAGACAGACAAAAAATGAATTATATAGGTTAGATGTCTCTCTGATGAGTAATTGGTGCATTCCCAGAAGTGATGCACTCCGAGATACACGTGCAGGATGCATATCGTCTGCTAGTTTATCTTGCTATGCACACAACAGTAACTGCTATTGGGCTTTTCCGCTCTCTGTCAGGTGCAGCATCACAGTTCTCTTGAACATCACCATAAATAGAGCCATTCAGAGCTTGGTGTCATCGTGGGATTTTGCAGATTCCATAACCACCAAATGTAAAACTGTGGTAGGACCAAGCTATCTCAATCAGGTTCAACTTATTCTCCATAATTTTATGGTAATCGAAAGGTGCAAAATAAAAAAAAGTTGGTATTACACTGTGTATATCTACTTTAGATAAGCGATTATCAGGAAGCAGACTGAAATTGTGGTTATTTAATCAAACAGAAGTTCAGGCTACCCAATGTTTACACTCTTCTTATATTCTCAGTCCAAGAGGAAGTTTTTTACAGACATAAATCAATGATATAAAACATTTACGTTGCCAGATAAAAGTGTAAAAAAATAATATTAATATTTGCTACTGGCAAAGGAGGTTCCAATGGTGATTTAAGTGAACATTAAAACATCAGCAAATGCTTCAAAATAGACACCACTACACCTAAATATACCCTCATGGGTATCTTGCTGAATAACTGTTGGATAATTCTGGAAATTTCCTAGTAAAAGATGACTGTCGATCAGAAGCTATTAAAAAAACCATTAAGACATTCCCCAGTGAAATAAGTACCACATTTAATCTACAACGTGATTATGATTCTGACATTAACCGAATTGTAGGGTTAGGCTCGAAATACATATACGGTTAGAAATATAAAAAATAAGATTATGTTTTACCCTTTCTAGCAATGAAACAGATGGTAAGATGTTCAAACACCAAATAGAAACTTTTCAAGGAATCAAGTCTGAGGTTACTACACATACTTGTGGTGAACATGCAAACAAACATGCTTTGATAATATATGGCATTGTCCTTGAAACTAATTGATTGACAACAGAGACAGCCTTCTTCATGGCCTAGTCTCACTGGTGTCAGACCAGAGAACGCCAAAAAGAGAAAAGTATCATTCACCAAAAGGAGAATGATTATAAATTGAAGGTTTTGCATCAGAGATTCATCCCTTCCTCGTCATCCACTATCATGGATGGTGAATGCCCACAAACACGCTCAGGCAGAGTTTAAGACAACAATTCTCATCCACGCATTTTGTTCTCTCACTCTGCAGCCCAACCCCTCAGTGGTGGCGTCTCCACTCATGAGAAGAGTCCAAAACCCGCGTCTGGGTCTACGGCCGAGGGCTATCAGATGGCACTGCTTCTGTCTAGGAGACCAATCTCGTCCTGCATGAGATGTTGATGCAGGGCCACATCAAGGAGCACGTCTACTGGAAGGCGTACATGGAAAAAGACCCCAGCAACTGTGAAAAGTTCATCCGCAAGGAAGTACAAAGTGTAAAGAAGGACGGGGAGCTCAAGATAGTGATGGAAGCCACTAGAAGTAATGAAAGAGACTTCCTTGCCATGTTACAATCGTCAGGTAAGAGACAAACCACTTCAATACACGCACACCTCAAGCTTGCACGGCTTCAGTTTATAGTCATTACAAGTGTCCTTGTTGTAACAATTTGTGGGTGTGGCAATGTCAGTGTACAAGATGTACATCGGGAAGGTTGTCAGGAGAGTGAGACGTCAAGGTGGGCATGAAGTCTCAATGGTTCGCTCTGTCACTGCGGTTGCTGTAAACGGTGGCGTTTATGACCAAATTGCGGCTAAATTCCAGATAGTTTAGGTATTTATCCACAATTAGCAACAGATTTCTGGTAAAATATCTCATTGTTTAAATCTCATATAGGCACCTCCAATAAGCATGTTTGGCTATGTACGGCGCAAAATAAGTTCAACACGCATGCAAAATATCATTGTTCTTGTTCATAAGAGGTTTTTGGGTTAGATCGCGTATATATATAAATGTTGTTAAAACCCGCCACCACCCGACACAGCCAACTTGTAAGGATTGTCACGTAAACAGAACGTGCCAATTCGTCACTAGTACAGCACACCGGTGTGTAGGAGAGCCAAGCCACAACATTTATAAACTGAGTACTGTTGTGGCTTGGCTCTCCAACACACTGGTGTGCTGTACTATTGACGAATTGGCACGTTCTGTTTATGTGACAACCCTTACGAGTTTTCTGTGTCGGGTGGTGCGGGTTTTAACAACATTTACGTATTTACACAATCTAACCCAAAAACCTATAATATGGATGATATTGGTCGCGAAAGCCTGCTACGTGTTAAATTGTTCTTGTTCTTCTTTGTTTTCAGAAAGGTGCTCTCCCACCGTGAACCCAATTCCGTGAACTCCGACCTCCGCCTCTCCGTCGACCTCAGGACGGTGACTCTGTCCTCCGAGCGCCACTCTTACCCCCACCACCCCGAGCGCTTTGAGAACTCCGCTCAGGCACTGTGCCGCGAGGGCTTCTCCAGCGGCGCGCGCTACTGGGAGGTGGACGTGGGCGGCGCGGAGCAGTTCAGAGTGGGCGTCGCGTGCGCCACTCTGCCGCGCGGAGGGAGCGCGAAGGTGCGGCTCCTGGGCGCGGGCGCGGACTCCTGGTGCCTGTGGAGACGCGAGGGCGGCTACGTGGCGAGCCACCGCGGCCGCCACACCGCACTGGCCGCCGTGCGCCCTCCTCCCAGGAAGATCGGCGTTCATCTGCATTTGGAAGAGGGGCTCCTCTCGTTCTACTGCGCCGAGACCAGGAGGCGGCTGCACTCATTCAATGCCACCGCCTTCCCAGGCCCTCTCTACCCTGCCCTGTGCGTGCACAAGGGGACGGTAACCATACTTCGCCTGAGTCTACGGTTTGAGGAGGGTGAAGGAGCGACCGTTGAGATGGAGGAGAGTGGGGGAGTGAAGGGAGGTGTGGTAGAAGGTGTGGGAGTGAACCGCAACACGAGTAAGAATGTGGAGCTGCACAGCAACGTCGTGGAGAATAGAGGAGAGAAGAGTGGAGTAGAGAAGAGTGGAGTATCGCAGATTGAGTCGGAGGATGGAGGTACTGGGGTAAATGGTGCTGGGCAGAGTGGGAATGTGGAGAAACACACTGTGACGGCTGGGAGTGGTGGTGAGAAAAGTAAAGTGAAAAAGGAGAATTCAATTGGGAGTAAGCTTAAAGGAATAAGAATGGCTGTGATTAAAAGTGACAGAATTAAAAAGAAGGTGGATGGAGCAGTAAACAGTGAAGTGAATATCGATGGCGTTGATGGTGGAGAGAAGAGTGGAGTAGAGGAGAGTGGAGTGTCACAGATTGAGGTGGGGGTGGAGGAATGGGGGAAATGGTGCTGGGAAGTGAAGGAAACTGTGAGGAGCGGCGGGGATGACGTAGAGAATGAAGGGAGAATGCAGACAATTATGGGGGCATTTTATTGGTACTTGCCAGGAGCTTCGAGTGTGGTGGAGAGGTTGAAGTAAAGGAGAGCGATGCTGGGAATGATGCAGGAGAGAAGAAGAGTGGGGAGGAGGTGGTGGAGGAGGTGTAGGAGGAGGAGGGGAGAGGGAAGAGCGTCAGAGTGGAGGGACACAAAACGCCGACTGTGCAGGCATTGAGAATTCAGATGAAGACTTCGCCTGTGATGAATCCAGATTCTCAAGTGCAGAGAATTGATGGCTCCACGCAGCGTAGCACCACGTTATATTTGTTTTTTGACGTAACTCATCGTATTCATAATAAAGTTGTTTGTGTTACATCGCGTGAATATAAATGTTTCGTTAACCCACCACCACCTGACAGTCAATTCGTAAGGTTTGTTACATCAACAAAACATGGCGATCAGCTATTATAGGTTTTCCCCTTTTTTCTGCCAACAAAACTGAAACTTTCTTACGAGGAATCATGTCTGCATTAACCACAATGATTGTGGTTCAGAACATGAACGAACTTACAGACATTGCTTCTTAAAGTCCCACAATGGACAATTACAGCTGGTTTCACTGGGACGCGATGTGTGCCACCATCTTGAATTATGGGTGTAATGGCCGACGCCCGCGTGGTTGAGCAGGAATCTTAAATCGCAACTTCCTGGTCACGTGACAAAACTTAGCATCAAAAACAGGAAATTCCTGTGTACATACGCCCCACATCTACCGTGAGGCATCACACTTGCCGTGAGGCAGAACACTGTGGGTGGTGGTGATGTGGTGGATTGGCTGTACATTAGTCACGGTTGACTTTAGAGTGATGGTTGAATTCAGAGTAAGGTTTTGGCTTCGAGGAACGTGGCTTAATCACTCATGCCAATGGCTCGGGAAGGAAGTTCAACATCCATACAGGCTGGGGCACGAGGTTCATTCAGGCGAGCCAGCCTCATCCACTTGCTTAATCACAGCAAAACAACTTCATGTCCAGGGTAAAACCTTTGATCTACTTGGCACGAGCATCGTGTCTGAAGTGTCATGCGATGGCTTTATTACTCACCAAAGGAGGTTTCATGAAGATTGGCATTGTTATCTATGCCAATGCCTTGGTTTATTCTGAACAATGATTACTCCTATACATGGCAGCATGAGTTCAGCCACATTTTATTTTAGATTGCGTAAATGTAAATGTGTCGTAAACCCACCTCCACCCGACACAGCCAATGAGTAAGGTTTGTCACGGGAACGAAACGTGCCAATTGGTTATAACTTCAGCAGACCGTTCTGGACGTGTGCATGCAAACCCACACCATGTACAACAACAACATCAGACGATGAAGCTGTGGATGTAATCACCAGTGAAACGCGATCTAACCCAAATCTATTAACCACTCCTAAACCCACCGGGTCGAGCCAATAAACGTGTGGAGAACAACAGTCGGCACTTTCAATCTTCTACATTCACATTGAAGGATACTCACGGTTCAAAGCTGACATTCTGGCAGTCATATCAGAGGATTATGACATTCTTTCCTAACAGGAGACACACATAGGTCCTAATAACCCCCGCCCAACCATTGAGAGAAAAGCACTTGTTGCTGAAATAAGACTCAGGGAGTATGGCAGTGCGTTTTTTTCCAGACTCGACCTGAAAATTGAGAAAGTGCATAACCAACACAAGCGAGAACAACATCTGAACCATCACACTTAGCCTCAAGAACATCGCACTAACATAATTATATAAACCACCATCAAGTACTCACCCTCCCCTCCCCTGGCCTCACGAAAGAAAAAAGATGGTTCTCTATCGGCTTAACTCATGCTAATCCCTGCCCAAACGCCCTCGACGCCAAACGGCCTATCGCATGCCCCCCTCCCGACCCCTCGGCTCCTNCCCCCCCCCAGTACCCTATATAAACACGTGTCTCTAAATAGCTCTCTTCATACGCTACAGTCATTTTGCAAGAGCAGTCACACCTGATGACGGATGCTTGTGTTGCTTCCGAAACGTCGTGATTTAATTTAGTTGTTTTATTTTTATTTTATTTTTTAACCTACGTGACTTTACCAGAAAAACCAAAGAGCACCATCAAGTACTTTCGAGTGAAACTTTTTACCGGATGGCTGTACACGCAAGTATAGCCTCGTGATCGGCGACTTCAAATCCCATAACACAGCTGGGGATATGATGCCAACAACAATGACGGCAGCCCTAAGAGGAACAATGGGCTGAGTCCAGTGATCTGACGCAGGCACGTGATTCCAAACAATCCAAGTCATTCAACAGCAGCCGCTGTAGAAGAGGACACAGTCCAAACATCGGGTATACAAACAATGAAACTAGTCATCTGTGGCAGAAATCAGTCCGAGAGCCCATGCCTGACACCGAACACCGCCCTATGAATATCAAACTCGGGTCAACAATAACAGTGCAAAACACTCCATTGCTCAGACAATTCAAGATGAAAAAAGCCAATTGGATAGGATTCACAGAGGCATTGCAGGAATCAATCATGGAAATCTCTCCCACCCATGGGAACTACGACAATTTCACGAGGGCTGTGAAAATCAGTGCTTGCGCTCCAACCCAAGGGCTGCCGTACAAGATACATCCCAGCCGTGTCAAGCACAACATCGGAGCTGTATGCTCTATGACAATGAATACCATCTCGACCCCTTCTGAGAATCCACTATTACTTTGGGAGCAAACCAACTGGACAACATAGGAGCAGAGCAACACCATGTCTGAAGAGTGATGATCGTGAATAGTAATGACACATAACAGCAAGAAAGCTTGAGTCACCATTAGAAAACTAGGAGTTGACAACATCACATCTCCAGCTGTGTCAAACGTTACTGCCAACCAGATTGCACAAGAACAGCTCACCAATGGGAAGCAGTTCCAAAGAAGAGAGAACCATCGCTCAACCCGCCCATTTCCTATGGATGATCTTATCGCCGGCATAGGCCTACTTAAACAGGGGAAGGCAGCAGGAGTAGGTGACATACTAGTTGAGATGTACAACATCTAGGACCCACGCTAAGCAATGGTTCCTTGACGTATTCATTGCATGTGTGACGAGTAAACCGATTCCATCAGTTTGGAGGAAGGACGATTGATAGCTCTGCCAAAACCAGGAAGAGACCTTTCATCACCAAAAGCTGCAGACCGATTTCCCTCCAAGCATCACTTACAAACTCTACGAACGTCTTATCTGCAATGAATTCCAACCCTGGCAGNTTTCAAACCCATGCGAGACCAAGCGGGCTTCAGACCCGGCCGATCCTGTGCAGGCCAACGATTACACCTCACACAGCACATCGAAGATGGTTACCAACAGAAGATGATCACCGGCGCAGCATTTGTTGATCACTGCTGCATTTGGCACTGTTCAACACCACACTTTGATCCACAAATTGTACCTTGTAACTGGCGTCGTAGACCTTAGCCAGACCATTGGTAGCTCCTGGACAACAGATGCTTCGATGTGGAACTAAACGGGCAGAAAAGTAGATGGCGTTCTCAAAAGAAAAACCTACCACAAGGCAGCTTGCTCGCCCTCTTTAATTAAATATATATTAAAACGATCAGCCACTTCCTATGCTGACGGCTCTGTGTCACCACACAGCAAAGGAATTTCGAGAACACAGATAAGATCCTGGAGAGGGCACTGACGAGATGTCAAGATGCTACCTAAATAATTTTCTCAAACCCAACAGAGTTAAAACAAATTTTGCCTTCCACCTGAGAAACTGGGATGCAGAGCGACACCTGGGGAGACCAGAGCCTGGAACACCAGTCACCCAGTGTACCTCGGGTAACACTGGATCATATACTCAGCACACAAAAAGCTAACTTTAAATACCAACGCAAGGTCAACACACGAAACAACATTCTGCGAAAGCTGAAAATTAAAGTGGGAGCACATCCATACACTCTATGCATCACTGCCTTAGCACTTGTATCTCTGTGGCTGAACATGCATGCTCTACCTGGGGACTCTCAACCCACAGTCAACATGTCGACACCTCCTAAACGACACGTGCAGAGTCATAGCAGGGTGCCTGAAGCCACCCTGTTCCCTGCCTATTTGCTCTCTGGCATAGCGCCCCGAACATCAGGAGGAGGGTGCAGGTGACCACGACCGGCAAGTCCTAGGGGACGTCCATCATGGCCATCAGCCAGCCCACCGTCGCCGTCATCGAAAACTGCTTCTTGTGCTCCATGTACCAGTGACCACATCGCCGCAATCTGCAAGAACTTCCTCTGGTGTAAAGAATGGGACAACATCGAGTGACAAAACTGCTGAATGGAGCCGCGAGAATCATCCCCAAGCTCGCATCTGGCTCCAATGCAAATGACACACATGGCGGAGCCTACACAGTCTGAGAGTGGGTTTCAGCAAGTTGCAACCCTCTCATGAAATCACGGCGCTTATGTGCAACCGAGTAATGTGCTTCGAGAAGCAAACCATGGATCATCTCCTGAGGTCCCTGCAGTACCACAATGCACTCCTCAAGATTTGGCAATGCCGACACCAGAATGGTGGCCTGTGCAGAATATTGGCCAAAGACTCTATCGGTCGGACAGAAGTAGAAGAACTTATTATTTACTTTGTAGAATATTGGTCGCGAAAGCCCACTGCTGTATAATATCTGGGGGAGCACACAGTTCAACTCGCTGTGCTAATAGCATTCAACTTAACGCAGTCCGTTATAGACGAGTCAGCACTCAGTCAATCACTCGACTCACTCCCTCACCAGCAGTCAGACACCTCCGTATCACTCTTCTATCGCTGTCACTTTGGTTACTGTTCCCATGAACTACGCTCACTGCCCCTTCCACTCGGTCTTCCACACTGCCTGTGTCGTCCACACCGTGTCCAGCCACCACACAACACTTCTCTATCTGCTTCTTTCCTGGCATTTCTCAACGTCTAAGTTCCCATACAGTTCGTTCCTCTTCCAATGTCCGTAAAACTTTGCTTACTTCAATAAGTACATTAACTCTGACCTTTTACACGATCGTGAGTGTTGTTTATTGCTGGCTGCTTGTAATGACCTCTGCCAGTTGCGTTTTATTGGACTCAAAGTTCATAGAGCCGAGCCGCACCCTCCTCGTCCTCAGTAAGGGTCAAAAACCCGACGCGAGCTTCAAGGGAGTCCATCGCCTCTCGCTCGCATCCACACATGCGTGTGGACAACTCCTGGGCCATGTCTCCATTCCGCTGCTCACCACGCTCCTAACCTACACACTCATGCTGGTAAGTTGCGTGTGTGTGTCTGTGTGTGTATCTGTGTATGTGTCTGTGTGTTTGTCTGTGTGTGCATTGTGTCTCTGCGTCAGTGTGTCTGTGGCGGTTTGGTCTTCATATGTGCTGCTACTCGCTAAGAGCAAAGGGTTCGTGAACCTGTACTGGGGCTCTGTACTGAGAAGCTGTACTGGGGATCTGTACTGGGGATCTGTATTGGGGATCTTTGTCTTCACACGTAGCGAGAAGCCAACAGGAGGTGAATGCAGAGTCGGGTCTTTGTCATAGGACCGTGGAATTCCTCCACTGGAGGGGAGTTAATGTGGACACCGTTGGGCTGCGTAGCCCAGGGGCCAATTCGAGAGTCGTGAACTAAATCAGAATATTTATAGTGGATGAATCCCATGACCTACGAAGCTATTTTCACAGATGCCGAGTAGCGGAGTGAGGGGTAGCCACCGCTCACGGCGTCACGCGTTAGACGGCTCCCATGCTGAACAAACTGGGATCCGAGTGTAAACACGTGAAAGGCCAAATGGAAAAAGTAATCTTGAGAAGACGAGAGGTGTGAGCCCATCACGTCATCTTCAAACTCTTTGCATGGTATTCAATGCACCTTGTGTAGTCTACATCAGGCACAATATTAATTACTCACAAGTAATGTGTCCGCAGGGCTGCAACTGGGCCAGATTAGCACGCAATTATGGAGCTCAGAGTCGAGACTGCGTTTTCAAAACGGCTGCCCACAGCCTCTGCGTGGTCGCTGTGACCTTGGGTCCCTCAATCTGGGTAACAATTCCAATACCTGTCTGTCTGTGCTAGGTATTTTAGATGCTCGATGGTCTCTCCTAGCCAGGCGATCAATTGCACATTTGTGCTTGCTGCTCGATTGACGATAAGGGGACGTTGGCGGTGTGGTGTTCACAGGGGTGATTGCGATTGTTCACCTGCGGAGGGTTCATTGGGTAATGATACGGGGGGGGGGGCACGGGTTGGTAATAAAGGAGTGGAAGAAACTGGAGGGGTTATCAATAGGGAGGGGTGGCGCTGCCAGGAGGGGTTTGGAGTTGGAGGAAGAGGGTGAGCAGCGGTTATGAAGTAGCAGGGAGTTAACTCGTAGACTAAAGAGAATCGAGCTGCCTCGATGAATCTTTGTGTTGTTAAAGGATAGTTCGGGTCAAGCGTTTACACACTACCCTCACTTCGGGAGTCAGCCGGTTGTCTTTGTTTTATGATTGGTGGCTAGCACTCGTAAATAAGTAACATGAATTGGGCGTTGTATTTATGTGGTTATTAGACTGACATTCAGTGTTAAATGGGCGCACATGATGTCCATAACATTGATGATAAGTGAGTTAACGTGGTTCACGTGTGAGTGTGAGTGAGTTAACGTGGTGNTGTGTATGTACAGATGGCCCCACTCTCTGCAGAGGGCAATCAAGATGGCTGTCCTCCAGGAAGTTACAAATCCGAAACCAACATCTGCTGCCAGCTGTGCCCAAAGGTAACGATGTCATGTGGATGTTTTGTTCAATCAAGAGCGTTATTTTTATTCAGATTAGAATTCACAATACATTCAGTGTGTGGCAGGTAGCTCAAGGGGTGTATTGTGGTTGTGTCGACACTGAGCCACGCCACTGAGTCCCAGGGTATTCCGGTCTCAGCCACCACATGAACCTGGGTCAGAGCTGGCTTGTTCAGTGAGACCATCGCTTCAGCCAAGCAACGTACCTAATAACCCACCAAAGTAATGATTACTGTGCCTCACTTTATTTGGACAGCCACGACTATGGATGCTAACACTTCTAATTCACACTGAATGACTGGCACGCTGCAAACCTCTTCATAGAATATGAGAGAGACCGTTTTTTGAGTTGGAGAGGCCACTGAAGTGCTCCATTGACGATGAATTATCAAGTTGCTCATGATCAAGAGCGTTGTGTCAGTCGCCTTCCGNGTGGTCAAGCGAAGGAAACAAATTAACGCGGCGCGTTATCTGCCAAGTCGCCCTTGTATCCTACACCTCTAAATCTGTAGGCGCACAAGTCAGGTTAATGTAACTTCTGCTGTTATATTTGCAGTGAAGTAGTCAATTAAATCTCATAGAACCCAGCTAATTCAAATCCTTAAAGTGCCTCTCCACTTGGCTGTCACTGTGAGTTGACGTAGACCTCTGTTCATGAACTAAGATGAACGCAAATTATTTTGTTTTATTCCACAGGGAGTTCAAAGTCGGAAGACTGCATCATTGATGGCAGCACCCAGCGTGCCCTCATTGTAGCGAGGATTGACATTCACTGAGTCGGCAAATAACCTCACCAGCTGCCAAGCATGCAAAGTCTGCGACGAACAAAGTATTTCTTGTTTTATTATTCAACTTTCCCACCCGCGGTGCCGCGTTCCCAACAGCGGTTGTGGCATTACATTTCCTGGTCACTGAGACCCATCTCTGAACTGCCTTAGTTGAGTTGTGGCAGTGGCAATGGGACATTGCTGCAGTAATCCGTTGATAATAAAAAAGCAGATTTTTAAAATAATAACAATAGTAATTTAAACTCGTAGCGCGCACAGTCGCTGACTCTTGTAAAGAGAGGGCGACTCAGAGGTGCCAGGAGGAACCACGGACGAGCGGGGAGCCAGCAAGGCAGCCTCGCGATGAGCCCGCGCCTACAACCGCCCAAGCTCTGAGGTCCTCTGTATATGAAGGTGTTATCGGCCAACTAAGTGAGTGTCCGCATGTGGGAGGAAACCGGAGCACCCGGAGAAAATTCAGGCGTGCGAGGAGGGAAACACTCAATCCCTGCCATCTCCTGTGGAGCCAGGCAACGGCTCTAACAACGTCTGTGTGATCCACTAACCCTCGCCTCCAGTTCTGTAATAGAGAAGTGCGCCACCACCTCGTAGTCACCCCGGCAGATGATTAAATGCAGCGGCTCACCAAGGAAGCGCCTCGTATCTATGGACCCTTCTTGCTGGAGTCATCGTCACACCTCCTGTGTCATTGCTATAAAGGAGAAAGCCAATTTTTTCATCACTTTTTAGAGTCGCCTGAGATGGCGGGACAAATAACTGAGGATACGCGTCCGTGTTACTGTATCACTCCACTTACTGTATCTCTGTACCGCTCAGCCACGCAGTTCAAGAAGCTAGGTCAATGTTGACCGATCAGAAACCGCGTTATAACAGCGGAGTTCCGCGTTATAATGGACGCGTTCGGCGTTATAACGGTGTTTGCATTTCGCGTTTTGTGAAAAATGTTCCCGAATGGAAGAACTGCATTGTAAGTGAAAATGGGACATAGCATGAACATCACGAGTTCAGCGAGGACTCACCGTATAATCATTGCAGAAATTTCTGTTCGGAGGCCGTGTCTTTCTAGTGTCCATGCCAGGGGAGTAATGCTGCCAATGGTTGCTTGTACGTTTATTTTAGATACAGATTTGAAGCGGTGGATGAATGCCGTGTGAGCCGTTTCTAAGTGGTATACCTCGTGTGGCTGCGAGTCGTTGGCTCCCTCGCCCTTGCCATCAACTCAGAATCAGAATCTTTATTAGGACAGGAGGAGGAATCTTTTTCACAGATGTCCAGTAGACAACTGTGGATTTAAACTTACACAATCAGCACTTTGCGCTTCTACAGTGGAAACGCTTGACACCCAAATAACCTAATTCCGGGCAACCCGTGTTTAAATCTGACATTTTTAGATCATCACATCCCATTGCAAGTCACAGCGCACCTCTGCTCACACGCGTATGCTGTGTTTGTATCATTTTCTTTAACAGCCGAAGTTCTTGAGCACCGTGCATCACCACTGCCGACACGTTGTGCGCCTGTGCAGAAGGACTCTGGAAACCAAGCCAGTCCCAGCCCTGCGAGTCCATTGACGGTCAGACACAAGTATTCTTGTCCAATGGCGTACGTTTGTAAGTGTGCGTTATGTGTTACGTGTGTATTGGGAGCTGTAGTGTAGCGGTTAACGCTGCGCTATGAACCCGGCAACCCGAATTCGATTTCCGCTCACAGTCACCACCAGTGATTAATATTTGATACATCATGCTTTGATAATCACGCATGCATTGTCCTTGAATCAGATTGGCCAGCACCAGAGACAACCTTCTCTGTGGCCTTGTCTCACCAGTTGTAGACCAGAGAACAACGACAAAAGACGACCAGTACAAGGACAATGCATCAGAGCATTAATAGCGTGGGTTGAGCAGTTAAATCTGTGGTCTCATAGATATAGATATTGTAAAGTATTGTCTCCACAACATGGTGTAAAATGTTGTCATACATGTCTATATACTGTATACACAAGTTTATATATGTAGTGCGTGTTTGTGTTGTAGACTCAACGGGTTGGATTGTGGCTCTCGTCATCGTCATGAACGCTACTCTGTGTGGATTTGCTGGCCTCGTATATTGGATAAAGAGATCTAAAAGCGTGCACATGCAGGTGAGCCGTCCCCTTGTTTCGTGGATTGCAATGCACCCATTGGTCCTCGTTTTAACAATTTGAATATTTAAAAACTTTAAGTCAATGTGTCTCCCCATTTGAATGAGTATGGAACGATTGTTGGAAATAAAATCTCTGGAAGATGTGCTAATTATAATTAGGGAGAGATTTCCAGTTCCAGGGGGTGTCCTGTATTCTGTAAATAATTAACTAATGTATGCATTACTACATTTAAATCTGACTTTAATACCACCCACACATCCGATTGGCATGGTTGGCAAAATAAGTTGAAGAGACATCCATACCACGATTTCAAATAATGTACCAGATATTTACATTTAGAATGTGATAAGGAACAATCATTGACAGCTTGGTCCCAGCCACTGTCACCGATGTCGAGGCGAGACGGCTGAGGCTCGCTGGATGTGAAGGATGCACAGATTCGCCGACGCTGCACAGGGCGTTTTATTTGCTTGTTTGGGAAACGATTCTGACGAGCGAGCGAGCTAGCAGAGCCTGTGGATGATCGCGGGCACCAAATTCCACACAGCAGAGAGGTAACGTGCACAGTTTCAGAATTGCAAGTGCAGAAACGCACGGCAATTGTACAATCTTGCAACGGATGGGGACAACGGCTAATTTGTGCTTGAAGGCTTAACGGTTTACAAGTTTGTGTGAATGTTACACTGGAATACAGCGAGTCCTCGTTTAACGCGCTAGTAGTAGTAGTGGATGCGTTCCTGAAGAGGTTCCGCATGAAGTGAAAAACGCGTTCCTGATGAAGTGTGGCGAGATACGATGTACTACTAGGCACACCACGCAGTGACATGGAGGGACTAGTAACTGAGGCTATGCCTCCAATGCGTTAGTGGATCACTCCGCTTACCGCATCACTGCACCACTCAGCAAGGCAGCTCATTGAAGTAGTTCGTCATCCACTGCTCAGACACTGCGTTATAACGGTTCGCGTTCCGTGTTATAACGGTGCATGGTCCGTGTTATAACGGCGTGCGTTCTGCGTTGTGTGATAAGCGTTGCCTAATAGAAGAACCGCGTAGTAGCGGAAGCGCGTCGCTGTGTGAACCCGGTGTGCTGAGCGAGGGCCCTGCCGTATGATGAGCGTTGTATTTTACTACAATTTCATGATTTCCTATTCGACAATCCCAAGCAGGGCCACCGATGTGGAGCTGCAACCGCTGCAAGAGGAGAATCACCCCGAGCCACCCACAGAGGAACCACAGGTGACACTCCCACAGCACCGCCAGACTAAGTCACTCTCTGGCAACGGTAGTTTGAGCAGTGAACCCAATGTCAATGACTCATTCTCCTACAGCGACGCTGTTTCAGCTGCAGAGTAGCTGATCAATGTTTAAACTCATCAACGTGTAAGAAATAATCAAAGTAAAATTGAAAAAGTGTTTTCCTGATTGATAAAAAAAACCCCCATACCTCGACCCTCCTCGCTCAACTGCACTTGCTCCCTGTCGACTACCGCTGCCTGTTCGAATTCCTCACTCTGGTCTACAAATCCCTTCATGGACTTGCCTCACCATATCTTGCCACGCTTGTAACTTTCTCTGTGTCTCCTTTTCGCCCTCATCATTCGCAATCTTTACCGTCTCTCCATTGCAGAGTCCACGTCCTAACAGTGGCCGTGTCGCAGGTGGAGGTTGTCGTTGTGAGAGACGCCGTGGAGATGATCCAAGAGAAGATGGCCTCGAGTGGAGGTGCCGTGTGGACGTGGCTGAGTGACCGCCGCTCAGAGCTGCTGGGGAGTGGAGTCGGTGGGGTCGGGCCCCACCTCTTGCTCGACCTCTTCCTGCGGGAGCTCATCGACGAGGCCGAGTACTGGAAGGCACGCGGCCTCCCTGATGCGTCGCGACGGGCACACTACGTCATCGCCCTCGTGGTAGACAGAGGAGAGGAGGCCTGCGGGAAGTTCAGGGACATTTACGAGGACTTCAGTAGCAGGAAGAGAACATTTCTAGACATGCAGAGTCAGGCTGGTAAGTACATAAATGACTCGTACATTGCAGCATTACCTGCATTGCTGTAACGTATATTATAATGTAAAAGTACGAATGTTTATGTTTCACTGGGCCTTGTTCTGTGATCCACCCAGTACCTCTTGCGACCCCAATGCGTCACGACCCATAGTTTTGGAACACTCAGTAACAGCGCTGATATTATTTTATTCTTCCAGAAATCTGCTCACCGACATTTGACCCTAACACAGCAAACGAGATGCTCCTCCTGTCCACGGACCTCAAGACAGTGACGAGAGCAACTCATGCTCATCATACCCAGAGCACGGGATAGGTTTGTGAGTCACCCCCAGGTGCTGTGCTGAGAAATTCCTCTCCGGCGCCACTACTGGGAGCTGCACGTGGGCTGTGCAGAGCAATACATGGTCGGTGTCTTTGTGGGAATGTCAGAAGCGGTGGGAAAGGTAATCTGGGACACAACGCTGCGTCCTGGTGCGTGCGGAGACGCGACGCTGAGCTCGTGGCTGCTCACGATGGAGAAGTCACCGTGCTGAATCCGCCAGTGCCTCCCAGCGAATCGGGCTTCACCTGGACTGTGGCAATCTGAAGCTCACGTTTGTGTGTGCCGAGACCATGACGCCTCTGCACACTTTTACACTGAAGTGGGAACGCCGTTTAGAATTAACATACAAGCTTCCTTTTTATCCTGCGTGTGGCTGCACAGCGGATCAATCACCATAGGTACGGTATTTTTTCTCAACGTAACGTCCACGTGTGTACAATAACGCAACACAGCCATTCGCATCATTGTGGAGAATATCAGTGGTGACATAAATGAGCAGAGACAGCATGCATCTTTCACGTGTCTGTCCCTGTACATAAATAATGAAGTGCTTTGTAATCTTGACTTAAAGCTTCGTGAATGCAAGAATTAACATTATTTGGGTCTTTCGGTAAAGTCACGTCGATAGGCTCAAAGACAATAACATCTCAACACAAGCGGTCGACTGAAGACGGCCGCTTGTGTTGCGATCGAAACGTCGTAGTATTTGAACCTATCTACGTGACTTTACCCCGTAAATATGCTTTGTAATCATCCCATGAGCGACAACGCCTTCCGGTATTGCATCATTTCAGCAGCATTGATTGCACACAAACTCTGGATTGGTTTCAACATTCAGTGTCTCATCAGCAGTCTGGCTCGCTAGAACCGGTGCTGGTGAACTGCCAGATATTTATAGACGATGACCCTCTGATGAGTAAGTGGTGCATTCCCAGAAGTGATGCACTCCTAGATACACGTGCAGGATGCATATTGTCTGCTTGTTTATCTTGCTATGTACACAACAGTAACTGCTATTGGGCTTTCCACACTCTGTCAGGTGCAGCATCACAGTTCTCTTCAACATCACCATAAATAGAGCGATTCAGAACTTGACGTCATCGTGGGATTTTGCAGATTTCATAACCACCAAATGTAAACTGTGGTAGGACCAAGCTGTCTCAATCAGGTTCAAATTTTGCATTTTGTAGCTTAATCCATTTTTTACGATCCACTAATGTGGATCGTTAAAACTCGCACTCAGAGGCAGTGTTCTAGATACTGAAACGCAGAAATGCCTTGAGAAATGAAGCAGTTCTGCCCAGCAATTGCCTGTTGCTGAGGGCTTTGCATTTGCTCGGACCCCCTCATGTCTCTCATTCGCGTGTTTTTGTTCACCCTCTCTTAGCCCAACCCTCAGTGGTGTCAACAAATCCGTTCACCAGAAGGTTGATAAGTACGTGGCCGGTTTGATGACTGTGCGGATTGATATGGTGGCCCTGCTGCGCAGAAGACCCTATCTCTTTCTGCATGAGATGTTGATGCAGGGCCACATCGAAGCTCACATATACTGGAAGGCGTACATGGAAAAAAACCCCAGAAAGTGTGAAAAGTTCATCCGCGAGGAAATTGAAAGTGTAAAGAAGGACGGGGAGCTCAAGGTAGTGATGGAAGCCACTAGAAGTAATGAAAGAGACTTCCTCGCCATGTTACAATCGTCAGGTAAGAGACAAACCACTTCAATACCAGCACACCTCATGCTTGCACGCTTCAGTTTATAGTCATTACAAGTGTCCTTGTTGTAACAATTTGTGGGTGTGGCAATGTCAGTGTACAAGATGTACATTGGGAAGGTTGTCAGGAGAGTGAGACGTCAAGGTGGGCATGAAGTCTCAATCATCTGTGGCTCTGACAATGGTTCGCTCTGTTGCGTGTGTAAACGTGGCGATTGCAAAGGCTAAATTCCAGATGTTTAGGTTATCCACAATCAGCAATGATTCTGTCAATAGATATCTCAGGTTTAAAATTTTATATAACATCCGATAAGCATGTTTGGCGATGTACGGCGCAAAATAAGTTAACACGCATGCAAACATATAATTGTTCTTGTCTAAGAGGTTTTTGGGTTAAATTGCGTAAATATATAAATTTCTCTTCTTGGTTCTTTCGGTAAAGTCACGTAGAAGGGAAGTAATAAAATAATAAAATAAACATAATAAAATAATTCTCACGACGTTTCGGCCACAACGCAAGCAGCCGTCCTCAGGTGNAAACCAGGTCTGTCGAGGCGACAGCGTCTGAATGAAACAGCACACGAGCTTGGAGTATATAAAAGCTGGGCGCCTTGACAAAGGAATTTGCATATCAAGAGGAATTTAGCATATTTATGGAAATGCAGGAATGTAATTAGTACTACATATGCATGTGCATTATGCAGGATTAACAGCATCAAAGGGAGAGGATATGGGAAATGCAAGTATGTGAATGGTAGTAATTCAGCATCAAAGGGAGGGTAGGGTGGCATTAATAAAGGAGTGTTAATAGTATGTAGCTGCAGTAACTAAAACCAACACGTAAACAACTAAAGTATAAACTACATAGTATCATCAGTATACTTACTATACTCTACAATAAGCTGAGTTACTAACAGTAAGTAAGACATTACAATTCTACGTCGTAAAAATTCTATAATATGCTTCCATCTAAACTTTATTCTCTTACATCACACGAGTCTACACCGTACTATATACTGCCATAGACAAACCCAACATTAAATTATATACTGTATTGCTATAAACCACTATACATTTTAATATAACACTATGTATTATTCTACCACCCTAATGTGTATCACACTGCTATATATTTACTATACAATTACGATACTATATATTACTTTGGACATTGTATTAAGCATATAAATGTTATACTATTTGTTATTATACACTGTACCATTGACCGTCGTGTCAATGGGTGAGTAGTGGAAGAAACTTGCAGCGGAGCAAAGAATCCATTCCCTGCGGAGAATACAATGCCAGTGAGTGGAACGCGGTCTGAAAGTCACCGTAAACGTGAACACAAACAGTTAAGATCCGAAATGGTTTATTACGTCCTTCCAATGATTGCTAAGCCAGAATCCATCTTCTCGGTTGAAATTGTCTCTGTGTTTGTATATGTGGATCGCCTCATGAACGAATCTCTCATGATAGCCAGATGGCTTGCAGAGAACCTCTGTCTTGGAGAAGTCAATGTCATGTGAGCCCACTGAATTGTAACAGTGATCTGCCACGGCTGAGGTGTTTGTCCTACCGTGTTTCAGGTCTGCTTTATGTTCACGGATGCGGTCCGAGACATGTCGTTTGGTTTCTCCAATGTAACTGCTACCACAGAAGAAACTTAGTTTGTAGACGCCAGGTACTGTATGTCTGGAACCACATCTTTTACAAACGGGACCAGATCACGGATTTTATGTACTGTGTTGAATCGGACCTGGATCTTGTGTTTAATCAGGATTTTGGAGATCTTTTTGTGACCCCAGCAATGTAGGGAAGGTGATGGTCTTGAAAGGCTCCTCAACAGGATCCTTCTTGATGGTTGGAGTGATGGCCTTGCGGATTGTGTAGTCGGAGTAACCATTAGCCTTAAGAGCTTGGCGTTTGAGTTCACTGGCAATGTGTTCTTGGTCGGAAATGCATTGGGCTCTATGTATAGAGTCTTGATGAGGGAATTCTTCTGGGATGGATGGTGGTGGGAATCCGGTTTTAGGTAAGCATCCGTATGGGTGGCTTTCCTGTAGACAGAGTGGCTCATTGAACCATCAGGTCTCCTTTTAATTAGGACATCCAAAAAGGGTAGCTTGCCATCTTTTTCGACTTCTATGGTGAATCTGATTGCTGGGTGTATGGAATTGATGTGGTCGAGAAATTGGTCTAGAGCAGGCCGGCCATGTGGCCAGATGACAAAAGTGTCATCTACGTACCTCTTCCATAAGGTCGGGCGTAGAGTGGCAGTCTGGATGGCGTCAGTCTCAAATTTCTCCATGAAGATGTTGGCTACAACCGGAGCTTTCTACAAGCAAACTGAAAGCACCCAACATCTTCATGGAGTGTGCTGTACTAGTGACGAATTTGCACGTTCTGTTTACGTGACAACCCTTACTAGTTGGCCGTGTCGGGTGGTGGCGGGTTTTAACAACATTTATATATTTACGCGATCTAACCCAAAAACCTCTAATATGGATGATATTGGTCGCGAAAGCCTGCTACGTGTTAAATTGTTTTGTTCTTCTTTGTTTTCAGAAAGGTGCTCTCCCACCGTGAACCCAATTCCGTGAACTCCGACCTCCGCCTCTCCGTCGACCTCAGGACGTGACTCTGTCCTCCGAGCGCCACTCTTACCCCCACCACCCGAGCGCTTTGAGAACTCCGCTCAGGCGCTGTGCCGCGAGGGCTTCTCCAGCGGCGCGCACTACTGGGAGGTGGACGTGGGCGGCGCGGAGCAGTTCAGAGTGGGCGTCGCGTGCGCCACTCTGCCGCGCGGAGGGAGCGCGGAGGCGCAGGTCCTGGGCGCGGGCGCGGACTCCTGGTGCCTGTGGAGACGCGAGGGCGGCTACGCGGCGAGCCACCGCGGCCGCCACACCGCACTGGCGGCCGTGCGCCCTCCTCCCAGGAAGATCGGCGTTCACCTGCGTTGGGAAGAGGGGCTCCTCTCGTTCTACTGCGCCGACACCAGGAGGCGGCTGCACTCATTCAATGCCACCGCCTTCCCAGCCCTCTCTACCCCGCCTGTGCGTGCACAAGGGACGGTCACCATACTTCGCAAGAGTTACGGTTTGAGGAGGGTGAAGGAGCGACCGGTGAGGTGGGGAAGAGAATGATGAGGAGAGAGCAGAAGAGAAGGTCGTCAAAGTAAGGCTGGAGTAGCGAGTGATGTGGAGAGGGTGGAGGAGAGAAGTCATTGGGTTGATGTTGGAGAGAGAAGAGTGAGGTGGGGCTAGTGGGCAGGGAAGAGCGAGGGGTGGGAGAGTGCGAGAGTGAACCCTGACCCCGAGGCGCAGGATGGAGGAGCAGTGGTAAATGCTGCAGGGAGAGCGGCGATGTGACAAAGGAAGATGTGGAGACTTTACAGACAACGTGAAAAGTAAAGATAACGCAGAAACTTGTTGGGAAATGTTGAGTAAGGCAGGAATAAAGAGCGTTGTGCGTAGCGGTGAGGCAGTGGAGAGTGAGTTGGGGCAGGATGGAAGTGCAGGAGAGTGATGTGGAGTAGAGTGAAGCATAGCAACTGAGGTTGGGTTGGAGGAATGGGGGAAATGGTGCTGGGGAAGTGAAGGAAATTGGGAGGCGTGGTGGGGTGACGTAGAGAATGAAGGGAGAGTGCAGACAATTATGGGGCAGTTTATTGGTACTTGACAGGCGCTTCGAGTGATGTGGGAGAGGTTGCTTGTGTTACGATCGAGACGTCGTGATTTGTTTTGTTTTATTTCTACCTACGTGACTTTACCGAAAGAACCAAAGAATATGGATTCCTGCAGTCACGAAAGCTTCAAATCAAGATTGAGGTGGAGAGGTTGAAGTAAAGGAATGGTGAAGAGAGAAGAGTGAGGAGAAGGAGGGAGAGGAAGAGCGTAAGAGTGAGATTTCAGATGAATCCAGATTCTCAAGTGCAGAGAATTGATGGCTACTCGCAGCATAGCACCAAATTATATTTGGTTTTGATGTAACTCATCTTATTTAGCCAATCAGTAAAGTAAACAACATTCCTTGAGCACATGGGTTTGATGGCGAATAAACACAACATTTACGACGTTTCACTGGTGACCACAACCAGCTGCATCAGGAGATTTGCCCGAATTGTGATAAGTCTTCCTGCTTCCGATCTTCACTGTGAGCCTATCGGCCCACGTGTTACAGTTAAGCGACTCATCTCCTCCAAACTCCGAGAACGAATCTGTTGGTGCAGCTGTAATGAGTCCGAGATTCTGAGCATGATGTATGATGTTGCACCACCTGGTGGAGTTCACTGATATTGAAGGGACATCGGAAGCTGCGATGCAACATCAGAATGCAAAAATGAACTTCTCATTGATATAATAATAGGTGTTTACCCTTTTATCTGGCACAAAACTGACACCTTTTTACAAGGGATCATCTTTGCATTAGCCACAATACCTGCGGTCAAAATGCAAACAAAAAACAGCACTCTGATCATGTATGTGCACTGTCCTTGAAATTGATTGAATCCGTAATTGCGGTGCTGCGTGCGTTGCAACGGCGTGTTGGCATTGATCCGCCAATGTCACAGGGCATGGTGGCACAAGAGACGGTGGTTTTTTGTGCCACCATTAGCGGCTAATCTGGATGACCTCAAAAACAGAATCACGGCAGCGGTGACTTCAGTGGAAGAGACACTTTGAGAGGCGTTTGGGGCGAATTCAACTATCGTCTCGATGTTGTCCGTACAGCAGGTGGAGGGCACATAGAGCATTTATAAAATGGTTAGTAAAACTTGATAGCTCATTAAACCGTTTGTAACTTTTTGTGTAATTGTAACATCTTCTTGGTTCTTTCGGTAAAGTCACGTAGAAGGGAAGTAATAAAATAATAAAATAAAACATAATAAAATAATTCTCACGACGTTTTATGTTTTATTTTTATTATTTTATTACTTCCCTTCTACGTGACTTTACCGAAAGAACCAAGAAGATGAATTCCTGCAGTCACGAAAGCTTTAAATGAAATTTAATTGTAACATGTTGCCATCGTGAAATATACTGCTTTGAAATTGGGTCCATCTTTTAAAAACACCCTGTATTTATCAGAATGCGTGTCTGCAAGTCATCTGAGCTATTTTTTACTCCACCACGAGTAGCCTAAGCGCTGTGGAAATTATTCAGAAGTTGCGGTGGTGGGAAATGTTTATACATCCGTGGGGACCTCTGATTAGCACGGTTTACTACGTACGGTGGGCAAGAAGTTGCATACTCCGTTAATATTTACGGCAGACAGGGCGAAGGGCTTTTCTTGTTTATCATTCAACATCCTGATGCTGGCAAAATGTTCTCAACAGACAGCGTTCGTGTCGGGTGGTCGACAGGAGCCCAGCCAGCAGCCAGCCAGGTACCGGGCAGCTTAGAAGGCACTGCGCATGCGCGGGCGCCCGCGCGAGCGCAGTGGCGCGCGCTTTCGCGGTTTGTCAGGGGTGGGGGCTGCGGGGGTNGGGGCTGCGGGGGTGGATGGAGGTGGGGCTCGGCAGGGGTGAGGAGCGAGGGAGGATTGTGGGCGGGCTGGGGGGAGGCGGGAATGGAGGCCCGGGCGCGCGCGCGGCCCCACGCGGTCGCCACGGCAACAAAGGACGCGCGGTGGGGAGGGGCTGGGGGGGTCGCGCGCGCGGCCCGAGACGCGGCACGCGCCGCGGTGTCACGTGACGCGGAGGTGCGGGAGCGGTGGCGCAGCGGTGAGCGCAGCGCGTGTCCGGGCCCCGCTCCGACCTCCGAGTTGGACTCCCGGCCGCGGGTTGCGTCACAGTGGCTGGGAGTCTCATCAGGTGGGGACTTGGGCCTCCCTAGGTCGACTCAGCCTCAAGCGCTGGGGAGACAAAGGCGGCCGGGCGTGGTGCTGGCCCCCACCCCTCGTGTTCCACAGCCCCCGTGGTTCATTGGCGCTGCTCTTCGCTACCAGCGGCACTTGCCCCGACGGCCTGTGGCGGGCTACGCGGGGATCTTTGTCTGTGTGCGAGCGAGTGTTACCTGCGCCGCCGTCGTCGTGTTGTGGTTGTTGAAGAGTAAAAGCACTCGGACACATTCCTGTGGGCTCGGATTGCCGACTCTGACTGAAGCGACTCCGGACTAATCTTCACGAATAATTTATTAATATTCTGAAGAGAAAGAAAAACCCTCCAAAGTTGCGAAGCTTCACGCGTTCACGGGAGCCGATGGCGACTCCGGCAGAGACCCTCATGGCCGAACCGGGAGGGTTGGCAACCCCCAACAGTCCCACCTCTTCCTCCACCTCCTCTACCACCTCCACCTCTTCCTCCACCTCCATCACCTCCTCCACCTCTTCCTCCACCTCCTCCACTTCCTCCTCCACCACCTCCAACTCTTCCTCCACCTCCATCACCTCCTCCCACCTCTTCCTCCACCTCCTCCCACTCCTCATTCACCTCTTTCCCTCTCCACCTCCCTTCGCTACGACGCTCCGAGGCTCTCTCGAGGTGGCGCGATCCCCTCTGAGCCGCACAAACCGCGCCCCACGCAGCTGCTGATGTGAAGGGACAATCGCCCCCCACAGCAGCCACACAGACACAGAGAGAGAGAGGGACGCCAAGATCGCCATATACAGGTCGAGGAAGGTGGCCGTGGAGGGGAAACGTCCGGCCAGCAGGCTGGGCATCTTCCGCGCTCTGGTCGGAGCCAGGGGGTGTGGGCCGGAGTCCCGCCGTGCGGCGCGGCTGGTGACCCACGCCGTGGCGGCCTTCATGGAGCGGTGGGCGCTGGAGGAGGCCGAGTGTTCGGTGGCAGATGACGGGGAGCTCTGCATGCAGATTAGAGCTGCCGTTAGAGGCCGTAGGACTGCGAGAAGGGCTGGGTGCAGATGCAGCACTTGTCGTAGTAAAAATTCATTACATAAAAACATAGGGGGAACATAGACATAGAGCAGGGAGAGAGAGGGTAGAGAGAGGGGTAGAGGGGGTAGAGAGCGAGGGGTAGAGAGAGGGAAGGGTAAGAAGGAGAACAGAGCGTGGAATATGTTGTGAAATCTTCTTGGTTCTTTCGGTAAAGTCACGTAGAAGGGAAGTAAGAACCAAGAAGATGAATCCCTGCAGTCACGAAAGCTTTAAATCGAAATGTTGTGAAATATTTCATTTAGGGGGGGGGGGGCACGTAAAGCAAATCATTGAAAAAGAAAAACGAAACGATGAACGAAGCAAAGTTCCGACTACACCGAGCATTTTCTTGTTTCCTCTGCATCGTAAAGAAAAAAGGGAGTCGAGCAGCCATCGCTGAGCCCGTGAACGGAGCGGAGGACGCGACGCGAGTCGCGGTGACTGCCGCGGGGGCGCCTCCTCCTCTCACCCCTCTGTGCTGTCCAAACGGAGGACTCCCTACTCTCTGGTTCTTTGGGTAAAGTCACGCAGGTCGAATATATAGTATAATCCAGAAGTTCCACTGCTGGATTATTATTTTTTCCCGCCTGAGGACGACCGCTTGTGTTGCGATCGAAACGTCGTGATGTATTATTCTTTGTTTTATTATTTGTCTACCTACGTGACTTTACCGAAAGAACCACAGAGTATGGATTCCTGCAGTCACGAAAGCTTCAAATCAAGATGGGAGAACTCCGTTTAAGACGCATCCGCAGCAGTAGCAGGAGGAGGAGGCGGCTTTCGCGACCAATGTCATCCACAATTTCTAAATGTTGTGTCGTTAAACCCGCCACCACCCGACACAGCCAGCCAACCAATACGGTTTAGTGTCACGTAAATAGAACGTGGCAATTCGTTACTAGTACAGCACTAGTTTACAGTGTAGTGTATAGTATAGTGTAGTGTATCGTGTAGTGTATAGTATAGTGTATAGTGTAGTTTACAGTGTAGTGTATAGTGTAGTGTAGAGTGTAGTGTAGTGTATACTATAGTGTATAGTGAAGTGTATAGTGTATAATGTAGTGTATAGTAGTGTATAGTAGTGTATAGTAGTGTATAGTGCAGTGTATAGTGGAGTGTATAGTGCAGTGTATAGTGCAGTGTAGTGTATAGTATAGTAGTGTATAGTGTTGTAGTGTATAGTGTAGTAGTGTATAGTTAATAGTAGCGTGTAGTGTATATATAGTATACTATTACAGCACACCGGTGTGTTGGAGAGCAAATCCACAACATTTACAATCTGAGTACGACGTTTCGCCAGTAATTACAACCAGCATCATCAGGCGGGACAGCCAATGGCTAACCCAAATAAACAATAAATCATAGATCAATTGGAGAACTGTTCAGCACGCAGCAGCCAGATGGGATCCGACTCAGTCGCTGGGCACAGCCCTTCATCAATCCACTGCTGGATGGAGGCACCCGCGCGCGCCTGTTGGTACTGAGGTGGAGGGAGGAGTGGGGGGTGTCTGACCGTACGCTGGCCAGTGTCGCCGTGCGTGCTTTGCTGAACGACGTCTTGAGCTGAGCCGTTTCTGGCTTCTGTTCCCAACCGTCCCGAATTTACCCGGGAATCTCTACCGGAATTTAGCCGGGATCTGTGCTTTATGACTTAAACGGATAGCCATAGAATCGTGTAAGCAAATAAATAAATAACGCCTTGTTCAAACACCACCTTCTCGACTTGCGAAAGCGACGATAATGTATCTCGATGGGCGCTCACCTGGTCAAATAAAGGCGATCCGCTACCCCCCCCCCCCACCAATGGGTCAAATAAATAAATAATCGCGCATTCCTCCGCTCCGCGGAGCTTTGAGGCTTTTGTCGCTTTAGGGCCGCAGCGCCGCTTGATCAAACAGGAAGTGACGTCACAGGCCGTTTGCCTCCATTGTGTGGAGGCCACGTGGCCGCGTGTTGTTATTGTCGTCGAAGGGGCGCGCTGTGTAAACATCGCTCCGTGGCGCTTTGTGTGGGGCGCTAAGCAAACAGGAACAGCCGCTCGTTCCTTCTCAATGCAGCGCCGGCCCATCTCTGTGTACTTAACCGAGCGGCTGCTGAATGCGTTGATTCCAATGGCGCCTGGCTTAATAGGCAGCTAAGCAGTCTCGCCGCGTGCCCATTCTCTTCCTCTCCGCGTGTGTGCACGTGTGTGTGTGCGCTGCACGTGTGTGTGTGCGCGTGCACTGTGTGGTGCGCGTGCCGTGCGCGTGCAGTGTGCGACTGTGTGCACGTGTGTGGCGCGTGCGTGTGTCTGTGTGCAGTGTGTGTGTGCACGTGTGTGTGTCTGTGTGCACTGTGTGTGTGTGCACGTGTGTGTGTCTGTGTGNACNTGTGTGTGTGTGCACGTGCACGTGTGGGGAGCGGTAGTGTAGCAGTTAGCGCTGCGCTGTGCTACGAACCCGGCGACCCGAGTTCGATTCCCGCTCACGGCTATCAACAGTGACGATTAACTGAACCGGTCCTGGGCCTCCCTAGGTCGACTCAGCTTCAAACGAGTACCTGGTGCGGTGTGTAGTAAACATCGCCACTGGGGAGACAAAGGCGGCCGGGCATGGTGCTGGCCACCCACCCCCTTCCGGCCTTCGTAGGTGCTCGTTAACAGCACTTGCCACAACAGTCTGTAAAGGCTACACAGGGGATCTTTATCTTTGGTAGTGTTGGTGGTGGTGGTGGTAGTGGCGTGTGCGTGTTACATTGTCTGCATTTAATTTTCACCTCAACACAAATCCGCCGTCACCATCACTGTCCCCACCAAACGCTCGCCCCCAGACACGGAATCTGGACTTCTGTGAAAAAGAGCTGTGAAGTATGAAAAGTCAAGACTAGCTCTTTTACCCTTTCTGGAAATAAACAGGAAGATGTTCACACACCAAATAGAAGCCTTTTGCGAGGAATAAAATCCGCTGCTTGTGGTGAACGTGCAAGCAAAACGTGCTCTGATAATGATATGATGCGTTGTCTTTGAAACGGATTGGTCTCCACCAGAAGCGGCCTTCTTGGGTCAAGTCTCACCAGTGGCAGACCAGAGAACGCCAAAAGGCGAACAGTGCGCCAATCAGTTTCAAAGACAATGCACATTTATCATTATTAGAGCATTTTTTGTTTGCATGCTCACCACAAGCAGCGGACTTGATTCCTCGCAAAAGGCTTCCATTTTGTGTTTGGACATCTTTACACCTGTTTTTTTCCAGAAAGGATCAAACTTCGTCCTATTTTTTCACACTTTGATACTGCGAGAAAAGGTCCTGCGTTGGAGCTGTTCAGGCTACACGAGGGGGTCTTTGTGTGTGCGTGCGTGTGGAAAGCCGAAATAATCATCGCCACCATCATTCATAGGTCGCATGGATTCTGGTTTGCGGTGTCTATCGCTCGAGTAATCGGTGGCTATTCTCAGCAGTTTTGAAGTCGTTTGAAGGTGTCGCAAATATCCAAATAATGTTGTTGCTGGTGCCTTCACTGCGGTGGTGGTGGTGGCCGTGAGCGGGAATCGAACTCGGCTCTCTGCCGGTTTAGTAGCGCGCTGCGTGACCGCTCCCCACACGCACAGACACGTGAACACGTGCAAGACCAGGTTCTCATTTGGGGCTGAGTCGGCCTAGGGGAGGAGGCCCAGGACCGGTTCAGATAATCGTCACTGGTGGTGTTGGCCGTGACCGGGGATCGAACTCTGGTTCAGAGCGCAGCGCGCACACCGTTGCACGCTCGCCATAGACAAAGACAAAGATCCCAGTATAGCCTCAACAGACACTTAGGGCAAACACACATCAAGCATTGTCCACACGGCAGCATTGTACACACGGCAGCATTGTACACACGGTAGCATTGTACACACAGACACACACAGCTGTGCAATGCGCCTGCACTGTGTGCCGACTGCAGACAATACTCGACCACGTTTCGTGAATCGATGTCCGGTACTTTTCAATAATTCCCACTGTGGGGAGCGTAGCGGCGAGCGCGCTGCGCTAGAAACCCGTGGATGCGTGGGTGGGTGTGAGTGTGTATCGGTATGTGTGTGTGTATGGGTATGTAGGTGTATGGGTATGTGTGTGTGTGCATGGGTATGTGTGTGTATGGGTATGTGTGTGTGTATGTGTGTGTGGGTATGTGTGTGTATGTATGGGTATGTGTGTGTATGTGTGTGTATGTGTGTGTGTATGTGTGTGTGTGTATGTAGTTAAACGTGGACCCCCCTAATGGAGCATCTTCGCCGGTTGGAAACATTTAGGCTGGCCTGCCTATGATCCATCCTGGGTTTAACCAGGCTGGATTGTGAGGAGCTCACAAATTCTTGAAAGATCTGGGCAAAGTCCCATCGGTGAGCTCCTCCGGCAGGCAAGGCTGCGTTGGCTGGGTTATGTAGCCCGCATGCCCAGCCACCGCATGCCTAAACAGCTTTTGTTCGGCCGGATCGAGGGGCTAAACGGCGCGGCACGGGCTAGAGAAGAGATGGAGTGATGTGGTACAGGAGGACGTGGAGCTGAGTGGACTTGCCGATGACTGGTACCAGCGGTGTCAAGATCGGCCTCTGTGGAGGAGGATCGTGAAGGACGCTACTGGGCAGTTGGAGGCAGTCGTCCTCCAACAACAACGGAGGGCGGAGGAGCGACGCTCACAACAACGAGCGGAGTGCCGGGCAACTAAAGCACAGCAAGTTGGTACAGTAAGGGGCACAGGTGGTGCATCAGCCACTCATCTCAGTCATCTCAGTTCGTCGACCCGCGGCACCTGCTGGGTCTGCTCCGTGACCTCCTGCCAGCAGGCGTTCGACCCTTCACGTGGCCTCAACGTGCACCTAGCCTGGCACAGGCGCCGTGGTGACGTCACCGCCACTTAGTGGCGAATGGCGATTGTTGTTGTTGTGTATATGTGGGTGCGTATGGATGTTTGTACGTGTGTGTGTCTGTGCACTTGCCCCAACAGTCAGTTAAGCCTACACGGGTGATCTTTGTCTGTGTTGCCTGTGCAGGCATCGGGCACGGGCCTCTCACTCCCCGCTCCTTCAGACAGAAAAAAAACCCCACGACGTGAATGGAGAGAGCCGCGTGTGGGCTTAGCGAATTAGCCCCCACCACCACCCCCACTCCCCCCCCACCAGCCCTCCCCCTCCCTTCCCCTCCCTCCCACCTCACGCCCTTCATGAGTCGCGCGCCGCCGCCTTCACTGCTGTTGACAAAGCAGAGTGGGGGGCTGGGGGGCCTGGGGGGGGGGGGGTCACGGACAAATTCAACTCCAAGGTTGGTGGCGGTGGCGGTCGAGGGGAGGCGATCTCCCTCGCCTCCTGCCGCCTGGGTTCGATCCGGGACCAGGGCTGACGATGCTTGCTGCTGTAGTGGTATCATCACCATCATCACCATCATCACCACCATCATCACCACTGTCACTGTTGTTGATGTAGAGTGAGTGTGAGGTGAGTGTGAGGTGAGAGTCGCTCTACTCACTCGCACACTCACTCACCCACTCACCCTCACTCACCTACTCACTCTCACTCACCTACTCACACTCACTCACACTCACCCACCTACTCACACTCACCCACCTACTCACTCTCACTCACACTCACCTACTCACACTCACCTGCCCCTCCCTCGCACTCACTCAGTGAGTGAGTAGGTGAGTGTGTGAGAGAGTGTGAGTAGGTGAGTGTGTGAGTGGGGTGAGTGATTGTCAGAGTGAGTGTGATAGTGAGTGTGTGAGTGAGAGTAAGTGTGTGAGTGAGAGATGGTGAGTGAGTGTGAGAGTGAGTGTGAGTGAGTGCGAGAGAGAGTAGGTGAGAGTGAGTGAGCGTGAGTGTGTGAGTAGGTGAGTGTGTGAGTGGGTGAATGCGACAGTGAATAGGTCAGACTGAGTGATTGTGAGAGTGAGTGAGAGTTAGTGAGAGTTAGTGTGTGAGTGAGTGTGTGAGTGTGTGAGTGAGTGATAGTTAGTAGGTGAGTGTGAGTGAGTGAGTCTCTGAGTGAGTGTGTGAGTATGTGAGTCTCTGAGTGTGTGTGTGAGTGTGTGAGTGAGTGTGTGTGAGTGTGTGAGTGAGTGTGTGAGTGTGTGAGTGTGTGAGTGAGTGAGTGAGAGTTAGTAGGTGAGTGTGAGTGAGTGAGTCTCTGAGTGAGTGGTGAGTGAGTGTGTGTGTGAGTGTGTGTGAGTGTGTGAGTGAGTGTGTGAGTGAGTGTGTGAGTGAGTGAGTGAGTGAGTGTGTGAGTGAGTGAGTGAGAGTTAGTAGGTGAGTGTGAGTAAGTGAGTCTCTGAGTGAGTGTGTGAGTGAGTGAGTGTGTGAGTGTGTGTGAGTGTGTGAGTGAGTGAGAGTTAGTAGGTGAGTGTGAGTGAGTGAGTCTCTGTGTGAGTGAGTGAGAGTTAGTAGGTGAGTGTGTGAGTGAGTGAGAGTTAATAGGTGAGTGTGAGTGAGTGTGTGAGTGAGTGAGTGTGTGAGTGAGTGAGAGTTAGTAGGTGAGTGTGAGTGAGTCTCTGTGTGAGTGAGTGAGAGTTTGTAGTAGGTGAGTGTGTTGACATTGCAGGGGCTCTGTCCACCCAGTGGGGCTGTTGCCATTCTCGTTCAGCACCGTGGCGAGTCGGGAGGCCCATCCCTGTCGAAGTTCCCCGTTTGGGGCACCGACTTCGTTTACCAAACAGCCCCTGGAGCGAATCACGTCACGAAGCAGCCCTTGAAGATTCCACTCCACCCGAAGCCCATTCAGCTCCTCAGTTAATTTTGACTTGCAGCGTCTTCACGGGAACGTCAGTGGTGTTACTTTCTCAAATCACGCAGCGGTCTTTAATTCACGTTCACAAATGTTCCGGCTGGCCTCCAATGCATGTGCACGAATTGTCTTAGGAAATGTACGTAGGACGTTCACAATCTAAGATTACAGGAGTGTCACTACAGGTGTGGAATTACAGGAGTGTAATAATTCTGGTTCTTGGGGTTGAGTTTCGTGAACTGCGGATTCGAGATGTCCCCCCACACCACATCATGATAATGGACACAATCTGAACTTAAAGAATAAACAAGTAAAATATTGTAATTCCAGTGTCCTCACTTGTGGGCCACCCTGTACTGCAACATCCGATAACATTTGAGAGTGAGATGTCATCTTCACGAGAACTCGTTCTGTCTATAGACGCAGGCTAATCGCAGTGTTTGTTATAATCTCGCTGACCAGCTGAGCACGTCCGGAATAACCCGCCACGGAATCTCGAAATAGGTGCTGCGCTAACCGCTGCGCCACCGCTCCCTGCGCTCTGTTGGTAGCAGCGGTGGGGGTGGGGTGGGTTAGGGGGTAGGGGGGTTTGTTTGGCCCGTGTGGCGTTGCTAAGGGTCACGTGACGTGCCAGCAAGATGGGGGGCAGCGCGCGCACCGTGACGGCGGCGCGCGCTGCCAGGGGTCGCGTGGCCCCTCCCCTCTCTCCTCGCCCAACGGATTGACCCCTCCCCATTCCAGTAGCAATCTCACACACACAGGTACACACACATAGGTGCACACAGGTACACACACAGGTACACACACAGGTACACACACATAGGTACACACAGGTACACACACATAGGTACACACAGGTACACACACAGGTACACACGCAGGTGCACACACACAGGTACACACACACAGGTAAACACACACACACAGGTACACACACAGGTAAACACACACACAGGTATACACACAGGTACACACAACAACAACCGCCATTCGCCACTAAGTGGCGGTGACGTCACCACGACGCTTGTGCCAGGCTACGTGCACCTTGAGGCCACGTGAAGTGTCGAACGCCCGCTGGCAGGAGGTCACGGGGCAGACCCAGGTGCCACGGGTCGACTGACTGAGATGACCGAGATGACTGGCTGATGCACCACCTGTGCCCCTTACTGTGCCAACTTGCTGTGCTTTAGCCACCCGGCGCTGCGCTCATTGTTGTGAGCGTCGCTCCTCCGCCCTCCGTTGTTGTTGAAGGGCGACTGCCTCCAACTGCCCAGTAGCGTCCTTCACGAGCCTCCTCCACAGAGGCCGATCTTGACACCGCTGGTACCAGTCATCGGCAAGTCCACTCAGCTCCACGTCCTCCTGTACCACATCACTCCATTTCGTCTCTAGCCCGTGCTGCGCCCGTTTAGCCCTCTCGATCCGGCCGAACAAAAATTGTTTAGGCATGCGGTGGCTGGCATGCGGGCTACATGACCCAGCCAACGCAGCCTTGCCTGCCGCAGGAGCTGACAGATGGGACTTTGTCCAGATCTTTCAAGGATTTGTGAGCTCCTCACACAATCCAGCCTGCAGGTTAAACCCAAGATGGATCGTAGGCAGGCCAGCCTAAATATTTATAAACGGCGAAGATGCTCCATTAGGGGGGTCCACGTTTCGCAAGCGTAGAGAAGGGAGGGTATGACCGTGGCCGAGAAGACCTGACGCTTCGTGCGGAGCGACAGACCAGGTAGCTTCCACACAGCGTTACGCAACCGATGACAAGATAACGACGCTCGACTGATTCGGAGTGAGACCTCTGTTGTCAAACCGGAGCCGGTCAGGTACACACACACACATCGGTACACACACACACACAGGTACACACACATACACAGGTACACACACAGGTACACACACAGGTACACAAATAGGTACACACACAGGTACACACACAGGTACACAAATATGTACACACACAGGTACACACACAGGTACACAAATAGGTACACACACAGGTNCACACACACAGGTATACACACAGGTACACACACACAGATACACACACACAGGTACACACACACACAAAGATCCCCCATTTCGCCTTAACAGACTGTAGGGGCAAGTGAGCACTTATGAAGGCAGGCACGGCACACGATGGGTGGGTGGCCAACACCACGCCCGACCGCCTTTGTATCCCCAGTGGCGAAGTGTACACCCCGCACCAGGCACTCATTCGAGGCTGAGTCGACCTAGGGGAGGCCCAGGCACGGTTCAGATAATCTTCACCGGTGGTGTTGCCGTGAGCGGGAATTGAACCCGGGTCGCCGGGTTTGTAGTGCAGCGCGCTAACCACTACACCCACCGCTCCCCACACACAGGAGGGTGAGGGTGGGGGTGGGGGTGAGGGGGTGGGTGGGGTGAGGGGGGTGAGGGGGGTGAGGGTGGGTGGGGGTGAGGGGGGGTGCCCCGTGACCCCCCCACCAGGCCGGGTTAATGAGTCCCAAGTTTTGCCGCCCCGCTCCGCGCGGTGCTCGAAGATAAAAGCGGCGTCGCCACGAGCACAGGGGCAGAAACTCAGCTGTAGCTGTAACACTCAGCACTAGCACACAGCAGTAGCAGTAGCACACAGCTGTGGCACACAGCACTACCACACAGCAGTAGCACTCAGCTGTAGCACACAGCACACAGCAGTAGCACACAGCACTCAGCTGTAGCACGCAGCAGTAGCAAGTAGCCCAGGGGCCGCCTCTGGCCCCATCCGCGCGTCGTCTCGCCGAGCGAAGTCCTCGATGGGCAGCAGCAGCAGCAGCCCGGGCCGGGCTTGGCGGGGGTCACGGCCCGGCGGGTCGCCCGCCCGGCGCGGGTAGCGGCGCACAGCGAGCTGCCCAGACACGGGGACTCCGGCTGGGCACGGGGCGGCATCAGCAGCGGCAGCCGCGGCATCTCGGTGTCGAACTCTATTGAGAAAGTTTTGCTGGCTGGCTGGGTGACTGGGTGACTGGCTGGCTCGCACGTTCGGAGGGAGGGAGGAACGGGGGACCCCTCAACGTAAGTGTGAGTGCGAGTGATGTAATTCATAGCCTACACACAGTCTACACACACACACAGCATACACACACACATCGTATACACACACATAGCCTACACATAGCATACACACACAGCATACACACACACAGCCTACACACAGCATACACACAGCATACACATAGCGTACACACACACAGCATACACACACACATACACACACAGCGTACACACACAGCGTACACACACACAGCATACACACATACAGATACACACAGCATACACACACAGCATACACACACAGACATACACACACACAGCATAACACACAGCTACACACACTACATACACAGATACACACACACATAGCTTACCAGCCACACACAACATNCACACACACAGTACCAGCGTACACACACACACAACCACACACAGCACACACACATCATACACACACAGCACACACACAGCGTACACACCAGCATACCACACAGCACACACCACACACACACACACCACACACACATAGCGTACACAGTATCTGCGTATAATTGCATACATACAGACCACCCCGTATACTCACAGACCAGCTAGCAGCTATGGAGGCTACCGGCACTGTGGCACACAGGGGTGGGTGGCCGGCACCACGCACGGCCGCCTTTGTCTCTCCCCCACTAGCGATGTTCACTCCACCACCCCACACACACCACCACACCACACAACACCACCACTANACCACCACCACTACACCACCACACCACCACACCACCACACCACCACCACCACCACTACACCACCACCACACCACTACACCACACACACACCACCACCACTACACTACTACACCACACCACTACACCACCACCACACCAACACCACCACAACACCACCACTACACCACACCACCACACTACACCANCATCACNACACTACCCCACCACCACACCACCACTACACCACCACCACCACCACACTACCACAACTAAACCACCACACCACCACTACACCANCACACCACCACTACACTACACCACCACTACATCACCACCACCACTACACTACACCGCTACTCGAGGTAACTTATTTGAGGCTGAGTCGACCTACAAAGACAGACTCAGTGCTAGGCGCGTTTCAACACGTAGACGAATTGCTGCTCGCTAACAGCACTTCCCCCAACGATCTGTTCAAGGCTACCTGGGGATCTTTGTCTTTGTCGTCTAGGCGCACTTGCCCCAATGTTCTACTGAAGGCTACCTGGGGTATCTTTATCTGTGTTGTAGAGGCGCACTTGCCCAACGTTCTACTGAAGGCTACCTGGGGTATCTTTGTCTGTGTTGTAGAAGCGCACTTGCCCCAACGTTCTACTGAAGGCTACCTGGGGATCTTTCTTTGTGTTGTCTAGTCGCACTTGCCCCAATGTTCTACTGAAGGCTACCTGGGGATCTTTGTCTTTGTCGTCTAGGCGCACTTGCCCAATATTCTACTGAAGGCTACCTGGGGATCTTTGTCTTTGTTGCCTAGGCGCACTTGCCCAACGTTCTACTGAAGGCTACCTGGGGATCTGTGTCTTGTTGTATAGGCACACTTGCCCAACGTTATACTGAAGGCTACCTGGGGATCTTTGTTGTCTAGGCGCACTTGCCCCAACGTTCTACTGAAGGCTACCTGGGGATCTTTGTCTGTGTTGTCTAGGCGCACTTGCCCCAATGTTCTACTGAAGGCTACCTGGGGATCTCTGTCTTTGTTGTAGAGGCGCACTTGCCTCAACGTTCACTGAAGGCTACCTGGGGATCTTTGTCTTTGTTGTCTAGGCGCACTTGCCCCAACGTTCTACTGAAGGCTACCTGGGGANCTTTGTCTTTGTTGTCTAAGCGCACTTGTCCCAACGTTCTACTGAAGGCTACCTGGGGATTTTTGTTGTCTAGGCGCAGTTGCCCAATGTTCTACTGAAGGCTACCTGGGGATTTTTGTCTGTGTCATCTAGGCGCACTTGTCCAACGTTCTACTGAAGGCTACCTGGGGGATCTTTGTCTTTGTTGTCTAAGCGCACTTGCCCAACGTTCTACTGAAGGCTACCTGGGGGATCTTTGTCTGTGTCATCTAGGCGCACTTGCCCCAATGTTCTACTGAAGGCTACCTGGGGATCTTTGTCTTTGTTGTAGATTGGCCGCGCACGCGCTGTGACCCCGAGGAGGAGGGGAGGGGCGGGGGGGGCCGGCACGCGCCATGGAGGTGAAGGCGGCGGGGAGGGGGCGCGGGGGCGCGGGGAGGGCNGGGGAGGGGCGGGGGGCGGAGGCCGCTGGGGGAGTCGTTCCACAACGAGCGGAGAGGAGGAGGAGGCGGTGATGAAGAGGAGGAGGGTGCGTCCAGAACCTGTAGCGGTGTGGTCACTGTGTGTGTGTGTGTCACNNTGTGTGTGTGTGTGTGTGTGTGTCACTGTGTGTGCTGNGTGTCTACTGTGCTTGTCACTGTGTGTGTTTCACTGTTGTTGTGTCACNGTGTGTGTGTCGACTGTGTGTGTGTNACAAATCCTTGTGTGTTTCACCGGCAGGCAACNGTGTGTGTGCATGTGTGTGTATGTAGACGGGCGCGGCACNGTGTGTGTGTCACTGTGTGTGTCTCTGTGTGTGTGTCACACTGTGTGTGTGCTCAGCAAGTTGTGTGTGTGTGTCCACACTGTGTGTGTCACTGTGTGTGTGCCAGCGGGCTTTCAAGTCACTGTGTGTGTGTCTCACTTGTGTGTGTGTGCCACTGTGTGTGTGTCACTGTGTGTGTGTGTCACTGTGTGTGTGTGTCACTGTGTGTGTGTGTTACTGTGTGTGTAGTACCTGTACACCCAGGACCCCATTCCAACCTAAGGTGGCCTGGTCTCAGCTAGCTGATGGAAGTTGCAAGCGAGAATTTCATCATCGCTTGCAGCTGGGGTTGGCATCGTCCCCACTCCTCCTGTGTCGATGGGAAATGGGCAAAGTTTAGGACTGTGGCTCATGCAGCTGCAATGGCTGCTTTGGGAACGCGGTCACGACCTCCCAGAGATGCTGACAGAGGAGGTGTTCAAGATGGTTGAGAAAAAGCGACAGGCCCACTCTCATCGACTACAGCATCCCACGTCAGAGAATGAGGCTCACCAGCCTTCGCTCGGAGGTTCGGAGAGCCGTGAGGAGCTACAAGGATGGGTGGGGAACGCGGGTTGCTGAGGAGATGTCTCAGTGGCCCGCGATCACAAATCACTATTTAACTCCATCAGAAAAGTAACCTGCAGCGCCACACCAATTACCATTATTGGCAGAAAAAACGGTGATCCAATCTCCGACCTCCAGGAACAGGTTTGCAGATTTGCTGATCATTTCTGTGGGGATGACCCTGCTGAGGCTACGGTGCCTCAAATATTGGAGGAGATTAACCCCTGTGAGTGGCTGGCTCAGGTGCCATCCGGTGAGGAAGTCTGAAGGCGATCCAGAGTTTAAGACCAGGAAAGGCACCGGGCAGAGATGATCTCCCAAGCGAAATGCTGAGGGAGGGTGGCGTTTGTGCACAGACTACCCTACATGACATCATAACAACAGTCTAGACCACTGGACGGGTTCCACCGGATTGGAAGGATGCCCTGGTGGTCCCCCCATTAAGAAGGGGGACCGCACAGACTGTAACAACTACATGGGCATCTTCCTCAGTGTGCCGGGAAAGGTCCTGGCAAGGATTATTCAACATCGCCTTGCTAGGCACGCTGTGGAGAGGCTTTCCGAGCCCAATGTGGTTTCAGGAAAGGGCGATCTTGCACAGATCCCATATGCTCTGTCCATCTGCTACAGCAGAGGTGTAGGGAATTCCAACAAGACCTACATCTCTGCTTTATTGACTCTGGGTTGTTCTTCGTGCTTTCGGAGTCCCTGACCCTCTGCTCACGATCATTAAGGACCTTCATGATGGTGAGAAAGGCCGGGAGTAAGAGCCGTTCCCTGTGCACCTTGGCGTGCGACAGGGATGTCCTCTGGCTCCAACATTAACATCTATTTCGACCACGTAGTTCGTGAAGCCTTCAGTAGATGTACCGCAGGAATTTCCATCTGGTACAGATACAATGGAGGCTGATCGATGCCCGGGTGCGGTCAAGGGATGGCTCCCTATTGGTCAACCACATTATGTATGCCGAACTGGTAATTTCGGCTCACTCAGAGGAGCAGTTGGAGGCGCTGCTGCTGAGACTGGAGCGTGCACTAGGAGGTGGGCCTTACCATCAGCCCCACCAAAACGAAGCACCTGCCTGGATATTTTGTACCATCGGCACTCCACCCTCACAATTCCAATCAGTGATGGGGCAGTTGTGGAGAGAGTGGAGAGTTTCCATACCTGGGCAGTGTGTACCTGCCGGCTCCAGTTTACAGCAGAGGTCTCACTCCGAATCAGTCGAGCGCATTATCTTTTCATCGGTTGCATAACGCTGTGTGGAACTACCTGGTCTGTCGCTCTGCACGAAGCTACGGTCTTCTCGCCACAGCATTCCCTCCTTCTCTACACTTGCGAAACGTGGACCTCTCCGAATGGAACACTTCGCCGGTTAGAAATATTTAGGCTGGCCTGCCTACGATCTATCCTGGTTAACCAGGGATTTGAGGACCATCCTTGAAAGATCTGGACAAAGTCCATCGGTGAGCTCCTCGGCAGGCAAGTTGCGTTGGCTGGGTCATGTAGCCCGCATGCCCAGCCACCGCATGCCCAAACAGCTTTTGTTCCGCGGATAGAGGTGGCTAAACGGGCGCAGCACGGGCTAGAGAAGAGATGGAGTGACGTGGTACAGAGGAGTGGAGCTGAGTGGATGCGATGACTGGTACCAGCGGTGTCAAATCGGCCTCTGTGGAGGAGGCTCGTGAAGGACGCTGCTACTGGGCAGTTGGAGGCAGTCGCCCTCCAACAACAAAGGGCGAGGAGCGATGCTCACAACAACGAGCGGAGCGCCGGGTGGCTAAAGCACAGCAAGTTGGTACAGTAGGGGGCACAGGTGGTGCATCAGCCACTCATCTCGGTCACCTCAGTCAGTCGACCGTGGCACCTGCTGGGTCTGCCCGTGACCTCCTGCCAGCGGGCGTTCGACAATTACGTGGCCTCAAGGTGCACATAGCCTGGCACAACTCGTGGTGACGTCACTGCCACTTAGTGGCGAATGGCGGTTGTTGTTGTTGTACCNGTGTGTGTGTATCCTGTGTGTGTGTTCACCACCTGTGTGTGTGTTCACTACCTGTGTGTGTATTCACTACTTGTGTGTGTGTTCACCACCTGTGTGTGTACCACCTGTGTGTGTAGTACCTGTGTGTGTGTACTACCTGTGTGTGTGTAGTACCTGTGTGTGTGTTCACACCTGTGAATCCTCACACCTGTGTGTGTGACCTGTGTGACGCCGTGTGACGAGGCGGGGGTCAAAATCGTCCAAATTGCGTGACGTCACTTATGGCCGTGACCGCTCGGGTCACCGCAGATGAGGTAGCGGAAGCCGAGTGGCCCACAGTCGGATAAGATTTGAAGCTTTCGTGACTGCAGGAATCCACTCTCATTGGTTCTTTCGGTAAAGTCACGTGGTAGAGAACAAATCACGACGTTTCGATCGCAACACAAGCAGTCGTCATCAGGTGGGAACAACCACAGCGAGACAAAATTGCTCAAGTGGGCGAGAGAGCCCCCCCTTTGATACCCACGTAACCTCTCGCCCACTTCAGCAATTGTGTCTCGCTGTGGTTGTTCCCACGTGATTATGGGCGCTCGTGTGCGCCCGAAACGTCGTGACGACTTGTTTCATTTTATTTTGTATCCAACTGCGTGACTTTACCGAAAGAACCAAAGAGTGTGAGGAGGATAAGAATTCCCGACAGCGGCGGTCGTCACAGCAGCAGCAGCAGCAGCGTCGGCGGGAATGAGCGGGACCGGACTATCAGGCACAAGTCTTCACGGCGGATCGGTGCGATCCCAACGATGAGATCCACCGGTGAGATTTCACCGGGAGATCCCACCGGAGCGATCTCACCGCCACGCACGCTTCCGGCTGTCCGCGACGGTGCCGATGTACAAGAAACATCGCAGGGTCGTCATGGAGCCTCTGGGTGATTCGGTGTCCCTGTGCAGGTCACGTGCCGAGGAGAGAGGAGGGGCGAGGTGCGGGTGGGGGAGGAAACGCGGGGGCACGAGGTGAGACCCCACCCTCAGTCACACACTCAGTCACACACTCAGTCANTCTCTCAGTCACTCAGTCACACACAGTCACACTCAGTCACACTCAGTCACACAGTCACTCAGTCACACACTCAGTCACACACTCAGTCACTCACAGTCACACAGTCACTCAGTCACCACAGTCAGTCACACACTCTCTCAGTCACTCACTCAGTCACACACTCAGTCACTCAGTCTNCACTCAGTCACACAGTCACTCACTCAGTCACACACTCAGTCACACACTCAGTCACACACTCAGTCACTCACTCAGTCACACACTCACTCAGTCACACACTCAGTCACTCACTCTCTCAGTCACACACTCAGTCACACACTCAGTCACTCACTCTCTCAGTCACTCAGTCACTCACTCTCTCAGTCACACACTCAGTCACTCTCTCAGTCACACACTCTCTCAGTCACTCTCTCAGTCACACACTCAGTCACACACTCAGTCACACACGCAGTCACACACTCTCAGTCACTCTCTCAGTCACACACTCTCTCAGTCACAGACTCACTCAGTCACTCTCTCAGTCACTCACTCAGTCAGTCACTCACTCAGTCACACTCAGTCACACACTCAGTCAGTCACACACTCAGTCACACACTCAGTCACTCACTCAGTCATACACTCAGTCACACACTCTCTCAGTCACACACTCAGTCACACACTCTCTCAGTCACACACTCAGCCACACACTCTCTCAGTCACACACTCTGTCAGTCACACACTCTCTCAGTCCACATTATGATGGTGATAATGGTGTTGATGGTGGTGCTGGTGAAGGTGCTGATGATGATGGTGGTGGTGATAATGGAAACGATGGTGATGATGTTGATAGCGACGGTCATTATGATGGTGCTGATGATGATGGTGCTGATGGTGTTGATGATGGTGATGATGGTGATGATGATGGTGCTGGTGATGATGATGGTGCTGATGGTGATGATGATGCTGATGGTGATGGTGCTGGTGATGGTGCTGATGGTGCTGATGGTGCTGATGATGGTGCTGATGGTGCTGATGGTGCTGATGGTGGTGCTGATGGTGCTGATCGTGATGATGATGGTGCTGATGGTGCTGATGGTGCTGGTGATGGTGCTGATGGTGCTGATGGTGTTGATGTTGATAGCGACGGTAATTATGATGATGGTGCTGCTGATGTTGATGTCGGTGACGTTGGATGTTTCCAGGCCTGGCGACCATCAACTCGAGTGTGTGGCACGAGTTGGGGCCTCGGGGAGCGGAGAACTCCGCGGAGTTCCAGGTGAGACCCGGCCTCGGGTCGATGATGTGCAGCTTTCTGTTGAGTGGTCCTCGTAGTGGTGCTGCTGGTTGTGAAGGTGGTATTGGTGGTTGTTAGATGTGGTGGTAGTGGTTGGAGTGGTGCTGGTGGTGGTAGTGGTGGTGGTGGTAGTGGTGCTGCTGGTGGTGGTAGTGGTGCTGCTGGTGGTGGTAGTGGTGGTGATAGTGGTGGTGGTGTTGGAGTGGTGGTGATAGTGGTGGTGGTAGTGGTGGTGGTGGTGGTGATAGTGGTGGTAGTGGTGGTGGTGTAGTGGTGGTGGTGGTAGTGGTGGTGGTTGGAGTGGTGGTGATAGTGGTGGTGGTTGTAGTGGTGATAGTGGTGGTGGTAGTGATGGTGGTGGTGGTAGTGGTGGTGATAGTGGTGGTGGTAGTGGTGGTGGTGGTGATAGTGGTGGTGGTGGTGGTGGTTTTAGTGGTCGTACAGGTAGTGGTGATGATAGTGGTGGTGGTGGTTATGGTGTGGAGTGGTCGTGTAGTGGTTAGCGCTACGCTGCGCTATGGACCTGGCGAACCGAGTTCGATTCCTGCTCTGGCCAACACCACTAGTGACGATGATCTGAGCCGGTCCTGGGCCTCCCTAGGTCGACTCAGCCTCAAATTAGTATCTGGGTCGGTGTCTAATAAACATCGTCACTTTGGAGACAAAGGCAGCTCGGCGTGGTGCCGGCCTTCATAGGTGCTCGCTAAGAGCACTTGCCCCAATAGTCTGTGAGTGCGGTGTGAGTGTGGTGCTGAGTGGGTGGCTGTGTGAGTGGCTGAGTGAGTGCGGTGTGAGTGAGTGCGGTGTGAGTGTGGTGCTGAGTGAGTGGCTGTGTGAGTGCTCTGTGAGTGAGTGGCTGAGTGAGTGAGTGGCTGTGTGAGTGGCTGTGTGAGTGCGGTGTGAGTGGGTGCTGAGCGAGTGAGTGGCTGTGTGAGTGCGGTGTGAGTGTGGTGCTGAGTGAGTGGCTGTGTGAGTGCGGTGTGAGTGTGGTGCTGAGTGAGTGAGTGGCTGTGTGAGTGCGGTGTGAGTGTGGTGCTGAGTGAGTGAGTGCTGAGTGAGTGCTGTGTGAGTGGCTGAGTGAGTGCCGTGTGAGTGTGGTGCTGAGTGAGTGGCTGTGTGAGTGAGTGAGTGGCTGTGTGAGTGACTGAGTGAGTGGCTGTGTGAGTGGCTTAGTGAGTGGCTGTGTGAGTGAGTGGCTGTGTGAGTGAGTGNGGTGCTGAGTGAGTGGCTGTGTGAGTGCGGTGTGAGTGTGGTGCTGAGTGAGTGAGTGGCTGTGTGAGTGCGGAGTGAGTGTGGTGCTGAGTGAGTGAGTGGCTGTGTGAGTGCGTGTGAGTGTGGTGCTGAGTGAGTGAGTGGCTGTGTGAGTGCGGTGTGAGTGTGGTGCTGAGTGAGTGGCTGTGTGAGTGAGTGGCTGTGTGAGTGNTGTGTGAATGAGTGGCTGTGTGAGTGCGGTGTGAGTGTGGTGCTGAGTGAGTGAGTGGCTGTGTGAGTGCGGTGTGAGTGTGGTGCTGAGTGAGTGAGTGGCTGTGTGAGTGCAGTGTGAGTGTGTGCTGTGTGAGTGCTGTGTGAATGAGTGCTGTGTGAGTGTGATGCTGAGTGAGTGAGTGGCTGAGTAAGTGGCTGAGTGAGTGCGGTGTGAGTGTGGTGCTGAGTGAGTGGCTGTGTGAGTGAGTGCTGAGTGAGTGCTGTGTGAGTGAGTGGCTGAGTGAGTGCGGTGTGAGTGTGGTCCTGAGTGAGTGGCTGTGTGAGTGAGTGGCTGTGTGAGTGAGTGGCTGAGTGAGTGCGGTGTGAGTGTGGTCCTGATTGAGTGGCTGTGTGAGTGAGTGCTGAGTGAGTGGCTGTGTGAGTGGCTGAGTGAGTGCGGTGTGAGTGAGTGTGGTGCTCTCTGAGTGCGGTGCTCTCCGTGTCTCCTGTGCGAGCCGCAGGGCGCTCTGCTGGACGCCGCTGCCGTGGAGCTCGGCTGAACCTCACGGCCATGAGGGCCCCAGCGGCTTCCCGGCCCTGCTGCCCACTCCAGGTGAGGCGACGGCACTCGGTCACCACCCGGTGGACAAACCATGTCGTGGTGGTGGTAGTGGTGGTCGTGGTGGTGGTAGCGGACCGCTAGATGCACGTGGTAACGTGGTAATGTGGCCACGTGGTAACGGTCTGCATCTGTGCGTAACGCACTCCCCCACCCCCCCCCCAGAGCCGACTCCTCCTCTGCTGCTGCTGCCGGCGGAAATGGCGGAGTTGGAGGCGCAGCTGGAGATGGGCGCCGTGGGGCTGGGCCTGGGTACAGAGGGCCGCTCCATGGCCTGGACGGCCAGGTCATGGAGCTGGGGCCCTCCCTGGGCCTGGACTCCGCGCTGGAGCTGGCGGAGGAGACGCAGAGAATGAGGATGTGCGGGGGTTCGACTCCACGCCATGGGGCAGAGACGAGAAGGAGGAGGGTGAGGAGATGCGGGGGTTCGACTCCACGCCATGGGGCGGAGACGAGAAGGAGGAGGCGGCGGCGCTGCAAGAGGCGCTTGGGGAGAACCGGCAGGTAGGGCCGTGGGCTGACGCGCTGCGCCATGATCCTGGCGGAGACCCGAATTTGTGGCCACGACCGCCACCAACACAGCGGCGATTTGTCTGAACAATCGTCCTGGGCCTCCCCAAGTTCGACTCAGCCTCAAATGCGTCGTAAACATCGCCACCGGGGAGACAAAGGCGGCCGGGCGCGGTGGTGGCCACTCACCCTCACGTGTGCTGTGCCAGCCTTCGTAGGTGTCACTCACTATCGGCACTTGCCCCAACAGTCTGTGAAGGCTACACGAGGGATCTTTGTCTTTGTGTGCACGACCATCGAGCATCGCTCCTAAAGTGACGTCATCCAATGCCACGTGGCACCGTTTTTGGAAGGAGAAGCGCCTTCTGACATCATAATAGCACCACTACTTTGTGTTCTCTGAATTCAATCTCGATTAAAACGGAACTTTTCAGATTAATAAGGCTGTTTGTATTAATCTGAAAATTTTGTTTAATTAATCAAACATTTCAAACATAACCTGACTATTGTACAATACACACACACAATTCACCAACATCACAACAACAGCCGCCATTCGCTACTAAGTGGCAGTGACATCACCAAGGCGCTTGTGCCAGGCTAGGTACACTTTAGGTCCACGTGAAATGTGGAAGGCTCACTGCTGGAAAGAGGCCACGGGACAGACTCAGGTGTTATGGGTTGACTGACTGACATGATTGGCAAATGCACCACCTGTGCCCCCTACTGTGCCACCAAGCTGTATTTTATCCACCCCACGCTCCGCTCGTTGTTGTGAGTGTTGCTCCCCTATCCTCCGTTGTTGCTGGAGAGCGACTGCATCCAACTGCCCAGTTGCAGCGTCCTTCAGATCCTCCTCCAAAGAGGCCAATCTTGACACCGCTGGTACCAGTTATTGGCAAGTCCAAATCCTTCTGTACGGCATCTGTCCATCTCTTCTCTGTCCCGTTCCACTCACTCACCCAGTCACCTATTCACTCACCCACTCGAACATCAAACCATCTCTACTCTAGCCTGTGCCGTGCTCGTTTAGGCTGGGCATGCGGGCCGCATGACCCGTCCAACACCACCTGCGCCTGCGGAGGAGCTCACCGATAATAGGGACTGTTTCAAGATCTTTAAAGTATCACAAACACCCACACGGTACATCAAAGACCCCAGTGTAGGCAGTAACACACGACCGTTGGGGCAAGTGGTGTAAGTGAGTAATAACGCCGATGAAGACCGGCATGGCATGCGAGGGGGTGGGTGGCCAGCACCACACCCGACCGCCTTTATCTCCCCCAGTGGTGAGATTTACACATCATAACAGGTACTCATATGAGGCTGGGTCGACCGTACATCAAACGCAAAATGTGACCCATGCACAAATACACGCTGCACAATGCAATATAATCACAATTTAGAAATCTTAAATTGTTTTCTCCACGAAGACCAAAGTCGTGCTGGGAACCATCACAGCCTCTGCTTGGCTCAGAGCAGCTGGTCGCGTCTAAGTACGTGTGTCTGCATTGTCGCACATATTTAGCACGACTGGCTGTTCTGTACAGGCGCTTGCTGGCTGACTTGCGTCAGGCGGATGGAGGTTTATAATCCCAGGTGAGTGGAGTTTGTCCCTGGCCTGCAATAACGTTGAGTCCATTCACCAATCAAGTCCTCCTGCATCAATGAATTCTAGGGTTGCTGGTGCTATGGTATGGTGTCACAGGCGACATTATCCACGGCGCGGCCTCCCACCACCACTGCCCATACATTGTGCTCTGAGGACTCCAGGTGGTAACGCTGTCCTTGTGTGACTGTGGTGTGGCTCTCTGGTGTGGCTCAGCGTGCTCTAACTCTGCGCTGTGGATCTGTGGCTCCCGTGCAGCTGAGCGCTGCACTGGAGCGGAGGGAGCTGGCACGGAGGCTGCGTGCAGGAACTCGCGCTGCAGCTGGAGGAGCGCACGGACACCCCACTGAGGTCGATGCAACAACATCACCATCCAACAACCGCCATAAAGTGGCGGTGGCGTCAGCACGGCACTTGTGCCAGGCTATGTGCACATTGAGGCCACGTGAAGTGTCGAATGCCCGCCGGCAGGAGGTCATGGGTCGACTGACTGCGACCGATACTGTGNCCCCTACTTGCTGTCTTTTAGCCACCCGGCGCTCTGCTTGTTGTTGTGAGCGCCGCTCCTCCGCCCTCCGTTTTGTTGGAGGGCGACTGTCTCCAACTGCCCAGTAGCGTCCTTCACGAGCCTCCTCCACAGAGGCCGATCTTGACACCGCTGGTACCGGTCATCGGCAAATCCACTCAGCTCCACATCCTCTTGTACCACACCACGCCATCTCATCTCTAGCCCATGCCGCGCCTGTTTACCCCTCTCTTTGCCGAACAAAAGCTCTTTAGGCATTCGGTGGCTGGGCATGCAGGCTACATGACCCAGCCAACGCAGCTTTGCCTGTCGGAGGAGCTCACCAATGAGACTTTGTTCAGATCGTTCAAGGATTTGTGAGCTCTTAATACAATCAGCCCGGTTAAATCCAGGATGGATCGTTGGCAGGCCAGCCTAAATGTTTATAACCAGCGAAGATGTTCCATTAGGGGCACCAAATAGAAGGGCATGGAGAGACAAGCCGGGTAGCTTCCACACTGCATTACGCAACCATTAAAAGGCAATGCTGCTCGGCTGATTGGGAGTGAGACCTCTCCTGTCAAACCGGAGCCGTTCATGAGCACACTGGCCAGGATGGAAAACTCTCCACTTTCTCCACAATTTCCCTATCACCAATTGGAATTGTGGGGGGGAGTGTCCGATGGTACAAAATACCAAGGCAGGTGCCTGGTTTTGGTGGGGCTGATGGTAAGGCCCCACCTCTTAGTGGCATGCTCTAGGTTCAGCAGCAGCGCCTCCAACCCCTCCTCTGGGTGGGCAATTGCCAGATCATCCATATGTAACATGGTTGACCAAAAGGGAGCCATCCCTTGACCACACCCGGGCATTGATCAGCCTCCCATTGTATCTGTACCAGATGGAAATTCCTCAGGTATAGCCATCAACGGCTTCACGAACTACGTGGTCGAAATATATGTTAAATGATGTGGGAGCCAGAGGACATCCCTGTCGCACACCAAGGTAAACAGGGAATGGCTCCGGCTCCCGGCCACGTAGTTTTATCCGGGCCCGCTCACCGTCATGAAGGTCCTTAATGATCGTGAGCAGAGAATCAGGGACTCCGAAAGCACGAGAGTAACTCAGAGCCCAGGCCTACTGATTGTATCATAGGCCTTGACCAGGTCAATAAAGCAGAGATGTAGGCTTGTTGGAATTCCCTACACCTCTGCGGTAGCAGACGGACAGAAAATATGGCATCTGTGCAGGACCGCCCTTTCCTGAACCCACATTGGGGCTCTACAAGCCTCTCCTCAGTGTGCCTGGCAAGGCAATGTTCAATAATCCTTGCTAGACCTTTCCTGGCACACTGAGGAGTGAGATGCCCCTGTAGTTATTATCGTCTGTACTGTTGTTATGGTGTCATGTAGTGCATTCTATGTACAAACGCCACCTTTCCTCAGCAATTCGCTTGCAGATCATCTCTGCCCGGTGCCTTTTCTGGTCTCAGACTCTGGATCACCTTCAATAATTCTTCAACATATGGCACCTCAGCTAGCCACTCACAGGGAGTGACTTCTTCCAGCCTCCCCTGTGGCTCTCCGTCACCGATGCGACCCAGCAAAGAACACCAACAGATGAACAGTACAAGGACAATGCAAACTCCAACGCATTAGTATTTCAGGATAAGCAGTTTATCTCTTGTCGGCCGACGAAGAGGCGGCACTACCAACAATAGTTTTGCAGTTCTTTATAGATTGAGATGTTTCCAGCCAACTCGTGATGAGCGGTTACCATTCATGTGGACCGGAGCGCCCAGTTAAACCCCAGGGAGCAACACTGTGTGTCACACTCTGATCCACCGCACTCTGCAGTGCACTGCCCGCGCCTCTGATTAACGTGGTTTGTTATGTACTGTGAAAAAGAAGTTCAACAAAAATACATTGCCTCCTTATTGACCTCCCTCCCTCCCCACACAGAATCTGTCCCAGGAGTGGGCAGGGCTGGCTGAGTGTCCCCGCAGCCGGAGCAAGGCCTGAGTGGCCAGGCCGTGAGTCGTGCCGAGGGCCGCATGAGGGACCTGCTGGAGGAGGCATCGCGCTGCGTCCTGCAGCTCGACCCCTCCTCCACCTCCTCCTCCTCTTCCCTCCTTCCCCCTTCACCCTCTACCCCCTCCTCCTCCTCCGCACTCCTCCTGCCTCACTCCTCCCAGGGAGCCCAAACGCCGCCGCCTCGAACGGGGGGCGGCCCCGAGGTGGCGAGCGACCGCTCGTGCCGGCGGCTTCGCGGCAGCGACGCCCGCGCCGCCGACCGCGACGCCGCCGACGTCGCCGTCGACGCCGCGGCGAGGCGCGCGGTTGGGGTGGCCCCCCCCCTCCCTCTCTGCCCCGCGCTGCACGGCCGCTTCGCGGGCTTTGTGACGACGTCGCCGCCGCGAGCGATGCTCCGGGAGCCCGGGGAGACGACGAGGGAGGGGAGCGGGGCGGCCGGGTTCCGCGCGAGCGTCCGCGAGCACGGCACGGCCAGGACGCTCGTCTTCCGGCGCGCCATCGCGCTCGTGGCCTGGGCCGCCGCGGAGGGCCGCTACCGCTTCCGCTGGCAGCCCACGTGAGCCACGCACTTGTGGTCATCACCGGTGTGGACGTCGTGGACATCATCGTTGGTGTCAATACCCAGGAACTCACGAACCCAGACTAGGAACACATGAACCCGGAATAGGAGCTCATGAACCCAGACTAGGACCTCACGAACCTGGACTAGAACCTGGAGCAGGGTGCTTGGCGTGGGGCTGCCCCTCAAGAGCATGGGTCCGGACCGCTTTAGAAGCTGCACTTTGGTCACAGGCGTGTGGAGTGGTGACGAGGCTGGCTCCCGTAATGGGAATGTGGAAATCCTACCGCTGGCTCGTCGCCCGCGCAGGATCAACCACCCCTCCTCAAGCGGGGGTCCCTGACGAACGCTTGGCAAGAGACCTCGTCAATGACTGCCACATGACATCAGTAAACCTATTACCCGATGCTACATATTAACTTATTGCCTAATTTATTTTCGTATTTATTTTCTGCCCCCAAAGATCAAGTAACGTTTTGCCAAGGCAAATAGCATTTACAGGTCTTTGTTGTGTGATGCAAGCTGTACTTGTGTAGTGTCAGCCTTCGCACTCTCCCTAGTCATAGCCTCGCCTTAACACCACCCTGACCGTGTTGCACCGATGGTGCCGACAGGGACAGCCAGCAACTGTCCAGGGGTGCAATATCTCGTGGAGATGGCAGCGATAAAGGCGTCGAAGATGAAGACGACGACGACGAGACGAGTCCACTTCCCAGAACCGGCAGCCACGAGCTCGCGCTCTCAGCCGCTTTCATGCTACCCGGCGCGGCCTGGCTCTGCCCTGGCCGCGCCTCCCTTCTCGAACGCACGAGTGGGTTCCAGGGGCTTCCAGATGACCCTTGCCCCAGTTCCTCTGCCCTGCCACACACCCGCGTATATGCTCATCGGCGTGTGTACTGCTCTTCCACCGCAGTTGCCGTTGCTGAACAACAGTCGACGCTATTACAATACACTTGTATAAGCTATTGTAGAGCTAGAATCTTCATAGTCGTGATCATAATAACAATATATCTATGTACACCTGGCGTGTGAGTAAATGTGTGCACTTTAATTTATCGGTGCTTTTGTGCAAATTTTAATAAATTATTTGGTAATTTTTCGTTGGTTAACACTGTGTTCATACTGCTGCTGTCATATATTGGGTGCCAGAGTCCAAGTGAGTGCAGCAATTCCTCGAAATGACAAAATTATGGATTTCAAAAATTTAATTTGTAGGTGAACGAAATTTTAGATGGCAAGTACCATGAGAACAAAATGGAGCACGCGGAGGCTGCATCGTCCATCCACTGCTGGACGTCTGTGAAAAATAACTTTGTAGTTGATCAGATTCCCTCTCCACTCTATCCCCACAGTGCAACAGTAACGCCTCCACATCACCTCTCGAGCCACTCGAGCGTGTTTTGGTGAGTTCCCTGGCAAGGTTAATTAGTTTAGTTTTAAATTAATGATGCAATCGTCTTAAGATGTATGTTGTTAATTGTCCTTATTTTTGTATTGTTAAAAGTTATATATGTGTGCGTGTGGATGTTTAGGTGAGGAGTATAAGTCGGAATGACTGTCCGGAGGAAAGCCATTTCCGATTTACGACATTCCCGTTTACGTCTGAAAAACGGAATGTGGAGTGAGTGGCGTAGAATGCGCGTGGTGGTGGTTGATGTTCGTGATGCCCATTTTATGCAAAATGTTCCTTGAGGAAAATGGTCAGAGGAGCGGCAAAGAGGACCGGATTGTCGCAGGATCGCTGCCTGAGATGCAGCAGCTGTGGAGGCAGTGGCGATGGTTCATGACGATTGATGATTGTTGATGACGGTTGATGACGATTGATGAGGATTGATGATGGTAGATGATGGTTGATGATGGTTTATGATGATTGATGATGATCGATGATGGTTGTTAATTATTGATGATGGTTGATGATGGTTGATGATGATGGTTGATGATGGTTGGTGATGGTTGATAATGGTTGATGATTCATGATGATGATGGTTGATCATTGATGATGGTTGATGATGGTTGATGATGGTATATGATGGTTTATAATGATTGATGATGATTGATGATTGGTTGATAATTGATGATGGTTGATAATTGATGATGGTTGATGATGGTTGATGATGATGGTTGATGATGGTGTATGATGATTGATGATGATTGATGATGATCGATGATGGTTGATAATTGATGATGGTTGATGATGATTGATGATGATTGATGATGATGGTTGATGATGGTTGATGATGGTTGGTGATGGTTGGTGATGGTTGATGAACTCTCATTCGTAATGGACTCCCCCAACCCACCCATTCATAATTGACTCATTCACTCGCTCACTCACTCATTCACTCGTTCACTCATTCACTCATTCACTCGTTCACTCATTCACTCACTCATTCACTCATCTCTCCCCCCTGCCCCCCTCCCTCCACTCTCCATCTCTCTCCTTAATGAACTAAGAGGACCTGCTGTCGATGTCACGCTTTGTTTAGGTAAAGGTTGCGTGGTGCTACATTATTTGTGGCAGTGCCGATTGCACTCACTGTTGGTTCGTGGGTCTTTGGCAAGCCGTAAACTGTTGGCAGTTTCGAGGCATTGGTTGGGTCTCGTTCAATTTTAAGGTCGGTACCTCCATCTAGTAAATTTCTGATTTTGTGATCATATTCCCCACCGGACATCACGACTGTTGATGGACCTTTGTGAGCAGCAAGAATAATAATAAGAGTATATTTGTTTGAATTCCTTGAGGCTTTTGCCTCACTGACAAAACGCACAACCGCAGCTGCCACTGCTCCTGTCGGGAGTCCTAATTCCAACTTCGGGAGTTTGAATTTTACATCGTGGAGGCCGAATTTCGACGCCATGGAATTGAGACTCCTATAACCATAATTAGGGGTCCGGGTCGCGGCTCTCAGGTTAGGGCTATACAGTATAGTCAGGGCTGTCGGGTTGAGGTGGCTATAGGTGCACTGTAGGTTTTACACAAGTCGCGTGATGCACTATTGTGGACAAACGCACAACTCCAGCTGCTGCATCGGACAAAATAACCGAGCAGAGGAACAGCCTCCACATAGCCGCCTCTCCACACAAAGATGCGAGTGGTTCTACGCATCACGTCAGCCGCCTGACTTTCTGAGAGTGCAGCTCATCAGCGGCAGCACTGATACAACATAAGCAACCGGTTTACGGTTTAGGTTAGGGGTTAGGGTGAGGTGTTAGGGTTAGGGTGAAGGTTAGGGTTAGTTGTTAAGGTTAGGGTTAAGGGATAGTGTTAGGGATATGGATTAGAGTTTAGGGTTAGGGTGTAGGGTTGGGTTTAGAGATAGGTTCAGGTTAAAGGTTAGTGTTAGGGTTTCGGGTTAGGGTTTAGGGTTTGGTTTGGTGAGGTTAGGGTTTGGTTGTGTTGTGTTAGAATTAGGGTTTAGGGTTTGGTTAGGGTTAGGGTTAGGTTGGGGTTAGGGTTGGGTTAGGGTTCGGGGTTAGGGTTGGGGTTAGGGTTGGGTTAGGGTTAGTGTTAGGGGTTAGGGTTAGCATTAAGTTAGGGTAGTTAGGGGTTATGGTTTGGGTTGAGTAAGGGTTAATGTTTAGGGTTAGGGTTCGGTTAGAGTTAGGGGTTAGGGTTATGGTCAGGGTCTGGGTCAGGGGTTAGGGTTAGGGGTTATGGTTAAGGGTTAGGGTTAAGGTTAGAGTTAGGGGTTAAGCTTATGGTAAGGTGTTAGGGTTAGTGGTTAGGGCTTAGGGATAGGGTTAGGGCTCTATTATTTTGACTCACTACTCTCCGGCACATCTGGCAAAAACATTACCAAGCTGCAGCGTGTACAAAATTATTTGGCAGGCATCATGACGGGTACTGGAAAACCGACAATGTCTGTCCAGTGCTCACCGAACTGCATTGGCTTCCTGTTGCCGAAGTCATACATAAAAGGTTGCACTCATTACATTCAAAGCACTTACCACAAATTAACCACAATACCTTGCTGACATCATCAAAGAGCTTAAACCATCACGCAAACTCCGGTCATCTTAGCAGCAGCTTTTGGGTAGTCATCGAATAAAGATAGTCTCAGCATTGCATGCTTTCAGATGCACTTCTGCAGCCGTCTGGAATGTTTTTTCTTCCGATATTAGGAAGTCACTGGAGCTACGGATTTTTTAAATCTAGATTGAAAATAAATTTAGTTTAAAACTGCTGTTTATGCTTCGTTTGTTGTCCTNCCCGCACTCCTATGAGCATGATTGGCTATGTACGGTGTGAAAGAAGTTCAACATACACACCAACATGGACACTCATTAAATAACCTAACATCATGGACACTCGCCAATTACACTAACCAACATGGACACTCGCTAATAACCAAACCAACATTGACACTCGCTAAATAACCTAAACATCAAAGACACTCGCTAAATAACCTAGCCATCTTGGACACTTGCTAAATAACCAAGCCAACATGGACACTCGCTAAATAACCTAACCAACATGAACACTCGCTAAATAACCAAGCCAACATGGACACTCGCTAAATAACCAAGCCAACATGGACACTCGCTAAATAACCTGACCATCATGGACACTCGCTAAATAACATCACCATCATGGACACTCGCTAAATAACCTCACCATCATGGACACTCGCTAAATAACCTAACCAACATGGACACTCGCTAAATGACCTAACCAACATGGACACTCGCTAAATGACCTAACCAATATGGACACTCGCTAAATGACCTAACCAACATGGACACTCGCTAAATGACCTAACCAACATGGACACTCGCTAAATAACCAAGCCAACATGGACACTCGCTAAATAACCTAACCAACATGACACTCGCTAAATAACCAAGCCAACATGGACACTCATTAAATAACCTAACCATCATGGACACTCGCCAATTAAACTAACCAACATGGACACTCGCTAATAACCAAACCAACATTGACACTCGCTAAATAACCTAACATCAAAGACACTCGCTAAATAACCTAGCCATCTTGGACACTGCTAAATAACCAAGCCAACATGGACACTCGCTAAATAACCTAACCAACATGNACACTCGCTAAATAACCAAGCCAACATGGACACTCGCTAAATAACCAAGCCAACATGGACACTCGCTAAATAACCTGACCATCATGGACACTCGCTAAATAACATCACCATCATGGACACTCGCTAAATAACCTCACCATCATGGACACTCGCTAAATAACCTAACCAACATGGACACTCGCTAAATGACCTAACCAACATGGACACTCGCTAAATGACCTAACCAATATGGACACTCGCTAAATGACCTAACCAACATGGACACTCGCTAAATGACCTAACCAACATGGACACTCGCTAAATAACCTAACCAACATGGACACTCGCTAAATAACTCCAAACATGGACACTCGCTAAATAACCAAGCCAACATGACACTCGCTAAATAACCTAACCAACATGACACTCGCTAAATAACCAAGCCAACATGGACACTCGCTAAATAACCTCACCATCATGGACACTCGCTAAATAACCTAACCAACATGGACACTCGCTAAATGACCTAACCAACATGGACACTCGCTAAATGACCTAACCAATATGGACACTCGCTAAATGACCTAACCAACATGGACACTCGCTAAATGACCTAACCAACATGGACACTCGCTAAATAACCTAACCAACATGGACACTCGCTAAATAACTTTCCAAACATGGACACTCGCTAAATAACCTCACCATCATGGACACTCGCTAAATAACCTCACCATCATGGACACTCGCTAAATAACCTAACCAACATGGACACTCGCTAAATGACCTAACCAACATGGACATTCGCTAAATGACCTAACCAACATGGACACTCGCTAAATGACCTAACCAACATGGACACTCGCTAAATGACCTAACCAACATGGACACTCGCTAAATAACTTTCCAAACATGGACACTCGCTAAATAACCTCACCATCATGGACACTCGCTAAATAACCTCACCATCATGGACACTCGCTAAATAACCTCACCATCATGGACACTCGCTAAATAACCTAACCAACATGGACACTCGCTAAATAACCAAACCAACATGGACACTCACTAAATAACCAAACCAATATGGACACTCGCTAAATAACCTAACCAACAAGGACACTCGCTAAATGACCTAACCAACATGGACATTCGCTAAATGACCTAACCAACATGGACACTCGCTAAATGACCTAACCAACATGGACACTCGCTAAATAACCTCACCATCATGGACACTCGCTAAATAACCTCACCATCATGGACACTCGCTAAATAACCTAACAACATGGACACTCGCTAAATAACCTAACCAACATGGACACTCGCTAAATAACCAAACCAACATGGACACTCACTAAATAACCAAACCAATATGGACACTCGCTAAATAACTTAACCAACGTGGACACTCGCTAAATAACCTAACCAACATGGAAACTCGCCAAATGACCTAACCAACATGGACACACGCTAAATAACCTAACCAACATGGACACACGCTAAATGGCCGAACCATCGTGGACACTTGCAAAATAATTTAACCAAAATGGTGCTGTACCGCCACCGTGTGGTCAGTTGGTACAACTGCAGTACCTTGGCGCGGTAACAGCAGCAGTGGCACTGTGCGGTGTCTTCACGACTTCATTGCAGCCAACCGCGCTTCGGACAAACGCCAGGACGCCGCAACAGCAGCGACTCACAACTACGGGGATGCGCGGGTAACGCCTGACAGCAGCAACTGCTGGCATACTGTGTTGGCCTGTACTGCACATGTCCACCACATAGCAGACGTAACCACGAATTGAACGCTTGTGGTACTGCACTTATCCACAAGAGGGCACACGTAACACGTCAAACGCTGGTAAAAAACGAAACTATACGGCCGATTTGCACTGAAATTCTTTATTTCTTCACGCATTTTCAAGTAACAAACTACTGCATTGACATCCCAAGCTGTCCCATACGCTTACACCGTTGAATATTTGATGAACATCGGTGCTGAAATAGTGAAACGCACTGCATTCCAAAACAGTGTGCTTCAAACAATCACACCTATCTTTGACTTCAATGTAAAATGCCGCCCCGGTTCCACAAGTCACACAAGCAAGTGGCATATGCCCTTCGACTCTACTCGACAGAGTCAAGCTATAAACGATTCAACTCATCTCGCTGAGACGCGTTTAAAGGCATATGGATTAGGGTTAGGGTTAGGGTTCGGGTATGGGTGAGGGTTAGAGTTAGGGGCTGGGATTAGGGTTAGAGGTTAGGGTTAGGGTGAGGAGTTAGGGTTATCGCTAGGATTAGGGTAGTTATGGTTAGGTTTGAGTTAGGGGTTAGGGTTAGTATTTTATTTATTTTAATATATAAAAGTCTCCGTGCGCACTTGCGAGGGATTTGGCTCCGAACGGTGGGTTTATGTATACAAAAATTTGACAGGCAGCATGCCCTAAGCCCACGTGGGAATAGGCTATTCCGTTTTCCCATCCGTAAACTTTAAAATAGTTTAATTAACAAATTTGTGACATTTCTTATTATTATTTACTTATTGCGCGACATCGACCGCACCAACTGACGACAATTGCCTCGGGGGGGCAGACCCTGCCAAGTGATGCGCGTTCGGTCGAGCTCACGGGGACATTTTATTTTACACCTTTAACATGCAATACATATACACATAACGCTGCGGATATTTCTTCAGAGTGTCATGTCCTCTTCGCCCCCCCCCCAACACGATGCGTCCAGTTTATACTACAGAGTCCATACAGAATATTATAGTGCTTAGATTGCATTATTGTTGCACGGGCGGGGGATGGTGGGGGGGGGTAGCGGCCCAGCCCCCAGCCTGCCAACGTGCTGCCTCCCCTGGCTCGGCAATGTAGGCCAGGACGGGGTTCTGCATGGGATAGGCCTCACCACAGCTATGCAAGTACAATTTCCTTGCTTCTTGCGCTAAGAGCTCAGGTTCATTGTTTATTATTAGTAAACAAATACGTTGCCAAATATTACAATAATTATGTTTGTGTGCAGATAACAACTCTGGTCCATTGTTTACTATTATGAAACTAATAAGTTGGCAAATATTACTATTATAATGTTTGTGTGCAGAAAACGAATTTTTAATTATTAGTTGCTAAATATTTCTTTTTTTTATGACGCTGTGTCAGTCTGTGCTGTGGACTGCTGCCTGCTGATTCATAAACGTCAGTGCACTGTCACTCTATTATCTACACTGTTAATTTGGCTTTTGCCCGTTATGAGTGTATGGCAGTCTATAATCTCTTGCCTGCTTATTTACCTCACTCAGTGTACTGCCAGCTTTCATGTCGACTGTATCCTGCTTTTTCAGCTGCTACCTGTATTGCCTGTTTTATGTGCACTGTAGCAATGCTTCTGTCATTGAGTCGGCGTACTGCCAGTCTATAATCTATACTGTAGCCTGCTTCTCAACGTATCTGTGTGTACTGCTGCTATTTAATGTACACTTATTTAAGCTTTATTTCTTCTATGCATTTCTATTGTTTCCATTGCTCACGTCCCGCTATTTACTCATACGTAGTACTGCGATGCTGATAGCTGTGCCATCATCTGGGATTGCTGTGCACGTCGATGTGTGTGTTTGAGTCCATATGTGTGTGCGTGTACGTCCATGCATCTGTGTGGAAGTCTATGTGTGTCTATCTTTTAGAACGACAACGCCCGATGTGTGTGTGTACTTGATGTGTTTGTGTGTGTCAGTGCAAGTGTGCGTGTCAGCCCATGTGTGTGTATCAGTCGCTGTGTGTGTGTTAGTCGATGTGTGTAATGTGCGTTTGTGTGTCTATGTGTGTCAGTCAATGTGTGTGTCAGTCCATATGTGTGCGTGTTAGTCCACATGTGTGTAAGTCCATACGTGTGTGCATGTCACTCGATGTGTGTTAGTCAACATCTTCGCCGGTTAAAAACATTTAGGCTGGCCTGCCTACAATCCATCCTGGGTTTAACCAGGCTGGATTGTGTGAGGAGCTCACAAATCCTCGAAATATGTGGACAAAGTCTCATTGGTGAGCTCCTCCGCCAGATAAGGCTGCGCTGACTGGGTCATGTAGCCCGCATGCCCAGTCACTGCATGCCCAACAGCTTTTGTTCGGCCAAATCGTGGGGCTAAACGGGCGCGCACGGGCTGGAGAAGAGAGGGAGTGACGTGTTTACAGGAGGATGTGGAGCTGAGTGGACTTGCTGATGACTGGTACCAGTGGTGTCAAGATTGGCCTCTGAGAAGGAGGCTTGCGAAAGACGCTACTGGGCAGTTGGAGGCAGTCTCCCTCCAACAACAATGGAGGGCAAATTTTAAAAGCTACATTTTCCAAGAAAAAGTGAATTCCTCCCTTTGGTTTAGCATTAGTATGCTATATATTACATTAAAAGTGGGAGATTTCACCATGAAAATTTCAAGTAAAAAAAGCTTATCGGCAGACTAACCTATGCCGTTTTTTGGAAAAATAGCCCAATTTTCCTAGCTTTACTTTTTCATCAAAAAGAGCATAATTAGGTTGTGTTTAGCCTTAGTATCCTATATATTACGTAAAAAAGTGGGAAATTTCACGGTGAAATTTTTAAATATAGAAAAGAAAATCGGCCCGATTACCTATGCCGGTTTTGGCTAAAATAAGCCGAATTTTACAGGTTTATTAAAAAAAAAGTTAATTCCTCCATTGTATTTACCCTTAGTATGCTATGTCTTAGATTAAAAGTAGAACATTTTACGATTAAATGTTCACATCCCAAACAGAAGATCGGTATATGAACCTATGCCGTTTTGGGCCAAAATTTGCTACATTTTCACAGCTTTATTTTTCGACAAAAGTTCATTCCTCCATTGTATTTAGCTTTAGTATGCTATGTATTAGATTAAAAGTGAAAAATTCCACGAAAAATGTTTACGCCCCAAACAGAAAATCTTTTTTGCAAAAAATTTACAACTTTTTACAGCTGTATTTTTAAACAAAAAGTAAATTTCTGGGTTGTGTTTAGCCTGAGTAGCCTATATATTACGTTAAAAAGTAGGGAATTTCATGCATTACATTTTCGAGTATAAAAAAGTAAATCTGCATACCGTGCCGTTTTAGCCTAAATAATCCCAACTTTCAGTTTTATTTCTGGACGAAAGTTAATTCCTCTTGTATTTAGCCTTATTATATGTATAATAAAGGACTCTTTCACTGTGTCTGTCTCCGTTGTCCTTTATTTGGGTTCGTACAACTTCGCCCGCACGGCGCCTCGCTCAGAGCCTTCACCTCCCGCTCGGCAGCCCTTCTGCTGCCGTCGCTCACGTAGCCTTTCTGCTGGCTCCCGCTGCAGCTCCGCTGCTGGCTTTTCTCTCAGCCTCTCCGCCCCGATCTGCAGCCCCTCGGCTGCTCTCTCTGCAGCCCCACCGCTGCTCTCCGTCTCCCCGTGCCCGGACACCGCTGGCCAATGGTGCCGAGTCCTATCCTGTGGCGATCACGCCACTTTCCACCTCCTGCCCTGCGTGGCCTCCTCCCGTCTTTATTCTTACACTCTCTTCCCGTCTCTTCCGGTTCCCGCCCTTAAGAGATCTCCCTTCTCCCCACGTGACCCAACTCCTCCTCCCTGTTACGTCATATCCGCAAGGCCGTTTATGCCCTCATTACATATGTATTAGATTAAAAGTGGAAAATTTCATGCACGATGTGGGGTGGGGGGGGGAATTACTGAGGCAGCGTATATTATGCTTTATGCGAGCCCTGTGAACTTGTCCTTCCTGTCTATTGTGTTTATTAAAATAGCCCGACCAACGGTAATCCCTAATGAAGTATGCTGCTCTTTGTAGGCATGCATTTAAATAATATATTACGTGATTATTCGCTTCCACACAGCACTAAAAGGTAGCTCTCCGAACGATTAAATATTTTGATTTCTTTCAATTTCTATAGATTCTCTAATTAGTCTTGGCCAATCGTAGCTTGTTTTGCACAAAACTTCAACATTATCAAAATCAATTGAGTGTCCTTGTTGGCACGCGTGTTCTGCTACTGCTGATAGTTGTATTTGGAGAATTTAATATTTCTCTTTTAGTCTCGTGCTGATCATTCGTCCTGTTTGCCCAGCATCACATTTACCACACGTGCAGTTACTCCTGTACACACATTCTGTTGATAGCTTCGATAATACATGTTTTGTACCAGATATTAAATTCTGTATTTTATGCACCATGTCAAATCTGACTCGGATGTTTTGTTTTACCAAACATCTGGCGAGATTATCAGTTACTCCCACAATGTACGGTATTTTGATCGTTTAATTACTTGCGCAGTTTCAATTCTCTTGTTATATGATTTGGTTTTGGTATTCAATGCCCTGTTGATGTGTACATCATTGTAACCGTTTATTTGCAGCGCTTCTTTATTCGGTCTTGAAAATGTATTTTAAAAATGCTAATGTATGTCATTATGCAAATAATGAATTTATACTAATTATGAAGGTGTAATTGCTTTAGGTTATGCGAGCGTATGTAGTTCTTATAATTTATGCAATTATGATCATTAGGCTTCGTTGTCTAGGGTTGTATTATCAATCGGATAATACAATGATTCTCATAATAGATTTTTTACCCTTTTTTCTGGCAATAAAACTGACACCTTTTTACGAGGAATCATGTATTGAGGACACGGGGTAAGCATTTACATCATGAGACCTCCTTTGCCAGTATCAAAATAATAGGTTTTTTACCCTTTTTTCTGGCAACAAAACTGACTTTTATAAGGTGTGGACCAATCAATTTCAAGGACAGTGCATACATTATCAGAGTGCGTTTTTTGTTTACATTTTGACTGCAGGAATTGTGGTTAATGTAAACATGATTCCTTGTAAAAAGGTGTCAATTTTGTTGCCAGAAAAAAGGGTAAAAAAGCTATTATTATATTTGCTACCGGCAAAGGAGGTCTCATGATGTACAATGATTCTCACTTTCACTTTTACTGATTATGTCTTAGTGTGTTTATGTCAGGTCTCAAAATTCAGATCTCTCCGCAGGATACAGTTCTTAGGAAGGCACCACTGAGACTCTTCTGTATTAAGCAACTTTAATATAAAAAAACTCTAATATGCGAACTCCAGGAGATGTCCTCATTGATCCATACATTTAACCTTCAATGATTACGTTTGTTAAACTGGGCAACAGAACAATCGGCTAATTCCTCAGAGTAAAGCGAGCATACACAGCGATGGGAAAACGCCTTAAAAATTAATGTGACAATATTCATACGAACAGCAATAAAAAACATGTGCCTAAGGCAAAAGTAGACCTCAATGAATTCATTGGTAAGATTATGCAATTAACGAAATGTCTTGGAACAATGGTGTGCGGCAGCTGTGCCTGCTTGTTTAACAAATGCTTATCAATTAAAGGCTTCTGTGATCAAAATAAATATTTTAACACAATAGTATCCCTGTGAGTCTAGATTCGTAAGATAAATGTTTATAAATGTTTAGTTTCATCAATGAATTCATTGGTACAGTTATACAATTACAAAAAATATTACTGAAACACTTCTAAATGACCGTATCCACGTAACTCAATGGGCAGCAATGCTTTTTACGATCAGCTAATAGTTAACGCACCATCTTAGGATGGCCCTGACCGAAACACAAGAACTTTGGAGTAATCTTATGAGTCCCGATATGTGCATTATGTGTGTTCTGGGTGTATTGTCTCCTTGCTCAACTCTTTGCGTTAAGCAGACGCCGAGGTGGCGTTCCTTGTACTGAAAATGCCTTGGTTGGCTGCTGGGCGATGAGTCGTGTGTGTGTTGGCGTGTCATACACACAATGCTCTCTCTATTGGCGGCAGCTGCAGGCCTCTCTGCTGCTTTATGAGCCAAGTCTGCACGACGCTCATCCCTGACGGTGCCCGATTGCGATTGAGCTCGTCCGCTAGTCGCTAGCGCCGACACTCTTTCTAGGTTGCACCGGTCACACTCTCTCCCTTGCACCAGGCGCGGTTGGTCTTGTAGACTTAACCTTTGCAGGAGTGTGCTCGGCTTCCGAATCCCCACGCTCGTGGGTAGTCATTAGCCGCTACTGCTGCTGGTCCTACGCGATGCTTGCTTGGTCGATGCTTGGCGCTTTCCGTCCTTTCTCCAGATTGATTGCTTCTCATTGCTCGTCACTCTTTCGCACTCTTTCTCTCTTGCTGCAGCTGCTGGTGGGAGCTGGCACTCAATGTAGAATACAACTTTTAGCGATACTTTGTCTTTCAGTGCCGAACTCACACTCGGTGACACATCGCTACTCTGCAAGCCTCGCCATCCACGGTCGATTGCGGGGCCCACTCCTGGAGCTTGCCGCAACAAGACTCAATTACGTGTGCTGTATTCTTGCTTATCTCTGAAATTCTTCCACCTCGGCTCGCCTTCTCACAAAGGACCGGAATTTCTTTGATTTCGCTCTCAACCTGTGGGAGCAACTGTTTGTCCGGTGTACGTGTGTCTGTTGTAATTTATTGAAGTAATCTGTTAAGTCACATCAAGGCCAAGTTCCTGTCTCCTTCCTCAAGCCATCTGTGGAAACATACCTTTCAATTGCCCCTAAGTGTGTTTTCTAGTTTTTCAACTTTCTACAAAAAATAATCTGGGAAGGGGGGGGGTTATATTTGTCCGGTTGCGTCCCCCCTCTTCCCTCATGGTTGGAGGTGTTACATTTTCTTGTCTCTCACAAAGAGGCGCCGTCTCTTGAAGTGTGACCTCCTGTTACCATGTTTTCCATTCACTCTTATGGGTTGTAAATATAGGCCTTTAACCAAAAATTAATATTAAGAATAATTCTGCCAATATATATTTTTATATAATCGATTGGGGTGAGCATGGGGCATGAAAGGGTGAGGCACACCCCACCTCTCTCACCCAGCTGCCTTGCCACATTAAAGGAACTGGAGGGATGTCATAAAGAGCCATTAAATAATAAACTCCAGGGCAAAGGGAGGTTAATGACGATCTGGTATATCTCCAGATTGTCAAAGGACCATATGACACGACCTCCATGGACGTTTTGGACACTTCACAAAATATCTCCAGACTCACTGGTACGGACGCAGAGCACAGGGCAAACGGACATTACAACTGGCGTTTTCTTTAACGGTAAAAGTTCGAAACTTAGCGACAAGAATACATCGACATTATAAACTGCCAATACACTCTCAGTCTACATTAGTGGCTTTTATTATTACTTATATTACTCCTAGTGACACAGACGGAGAACAAAGCTTAATAAAACCCTCAGAATACCTGTGTTAACAACTATGATACATCACGAATCTTGGTAAACATAAACCAATAATCATGAAGTATTAGACCTAGGGTAAGTCCAAATAGATACAAGGCAAAATAGGTCAAACACACACGATCGAGATAATATGTATTCCATAGGACCAGAGACTCCTAACCGCCTTTGTCTCCCAACAATTTGACACAACACATGGTAGCAATAAATACGTATGAAGGGAGGGTGCCTCCCTTGAGATAGCAAACACCACGAAGGCAGAGAGGGTGGAACTGGGGGCAACCAGGCGGCTGCGGCCACGGGAAGAGAACAAAACAGAGGGCATCGGTTTTTTCTCTCACAAGCGACGCGCAGAGAGGGGAGAATTTCACATATAAGCAAGGACACAGATCATGCAACAGGGTCTTGCTGTGGCAAGCTCCGGGAGTGGGCCCCACAATCGACCAAGGATGGCGAGGCTTGCAGAGTAGCGATGTGTCACCGAGTACGAGTTCGGCACTGACAGACGAAGCATCGCTAAAAGTTGTATTCTACATTGAGTGCCAGCTCCCACCAGCAGCTGCAGCAAGAGAGAAAGAGAAAGAGTGACGAGCAACGACAAGCAATCAACCTGGAGAAAAGGTGGAAAAGCGTCAAGCATCGACCAAGCGAGCATCGCACAGGACCAGCAGCAGCAGCTCACGACTACCCACGAGCGTGCGGACTCGGAAGTCGAGCACACTCCTCCAAAGGTCAAGTCTACATAAATTAGCATCGTTTTTGAAAATTACATTTTTTTTTCATTTTTTCTATTTTCATTAATTTTTCAAGACCAAATATATACAAGAGTTGAGAGAAAGAGAAACATTATTTTCTACCCCTTATCTTAATATTTATCCCTTTTGCGGTGTTGATTCTGTGACTCAAGGTATGTTTTGAACAGTGTTTACAGTACTTCTGTCGTGGTTTGGAATTACTTCATGGTGCTTGACATCTCAAGGGGAGGCGCCCTCCTGCATGTGTAATTTATTGCTACCACGTGCTTCTGGAAGACAAAGGTGGTTGGGCGGCTCTGATTGTATGGAATGCATATTATCTTGGTCGTGTGTGATTGACCTGTTTTGCATTGTATTTCATCTGGATGACCCTCGTCTAATACTTCATAATTATTATTTGGTTTATGTTTAACCAAGATATGTGATCTACCTAGTTGTTACCACAGGTATTCCGAGGGTTTATCAAATTTTGTTCTCTGTGTCGCCAGAAATCCGTGCTTCTTATTCTAGATTTATATTTTGATATCCCGAGGTTGGAGACATAGCTACGTTTTGACTTAAGCTTTCGTGATTTGCGGAACTCATGTACTTTGGTTCTTTCGGTAAAGTCACGTAGATAGAAACAATAAGGTGAATAAGGATAAAATAAAATAAGTAATAATAAAAGCCACTAATCTAGACTGCAGTCTATAATGTCGATTTGTTCTTGTCGCTAAGTTTCGAACTTTTACCGTAAAAAAACGCCACTTGTAATGTCCGATTGTCCCTGCCCTGCGTCCGTGTTGTATGGCGGTCTTTGAAGCCCAGTAGAGAATTCCCCAGAATCTCATTAGCAGCCCCTCACCTTGCAACGGGGTTTATTTTTTTACATTTTACAGCTTATCTCGAGCTGCCTTCTTGTGTGGCTTGTGAGAGGCGAGGTGGGAGGTGAGGGTGTGCCTCAGCCTTTTTCGTGCCCCATGCTACACCCGATTGACTATTATAAAAAAAATATAATGGCCGAATTATTAAAATCAATTTAGGGAAAAGGCCTATATATGTAGTGCCTGAAAGTACGCGTCACGCGCAGAGGTCGGTGTGCGCGCACGCAGCGTACAGTGGGAGCAAATAAGGACACGGGGCGCCAATTGGCTGGGCGTCGTTGTTGTTGTTGTCGAGATGTGGGGCGGCGCTGTCTGAGGATGGTAGCAGGTGGCAGGGAGTAATTAAGGACGCAGGGCGCCGATTGGCCGAGAGGGTGTTGTTGTCGCGGAGTGGCGCCGCATTGTCGGAAAAACATGCCAGGTGCCAGCGTGGGCTGGAGGCAAGTGGTGTCGCGGGGGTGCCCCAGATTCATTGGGGATTAATTGGCTCGGGGATAAAAAGAGGGGGTTTTGGAGGAGACAGGAGTTCGAGCCTGGGAGGAGACAGAGGATGGAAGAGTCGGAGCAGCAGAGCTAATAGCAGTGTAGGGTAGCAGTGGAGAAGTGTAGGGTAGCAGTGGAGCAGTGTAGGGTAGCAGTGGAGCAGTGTAGAGTAGCAGTGGAGAAGTGTAGGGTAGCAGTGGAGAAGTGTAGAGTAGCAGTGGAGCAGTGTAGGGTAGCAGTGGAGAAGTGTAGGGTAGCAGTGGAGCAGTGTAGGGTAGCGGTGGAGAAGTGTAGAGTAGCAGTGTAGAGTAGCAGTGGAGAAGTGTAGGGTAGCAGTGGAGAAGTGTAGGGTAGCAGTGGAGAAGTGTCGGGTAGCAGTGGAGAGGTGTAGGGTAGCAGTGGAGAAGTGTAGGGTAGCAGTGAAGTGTAGGGTAACAGTGGAGCAGTGTAGAATAGCATAGCAGTGGAGCAGTGTAGGGTAGCAGTGAGCAGTGTAGGGTAGCAGTGAGACGAGGAAGCCAGTAGGAAGCGGCTGGAGTGTGGGAAGAGAAGCTGATGTAGTTACGACAGAGTGGGACGGCGGAGCTGATAAAGGAGCAGCCGAATTGTGGCAGAGAGAGTGGAGAGGAGAGTCGACGGAGAAGTGATGGGGAGCGAGTGAGGCCCGCGGAACGCGGCGAGCGAGCGGAGAGCGCGGAGGAGAACCGTGGATCGGTGTTAGCTGGAGGAACGTTGATCGAAATATGCGAAATTAAGTGAAGAGGAAAGACAAGAAGCTGTCGTGTCGAGCACTACATATACACAACACTAGGGACACAAAGGCGGCCGGGCGTGGTGCTGTCCCACCCTTAATAGGTGCTAACAGTACTTGCCCCAGTCTGTTAAGGCTATACGGGGATCTTTATATTTGTGTTAGGCGCTCACTAACAGCACTTGCCCCAACATTCTTTCCAGGCCATATGGGGGATCTTTGTCTTTGTGTGTTCGGAGCAAGTTTGAGTGGCGTGTAGTCGTGGGAGTTGAACGGGCGCCTGCTGCTACTGACAGTCATTGACTGCGGTGGGACAGACGCTGATAGACACACAGAAAAGACAGGCGGACAGACACAGATGAGAGGAACACAGAGACAGATACAGAGACGACAGAGAGAGACACACGCAGGCGAACAGAGACACAGATGTTGAATCGAACACACTTAACTCGCTCCATTTAAAGAAATTCCTCGATCTTTGCCCATCCCCAGAAGTCCTTATTTCTATTCATTTCATTGTGGTGTGTACTGGTAAGCAATGTGGGATATCGATGTACACAGATATGAAACAGATCAGTAGCCAAGACATCTTTCATACTCATTAGTTCTTTCGGTAAAGTCACGTAGGTACAAATAAATAAATAAATCACGTTTCGATCGCAACACAAGCGTTCGTCCTCAGGCGAAAAAATCCAGACATTGTCGCGGCAGAAGAAACAGTCACGTGAGCTATGGCACGTGACATAGATAAGGTGCCCCCCCCCCCCCCCACCGTTTGCCAGGGGGTGGCGGTGGCATCCACATTGTAAATGGGCGCTAGGGTGCTGGACGTGCCCGTGCCAGCCCGTGCCACCATCGCCCTGCGCGTCCTCACTCTCCAAGGAAGTGCCACCCTCCCCGCCCCCCCCCCCCCGTGGCTCGCCCCGCTCAGCCAAGCATTGTTTTAATGCGTGGGCTCACGTGAAATTGATTTCTGTAAGACGAAGGTACTGTGAAAACCCACTCGCTATACTCTTACAACACGTTCCTTCAGAGTGGGCAAGTAGAAACTTGGTTGGACGGCGCATTCGTGCGATCCGTGTCACACGGCGCAAGCTGCGTGGGGCGGCGCGTCACATGGTGCTGAGCCCTCCCGAAGCGCTCTATGAAATACAAATCGAGGGCGTGGCTATGCACGACAGACAAATAATCCCTGGTGGGCAGTGTGGAACTGTTGTTCCTACCTGTATAAGTGCACAATTTCATATATCTGCTGCACTTGCCGTCGTTTTCATGCAGGGGGCGCTGCACAAACGACGGAGGCACAGGGACAGACGTTCGATTACGTTGGAATCGATCGCAGACGGCGGTCTTCTCGCACGGCCAGCTGTGTTGCCTTATCTCGATCCCGCAATCCCAAACGGGTGAAAGTCCGCATGGAACCGAACCCCCAGCAAGGCCATCTACTTAATGACGAGAAATTCACACGAATTTTTTTTTTTTATGAAGTTTTTCAGATGTAAAATGATATAAGCTTTTAATTAAGAAATAAAATTATCTAATTCGAAACATAATACTATTCAAACTTCAAAACGGAGCATCGGGTGCTTGCGTGAATGCGTCGTTTGTGTGCAATTTTTTTCGTGACTTTCCTGGCCCAAGGCGGTAAATGGTTGTTCGGAGGCGCCAAAGGCGGTCCGGCTTGCTTCAACCCATGGTTGTGAACATCCAGACGTTAATCGGCAAGGAGCATTTCTAGTCCTCGTTCGACAAAATCTACATCAACAAATTATCATTCGTGTTGTAGAGAATGTACCTCCTACACGTAACTTTTGAGTGGTATGCCTTGTAACTGATGAATGATCCGAGTGTGCTCCCCATTTCAAAGACAATGAGTTGCTCCAGAGGCAGACACTTCCTGGAAACACAAAAATACAACAGGTCTCACCCGAGTTATCTGTACAGGTTACTTCCAAAACACACACTTTGTCCTAACATCACTTATTAAATATTTGACCCTTATAAACAAAAAAGTATTAATTCTAAATTGACAGGCATATGAACAAAATTGAATTACTGCACCGAAATATACTGCATCAGGTTACATCGTATTAACAAGAAGCTATACTTTTGGTTCTTTCGGTGAAGTCACGTAGATATAAATCAAATAAATCCAGTTTCGAACACGACACAAGCATCCATCATCAGACAATCGTGTTGTTACAAGGTTCCAATCAGATGTGGACGCTTCATCTGTTAATGTCAAGAGTGAGTAAAAGCGATCGGTATTACCTTGTTGTCGCGGCATCTCTTTAGAAAGGTGAGAGACTCGATCATGTGAGCCTTCTGGTCTCAGTCTGTTAAAAGCTCTAACAGATGTGTGGAAACGCTCCCCGTAGAGGCAGTTCAATCTTGATTTGAAGCTTTCGTTACTGCAGGAATCCACTCCTAATTTACGAAGCTATTTAAAAAACCATACGCACCATCTGCTTAACAGTGTATGTACAACATATTATTGCGTCATTCAAAACGAGTAGGCCATTGCATGCTGGCGTCTGGGTCAAAATGTAGCAAATTCTAAACAATACCTACAAACTCCACAACTGACATGACACATCAACCATCGCCCCCTACTGACAGGCTCTCGTCCACATGCAGGCCGATGCAGGGCCACCACCTTGTGCCACACAGGGGCAGCTGCTACTTGGGGATTCTCTTCGAGTGTTCGAGATGAGATACAAAACTCCGAATTGCCGAGGCGATTAAGCAGGCACCATATAAATGCAATTATGATAACATAGTGAATGCTTGGGAGCTTTTTGGCTCTCGCTTCTGGTTAGAGACCTAACCAACCCACAGGTCCACAAAGACTGGCTGCTCTTACTCTGCAGGTTGAACCTATGAATTGAGTGTTCAACTTCACGTTCTTGTCATTAAAGGCCTGTGACAAAGGTGCATCTATTGGGGCGACATCGTCTCAAGCTTACGCATCTACCGGGTCTCCATTTGACTTTGTCTTGTCTCGGAGGAAGTCCACCCACACCTCCACTTCCACAAACTGCTGGGAGTTGCCTTGCTCTGCCTCACAGTCAGAATTCTCCTCCTGCTTCACGTTGCCTCCATTGATGTGAAGGTCCCATTTTGGAGTTGAATCCTCATCTTCACATTTTACCATCACTTCTTCGCTCTTCACCATCACTTCTTCACATTTAACCGTCACCTCTTCATATTCCACCTCGATACCATTACAAGTGTCCAAGCTGGGATATTCTTCCGGTTCTTGTTTGATGAGGGATGGGCTCATTGCGGCATTTTGAGTTTCACAAGCTGTTTTCAGACTCCACTCCTTGTGGATCTTCTGATGCTTGTGTGTTTTCTGGTGGACATGAAATTTGATGAAAGTGTAAACGCCTTCCCGCACGGAGTGCATTTGAAGGGTTTCTCTCCCGTGTGTGTTCTCTGGTGTGCTACAAGAGGAGATGAATGTGCAAACGCCTTCCCACACACACTGCACTTGAAGGGTTTCTCTCCTGTGTGTGTTCTCTGGTGTGCTGCAAAAGGAGATGCATGTGCAAACGCCTTCCCACACACACTGCACATGAAGGGTTTCTCTCCCGTGTGCGTTCTCTGGTGTGCTATAAGAGAAGATGAATGTGCAAACGCCTTCCCACATACACTGCACATGAAGGGTTTCTCTCCCGTGTGTGTTCTCTGGTGGGCTACAAGATGAGATGAATGTGCAAACGCCTTCACACACACACTGCACTTGAAGGGTTTCTCTCCCGTGTGTGTTCTCTGGTGTATTACAAGAGTAGATGAATGTGCAAATGGCTTCCCACACACACTGCACTCGAAGGTTTCTCTCCTGTGTGAGTTCTCTGGTGTATTAAAAGATTGTATGAATCTGAAAACGCCTTATCGCACAGAGTGCATTTGAAGGGTTTCTCTCCCGTGTGTGTTCTCTGGTGTTTTTTAAGAACAGTTGACTTTGAAAATGCCTTCCCACACACACTGCACTCGAAGGGTTTCTCTCCCATGTGTGTTCTCTGGTGGGCCTGAAGGACTGATGGCCATGCAAATGCCTTGTCACACACAGTGCACTTGAAAGGTTTCTCTCCTGTGTGTGTTCTCTGGTGGGCCTGAAGAGCGGATGGCAATGCAAATGCCTTGTCACACACAGTGCACTTGAAAGGTTTCTCTCCTGTGTGTTTTCTCTGGTGGGCCTGAAGAGCGGATGGCCATGCAAATGCCTTGTCACACACAGTGCACTTGAAAGGTTTCTCTCCTGTGTGAGTTTTCTGGTGCTGTGTCAAGTTCCCAGGATGATCCGTGCTGTTTGCACGCTGGTCCCAATGTTGCCCTTTTTCACCGAGCTGCGCCAAGTGCATTTGCTCCATCAGATCAATTCTGCAGAGGAAGCAACAGCTGCAGACAGAAACAAATGATATCCACACCATCGACACGTCAGTATCGAGGCACAGAGGAATGCATATATAGTCACACGTAACTTACATGTCTATACTTGTTAACATATTTATGATGTAATGAAAAAGTTTCCTAAATTCATCACACGGGCTGTGATTGCACACAATGAGAGGGCAAATGGTCATCAACATGCCTGGAAGCCCTAGTATCTTCAAAATGAATGTTAACCCAAAACTCCGAGCACACAATTTCGGCTGTCTGGCTTCAAAAGGAATATTTATGAAAGCTAAATTCAGCTGAAATAGCAAAGGGCATTGAAAATAATATTTGTGTTATGCAGAAATGTATAAATTAATGTTCAATCGCAACTTCGAGGTGTGAAGCCAGGCTCAGATGTCCTTGACTGCTGGGAAGAACAGTTCAGACTTCAGCTGCGTGTGTGCTGTGGTAAACTTCCTGACTCCATTCTTACAAAGAGTTCCAGAGGAAAGCAAAAATAAACTACTGGTTACATTTCACCTCCGTGCTCAATAGAGTTGATAGACTTTACTGCAAATACAAACTTTACACTGTCACAAACTCAAGAGGTGGAGCCAGGATTTTCAGGTAGGGGGGGGGCAACCCCTCCAGCAAAGAAAAATGATAGGAGTTGTTAATAAGTAAGGAGTTGTTAGTAAGGTGTTGTTAGCAAGGACTTGTCCCTTGCTTTTATTCCATGCGTGTGATTGGCATCACGCTCGCTGACGGTGTTTGACTTCAGGGAAGTCGTGTACTGTATACGCAACTGCGCACAATTCTGTGAGTTGCTTGTAACTGCCGTTACTTATTGTCAATTATGGACTCGGACTGTTGTCCTATCATCTCAGAGTCCCTGGCACGTAATAATATGCCACACGGTGGCAGTGGGGGTCGCGACTATTTTCAGCTCGCCACGCCATTCCCTTCCCGAGTTGCCAAAATCGACATTACATAAAAGTGGGTTAAGGTTAAATTTCCTTCAATGAAAAACATCTGATTTAGTTAAATTCATTTGTTTCGGCTTTTTTTCTTTCTTGCATCAAATTTATCAGGGTTTTTCAGTGAAATAAGGGAATATGAAATGCATCCAAGACAAGAATACGAGTCCCAGGCGAAATGAGGGATTTCGATAGGATCGTTGGGGGACACGTGCCACCCCACCCCCACTGTCACGCACTGGCATGGTTCACAGGTGGTGGTGTGTCCAGACCCACACCTGGCCACCTTCATGTGCTCACTATTAATGCTTCCTCACTCCATCACGTAATTCATTGAGGATCAATCAACACAGCCCTGGCAATGTTGATTTGGAGTTTGCATGTCTCTCTCTCCCCCCGTGGTCGCGTGAATTTCCCTCCGGATCCCCGGTTTCCCCTCCACAAGTACAGTGAGAGAAAAAAATTAACCGTAAAAACAAAGTTTTTCACTATAAATCCTTTATATGCGTGGCATCGGGGCGGCTAGAGTCCTCTCGTCCTCTGGCTTGAGATGGCTGCCACCTATGGGTCAGATGATTGTGCCAGCATTAACCATTGGTAAATAAATATTTAAAAAGATTTCCTAAACAGTGTAAAATTTTGGGAAAAAATTTCACGAAAATTCATTGTCACGCACGAGTCTGTGTGCAAAATGTCAGCTCGATTGCATCACGGGAAGTGAGTTAAAAAAACGACCGAAAGATTTGCACGGTCCTAAGCAAGCAAGCAAGCGAACTTAATATAAAGGATTTTAAAAGTATTTGATCCCCTGCTGATTTTGTACGTTTGCCCACTGACAAAGAAATGATCAGTCTATAATTTTAATGGTAGGTTTATTTGAACAGTGAGAGACAGAGTAACAACAAAAATCCAGAAAAACGCATGTCAAAAATGTTGTAAATTGATTTGCATTTTAATTAGGGAAATAAGTATTTGACCCCTCTGCAAAACATGACTTAGTACTTGGTGGCAAAACCCTTGTTGGCAATCACAGAGGTCAGACGTTTCTTGTAGTTGGCCACCAGGTTTGCACACATCTCAGGAAGGATTTTGTCCCACTTCTCTTTGCAGATCTTCTCCAAGTCATTAAGGTTTCGAGGCTGACGTTTGGCAACTCGAACCTTCAGCTCCCTCCACGGATTTTCTATGGGATTAAGGTCTGGAGACTGGCTAGGCCACTCCAGGACCTTAATGTGCTTCTTCTTAAGCCACTCCTTTGTTGCCTTGGCCGTGTGTTGGGTCATTGTCATGCTGGAATACCCATCCACGACCCATTTTCAATGCCCTGGCTGAGGTTATCACCCAAGATTTGACGGTACATGGCCCCGTCCATCGTCCCTTTGATGCGGTGAAGTTGTCCTGTCCCTTAGCAGAAAAACACCCCAAAGCATAATGTTTCCACCTCCATGTTTGACGGTGGGAATGGTGTTCTTGGGGTCATAGGCAGCATTCCTCCTCCTTCAAACACGGCGAGTTGAGTTGATGCCAAAGAGCTCAATTTTGGTCTCATCTGACCACAACCCTTTCACCCAGTTGTCCTCGAATCATTGAGATGTTCATTGGCAAACTTCAGACGGACATGTATGTGCTTTCTTGAGCAGGGGGACCTTGCGGGTGCTGCAGGATTTCAGTCCTTCACGGCGTAGTGTGTTACCAACTGTTTTCTTGGTGACCATGGTCCCAGCTGCCTTGAAATCATTGGCAAGATCCTCCCGTGTAGTTCTGGGCTGATTCCTCACCGTTCTAATGATCGTTGCAACTCCACGAGGTGAGATCTTGCATGGAGCCCCAGGCCGAGGGAGATTGAGTTCTTTTGTGTTTCTTCCATTTGCAAATAATCGCACTAACTGTTGTCACCTTATCGCCAAGCTGCTAGGCGATGGTCTTGTAGCCCATTCCAGCCTTGTGCAGGTTTACAATCTTGTCCCTGACATCCTTGGAGAGCTCTTTGGTCTTGGCCATGGTGGAGAGTTTGGAATCTGATTGATTGCTTCTGTGAACAGGTGTCTTTTATACAGGTAACAAGCTGAGATTAGGAGCACTCCCTTTAAGAGTGTGCTCCTAATATCAGTTCGTTACCTGTATAAAAGACACCTGGGAGCCAGAAATATTTCTGATTTAGAGGGGGTCAAATAATTATTTCCCTCATTAAAATGCAAATCATTTTATAACATTTTTGACATGCGTTTTTCTGGATTTTGTTGTTATTCTGTCTCTCACTGTTCAAATAAACTACCATTAAAATTATAGACTGGTCATTTCGTTGTCGGTGGACAAACGTACAAAATCAGCAGGGATCAAATACTTTTTCCTTACTGTAGACAGTGAACACCGCCAGGCTGTTGACAAAGCCTCACCTTGTTGTTGTTGTTGGCAGGTCGCGCTGAAGACAAGAGCGGTATAGCAGCTCAAGCGGGATTGGCCTGGTATAAAAATAAAATAACTGTGAATATTTAAAATAAAACAAAGTTACAAAGTGGCAGCCGTGTGAAGACAAATTAAACTTAAGCGAGAGAATTGAAACAAACGCGATCAGGCGAGGGCAGGAGGCAAGGCCCTGTGTGGCTAGGCCCCGCGTTGTAAGATCCAACCTGGACATCGCTTCCATGCTCGCGCTACTCAATTGACACCCCTACGAGAGAGCGAGGCTCTACCTTGGTAAACAACGACAACAACAACCACAACCGCCACCAACACCACCACACAACAACCACGATGAGAATTTCTCACCTCGGATTTCAGTGCACGGGCGGAGCGGCAGCTTCCTGTTGCGTCGTGACGTCACGCGGCAGCAGGTGACATGACGTCACTTGCGGGGTACGATAACGCTCCCCTCCCACAATGAGCGGCTCCGTACGTGAATATATTATGTTAATGATGGCGGCCCACATGTCAGTGTTTCTGTTTTATTTGGTATAGACATAGAGCCCTGTGAGCCATTCGGCTCTTGAATCGGGTGCAACCGCAACAAACAAGACAACATCTTGAAGTGACAATGCGCAAACAGAAAAATCCAGGATAAAACTGTAAAGTCTCCCAGAAAAACCGCACCGTACACACAACGCTGTGCAAAAATCCCGTGGGTGCAGAACCAGTCAGAATAAACTCGCGACGGCTTTCACAAATGTATTATGTTAATGAGCCACCAGTCACCGGGCGGAGGTGACGTCACGCTCAGAAGAGCGGTGGTCGGGTGAATATATTGGTGACATGACGTCACTAGCGAGGTACACATCCCCTGGCGTTTGACGCAGGTCATGCTGAGCGGTGACGTCAGAGAGCGGGTCAGAGTTCAGTTTGTTGACAGAAGGGGAGCGGCAGTGTCGTGGTGAGCGCTGCGCTCCGCACCGACCAGCCGAGTTCCATTCCCACTCATGGCCAACACCGCCAGTGACGACTTTCTGAACCGGTCCTGAGCCTCCCCTACGTCGACTCCGCCTCAAACGAGTACCCGGTGCGGGTGTGTAAACATCGCCACTGGGGAGACAAAGGCGGCCGGGCGTGGTGCCGTCTCACCCTTAATAGGTGCTTGCTAACAGCACTTGCCCCAACATGTGCAGGCTACACGGGGGATTTGTCTTTGTGTTGGGAGCAAGTTTGAGTGGCGTGCAGTCGTGGGAGTTGAACGGGCGCCTGCTGCTACTGACAGTCGACTCCGGTGGGACAGACGCTGATACACACAGACAAGACAGGTGGACAGACACATACAAGATGAACAGAGAGAGACAGAACGACATAGACACAGGCAGAGAGAGAGGCGGACAGAGACATGTTGAATCGAACTCACTTCACTCGCTCCATTGAGATTCCTCGATCTTTGCCCATCCCGGAAGTCGTTCTAGTTTCTATTTATTTCAGTGTGGCGTGTACGTGTAAGCAATGTGGGATATCGATGTACACAGATATGAACAAGTTCAGTGGACAAGTAAAAATAATCGTGACGTTCCGATCACGACACGAGCGGTCGTCCTNACAGGCGAAAACATCCCGACATTGTCGTGGCAGAAGTCACGTGAGCCACAGCACGTGACATAGATAAGGTGCCCCCCCTCTCCCCCCCCCGGTCAGCTGAGCATTGTTTTAATGTGGTGGGGCTCACGCGAATTTGATTTCTGCAAGACGAAGGTACTGTGAAAACCCACTGGCTATACGCTTTTATAAGCGCACAACTTTATCTGTGATGAACGCTGCACTTTCCGTCATTTACATGCAGGGAAGGCTGCAAACCTACGCACCCCCTGCATGAACGACGGAGGCGCAGGGACAGACGTTCGATCACGTTGGAATCGATCTGCAGACGGCAGTCTTCTCGCACGGCCAGCTCAGCTGTGTTGCCTTATCTCGACCCGCGATCCCAACCAGGTGAAAGTCCGCATCAAATCGAATCCCGGCAAGGCCATCTACTTCACGACGAGAGAAAATTCACACGAAATATCGTTTTCAATTAAGTCTGACATATGTAAAATTACATGATTTTAATAAAGAAATACAATTATCTAATTCAAAGCATAATACAATTCAAAGATGTTTCATTTGAAAACTTAACAATGGAGCATCAGGAGCTTACGTGAATGCGTCGTTTTGTGTGCAATCACTTCTGTGACTTTCCTGCCGAAGGCCCTAAATGGTTGTGAGGGACGCCGCAGGCGGTCTGGCTTGCTTCCACCCATGGTTGTGAACATCCAGACGTTAATCGGCAAGGACCATTTCCTGTCCTAGTTCAACAAAACCTACGTCAACACATAATACGAAATTATAATTCGTGTTGTAGAGAATGAACCTCCTATACGTGTAACTTTTCAGTGTATGCCTTGTAACTGATGAATGATCCGAGTGTGCTCCCTATTTCAAAGACAATGAGTTGCTCCAGAGGCAGACGCTTCCTGAAAACACAAAAGTACCCTTTGACCTATATCACAAAAACGGGTCTCACCCGAGTTATCTATACAGGTTACTTCCAAAAACACACTTTGTCCTAACATTACTTATTCAATGTTTGACAAAATGTTACATGTACGCACACAATCAGACAAGTATTCATTCTAAATTATTGAGTCATTTTAACATTTAATTACATCGTATAATGAAGCTATTTTAAAAAAATACGCACCGTCTGTATGTACAACATACTATTGCGCCATTCAAAACGAGTAGACCATTGCATGCTGGCGTCTCGGTCAAAATATAGCAAATTCTAAACATTACCTACAAACTCCACAACTGACATGGCACATCAACCATCGCCCCCTACTGACAGGCTCTTGTCCACATGCAGGCCGATGCAGGGCCACCACCTTGTGCCACACAGGCGCAGCTGCTACTTTGGATTTCTCTTGGGAGTTTGAAACGAGATACGATACAAAACTCTGGATTGCCGAGGTGATTAAGCAAGCACCATATAAATGCAATTGATAACAGTGAATGCTTGGGAGCTTTTCGGCTCTCGCTCCTGGTGAGAGATCTACGCAACCCACAGGTCCACAAAGACTGGCCGCTCTTACCCTGCAGGTTGAACCTAGGAATTGAGTGTTCAACTTCACATTCTTGCATTAAAGGCCTGTGACAAAGGTGCATCTATTGGAGCGACATCGTCTCTAGCTTACACATCTACCGGGTCTCCTTTTGACTTTGTCTTGTCTCGGAGGAAGTCCACCCACACCTCCACTTCCACAAACTGCTGGGAGTTGCCTCGCTCTGCCTCACAGTCAGAATTCTCCTCCTGCTTCACGTTGCCTCCATCGATGTGAAGGTCCCATTTTGGAGTTGAATCTTCATCTTCACATTTTAGCTTCACTTCTTCGCTCTTCACAATCACTTGTTCACATTTCACCGTCACCTCTTCATATTTCACCTCGATACCTTTAAAAGTGTCCAAGCTGGGATTTTCTTCCGGTTCTTGTTTAATGAGGGATGGGCTCATTGCGGCACTTTGACTTTCACAAGCTGATTTCTGACTCCACTCCTTGTCGATCTTCTGATGCTTGTGTGTTCGCTGGTGGACATGAAAATGTGATGAATATGCAAATGCATTCCCACACACACTGCACTTGAAGGGTTTCTCTCCTGTGTGTGTTCTCTGGTGTGTTTTAAGAGAAAATAACCATGCAAATGCCTTCCCACACACACTGCACTTGAAGGGTTTCTCTCCCGTGTGAGTTCTCTGGTGTTTTTTAATAGCAGATGACTGTGAAAATGCCTTGTCACACACAGTGCAATTGAAGGGTTTCTCCCCCGTGTGTGTTCTCTGGTGTGTTTCAAGAGTAGATGACTGTGAAAATGCCTTGTCACACACAGTGCACCTGAAGGGTTTCTCGCCCGTGTGTGTTCTCCGATGTGCTACAAGATGAGATAAATTTGAAAACGCCTTCCCACACACCTGCACTTGAAGGGTTTCTCTCCCGTGTGTGTTCTCTGGTGATTTTCAAAAGCAGATGACTGTGAAAATGCCTTGTCACACACAGTGCACTTGAAGGGTTTCTCTCCCGTGTGTGTTCTCTGGTGTACTTGAAGATGTGTTGACTGTGCAAACGCCTTCCCACACACACTGCACCTGAAGGGTTTCTCTCCCGTGTGTGTTCTCCGGTGTGTTACAAGATAAGATAACTTTGTAAATGCCTTCACACACACCCTGCACTTGAAGGGTTTCTCTCCTGTGTGTGTTCTCTGGTGTGTTTTAAGAGCAAATGACCGTGCAAATGCCTTGTCACACACAGTGCACTTGAAGGGTTTCTCTCCCGTGTGTGTTCTCTGGTGTTTTTTAAGAGCAGATGAATGTGCAAATGCCTTGTCACACACAGTGCACTTGAAGGGTTTCTCTCCCGTGTGTGTTCTCTGGTGTTTTTCAAGATCAGATGACTGTGAAAATGCCTTCCCACACACAGTGCATTTGAAGGGTTTCTCTCCAGTGTGTGTTCTCTGGTGTTTTTCAAGATCAGATGACCGTGTAAACGCCTTCCCACACACACTGCAGTTGAAGGGTTTCTCTCCTGTGTGTGTTCTCTGGTGTGTTTTAAGAGCAAATGACCGTGCAAATGCCTTCCCACAAACACTGCACTTGAAGGGTTTCTCTCCCGTGTGTGTTCTCTGGTGTCTTTCAAGATCAGATGACTGTGAACATGCCTTCCCACACACAGTGCACTTGAAGGGTTTCTCTCCCGTGTGTGTTCTCTGGTGTTTTTTAAGAACATATGACCGTGCAAATGCCTTGTCACACACAGTGCACTTGAAGGGTTTCTCTCCCGTGTGTGTTCTCTGGTGTGTTTCAAGAGCAGATGACTGTGCAAATGCCTTGTCACACACAGTGCACTTGAAGGGTTTCTCTCCTGTGTGAGTTCTCTTGTGTCGTGTCAAATTTCCAGGATGATCCGTGCTGTTTGCACGCTGGTCGCATTGTTGCCTTTTTGCACCGAGCCCTGCCGAGTGCATTTGCTCCATCAGACCAATTCTGCAGAGGAAGCGACAGCTGCAGACAGGAAAAAAGAATATCACACCATCTACACGTCAGCATCGATGCACAGAGGAATGCATATATACACAGTAACACGACTTGCACATCTATACTTATTCATATACTAGCAGGAAGTACCCGGCGTAAGCCCAGGTCTTAAAAATATTTTAAATCTACTCTTAAAAATGTAACAGCAGTGCGTACTGACTGTGGTGGTACCTGCTATGATTAGAGCAGTGTATACCAACTGTGGTGGTATATATCACGACAGTAGTATATGCCGATTCTATATCAGTATTTATCGACTGTATAGCACAAAGTACTCACCTGACAGAGTGGCGTGGTGAGGTCTAGCCCCGTGCAGAGCCTCCGGCCTCGTCTAGATTGTCCAGCCGGCCAAGGTGGTACCTTGGCAGGCTGGGACTGGGCTGCTATCCCTGCCCCCCCCCTCCCCCACGGCCACGATCTCCCCGGGCACTCTGCAGTAATATCTACGGCCTATAGTGGTAGCATCTAGCAACTGTATAATAGTAATAACTACACGCATTGGGGTGGGGGGACATCACAGTGAAGAACTTACGTGAGCGTTAAGTGTATTTTTATAGCATTTTTAAAGCGAAAGGAAATGTCCCCCTCACTCCCACCGAAGGCGTGCGACTTGGCATGGGCCATTCCCCCACCAAAGGCGAGTGAGTTGGTACGGTCGTGCAGGCGTCAAATAATTAAATAAAATGAAAGAGCACAAAAATCGCACTAAATCATTAATTAAACTAATTTCAAGTTGACGGGTGTAAAAAAGAAATAGCGCTTGCTGACCGGAGGGCATACGGCGTGGTGCCTGGCTATTTTTTTACACAAACCTCACCGTTGGAGAGCCAAGCGAGCGACCACAAACAAACCCACAATTTTTGACTTTTATATAGATAGATAGAAGAATAGAAGATAGATTCATGATATAGTGAAAAAGTGCCCCAAATTCCTCACACGGGCTTTTATGGCACACAATGAGATATCAAAGGGTCATAAACATGCCTGGAAGCCCTAGTATCTTCAAAGTGAATATTAACCCAAACTCCGAGCACACAATTTCGGCTGTCTGGCTTCAAAAGGAATATTTATGAAAGCTAAATTCAGCTGAAATAGCAAAGGGCATTGAAAATAATACTATTTGTGTTATGCAGAAATGCATAAATTATGTTCAATCGCAACTTCGAGGTGTGAAGCCAGGCTCAGATGTCCTTGACTGCTGGGATGAACAGTTCCGACTTCAGCTGCGTATGTGCTGTGGTAAACTTCCTGACTCCATTCTTACAATAAGTTCCATAGGAAAACAAAAATAAAATACCGGTTTGATTTCACCTCCGTGCTCAATAGAGTTGATAGACTTTACTGCAAATACAAACTTTACACTGTCACAAACTCAAGAGGTGGAGCCAGGATTTTCAGGGAGGGGGGGGCAACCCCTCCAGCAAAGAAAAATGATAGGAGTTGTTAATAAGTAAGGAGTTGTTAGTAAGGTGTTGTTAGCAAGGACGTGTCCCTTGCTTTTATTCCACGCGTGTGATTGGCATCGCGCTCGCTGACGATGTTTGCCTTCAGGGAAGTCGTGTACTGTATACGCAACTGCGCACAATTCTGTGAGTCGCTTGTAACGGCCGTTACTTATTGTCAATTATGGACTCGGACTGTTGTCCTATCATCTCAGAGTCCCTGGCACGTAATAATATGCCACACGGTGGCAGTGGGGGTCGCGACTATTTTCAGCTCGCCACGCCATTCCTTCCCGAGTTGCCAAAATCGACATTACATAAAAGTGGGTTAAGGTTAAATTTCCTTCAATGAAAAACATCCGATTTAGTTAAATTCATTTGTTTCGGCNTTTTTTCTTTCTTGCATCAAATTTATCAGGGTTTTTCAGTGAAATAAGGGAATATGAAATGCATCCAAGACAAGAATACGAGTCCCGGGCGAAATGAGGGATTTCGATAGGATCGTTGGGGGGACACGTGCCACCCCACCCCCACTGTCACGCACTGGCATGGTTCACAGGTGGTGGTGTGTCCAGACCCACGCCTGGCCACCTTCACCTGCTCACTATTAATGCTTCCTCACTCCATCACGGAATTCATTGAGGATCAATCAACACAGCCCTGGCAATGTTGATTTGGAGTTTGCGTGTCTCTCTCTCCCCCGTGGTCGCGTGAATTTCCCTCCGGATCCCCGGTTTCCCCTCCACAAGTACAGTGAGAGAAAAAAGTATTTGATCCCCTGCTGATTTTGTACATTTGCCCACTGACAAAGAAATGATCAGTCTATAATTTTAATGGTAGGTTTATTTGAACAGTGAGAGACAGAGTAACAACAAAAATCCAGAAAAAGCATGCCAAAAATGTTGTAAATTGATTTGCATTTTAATTAGGGAAATAAGTATTTGACCCCTCTGCAAAACATGACTTAGTACTTGGTGGCAAAACCCTTGTTGGCAATCACAGAGTCAGACGTTTCTTGTAGTTGGCCACCAGGTTTGCACACATCTCAGGAAGGATTTTGTCCCACTTCTCTTTGCAGATCTTCTCCAAGTCATTAAGGTTTCGAGGCTGACGTTTGGCAACTCGAACCTTCAGCTCCCTCCACGGATTTTCTATGGGATTAAGGTCTGGAGACTGGCTAGGCCACTCCAGGACCTTAATGTGCTTCTTCTTGAGCCACTCCTTTGTTGCCTTGGCCGTGTGTTTTGGGTCATTGTCATGCTGGAATACCCATCCACGACCCATTTTCAATGCCCTGGCTGAGGGAAGGAGGTTCTCCCCAAGATTTGACGGTACATGGCCCCGTCCATCGTCCCTTTGATGCGGTGAAGTTATCCTGTCCCCTTAGCAGAAAAACACCCCCAAAGCATGTTTCCACCTCCATGTTTGACGGTGGGAATGGTGTTCTTGGGGTCATAGGCAGCAATCCTCCTCCTTCAAACACGGCGAGTTGAGTTGATGCCAAAGAGCTCAATTTTGGTCTCATCTGAGCACAACCCTTTCACCCAGTTGTCCTCTGAATCATTGAGATGTTCATTGGCAAACTTCAGACGGGCATGTATATGTGCTTTCTTGAGCAGGGGGACCTTGCGGGTGCTGCAGGATTTCAGTCCTTCACGGCGTAGTGTGTTACCAACTGTTTTCTTGGTGACCATGGTCCCAGCTGCCTTGCAATCATTGACAAGACCTCCCGTGTAGTTCTGGGCTGATTCCTCACCATTCTCATGATCGTTGCAACTCCACGAGGTGAGATCTTGCATGGAGCCCCAGGCCGAGGGAGATTGACAGTTCTTTTGTGTTTCTTCCATTTGCAAATAATCGCACCAACTGTTGTCACCTTATCGCCAAGCTGCTAGGCGATGGTCTTGTAGCCCATTCCAGCCTTGTGCAGGTTTACAATCTTGTCCCTGACATCCTTGGAGAGCTCTTTGGTTTTGGCCATGGTGGAGAGTTTGGAATCTGATTGATTGCTTCTGTGAACAGGTGCCTTTTATACAGGTAACAAGCTGAGATTAGGAGCACTCCCTTTAAGAGTGTGCTCCTAATATCAGTTGTTACCTGTATAAAAGACACCTGGGAGCCAGAAATATTTCTGATTTAGAGGGGGTCAAATAATTATTTCCCTCATTAAAATGCAAATCATTTTATAACATTTTTGACATGCGTTTTTCTGGATTTTGTTGTTGTTATTCTGTCTCTCACTGTTCAAATAAACCTACCATTAAAATTATAGACTGGTCATTTCGTTGTCGGTGGACAAACGTACAAAATCAGCAGGGATCAAATACTTTTTCCTTTACTGTAGACAGTGAACACCGCCACGCTGTTGACAAAGCCTCACCTTGTTGTTGTTGGCAGGTCGCGCTGAAGACAAGAGCGGTATAGCAGCTCAAGCGGGATTGGCCTGGTATAAAAATAAAATAACTGTAAATATTTAAAATAAAACAAAGTTACAAAGTGGCAAGCCGTGTGAAGACAAATTAAACTTAAGCGAGATAATTGAAACAAACGCGATCAGGCGAGGGCAGGAGGCAAGGCCCTGTGTGGCTAGGCCCCGCGTTGTAAGATCCAACCTGGACATCGCTTCCATGCTCGCTGCTACTCAATTGACACCCCTACGAGAGAGCGAGGCTCTACCTTGGTAAACAACGACAACAACAACCACAACCGCCACCAACACCACCACCACAACAACCACGATGAGAATTTCTCACCTCGGATTTCAGTGCACGGGCGGAGCGGCAGCTTCCTGTTGCGTCGTGACGTCACGCGGCAGCAGGTGACATGACGTCACTTGCGGGGTACGATAACGCTCCCCTCCCACAATGAGCGGCTCCGTACGTGAATATATTATGTTAATGATGGCGGCCCACATGTCAGTGTTTCTGTTTTATTTGGTATCGAGCCCTGTGAGCCATTCGGCTCTTGAATCGGGTGCAACCGCAACAAACAAGACAACATCTTGAAGTGACAATGCGCAAATAGAAAAATCCAGGATAAAACTGTAAAGTCTCCCAGAAAAACCGCACCGTACACACAACGCTGTGCAAAAATCCCGTGGGTGCAGAACCAGTCAGAATAAACTCGCGACGGCTTTCGCAAATGTATTATGTTAATGAGCCACCAGTCACCGGGCGGAGGTGACGTCACGCTCAGAAGAGCGGTGGTCGGGTGAATATCTTGGTGACATGACGTCCCTAGCGAGGTACACATCCCCTGGGTTTGACGCCAATGAGGTCATGCTGAGCGGTGACGTCAGAGAGCGGGTCAGAGTTCAGTTTGTTGACAGAAGGGGAGCGGCAGTGTCGTGGTGAGCGCTGCGCTCCGCACCGACCAGCCGAGTTCCATTCCCGCTCGTGGCCAACACCGCCAGTGACGACTTTCCGAACCGGTCCTGAGCCTCCCCTACGTCGACTCAGCCTCAAACGAGTACCCGGTGCGGTGTGTCAACATCGCCACTGGGGAGACAAAGGCGGTCAGGCGTGGTGCTGGCCACCCACCCACTCGTGTGCCGTGACGACCTCCATCGGTGCTGCTCGCTGTGAGCAGCACTTTGTAGATGTCGTGGCTTGGTTCTTCAGCACACCGCTGGCGACATTTCACGATGACATTTTCACGTCTATAAAAAATCAGCATACTAACCTATGCCGTTTTTGGCAAAATTGTCCCAATTTTTTTTTTACAAAAAGTGCATTCCTTGGTTGTGTTTAGCCTGAGTAGCCTATATATTACGTAAAAAAGTGGGAAATTTGATACGTTAAATTTTCGAATATAAAAAAGTTAATCGGCATACTGTGCCGATTTTAGCCCAAATAAGCCCAACTTTCACAGCGTTATTTTTGGACAATAGTTCATTCCTCTATTGTATTTAGCCTTAGTATGCTATGTATTAGATTAAAAGTGGTAAATTTTACGATGAAATGTTCACGTCCCGTTTTTGGCTAATATTGGCCAAATTTTCCAGCTTTATTTTCAACAAAAATGCAATCCTCGTGTGTTTAGCCTTAGTATCCTATATATCGCGTTAAAAAGTGCGAAATTTCACCATGAAATGTTTAAGTGAAAAAGAAAATCGGCATACTATGCCGTTTTTGGCTAATATTGGCCAAACTGTCACAACTTTGTTTTTCGACAAAAGTTAATTATTTCATTGTGTTTAGCCTTAGTATGCTATGTATTAGATTAAAAGTGGAAAATTTCATGATGAAATGTTCACGTCCCAAACAGAGAATCGGCATACTAAGCTACGCCGTTTTTGGCTAAAATTGGACACATTTTTACAGCTATATTTTTAAACCAAAAGTACATTCCTCGGTTGTGTTTATCCTGAGTAGCCTATATATTACTATTAAGGTGGGAAATTTCACAATGAAATTTTCAGGTAATAGTTTTTCGCAAAAAATTTACAAATTTCACAGCCTCATTTTTCAACAAAAAGTTAATTANTTCATTGTATTTACCCTTAGTATGCTATGTATTAGATTAAAGGGGACATTTCACGATGCAATTTTCGCGTAAAGAAATCGGCACACTCACGTATGCCATTTTTGGCCAAAATTGGGCAAATTTTCATAGCTAAACTTTTTAAAGAAAAAGTTATTTCTCTTTTTTGATTAGCATTAGAATGCTGTATTATTATAAAGGTTTGATATTTCATGATGACATTTTCACGTCCTAAAAATTAAATTGGCATAACATTTTTTGGCTAAAAACAAATAGGCATTAACCTATGCAGCTTTTGGACATAATTGGGTTAGAGTTAGGCTTAGCAATTAGGGTTAGGGTTAAGGTTAGGGGTTAGGTTAGGGTTAGGGATAGGGATAGGGTTAGGGCTCGATTATTCAACTCTACTCTCCGGGACATCTGACAAAAACATTACCAAGCTGAAGCGTGTACAAATTATTTGGCAGGTGTCATGACGGGTACTGCAAAATCCGACCATGTCTGTCCAGTGCTCCCGAACTGCATTGGCTTCCTGTTGCCGAACTCATACAGTATAAGGTTGCACTCATTACATACAAAGCGCTGGCCACAAGTGAACCCCAATACCTTGCTGGTATCATCAAAGAGCATCAACCATCACGCAAACTTCAGTCATCCTCGCAGCAGCTTTTGGCTAGTCATCGAACAAAGACGGTCGCTGCATTGCACGCTTTCAGATGCACTTCTGCAGCCGTCTGGAATGTTCTTCCCTCCGATATTAGGAAGTCACTTGAGCTACGCATTTTAAAAATCTAAGTTGAAAATATTTTTTCTTTATAACTGCTTTTGTGCTTAGTTTGGTGTCCCTCCCCGCACCTCCGATGACCATGGTTGGCTATGTAGGGTGTGAAAGAAGTTCAACATACACACCAACATGGACACTCGCTAAATATACTAACCAACATGGACACTCACTAAATAACTTAACCAACATGGACACTCGCTAAATAACCTAACCAACATGGACACTCGCTAAATAACCTAACCATCATGGACACTCGCTAAATAACCAAACCAACATGGACACTCGCTAAACAACTTAACCAACATGGCGCTGTAGCGCCACCGTGTGGTCACGTGGTACCACTGCAGCGCCTGGCGCGATGACAGCAGCAGTGGCGCTGTGCGGCGTCTTCACGGCTTCATCGCCGCCAACCCGCTTGGGACTAACGCCAGGACGCCGCAGCAGCAGCAGCGACTCACAACTGCGGGAACGCGCGGGTGACGCCTGACAGCGGCAACTGCTGGCGAACTGTGTTGGCCTGTACTGCACATGTCCACCAAGATGGCAGACGTAACCACGAATTGAATACTAGCCAAGTTTGGTGGCGATTGCTTTCACGGTGTGGATTTGTATTTGGAACATATTTTCATACATGGAAGTGTCGGAGATTAATAAAAAATACACGTTACATGGAGTTACTATTTTTTTAATGTGAAGAACACAGGTGCTGAGAGAAATTAGAAAGGGGAAGAGATAATTAAGGAAGTGGCACTGTAGAGGGCGCAGCGAGCAGTAGAGGGCAGGTGGTGAACGAGAGTCGTGACAGGCGGCTAGAGGATGATTGATGGGAAGGCGCGTGCGGGGCGAGGCGTCACGTGGGGGAGGTTGAGGGCGGGGCNGGGCNGGGCGGGCGGGCGGGGCGGGCNGGGCGGGGCNGGGCGGGGCGGGCGGGCNGGGCGGGCGGGGCGGGGCGGGGCGGGGCGGGGCGGGGCGGGCGGGGCTTCTCCACGCAGGGCGCCATCTCGACTGGGCACCGCGTGGAGGACGCGTGGTATCGTTGAATTCGTCTTCAACTACCGATCACAGCTGCTCCATGTGGCTTAGCAGCTCCTCAAGGTGGATCACCAGCTCGACCATGTGGCTTAGCAGCTCGTCAAGGTGGATACCAGCTCCTCAAGGTGAGTTGCCAGCTCATTCAGTGGATTTTTTTGTCAAACAGTTACGAGGCCTGTCTTGTGTTTAGAGTTAGTAATAGCCTAGACTCGTAGACCGTCGCTTTTTTAAGTGTAACATTAAAGCTATTTAAGTGCAAAATCCTCTCATTGTTTTCATTGTAACGAGGCGAGGAGGAGGCTGTAACACGTTCCCAAGAGGATGAAGTTTAACATCGTGCGTCAACACGTGTTTAGATTGCGGCCTGCGTGGTGATTATCGGCAGCCTGTATGTAATTCAGGCGAGTCCGCGCTCTGAATATTGAGTTTTTCGAGGTTTTTTCAAATATACTTCCCTACGATCGATTTCGTTTATTTTGTGTAATCTGACAGTGATTGTCAACCCCCCCCCCCCCGCAATCATTTCCCGAAATATATTTCAGAACAAACGTTAAGGTGCAAAGTTGACAATTTGTCAATACAAAAGAGGGTTGGGTTTGTTTAGGGTTAGCGGTTAAGGGTTAGGGTCAGGGGGTTAGGGTTTTGGGATAGGGTTAGTATGATATATGTATATTAAAAGTCAGACATTTCACGATGAAATGTTAAGTAAATATTAAAATTGGCATACTAACTTATGCCGTTTTTAGCCAAAATAAGCCAAATTTCCACAGCTTTATTTTTCAACAAATTCGGTTGGGTCAGCCTTAGTATGCCATATGTTTAATTAAAAGTCAGAAATTTCACTATGCAATTTTCACGTCCGTAAAAATAAGCATGCTAACCTATGTCGTTTTAGCAAAATGAGCAAAATTTTACATCTTTATTTTTCAAAAAAGTTCATTCCTCTTTTGTATTTAGCCGTAGTATGCTATATATTACATTAAAAGTGAGAAATTTTACGATTGCATTTTCACATCTCTAAAAATATCAGCATACTAACCTATGCAGTTTATTTGCTAAAATGAGCCAAATTTTCACATCTTAATTTTCCAAGAAAAAAGTTAATTCCTCCTTTTTGTTTAGCATTAGTATGCTATATATTACATTAAAAGGAGACATTTCACGATTACATTTTCACGTCTCAAAAAGAAAATCAGCATACTAACTTATACAGTTTTTTTGCCAAAATGAGCCAAATTTCCATAGCTTTATTTTTAACAAAAAGTGCATTCCTCCATTGTGTTTGCTGTAGTATGCTACGTATTACGTACAAAATTGAAAATTTCACAAAATTTTCACCTCAGGTAGAAAATCATCATACCTTCTTTGGCCAAAAAGCAAATTGGCATACTAGCCTATGCCGTTTATGGACAAAATTGTGTAAGGGTTTGGGTGAGGGTTAGGATTAGGGTTAGGGTTAGGGTTAGGGTTAGGGTTAGGGTTAAGGTAGTTAGGGTCCAGGTCGATGTTAAGGGTTAGGGTCATGGTTGGATTAGGGTTAGAGTTAGGGTTAGGGTTAGTTGAGGGTTAGGCATTAGGGTTAGGGTCAAGTTCAGGGGGTTAGGGTTAAGGGTTAGTATGACAACTGCAGTGCCTCGGCACGGTAACAGCAGCAGTGGCACTGTGTGATGTCTTCACGGCTTCATTGCAGCCAACCGTACTGCGGACAACGCCAGGACGCCACATCACCAGCGACTCACAACTACGAATTGATTGCGTGTGATACTGCACTTGTCCACCAGAGGGGACACGTAACACGTCGAGCGCGGTAAAAATAATATTAAAAAATTTTTTTAAACACGCTTTTATGAAATGTACGAGTAATGACAGAACTCCACGACTCCAGGAAGTGGCCCTGAAGCTTTCCAAAACGTAAGGGACCGTGGCCAATTACAGCCAATGTCAGTTGACCGTGGACAATTAGACCCAAGCCAAAACATAACATATAAAAAATATTTTTTAAAATAAATAAAAAATTATGATAGAATATAGTATTTGTCATTAGTTTGACATAAGTATACCAAGTTTGCAGTCGATACCACATTGGGAAGTGGGTTAAAATTGAGTTACAAGATTTGAGGATACGACAACAACAACAGACAGAGTGAGTTAAAAGAAAGCGTGTAAAAACGAACTATCCGGCCGATTTGCACTGCAATGCTTTATTTCATTACGGATTTTCAATAACAAACTACTGCATTGACATCCCAAGCTGTCCCATACATTTAGACCATTAAATATTGGTGAACATCGGTGCTGAAATAGTGAAACGCACTGCATTCTCAAACAGTGCGCTTCAAATCGGCAACAATCACACCCATCATCGACTTCAATGCAAAATGCCGCCCGGTTCCACAAGTCACACAAGCAAGTCGTGTGTGCCCTTCGACTCTACTTGACAGTCGAGCCATATACAATTCAACTCATCTCGCTGAGACGCGTTTAAAGGCATATTTGAGGCATCTCACTTGCAACCCTAAGAAGTCCTAAATCCAAAGCAGGAGTCTCAATTCCAAATCTCGGAGTTCCGATTCTTCATGCGGGAATGTGAACACCAAGGAAGTGGTTGTGGTGCTCCCGGAAATGGAATAGGGACTCCCAAAATAATCCATATACAGTACCCTGTTAGCCCAGTCAGGGTTATGGTAAACGGTTAGGGGTCAATGAGAAGTGAATTCCTCCATTGAATTGTGTCTTACAATGCTGTATATACAATAAAACTGGGCAATTTAACATGTATATTTTTGGGTGAAAAAATCGACATAGCAGTCAAATACACTAAATGCATGTGGAGGGAAAAGCCACGACCATGGGGAGAACATGCAAACTACGAACATACAGCAGGTGTGAGGGACGGGGTTCAACTTACGACTTCCTGTATACCAGGCAAGGTAGTTACATTCTTGCCACTCTGAATTCCTCCATTGACGTTAGTCTCACTACGTGATGGATGAAACAAAAACTGTAAAATTAAAGGTACTACGTGTTTTTTTGCAAAAAATAGCCACATTTTTGACTTGCAATTTTTTAATTAGAAGCTCATTCCTCCAATGCCTTTAGTCATACTATGCTATATATGAAATGAAATTTGGTGATTATACAAATACAGTGATACCTCGGTTCACGAACTTAATTCGTGAACTGACTCTGGTTGCGAACCGAATTGGTCGTGAACCGAGGCACATTTTCCCATAGGGTTCAATGTAAATCCGATTAATCCGTTCTGACCNTTTTTTTGGTTTTTGAAGCACATAAATATGAAACAAATTACAATACACATTAGTACTGTACAGTATTGTAATGTATAAAGAGAGAACACTAACCTTGCTTGAGATGACTTCTGGCATGGAGGAAGGCAGGTGGGAGGCGGTGGGAGGCGGTTATTGTTTGGAGGGAGAGTCCCCCTCCATAAGGACATCAGGGGGATCTCCTACAGGGGTTTCCTCTCTCCTTTGTCTCCTAGCTGCAGGCTCAGTTTTGCTGAAAATCTGTCCAATGTCAATGTCTCTTCCTGCGCTGCATAACCCTCCAGGAAATGAGAGACCACATTATCATTCATGAGATTTAACACTCTGTTCGTGACAGTTATGTTGGGGTGGTGCTTTTCAAAAAAGTCATGGCACTCATTCCATTTTTGCATAATGGATTTCATGGCATCACTGCTAACCTCCCTTTCTTCCTCTGTTTTTGCCATCTTGCTTGAGGCCAGATCAGTCACGAATACCACTGTCATGCTTTTCTACAATTTCCTCTTAGCTCATGGTTATTTTCTTCACAACCTTGCTGTCACCTTTACTACTGCTCTGCACTTTCTTTTTGCCACATGCTTGCGCTGCACATTGTCACCTGCATTTCCACTTGCACATTGTCACTTGCATTTCCACTTGGCACATTGTCACTTGCATTTCCACTTGGCACATTGTCACTTGCATTTCCACTTGGCACATTGTCACTTGCATTTCCACTTGGCACATTGTCACTTGCATTTCCACTTGGCACATTGTCACCTGCATTGCTGTTCTTGTCACCTTCATTGCTGCTCCGCACTTTCTTCTTTCCACCATGCTTCTTGGGAGCCATATTGGGAGTCCAGTACAGTAAGCACTCAACGGGTGAACTGTACAATACAGTACAGTAAGTACAGTATTGTACAGTACAGTACTGTATGTGCTAAAAAGCACACCAAAAAGCAAAAAGTCACTGAAAGTGTCTTCACAGTACTCACAGTACTTCTTTCTGTGTCTCTTCTCACCACGATCTTCCTACAGGAAGTCACATATGTGACAGCCTGGAAATAGCATTAAAATGGCCGCGGCTCCTGTTCGTGAACCGAAGCGGAGTTCGTGAACCGGAGCATATTTTTATGAACTTTTCTGTTCGTGAACCAAGTTGTTCGTGAACAGAAGCGTTCACTGTATATTTTTCTCGAGAAAAAATCGACAATTCAATTAGGGATAGGTTTAGCTTTTGGGTTATGAAGGTGCAAAGTTGACCATTGTTCAATGCAATTTCCCATTGGAAAAAGTCTTAATTGTTGCAAAACATTTCTAAAAAGCCCTTATTTTGCTTGTCAATAGCACTGCAACCAAAAGACACNGAACCAGTTGTTGTATTTCCTGATTGCAGAATATGTAGGCGACAAATTGTCCAGAGGTTTGACAAAAAACATTTCCAAAGCATTTGCAATTTCTGCGCCCCAGAATTGTACGAAAAACATACTTAAACATGCGTTGTGTCGACTGAGGCACGCACACACCCCTTGTAGGAGGCATTGCGTTTATGAAACAATTCAATGTACACCGGCTTCTGTTGCTAAGTGTGGCTAACTTGTTCTAGGCTTTCATCTTCTTGGTTTTTCGGTAAAGTCACGTAGAAGGGAAGTAATAAAATAATAAAAATAAAACATAATAAAATAATTCTCACGACGTTCGGCCACAACGCAAGCAGCCGTCCTCAGGTGAAGACTAGGTCTGTCGGGGAGACAATAATTCTCACGACGTTTGGGCCACAATGCAAGCAGCGTCCTCAGGTGAAGACCAGGTCTGTCTCCCCTCAGGTGAAGACTAGGTCTGTATCCCCGACAGACCTAGTCTTCACCTGAGGACGGCTGCTTGCGTTGTGGCCGAAACATCGTGAGAATTATTTTATTATTTTTTTTATTATTTATTACTTCCTTCTACGTGACTTTACCGGAAGAACCAAGAAGATGAATCCTGCAGTCACGAAAGCTTTAAATCGAAAATTGTTCTAGGTGCTCACTATGTTGCGTGTCTGTTCCCTCTCTTGATCCCGAATGAGCCCGAATCCCCTCGCGCTCCCCTTCATCCCTTTGCCCGGCCCGCCCTTGCTGTATCAAGGACGGCACCCCGCTTCAGGTCACGTGCCCTCGACCATGTGGAATTACCAGCTCGTNTTGTGGATTACCAGCTCGTTCATGTGGATTACCAGCTCGTTCATGGATTACCAGCTCGNCATGTGGATTGCCAGCTCGTTCATGTGGATTACCAGCTCGTTCATGTGTTTTACCAGCTCATTCATTACCAGCTCGTCATGTTGTGGATTACCAGCTCGTTCATGTGATTACCAGCTCGTTCATGTGCATTACCAGCTCGTTCATATGGATTACCAGCTCGGTGGATTACCAGCTCGTTCATGTNATTACCAGCTCGACCATTACCAGCTCGTTCATGTGATTACCAGCTCGTTNATGTGATTACCAGCTCACCATGTGATTACCAGCTCGTTCATGTGGATTACCATGTGGATTACCAGCTGTCATGTGATTACCAGCTCGTTCATGTGNATTACCAGCTCGACCATGTGGATTACCAGCTCGNTCATGTGGATTACCAGCTCGTTCATATGGATTACCAGCTCGTTGTTGTGGATTACCATATGGATTACCAGCTCGTCAAGGTGGATTCCAGCCCTCAGGTGAGTTACCAGCTCATTCGGGTAGAAATGTTTTTGCAAACAAAGTTACGAGGCCTATCTTGTGNTTAGAGTCATAATAGCTAGACTCGTAGAACTTTGCTTTTGTAAGCAAAACATTTAAGCAATTTAAGCGCAAAATCCTCAGATTGNTTTTCATTGTAATGAGGCGAGGAGGAGGCTGTAACACATCCCAAGAGAGATGAAGTTTNAAATCGCGCGTCAACACGTGTTTAGATTGCGGCCTGTGTGTGATTATGGCAGCCTGCATGTAATTAGGCGGGTCCATGCTCGTTCAATATAGATTTTTGCGAGGTTAAGGTGCAAAGTTGACAATTTGTCAATACATTTTCCATAGGAAAAGTCACACCTGAAGGAAAAATGACTAAAAGCATTTATTTTGCTTGTCAATAACACTGCAACCAAAGACATTGCGTCAGTTTTTTACATTTCCTGACTGCACTATTTGTAGGCTACAAATTGAATAAAATATTCCACCGTGAAATGAGCCCCCAAAAGCATTTGCAATTCCTACATCCAATAATTGTACTNAAAACATAGGCAAACATAGTATAGCATTGGGGGATTTATTTACTTTCCAAATCCCTTTACTCAATAATAAAGTAGAGCAACTGAATCATTGTGGCATGCAAGCCAAAATTCAATTAAATCAGGCTATGGGTTGAGGTGGTTATATGTGCATTACAGATTAGGGTCAGGGCTATACAAGTCACGTGTTGNCCTCTTGTGGACAAATGCACAACTACAGTAAATAGATCAATGTTTGGGTTATATCTCGTAAATATAATTTTAAACCACCACCACCTGACACAGCCAATTATNAAGGNTTCTCAATTAAACNAAACATGGCAATTTGTTACGAGTACAACACACCGGTGTGTTGCTGTCAATGTTGTGGTACTCTCCAACACACCACACGCATGGTGGCCACCACGCGGTGCACTGCAGNTGTATCACGTGGTGCCACACGGTGGCGCTGCAGTTGTGCTGCGGTGGGCACACGGGGCGCTGCGGTTGTACCACGTGGTGGCCATGTGGATTACCAGCTCTCCAGGTGGATTACCAGCTCTTCATGTGGATTACCAGCTCTTAGTGGNTTACCAGCTTTCAAGGTGAATTACCAGATCATTCGTGTAAATGTTTCTGCATAAAAGTTACGACGCCTATCTTGGTTTAAAGTTAGTAATAGCAAGACTCGTAGACCGTCCCTTTTTAAGTGAAACTTAAGAATTTTTTTTCATTTTAATGAGGCGAGGATTGGTTTAGGTTATGGTTTATGTTTGGGGTTAGAGTTAGGGTTTAGGTTTGGGTTTAGGGTTNGGGTTAGGGTGAGGGTTAGGTTAGGTTGGGGTTAGGGTGGGTTGGTTNGGGTAGGGTTGGGTGGGTTGGGTTAGGTTGGGGTTANGGGTTNGTTTAGGGTTAGGGGTTAGGTTAGGGTNAGGGNTGGGTTAGGGTTAGGTNAGGGTTATAGGGTTAGGGTTAGGGTTANTTGGGTTATGGNTAGGGTTAGGGGGGTTAGGGTTAGGGAGGGTTAGGTTAGGGAGGGTTAGGGTAAGGGTTAGTGTTNGGGTTAGGGTTAGGGNTTGTTAGGTTAGGGGTTAGGGTTAGGGGTTGGGGTTAGGGTTAGGGTTGGGGTTAGGGTTAGGGTAGGGTTAGGGGTTGGGTTAGGGTTAGGGTTAGGGTTAGGGTTGGGTTANGGTTAGGGATATTAGGGTTAGGGTTANGGTTGGTTAGGGTTAGGGTTAGGGTTAGAATTAGGGTTAGGGTTAGGGTTAGGGGTTAGNAATTAGGGTTAGGGGTTNGAATTAGGGTTAGGGTTAGGGNTTAGGGTTAGAATTAGGGTTAGGGTTAGGGTGGGGTTAGGGTTAGGGTGGGGTTAGGGTTAGGGTTAGGGTGGGTTGGGGTTAGTCCTTAGGGTAGGGTTAGGNTTAGGGTTAGGGTTAGGGTGGGGTTGGGGTTNGGGGGTTGGGGGTAGGGTTAGGGTTAGGGTTAGGGTTAGGGTAGGGTTAGGTAGGTAGGGTTAGGGTTAGGTAGGGTTAGGGGTATTAGGTTAGGNTTAGGGTTAGGGTTAGGGTTAGGGTTAGGGTTAGGGTTAGGGTTAGGGGTTTAGAATTAGGGTTAGGGTTAGAATTAGGGT